>OX384034.1:6853750-7473333 GCA_947534325.1 Agonum fuliginosum
AAAGTAATTAACTAAGCAAAACAGGTTTGGAGGTTATACTGAAATTCGTACGTTCTCAGGTTTGACAATTGAAGTAAATGTCATCTCATACTACCAATACCAACCTTCTAAAAAATATGTTGCGTGTCACAAAGTGAGGCCTGGCACATTCAATTGCGTTTTACAAAGTTAACTTTTTGAACGCCAAATAGAAAAAAACTAGTTTGTGTCTTCAAGACAAGGGGAACACATAAATTAGGTGTATAAACATTCTAGATTTTTATTTTTTGCTGAGCCCACAGAGAATCTAGAGTGTGGAATTTTCTATAGATAGACAAATCACCATAGTGGCCAAATTCTACCTCTTACTCTCCTGTATTCCTCACATTGGCTATTCCCTCCATCACTCTAGAGTCTAGATCTCTATCTACTGTCTTTGGCATGCAGCTAGCCTTGCTTGTTTCTTGTTTGTATCGCCAGCCGAGACAACACCCAGTGCAGCTCGTATTGCACACCGCGCGACGTTGTGGACACACCCTGTAGAATTTTAAATTGGACGGTGCCCGCTGTGTCTGTCTGCAGACGTGGGTGTGATAACGCCGCGGAGTTTTATAGCGGCCATGGGTTCGGTTCTCGGTTGTAAAGATCGTGATAGGCGACAGAAGCTGAGAGGAGGTGGATTTAAGATTGTAGTTAAATTCTGCTGTGTAGTGAGGTGTGAGATGTGGCTATCTTGTGTCTGGAGAACTTAATGCTTGTTGGAGGCTTATGGGCAGCTTTGTTCATGCCGAATGTTCACTGTATTTTTTATTATTTGTTGTAATTCGCAAATTTAGTACTAATTTCAAATCTCATTATATACAGAATGTTCCACAACTTAGGATAAAAAATTAAAGGGTATATACTGTACGACGTGCTGATCATGAAACAAAAAAATTAAATTCGCAAAAAAAGCATCGTATTTCAAACAAACATTTTTTGCCACTGAATTCACGGACGGTCAACAATTTTAATCAAGTACCTAGTGCTAGTATTATACTTACTTGTTTTATTACATTAAATACCCTTTTTAGAGATCGATTATTAATTATTAATTTTGCTACTTATTTAATTTATTCTCAAATTGTACATCTCATAAATATTTCAAATCTAGTAGGTAGGTTTAGGTAGGTACCTTATTTTGTATATGAAATTTTTAGTAGTTTCAAACACTATACAATATTTGTATAATAACTAGATATGTGTACCTATTTTTTCTACCCTTTAAGCTTTGTGTTTTGCATGTGAAATAGATGCGCCGCTATTTTCTGGCGTCAATGTAAGTAAAGAAAATATCAATTTTGAGGCCACAAACGTTCCACACGTTCTTCATTTTGCTTTTGTTGCCTGTGTGTCATAGGTTGGTGTCTTCTATGTGTCCGCTGTGTGTCCATAAACAGGGCTATACGTAGTTATAGTTATTAGTTATAATGAACTTATAAAAATAATTACGAAACCTGGTTATAGTAATGTTATTATGAGAAAATTTGTAGTATTAGAATAGAGAAGCCCAGTTTTCAATAAAAATCTTATATTTAAAATAAGACTAATGAGAATCTAACAAAAACAATGTTAATTTAACTGTTAAAATGATACCTTTCAGACCGTTCGTTCCAATTATTATTTCATTGCTTGTTCAGCAAGTTTTTAAATCTCTCTGTGAAATTGTCCTCATTGTCTTGCATATTTTAGTACTAAAAATAAACAAATCCTATTTTTCCATTTCTTACTTCTGTATTTCTTTCAACTTTCAGTAGACAAACTTTGTAAATTATCATTGTTTAAATATTTAGCTGATTGGTACGACACACCCTCGAATAACTGAGCTGCAATTTGCCAGGGCGTGGACGATATAGCGGTTGTGGTTATTTTTTTTTGTCATATTGATTGAATTGCAAAATACGTGGACAAGGTGCGACGATATTTCAATTGATAGTTTTGCCGCAGTTGTCCAGCAGCTGTTGTCGCCGGAATTTTAAATGTGAAAAACATTCATCCACAAAAAATTGTTTTTAATTCAGATCCTTGACATGTTTTATTTTTTATAATTATTGCGCCCTTCTGTTCCATGTTTCATTCAATACACTTCTATTACAATTCATTTAGATAATGTTCATATAAAACTTATATGTTAGATACCTACCTATGCCATTATATAAAAAATAAAATTAGTTACATAAAATGTGTTTTTTTTAATGGTAACCAACCTACAGAATTAACTTCCAATTACAGGATGGTAGATGTTATTATAGTGGAATCCAACCACTCGGACCCAGTGGTATTATTGTCGGTTGTGCTGGGAATCGAACTGGGGACCGCTAGCATGCTAGGCGGACCCTCTACCGCTGAGCTAACCACTGGCCGTTGCTATTCAAAATCAATATTTTTCCAATTTTGTATCTGAAATTAAGTTAGATTTCTTTATTTGTATCCTGTCTCCATTTGGTAATTAAATTATAAGTTAGAGAACTTGAGAAATTGATTAACTATTATTTTTTTGTTATTTCTATTACATCGTTATTATATTTTTATCTTGACAAATTATTTAGATTGAATTGAGCTTTTGTGCTTCGGGGCTTCCAAAAAAATTCATTAACTTTAGTTGGCATAACTGCTCGAAAGGTACACATTCTTTTGTTTTTTAGGTTATATTAATATTTCATTAATTTTATTTCACGTTGCCATCTCTTTTAAAGATTCTGTTGTAATTTGGAAGACTAATGATTACGAATAGCCAACAACAGAATATAGATTATTTTTCTTAAAATTAAATGCAAACTCACAGAACACAACAGAACCAATTACCTAACCCAACCACATAAAAACTTCACAATACGTCTAGATAAAAACAGCATTATTTGCAATATTTACTTTAGCAACGCAATGAATGTATAAAAAGCTGTCAGCTGTAACCTTGACGGCCATACTGGCTGTCAGTTCAGTGTTGCCAACCGTCACGTCCAACATTCCCTAACCTCACAACGTGCTATTTGCACGTCATTAATCACCCTACAATGGTTGCATCGTATTACAGGGATACTTCCTACGTCGAATTGCCTCAACAACGAAATTTGATTAACGGCTCGAGAAAATGCCGCACGTAACATAAACGAGAAGTCGCCTCGTTGCTCTGGAAATGATGCAGGGTGACTTGCTCGTGGGGTTTCATCACACAATTAAATTGAACCTTAGTAAAAAATTAGCTTTTGTTTCAGAATTATGCTCACCATTATATATTTTTGATGATTGCGCAAATATGTTACATCATCTTACAAATACAAGCCATTAGAGTCAATTGCTTTAAGGTAGGCTCGCTTCGCTCGCTCGTCCATTATAAAGCCCAAATTCCTCTTTTAATTTACTTTCTACCTATACTTGGATTTAAAGGAATTTGTCACCAGGCAAATGGTTTTTAAGTAATGCACTAAGGTAGGCTCGCTTCGCTCTTTCTTCCATTAAACAAGTCCCACTCCCACTGTCTTACTTTTAACCAATACTTGGCTTTGAAGAAATTTGTCACCAGGCAAATGGTATTTAACTAAAACATAAACCAATTTTAACCGTTTTTCTGCAATATACTAATTGATATACTTAAGTGCTTACTTCATTCTATTAAGAGTATCGACTCCACGTAGCTCAACAATTCGTTTGTCCTATGGTAACGCATGGAAACATTCGCATAAAATACGTAAAGCAGTCTAGTAATTTTTAAAATAAAACTAGGTTTATACCGAGTTACATTTTCTAATAAATTTCTTAATGATAAGATAATGCATTTAAAAAATTGCTTAAAACGCACTTTTTCATTGATGTTTTACACGGATTCCAAAGATTTTTTCAGAAATCTAACTGGGCATAAACCTAAATTAATTCTTTCAATAAACATATAGTACCGGTTTTCCTCCAAATTTTTAATATGCAATGAGTTAAGCAGAAACTGCTACAACTCTAAACATGCAATATTTTGTCACGGAGATGAGACCCTTAAGAATAGAGCATAATTATTTAAACAGTTTGCAGATTTAAATAATTGTAGGTAGGTAATAAGTAGTATTTACTTGTTCTACTTTTCACTCCAGTAACTGTTTTCTGATATGGTAGTAGGTTATTCGATTTATTTTAACTTGACAACATCACTTTGATGGTCTATTATTTCTACAAAATTTAAGTCTGTAAGTGTTTATATTGTATAATTTTTACAAATTGTGTTTATGATTTTATGTATTTTCGTAGATTTCCCTGATGGTGCCACAAAAGGTGGCGAAACGTTGGCCTTTGGACTAAATAAATTAGTAAAAGGAACTGACTGCATTCCTGTGCAATTTCCTTTTTCATCTACTTACACACAGTCGCTTATTTTATTTTACATTCTTCATTAAAAATTAATTCTATCAAATATTCAGTAGTGGTTAAGATGGTTTTTCATGTCATTCTATGGGAAGAATAAAATACTAGATATAGATAAGTTAGTATAAAAAGTAGCTACCGATTTAGTACCTGACCAATAACATTATTCAAAAGGAAAGTGGAAACAACATTGTTCGCGTGCAAAAACTCTCGATCGAAATGCCACTGCACCCTGACGATGACGGCATTGTGAATTTGTATTTTTCTGCTCACGATTCTACGTTCCTGTAATGGAAGCATAAAAACGAGAAGGTAAACATGTTTTTAAAGGACGGATAAAGGAAGAATAATATTTTTATTCGGTTAGGAAACTGCTCGGGAGTTAATGATATTAAACCATTTTTTAGCGTAATTACTTTTTTTGGTTGCTTCGGTAACATTTTCATTTCTTTTTGCTTGAATTGCATTTGCCGGTGGTTTAAAAACAACCCAGTTTATTTTCTCCCCAAAAGGTAGCGCGTTAAGTTTTATTGTTCTTTCGCTAGGAAATTACGAAATTAGTATGCTTTGCAGTTCTCATGTTTGTACTCTTTATATTCGAACATGCTAATGGAATTTTTACAGTCTCCTCTCCTATACATATTAACTTAGAAATTATAGAACTTAACTTAACTTGAAATACCTTTGAGCAATTTTTTAACAATTTTTATTTGTAGTTTGTTATTCCAGTTCACCCATAGATTTCTAAATCATTCAAACCGCTATATAATTGTGCATACCAGTTTACCCAATAGGTTGTTATAATTTTCGTAACCAAATTAGAAAATTTTAATAAAATACTGGCTTTCTTTGTCACATAATGTCATATATTTTTTATTTAATATCACGTTTGACTTTTACATTCTGTATTTAATATTCATATCTATCTAACTTTCTTTATTACTAAAATTAATTAGTTATTAAAAAATTTGCCAAAAAATATCATCTTAATAGTGTATCCCCATGTTGTTTATTAATCAGATGGACAAAATAATACACTTACTCACAATCGGTTAGTAATATGTGCGTTTCCAACCTTCTAGACAGTTAGGAAGCGAGTCATTGTTAACTTCACTTCCCAGCTAGCTGGAAATATTTTTTCCGGCTAGTTAAGTGTCACTTTTCAATAAAATTGACTAAATCAATAAAAAAAATTATCAAGTTACTTAGCATCTCTGTCATGGATCTCTATTTTCAAATAGGCTAAACAAATTGAACAAATTATAATAAAACTGTCAAAAATATTGATTATATTAATGTTTAAAATGCTCATATTATTATTGATTGAATTATTAGTAAAATATTATACAAGCCTCGCGGGAAAGCTTATTGCAGCTTCAAGCTTATAGTTTTGCCAAAAAAATGGCAATTTAGGGCAATTTATGCTTATTATTAAATAAAATTTGTTTATTAATTTTTAATTGATTCGTAAGTTTATAGATCACTGATTAGTTTTTATAAAGGTAAGAAAAACCCACTGGAAAACAATATTTTAACTTTTGGCAACATTGCTGGGAATATTGTCGGCAATATTTCTAAATTCCGGGCAATATTCATTTTGCATGTTCCCAAAATTTGGCATCTTCTAAGGCTCTAAGCAACTATGCGGGAATATTTCCAATGTGGCAATATTGTCAATTGGAAATATTGCCGATGTCACGTTAATTGCTAGCTGCACATCTCAGTCAATTATTATTATTTATTTAATTATTATTATGGAATTAAGCAGTCACAATAATAAGTTACAGTAGTATCTAAGTACCCAATAACAAAACTGTTTTAAGAACCTCTAAACTTAGAGATTATGGCCTACTTTATGTGGAAGGTAAAGCAAACTTCTATGCGACCCTTTTAGGTCTCATAATAAAATTATTGTTTGTAACAAATTTGGGGTGGAATATATGAAACGCAGCAATTATAAACTGTTTACAACTTTCTAAATGACTTTTAACTTAAACTGAAACTTTCAAGTATTAAAGTTAAATTGATATTTAAATGCAAATACCAAGGTAAGTGACAGGAATAAAATAATATTTACTTTAAATTAAAACTTTAAGTAACTAAGTTACTCCGTGCGAAATTAAAGCAAATTGTCGAGATTCTCTGCAAGTTTGTAAGATGTTTCTGTATGCAAATCGTATTTTCTAGCACAATATTATTTAATATTCTTGAAAATAATTTACTTCTTTCTTCTGTAAATACCTATAAATATGTTTTTATTCGATTATGTCAAAAAGTGACGTTTTTTGGTTAAGATATTCGGACGAAAGCTAACCTTTTAGGTAGAGTATTAATATTTGTGCCGTTGCTAGGTTCGCAAACGCGTTTTTTAAAGCAAACTGACACAGTCGAATAATTTTTTGTTCTTTTTTGTTTCATTTGTCTGTTTCGCAGATAACTACAATTAGCAAACTAAACAAAAATTTAGAATAATTTATAATAAAATATTAATATTCTAGTTATTTTAAGTTCTCACTTACAATCGAATAAAAAATAGTGTATGATACACCACACGGATGAAAAAGCTCTCGTACTCCTAAGGTTGCCGAACGAGAACTTGCATTTTTCGTCCTTGTAACATAAATAACTATTTTTTATAACATTCTTTAGCCATTTATATTTTATCTTGATTGGATATTGTCCATTTAAGTATTTCCTTAATTTTAAATGACATATTAATCTTTCCTTTATTTACCTTTATTTTTCCAATCACTTCTCCAAAATTCTAAAATTTATAGCAGCTTTACGTCTAAGTAATGGTCGTTAATATAGATTAGGGGTAAATAAAACGAGATAAAAAATTGATTCTTCTTCCTGAAATTCATCATCATTATATCGTTGGAATTTTACAGGTTGTAGTAACAGAAACGATAAATTTAGATTTATTAACTTCTAATGAAGTACTCCTAAGTTATTTTCAGTATCGGCTTAGCCCAAACGAAAAAATTATATTTATGACAGCGCTTCTGTAAGCTCATGAGTTGTTATTAGGTATATTAAAATTTATTTCCTCTATGGATGGTAGTCACATATCATCGCGGACATTTAAACTGTCTAAAAGTTATGCAAGAACGTGATAAATAGTGGTTTTGCTTCTGTTATGTTTATTTAATTCCTTAATTTAGTGGTTTAAGGAAACTTTAAATTGAGTGGTGCAATCTTCTAATCTATTATGTAAGAGGGGAAATGATAACTTCGAAATGGTGGAGATGAAAAGATGAAATAATATTACATGTTCGTTGCTATTGGAGTACATCGAAAATAGTAGGTACCTACCCAATATTATGTATCAAGTGACGAAAATATTTTTTTTTGTCATACCTGCACAAAAAGTAACCTTTTTCGTGCCTGTTTTACGTGCGCAAAGTGGCTTATTTTTTAACTAGACAAAAATGCGTGCGCAAAGTACAAGCGTGCGGGAATAGCGTGCGCAAAATTTCACTTTGCGCACGCAAAATTTAACACTCACACAGTTTTCTGTAGTTACCGACACGAAATGTGCGCGTAGCACTAGCGCCACACACGTGATAATCTAATACTACAAGCACGTGAACAGCTGTAGTACCTACTTCTCTATGCATAATTTCTACTGTCGACTATTGTGCAGATTGTGCATTGGATATTGGATTTAATTGACAATAATATTTTATTCTTATATTTTAATGTTCTTTTCTTTACTGTTAATAATTAGTTTCTTATGCTTTTACATGTAGGTAAATATTAGTTACTTTTTATTTTATACATATTAATTTTAAAAGTATTCATTTTATCTTTTGATAAGTAAGGTCACTCAAAAGGTTACTTTTTGTGCAGTAATGACAAAAAATATCGTGTGCATCTCGTGAGCAAAGGCGCAATTGCGCTTGGCTTCGTTGTAGCCCTTGCCGTAGCGACCCTAGGCCTCCTCGGCTCGCCTCGGTAGGCCTCGAGCCGCTACTGCTCGGGCTGCAACTCGCCTCGCGCAATTGCTTACTTTGCGCACTAGATACACAATATACTATTTTCAGCTTCAAATTATTTTACAATTTTATTAATGTGCAGGTATGAAATTACAGATTTTCATAATATTGATATTAATATTATTAATTTGAAATGAATATCAAACGTTATCATATTTATAGAAAAAATAAGTATCCCTTTTTAAAATGGGCAGTATATGCCGAAAATGTGTTTTTCGGTGGTAGGCGTAGACAAAATAAAAATATTATAATAGTAACAGAAAGCTTGAACGTTGACAAAAAGTAAAATGCTTGATGTTCTTTGAGAAACGTTAACTTCCAGTTGCCAAATATCAAATATCAGCTACATTAGTTAATTTAAAAAAATTTATACAGTACAGTATAGAATACTATAGTTTGTTACAAACTAAGAAGGAGTAAAACCAATAGTCATGTAGGAATGTAGGTATACTCTTTAGAAAATGTTCTCCTAAAGTAAACTACCCTATTAACAGGAATTTCGAAAAAAATCTTTTTGTTTCGGAACCAGTACGTTCAATACTATATGCTATTACAATATAAGGCATGTGCAGTTTACGTCACAATCTCAAACAACAATAGTTTGATAGGCAAGCATGACAGGAAGGTGCAATTTGATTTTTGTAAACAAGAGTTTATTTTCAAATTTTTTGACTTATTTTTGTTTAAATATTAAATAAAATGGTAGTATTACTCATTTAACAGCATAAATCGTAGGTCAGTACTTTGTATTGTGCTCTTTTCTATCATGCTTGCCTATCAAACAGCTGATGTTGTGACGTAGGTGCACATGCCGTATTGTACCTCAAATTTATGTTACATTCGGTATAAAAAAATTCACTACTGATGTTGTAACCAAAAATAAAAACAACCTAAGACCACACATAACCAATATCACACTTTAATGTAAAATTGATTCCAATTACACCAAGCATTCCTCCGAGAGGCCACACCACTCCTCGTTCACTATTCATTTGTTTCTCGTGAGTCACAGAGTAGGCCTTGCCACCTAGGCGACCTCAAGGTCGCGTACTGCGTTCACCGACTCGAGAGTTCCGCAAACAAACGACTGTAGTAGTTGTGTATTGTGAGCGGTTAGCGGTTTACTGTTACACTAAGCGGGAACGTATGAGTGATATGAGCGGTTATAGAACGGTTATAAGCGCGTGCTGGTATAATGGGAGCAACTGCGGTAACCTCGACAACACGGTAGCTACGTGGAGTTGGATTGTAATGATTGGGTGATTGCTAGGTGATAATTGCAGGGGTTTTTGTACTATTATTGTTAATCGCATTACACCTTGGTTGTGGAATTCTGAACGCGAAAGGTATAGGAAGTAATTTGTTATTATAAAACAGCGGAATTGCTCACGTGGTTAGAGAGTTGGAATCTGTCGAATGGGTTCCCGTTACCATTCCAAGTTGGGAACTAATAGACGAATCCGTAACAAATGAATTTGTCAGGGGGCAGCTGTCAAACTGGTGTTTTATATTAACTTTAAAGGAAACTGTCAATATTATACAATTTTATATGCAGTTTTATAGGTATTTTGTGTCATGAAAATATTATTTAAATTACGCTTTGACAGAAACTGTTCAAAATTTAATTTAAAATATCTAAAAGTGAGGTTGGAATAGAAGGTTGCCCTCTGTGTATGACGTCATTCTGGATTTCTCTATTGGCTTGGTAACCTCTAGCTATCGGACAGCGGCTAGGGGCTGTAACAAGAGCTTTTTTCTATTTGGCGTTCACAAAGTTAACTTTGTGAAACGCAACTGAATGTCGCCAAGGTTCACACTCTGACACGCATATTTTTTTAGGTTGGTATTGGCAGTATCAGATGACATTTACTTCAATTGTCAAACGTCAAACCTCAAGCTGCGTTCACAGTCCTAATTCGTTCGTAATTCGGTGAAATTTGTGAAGCTTGTCATATGGCAATTGTGTACTTACGTTCATCAAACTGAAATTCGGTGCAATTCGTAGAAAAGTATCCAAACTCCAAATTTGTCTAGTAAATTTAGGGTTCGTTCTATTAATTAAGAAAAACTATATTTAGCTTGAATGAACTCATTTCATTTTGTTGATGTTTCAATGTTTCGGTTTTGACTTTGACTGATTTTCATTATCTTGTTTTAATTTGTTTCAATTTATTTCACCAACAAAAACAAACTTAAACTTACACTTATAAAACAAACAACAAACAGCTGATTATTCTCGAGCGTTTGAATAAGTTTTATCTAGATGGTGCTACAAGTCACAAATTTCTACAAATTAGAACTGTGAACAGCCAAATTAATTTCAGGGATACGAATTACAACGAATTAGGTCTGTGAACGCAGCTTCAGAACTGACAAATTTCAGTATAACCTCTAAATTGATTTTGCTTAGTTAATTACTTTTTATTAAATAAAATTAATGAATCTAGTAATAGAAAACATATAATAGTTCATTAATTATATACTTTTACAGAGACAGTGACAGTAAATAAATGGCAATATTAATGTCACCAACAAAAACGTTACACACATAAATTTCCCTAAATCGACTTGTGTATATTGTGGCAGTTTACCTTAAATTTTAATATTAAAAATAATATAAAGAACTTATTTTATAATACTTTTTTCGCACTTGTTCTTTAGTTTTACTAAACGCATGCGAAAAAATCTTATAAAACTTGTTCTTTAATATACTATTGCCGGGTTGACTGGCAAATGACACACATTGCAGTAAACTCCGTGGACCATGGCAAAGTATAAAGTCAAAATAACAATTCAAATTTTTATGCTAAATATTTGCATTCGTGTTTCTTATCGTTTTCGAGATAGCCCAGTCAATTTAGACGAAAAAAATCCTGAACTCCAGCAATAATTTACATCAAGCTAATTTATTGTTTACACCTTTGTCTCGACGTTTTTGCTTTTGCTTACTGTCAATTCAATTACAGTACGCGAAATATCAGATGGCCGAACTTAGGAATTTTAAATTGGTAAACAATATTAATCGAGCGTACATAAATGATCAGCAATTTTTTTGGCAGAAACAGCTTCGCTACCTTGAAATAGTGTAGGTATAAAGAAGTCGTCCAGCTCGGTTTTTGTCTTGAGTCAGTAGCCTTCAGGCAAGTAATAAGTTGGCGAACTTTGACTCAGCTCTGTGTAGAACATAGGTACATTCTTTCTTGCCCTTACCGCTCCGGCCAACTCTGGTTCCACGAACAGTACGTGAAATTCAAATGCTGTAAACTATATAGGATGATTTAAATTTTGAGATAGGATGCGCCTCAAAATTAAGCCTCTGTTCACACAGGACTTTTTTGAGGATTCTTTCATCAGGATTCTTTTTTTCAGGGTTGATTCAGAATCATGAAAGAATATAAAAGAAGCGTTGTGTGAACAGGAATTTACGATTTGAAAACGGGGTTTGTAAAGTACCTATACATTTTTAGAGCTACTGGTGTCATTAAGAAAATTCTCCTGGATCTTCAGTCTCGTACTGTTTTTAACGAAATTTTGTCAATACTAATTTGCACGCAAAGAAATTTTGTCTGTAAACTAGTTTGCACGAAGACAGCTTTTACGTAGCTTCGACAGTTGTTTATTATAAACATTTAAGTGCTTTGTTAAACACTAACCATATGGAATTTTTATTTTTTAGGTGTCAGCTGGCATTCAGATTTTAAATTTAGAAATTATTACTATAAATTCAATGAAAATAAATAATTCTTAAATATTTTATGTTTAGCTTTGTTATAACTTTTAAGAACTTTCACTTTTCATTAGTTCAGAATTTGGTATTCAACTCATCTTTAAATAGTGGAAATTCCTTGTAACTTACATCAGAAAGAGGAACGACTTACCATACCAACTTATCTGTAACCTGTAAGTAGAAGATAAAGAGCCAATTAGTGTTGACTTTTAAAAGTTTAAATGTGACATGACATTTCGTAATAATCCTAGATAATCTCATAAAATAAACTCTACCAACTCTGAATAAATTGCTGTGTATTAAATTATGTTCAATTTCGTATACAAAGCACATAAAAATTAATATAATAAAAGCATCTCTCGTAAATCTGCCACAGTTCACAATACTGGAAACCATTAAAAGAACCACAAAGAAATGTGAAATATGAGTTTGAAAGCATCACAAATTTTTGCAGCAGTCCGTTTTTAATCTCCAATAACTCAACTATAATCTTCGTATCATCACATTAAATCATACCTCAGCACGGGCACACAATAACCCGGCGATTAACTATCCAAACACCATCAATCATGCTTAATGTACTTTTTCACTAAATAGCGAAAGATGAGAGAAAAATCCTAAACGAATACGGAATCCAAACAGAGAAAAGCAAGAATGTAAGGCGCACGGTCACTGAGCATATTTAGATTTCATTTTACTTTTCAGATTTAAAATTTTAAACCATATGATGCAATATGCAATAAATCAAAGTGTACTATCGCAATGCTACAATAATTTTAATACTATAGGTACTCGTATTTCTAGAATTATACACAAACAAATATAATTTCGATTATTCGAATTAGGTGACACAAAAAAATAACAGCCAATGTAAGAATTGGTTACAATAATAGTACCCATGTAACATTAAAAAATTTTCGGAAAGTATTTACTACTGATCTGAGTAACACTAAAAACAATAAGTGGAAATTTTCTGTCACATGTCAGTTTGACATTTAAATTAAAAATTGGTTAAATTGTCATTTTGAGTATAAATACGCAATCAGTAAGGTAAATAATAAACATTTATTAATGTTAAATACACAATTAGTAAATATTTTAGGTTAGGTATACTATTGTATGAGCAATTCAAAAATATTGCGACTTTCTTACCGAATCTGCACTCGTGCATTAATTCATTTTCAGGAAATTTTTCATCGTGCATTCAAACAACGTAATCAGAGACGTTGTTGGAAAGCACTCAAAAAAAATTCCGGAAAGAATTAATGCACATCAACACATAAGTGCTAAAATTTTAGTATAATGACCTTATTTCAAAACCAATATATCTCACATTTAGTTTAATCAAGGTGGTAGAAATGGCTCTATGGAAGAGATAATATCATTCACATGCATACGTCCACGTCGTTTTCAATCAGCACATAAGAAATGTAACATTAAAAAGTGTGTCATTTTATAACCTTATGATTATTTCTAAAACTAATATTTTGTGACATTGAAATAATAGTATTCAAACAAAATGACTTAATGTTATCATAAAATTGTGATGACTGTTTTTATATTAGTACTTTACCTAAATTATAAGACAAATAACAAATAATTTTCCTTCCCTTTGTAAAAACGTAAAATAGTATATTGTGCAACTAGGGACGAAAGTGGCGTTTTTGTCCCGAGATGCACACGATATTTTTTTCAATACCTACAGCGAAAAGCTCTTAGAAGTTGAAGAAAAGAATGAACCGAAATGGAAAATTGGAAAATGTATAATAATTCCATAAAATAAATAAAAATAATCTAAATAATCAATTTTAAAATGCCGCATAAAGCGGGAGGAAACGTACTGCCTAGGGAGGAATAGTACTGACCGGTCAGGAATACTTCACTTTTGTCCCTAATACTAGAGACGAAAAGTGGTGTCTTCGGTGCATGTATTGAAAAACCAAATAAAACATTATACCTACTTCCATAAAAACTGGGAGAGAATAATTTGTTTTCAACCCGTACATCAGGACTAAAACTTTTGTTTTTTGTTCGTTCTAAGGTCATAAGAATAATATGTTGTTAAATCCTACGTTTAAATAATCATATTATTCTGAATGATATAGCATCTCTTTTTTTTTCGTAAGTCTCAACAAAGAATAGGTAGGTACCTGTACCCTGTACTACTATTGGGATTTCATAATGCTTAAATATACGATCATTAAATCTTATTATTATATGTTACATGATTTTCCGATTGACAATGTCTAAATTGATACATGATTGTCAATTTCCTTTTTGGTAACTTATGCATGATGTTTAGCTCTTGCCTTAATAGCATTATATAATTGATGCCTTATCCATCAGTTGTTTCTGTTTACAGTTATTTTTATTTAATTTGCCATGTTTCGATGACCATTTTTGTATCTAGGACAAACTGTAGTGCATAATTATATTTAAATAATAATTACCATTATTCTTTTCCCGTTGTCACAGACCGTTAGAGTGACATTTTCCTTGAACGGAGTAATAGAGGAGTGTTTTTGCACCCACTGTGTAAAATTCTTCGTGTTGATTTATGTTCAGTCGACCTTGCCAAAAATGAAATCGTTAAAGTAAACCAGTTTTTGTCAAATGTTTTCTTAACTGTTATTGAAATGATATGTAATTAACTTTCGTTTGTTAGTAATGCCATTTTTTGTAGTTTTAATTGCGCTTTGAAATGTGAGGTCGTGCATGAAGAAAATTATAACCGAAATTAATTTAACACAATTCGTACGGTCTTATTTTCTGAAGTTACAAAGTAAGGCAGTTAGCTGATAGCTGAGTGCGTTATGTGATCCGATTGTGATGCAGACTACGTAGGTTCGAAACCAGTCAGGCACACGTTCGAGTTTAAAAGTGCACAAAAATTTATCTTTAGGCGTACTCTCCACTTAAACCATGACCACCCTTGAATTGACTGGTACAGCAATAACCACACACACGGTATAATAAATATCTATCTACAAGACGATGAAATTATATTTTATCGACGAAAGAAAAGTGTTAAATCACAAACGACGAAGGAGCGAGTGAATAATTTTTCTCGAGTTGATAATATAATTTTATCTTGTATAAAATTCTATTTTTAGAAAAAATATAAGAAAACCAATTTTAAATTAATTAATTAAATTTCGTTAATAATGTTTTTCATCCAACTTTTTTAGCAAGTGGGTGCAGAAGTATGTGAAAACGAGTTCTTAAATGTAAAAAATTATTAATATATTATACAACGACACTATGTGGATGCTAATTATTCCTGAAGATGAAGTTTATAAAATAAAACGAGTGAGCAAAGCGTCCGATGGTTTTAATCGTCTGAGAGAATAATAGCCATTATAGCGAGTTGTATACTGTACTTTATCTAGGACATATATTATTACGTACACGATTTTACTAAAATAAATACCAATACGCAAAAGTTTTGACATTTCAATTCTCTATCACCATAGTTACATCATTAAACATTGTTATGTTCTAAAAAATATTTTGCATGGAGAAATTGATTCAGGCAAAGTAATTTTCTGATTGGTGCAGAGGAGGGAATACGGACTATTATTCCCTGTGGAATTAATAATTATATGGCATTAAGTTGCAAACATCATACATTTAATGTTAATGTTATACATTAGTCGTAGATAAAATACTTTATCTACCCTTGCTGTTAAAGTTTTACTTTATCTATTCTAATTTTACTTTATCTACCCTTGCGGATAAAGTGTTACATTATCGACTCAAAATAGTCGATTCTAGTTTTATTCTAAAGTTTTCAAACACATTATTTATTTATGTACCTAAAAAAGAACAATACACACGTATTTTCATGATTTTATTATGCAAAAAGAGTCTCACATAAAACAAACGCAGAACAATGTTAGAATTTGCGAAAAGCTAATAATGTAGAATAAAGTTAACTAACAATCATTAATTAAAGTTGCCAGATCTAACTTGCAACATTCTTTTTGTGATTTAGTTCGTGAACCGTAAATTAGTGCAATAGTTGTACAAATGTACAAAATGCAAATTAACCAAAAGACCAAAACGGTTGTAAATATTCCGTTAGCTGCACAACAGCAAAACGCATTCTTCTTCGTAACCGTTGTCATTCCTCTGCTTCTGTCGCACTGTTTCGACTCGTGTTGAAAAACTTGGCGAAGTTGGCTGTGTGCCACGCTCCGCAGCAGTTATTTTAATTAATCGCATCCGAGGAGCAATCCTTGCCAGAGAGCAGAATCCGAGCAAGTTACGTTCCTTTGCTGGCTTTGCTTTGGTATCCTTTAACGTTTAACCCTCAAATGCCAGGACCGAAACAAGTCATTGTTTTTTTTGGTTTTAATCGTTTCTTATTTTTCTACTACTATTTCAATTATTGAAAAGAAAATGTAATGTTTTTGCTACATTTTGTATCTATTTCATAAAATGCCCATTAATCATTTTTATTTTATAGTATTATTGTGAAATCCAAAAATTAGTATTATTGCTATCGCTAGTCAAAAAGTGTTTCCTATAAAGTTATATTGTCATCCATACTAAATTTTAGGTTGGTATTTCACCAGCAAAAATTAAGTATAGAAAAAAAAATCCACGTTACATTGTTCAATTATTATAGGTAGGTACTATGTACGGCCAGTGTAAGTTCAGCGGTCCCTATTTCTATACTAGTAACCAAAAATTTATTATTACCGCTAGGAGTGAAAGTAGATTAATTTTTTTACCAGTATGCTATTTTTTGAGATGCTATTTTTACCCCTCGCCTCATATTCTATAAGAGAGGTATTGTAATGGGTCAAAATTTCGAGTATGCGATTTTAGTAGATAAGCACGTTTCAGGATCTCTAGAATACGAATTTACTATTTTCACGATGATGTATATGTGTATGTGCGTGCGTGTGAATGTACTCGTATGATCGTAAGCCGTATGGACGTATGTGACGATTTTTCGTTCACTATTCCTCAAAAAGTATCAAACCTTTAATAACCAAATTTCATATTTAAGATTTTTATACGTACCTACGTATCTTAACATCGGATAAGATTTTGTTAGAAATCCGCAAACCGGAAGTAGTACTTTTCAAGCTTTATATAGTTGTCCTTAAATAAATTGGTACATTCGAAAAATTGGTCGTCCAACCACAAAAATATGTAAAAAATGATTTAAGTTCACTCCAATTCAAGTTCAGGCACGTAATTTGAAATTTAAAATTAAAATTAAAATTATAATACAATGAATTATTAATACAACATAACAATATCGTCAAAAATAAACTTATTTGTGAACATTTTTTGACAGGTACTCCTTACTGACACTATTTTTCTTATAGGTACGACGTACCGGACCGTACCGGCCTACTTTCGCCATTGATTATCGTCCAAGTAGTTGAATTACATTTTACTATATAACAACTGAGATAATAACATCTACCATTCAGTAACTGAGAGTTGATTAGTTACCATCAAAAATGGAAAAAAAGTACCTATATCTGCTTACAATGCACTTTTTTTTAAATTTAGATATAACATTTTTTTTATCCTCCAAAAAAATGTTATATCTAATTTTTTTTTTAAAGTGCATTGTAAGCAGATATAGGTACTTTTTTTCCATTTTTGATGGTAACTAATCAACTCTCAGTTACTGAATGGTAGATGTTATTATGTACCTACTAAATACAGAAATAAGCAAATGTGCAATTCTTAGTTTTCTGTGTCAAAAATGTTCGACTATTTTCTGTATTGTATTGTTTTACTTACCTATATATTTTTGATCTGTTGCTTATTGTTTCTTATTGAAAAAGAATTATTATTAAAAATGGATGTGTACATGTACATGTTCTGTGCCTGGATTAATAATATAAGACAAGATAAGTGTCACTGTTTGCTATAAAATTGCAGTTTATGAGATCATAGAATACACAATACATGGTCCCGCTGGACTATATTTTAGTCTCGCTATAACACGATAAACGTCAGTTTCCGCACTTTCTACTATTACTATTACCCTCTGTTAATATTAAAACTAACAGCACTGGAAACACGCAATTTCATTACCCAACAACCTAAATTTCCCTAGAATAATTTAAAAATATAAAATTCACGTTCCCGTGAGTATCATCAAATGAAAATCCTTTGTGTTTGATAATGAGTAAAAAATATTCATAGGTCGTTGTAAAAATGAAGATTTATGTATTCCGCACGGTGCGCCCTGCAATGAAGTTGCAATGAAGGAAGAGTAATTATGATATGACTCTAATGAAGCCACTCATTAACTTGCAAATTGCTAGGATCTGTGTGAGGACGAAGTTGGTGTTGCTATTGCGCTGAAGTAGCATTGTCATTCATTAAAGTCGAGTAATTGCGAACTGATGTATTGCCCCGGGGCTTGGTTGTTGGTCTAGCGATTAAAGTTACCACTGTCCATTAATTTACATTAAGAGATTTTGTAATTGTAATATGCCATCTTTATATTCATCTACTTGAAGACTTGAACATCGTTTTTCATTTAAAACTAACAAATCATTTTACTGAGTCATTGTGTTGAGGTGGTCTGAGGAAAAGGATACAAGGTTGGTTGGTTAGGTATAATTAAAATATTTGTGTTCAGCGTAATTTATAATTTGTGCTTTTATTTAGATCCGTACAGACAGTCAATATAATTATTGATGATAATTGAAAATAAAGAAATATTTGATCGTCGAATTAAATTATTTCATTTTCAAACTTGAAGCACAAACAAATTAGGTATGTTAATAAATTAAATAGTTAATTCAACTAAATTGAGTGCATAGCGTGACAACTGTCAATTCAGGTTCGGATTTAACTGTATAAAAATTTCCTCTGTGGTGTACTTTCCACTAACAATTATGATTACTAACGATCTTACTAGTTCTATACTGGTTCCAGTTTAAGTGCAAAAAATGTTCCCTATATTCCCTATGGTCAATAATCACCGATTTAGATCTATTTCTGTGAACTTTGATCTGATTTAGATCATCTTATCTTTAAGGATCTTTCCACTTGACATGAACTGTCCATGGGATATTTAAAAATATCTTATTCTTGTACTTTAAATGATATTACGTTATGCTATCTTAGCCACATCTTGAGTACGATACAAAATTACATACTCAATACAAACATTTCACAGAATTATATGGGATACATACTTGGGATATTATTTCCAAATAAATACCAAAGCAATCGCTAGGATATTAACAGGCAAATATAGCAAGTAACAAGCGAGATGTTCTATGATCTTAAAAAGATCAGCTTGTGAATGGCATATTTTAATGTAAATGTAATTCAACAGTTCTAATATTACTAATATTCTATTAGTAGGTAACTGTTTTTTATGATCTAAAAAAAAGATCCCAATTTCCTGATCTGATCTAAAAATAAAGAACCAATCATAAAAATTGATCTATGATCTGAGGTAGATCATATAAAATGTGAAGATCTTGATCTCGATCTTTTTTAAAATGATGTGTCACACTGTAATATGTACGGTTGCTAAACCCAAGTTGGGAATAAGGTGTAATAGATATGAATGTATGTCTGTATATTTAAACAAAAACGTTGTGAGTTATTTTTATTGTTAAATTCACGAATAAAAAATCTAAGTGTGTGTGTGTGTGTGTAATCTACGAGTAATAAGATTTCTTTTCTAATATAACAAAAATTAATCAAAATTTTTTGATACAATTGCTCTGTTGCTAATATCGTGTGATACATTAGGTGCTCAAGTTCTAGTTCCCAGTGTATTTTATGAAACAATATATCATTTCCAGCTTGCAGAGTTCGCCTCCACAATTAAATCCTGGTCGGCTGTAGTGTATCCCGAACTTAACTTCTGGGTTTTCCTTGTAATAAACCGCCCGAATAACAAATAAGTTTGCGTTTTATGGACCGTTATTTTTTAGAGTGTTATAAAAGTTTCAGGACTTTAATAATAATCCCTTCTTTGGCACCCGCCGCGAGAAAATAGAAATTTTATGTGATCGATAAAAGCTCGAAGCGTAGATAATTATTGCTATAATTTGATTTTGAAAGGTACAAGAAGTAGATAAATTTTATGTTTAGTAACTGCAAAATTCCGGGGAACGTGCTTTGCATATAGATTTCTAGGAGGAAAAATGTATTACGATGCACGAGAAAATAAAAGGAGTTCATCTGGTTTATCGACATTTTAACTTTGTACCTACAGTGTTTTCTACTTTGAAAACTAAAAATGTTATCTATTTTTACTTTTCGGACACTGCCTGTTTGCGTAAAGATAAAGATTAAAAACGAGCTTGCTTCGCTCAAATACAACCCATTAATTAGAATTTGCCATGTTTATTGTGACTATAATTTTTTAGTTTTGATGGTAACCATTCAACAGGATTTACTCTCATTTACAGAACAGTAAATTTTTATTATCCAACCACTACTTTAGCCGATTCGTGTTGGTGTTTTTTGAAAGCGGCAACGGAGAAATTATTATGCATCCATGACTACATTTAAGATGATCAAGTGGTCACACCCGAGTGAGATTTAATTTCATGTAATTGCAAGATGTTTTTACAATTTAACGACAATCTCACACTGCCGGTCGAGAAACTTGAACCACGGAACTCCGGGTTCGTACGTCATCACATGCAAAGAGATGAACCGTGCCCAAACCCGCACAGCTACTGCCTCGATATTATCACACTGTACCGAGACTTAAAATGAAGTTATAAAACTTGGTCTTAAGAGGCCCGTCTACTACCTAAAATCCAGCATAAAATGGACTAACGTAGCGAGTGTTTTGTGGCCAGTACAAGATTGGTAAAAATTTATTTCAACAAGGATTTGATAGAGAAAGAATCTTCGACCATATATAGGAATAGACAGATAACACTCAATGCTATAGTATACAATGTTGTGAAGGCAAGAAGTACGGCAGCGGGGAGCAGCAGCTATAGGCGGGGACAGGAGGTGAGGACACCCTAAAGTGTTGCACATTGCTGACTTCTGGTTTGTTATCATGGAACAGAGAATGAAAATAGGCAACTGCAATACTTCAAGGTGTCTGCAGGTCATACTCCTCTTCACACCGCTACGCTAGTTCTTTGCTTCACAACAAAGGCTTGCGTTGTTTGTCTATTCCTATATATGGTCGAAGGAAAGAATGGATTTACAGATGTGCCTTTTAAAAATTTTGCTTAAAAAATTGTACATGAATATAAAAATTCCGTAAAATTCAAAAAAAAATTCCTATTTTATGCAAACTTTACACGGTTATATCTCATGATACAAATTAATTTTTAAAATTTTAAAAAGGTACCTACATCTGTCGGTAGATCCATTCTTTTTCTATTAAATGTTTATAAAAACATTATCCTGAAGTCAATAATAATCTGACAGTTTACTCGCAACGAAAACACTTTTTCAGTATTTTTCAACTTCAAAATGGCATTGCATAGCTAGGATCTAGGATGCGGCAAAGTACGAGTTTCGGGCTGGTTTCAGGCAGGAAAATGAAACATCGGAAGATGCAAATCTAGAAAATTTATAAATAATTAAATATCCACATCACAAAAAGATTCAAACAGAAAAATAAGCACATTATGCTTCTTCAACATTAGGTGATACACAAGATTGAACTGAAAACTGAACTAAATAAACAACCCAATATCATTCTTGAGTCCCACATGCTTGGTTTTGAAAACAACTTTTCTAGATTTGCATTTTTCTGTGTTTACATACATCTTCCTGTTTTTGCATGTATGACGAATCTAAAATTCTAAATTTAAATTTTCCTGAGAATGAATCTTTTGGTATTTCATTGCCTATTTTCCAGATTTGCATTTTCTGTATATAAATATTCTAGCTATATTCATATTTTTGGCGTTGAAGCTATTCTCCTAATAATTCTGGTACGATTTTGTTATTTTTTTTAAATAATTTGTAAAAAATGTACCACACTTCTGCATTTTTATTCTAAACCAGCATAAACACAGTATAAATTTCAGCATTCATAAATCAACTGTAACTACAGCAACTAATTCCTGCGCTCATTACAATTGCATGTACCACATAAAATTACACACATTCTTTATATCCAAACAGTCTCATCCACAAACAAAACAGAAAACATGATACCTAATCCCCTTGACAAATAATTCCATGCAGATGCAAATCGCGGGCTTACAAACGAGACCGGCGACTATAACGCCACAACATATGTGCGGCGGGCGGGCGAATTAGTCGGATGTTCACGGCGTTTATTAGGGAAAAATGAGTAATTAAATTACGCGGTTTCATCGCAGTCACAGATGAAGTTATTCACACAAAGGAAAATTGCGTTTTGTTTGCGGAGAATGGATTACTCGGTCCGTGCCGGCCGGAGTACTCCGGGCAACCTGGTGGAGATTGTGGAATACTTTGAGTTATAAACAACAAAATTAGTACAATGGTTGAGAAATTTAAGTATCTACTTTATTTTTTATTAAACTGAGCTAAATGATCTGTGTTGATAAATTTGTGGTTATCTCTGAAGTATAAATAATAGGAATTATTAATAAAAAAGGCCACCTGGCCATAATCGCCAATATCTACATTATTTCAGTTTCTACCAGTTGAAGAATATTAATTTTTAAAGTGAAATGTTTTAACGCGACGTATTTCACAGTTTCAACATAAAAAAATATGTAAAATGTTTATTGATTGATTTAAGATAACCATAAAAATAATAAAAAGGCATACTTACCTGTAGTTTCAATTTGGTATTTAAATAAAATTATTTTAGTTACTTATATATAATTTTGTAAGTTCGCTGGCTAGAGTGTTTACGAAAATAATGGGTGACAAGTCAGTAATGATCAACTTTATTCCCTGCTGCCATAAAATCAAACAATTATTTCTAATACCTATTAAATTCAAAGTAGGTACCTAATATTATTTATCTACGACCATATCAGTAAGTAGGCCATTAAAAACAATTTACAAGAAAAGTAAATGCTTAGTTACGGTTGCCAAGGATTTACTGTACACCAGTTATATAATATATATATATATATATATATATATATATATATATATATATATATATATATATATATATATATATATATATATATATATAATTACGTCACTGTTACCAAGGATTTACTGTACACGTTATGTAATATACTGTTCCCAAGAATTTTTTCATTTATTACTATCTTATGGTCGTAGATAAAGTATAGTACATAACTCGAATTGTAACGCAATTACATTGCTCGTGAAGTTATTTCACTCGCCAAGGCTCGTGCACAACTTTTTCACTCGCATGTAATGTGCTTTTTACAATTCATGTTATGTAATATACTATTTTACTTGACTAGGTCATAATAACTTAATTTATTTCTTGCTGATATTTAGTTGTGTAAATAAACATTTACAAATTCACATGATGGTTGTGATTGCAAAAAAGAATTATATAAATTTTCTGTTGTGACTGCCATACAGATAAATATAGAGATAAAATATTATTATTATTTAAAAATAACAACTCTGAACTTTTATCATTTATTAAGGAATACTCGTACATCTATTAATTAATCAATTAATATACAACTTCAGCATTCAATACAAAAACTGCTTCAGAACATAATTGAGGAACATTTCCTTTTGTAACGCGTCCAATCAAATGAAATCTACCAGCCATGGTAAGAAACGGTACTTTGGATAGGTCTATGAAAAAATCTTCAAGGTGATAAAATCCCTAAAAAAATATTCAAAGGATATTTAATTGTTAATGCTGAAATCGATCTTGGGACCGCAAGTACGCTAGACGGACATACTCTACCGTTTACCTAACTACTGGCTATCTTATGAATCTTATAAAATTTCGTATGGTACATGAAAAAAATTACACAACGTAATAATTTACAGAAAAACCATCAAATTGATATTGTTGCTAATATAATTTTGCGTGACTATTCCACTCATAAGCCAACAAAAATTCATGATTTTACCAGTTACCAGTCACACAAATTTGTTAGCAACCTTCTAGCCAATAGACTGCTGTATTTTCGTAAGTGATAAATTTTTGACGTTTCAACAACTTCCTTAGCAACATGTTATTTAATAACTGTCAAAATTGACTTTATTCGTGAAATAGTCATCTGAATATCATTCGTGGTTAAATTTTGTCTTGGCAAAATTTTCAGATCTTTTTACGCGAGCCTTTTGTTGCCAATTTATTTCGTGATATTGATTAAAAGTCACTCATTTGACAGCTCGTAATTTTTTTTGTCAATGTCACCCAATAAATTGCTAGTGCTAGGTAACAACTCTCGTAACCATCTGAAATTTTTCCAGCAAAATTTAACAACTTATGATATTACTTATAGACGGAGAGCCAGAGCCAAAAAAAGTCTCTGAATTTACTAAGCCTAGTTTTTTAATAGTTTATTACAGTGGTTGTGTACACAAACATACTGCGGTCAGTCAAGCTAAACGTAGAACAGGCGTCTCAGGTACGCTGTCGAAGTTGTCGTTCCTGCGAGGTAACAAAATGAATTTACTAAGGCTGAAAATTGTTATACAAATAGTATATTGCATATAAATGAAAGTTATGACAGTCAGTCAGCTAAATGTGGGGATAGAGCTGGTCAGTCGGCCGCAATGTATGTACAAAAAATAATAGCCCAATCAAATTTGACATTAAAATGTCAAATTTGACATTAAAATATAAAAATTGACATTTTAATGTCAAATTTGACTAGGCTATTATTTTTTGTACATACATTGCTGATCTTTAATTATTGAGAAACTGAATTTTAGTTTATGTGGGTGTTACATGTTTTACGAAATTACGACAAAAATTATTTCAAAAACATTTAAATTTAAATGTAAATGAAGTAATTGGAATATTTGAGTTTTATGTTTGAAATCATGCACTTGTCAGATCTCTTTTTGAATGCCCAAGTACTTAGTTATGATTAATTCGTAGAAAATAAGCGATTTGGAAAATATGAAAAGATACATCTGGACGATATCGATATCGTAAAAAATTAAACTACCTACTTACAGGTTTGATCGGACAACCATGGCTTGCACCTAATGCATCTGTAATTTCATTACAGGTTTTTCCTAGCACCAGGTATATTGTGTTACAAGCGTCGTCTCTTTTATAATGAAAAGCATTGTGTTTCCAGCCACCGTCACCCCAAAATCGAAGTTCTACATCTAACTAGGAAGGTGACATAAAATTATCAATATGTATTTGAAATAACAAAAGTGTGAACAGCCAAAAATTTTATACACATTTTACTCAACTGCTGATTATTGAAATCATAAACTATTATTTTTGCTTTCAGTTTAGTATAATCCTGTAAATTAATCACTCAAGAGCAGGACCCGAAACAGAAAATTTCCACGAAACGGAACGCTAGAATTCTTGAAAATGTTACTTGATATTCATATTCTCTTAACAGTCTCTTATGCTTCATTTTACTCAGTAGTCACTTATGGAATCTCTATTTGGGGATCTTCGACAATACTCAATGATATTTTTATAATACAAAAAAGAATTATTAGAATAATTTTAAAGCAGCATCCACGAAATTCTTGTAAAGGGAAATTCCGAGAACTTAATCTTCTAACTGTACCATCTATCTATATACTGGAAACACTTCATCTTAAATAATATTCACAATTTTACATTCGCAAATTCAGATTATGACACCAGACAGTCCAACAAATACTTAAAAATACCTGTGCATAAGACTGTAGCTTACGAAAAACATGCGAATATGTTGGCATAAAAATTTTCAACAAATTGCCACCTGAAATTAAAACTGGTTCCACAAAAATCATAATTAAAAATGTAAAATCCATACTAATACAAAAAGAATATTACTCTATACAAGACTTTTGGCATGATTGTGACAGTAACAATTTTTATTTATAGGTTAGAATGTTTCAGGGGCGCACTCAAGGGGGGGCTCGTGGGGCTTGAGCCCCCCCCCCCCCAGACGACTGGACTTTTTCAAATTTTTTCGTTACACATTTTAACCATTATGTAAGATTATTTAAGTTCACTGAAGACTAAAAATAATCTCGTTTTTTCTGTTTTTATGATTAGGTATCTTAAATTCAAATAGTTCAAATATACAATAATATGCACTCCGTATAACGCATGTGTACGATTATTGGGATATTTTAATAAGAATGCGAACCTTGTGGTGAAATTTTGAACTTAAACAACGGTGCACTTGGGAGTGAAACTAAAAAGATGAAAGAAAGAACTGATACATTAAATATGAACTAAAATTAAAATATATGTTATTGGAACATATTCATAATTATTTAGTATGTACAGAATATGCACGCCTACTTAAATTCAATATTTCTATACAACTCTACAACTGACATGACTCTGCTCAGAGTCGTTCTTTTGAAATTATATCAAGAGAGCTGCCGAAAAAACAATGTGTGTGCACAAGAAAGAGAGTAAAACGTGCAACTGTTTATCTTAAAAAAATGAAACTTTCAATTTAAAGGTGCTTGACCTTGAACTCTAAAAAAAATTCGCCTGCGGTGCATTTCTTTCTAGTGCCGTACTACAGATTTCATATAAAAAAATATTCTTAGCCCCCCCCCAAGATGCAATCCTGGGTGCGCCACTGGAATGTTTAATGTCATGTTAACTTTAGAATTTTGTAAACACATATGAAGTTACCTTTTCAACAACACATGTTCACTACCTTAATGCCAACTATTTTTAATTTGTTTATTTTTACTAAATTTTAATATTTTTAAATTATTATATTTGTAACTTAAATTATCTTTTATCTGTTTGTATATTTTTTGTTGTAATATTGTTACTCATTGTTTTCCTTACTGGAGTAGATTGTAAACCAGCATTATGCTGAATCCTGCCCTTTTGTACTTTTTATTTAGTACAATAAATTTATTATTATTATTATTAAGAAATATTATGATATTTCCTTCTAAAAATATCTAAAGTTTTACTTGTACAATATTATACATTTTACGAGACGAAACGGCGAATTGGTCAATTTCACGAGACGGAACGGTATAGCTGGCCAATTCACGAACCGGAGCTGCGTTCCGATCCGCTTTGATCCATTTCGAGCCCTGCTCAGGGCAATACAGGGCAAAACATAATAGTCTGTTGCAAAGGAACGTACAAAAATCTCAAAAATATAATATCTTTGACTACTGTTATTTGTAAATAAACCTTACAAAAATAATAATTAAATATATAATGCAGTCATTAATAAAGTATAATAAAAGTTTATATGCAAAATTACTAAAATTTCCTAAATATTATCAAATTACCGTATATCTTTCATCAAACAATTCATAAAAAGTGACATTCATATTGACTCCAGTATGAGTTCGATTATATTTCCGGATAAAATAATGAATTTTTAATCTGTTATCTTCTTCGGTGCCACATGTTTTAAAATATTCGATAGTAGCAGAAACTCTTTCATTATGTTTCTGCAAAATATATTTTTTTTAGTAATTCACGTATTAAAAATTATATTAATTTATTATTAGGTACTTACAAAAAAAGCACAGTCTGCAATTATTATAAATATAATTGCTAAGAAAATAAACACAATAATGAACTTACACATGTTTTTAAAATAAAAAATATCTGTCGGTCAGGTTTATATACCTAGCACTCTGGTACTTATACAATTTGTTGCAATTATCATTAAAAAAAGATTTAGATATTTTACATTGTGATAGATTTAAATACTGTGGATTGCAATTACCTAAAATTGAAGCAAACATAATAATAATATAAAAATATACGATACGTGATATATCTTAATGATTATTCAGCATTTTAACAATAATTATTTGTCAAATAATTTACTTCCTGACATTATGTTCCATTATTTATAAAAATTACGTAACTAAAGCAGTAAACTTGATTTGTATTTTTTTAAGCAAACAATAATTTTAAAATGCTATTGGTCAGTTCAAAACTTATGTAGGGGAAACTAGCGTACCTTGGGTACTATGGAATAAGGGACCCAAATACGAAGCGACAGATCTAGCTATCTGCGACTTATACGTATAATTGTTTTAATCTTTTAATAATCAAAATCTAAAATGAGGGTAAATTCTGATCTACGAAAAATATTTTGTTTTTCTTCTTAAAATTGGTATTGATAATAAGTAAGTAAAGAATTTTAAATATGTCAAATATAATACACCTGCAGATCTAATTAAAGTAATGAAGTAATTGCAGATAATTGCAATTTCACCTCAATAATGAAATAACACATGTGTAATGGCGCAAAAAAACTGGACAAAGAAACCGGAATTTATGTTTGTTGCGTTCCAATTTCATTTTCAGTAAATACTCTGACATGAACTGGAAAACATCAATGAAAACGAATCTTTATGTTCTAGTTTTATTACTTTCGAAATTCTTATATATTTCTTACGACAAAACCAATATGTTCAGTACGATTGAACACAATTGGGAATACTCGAATACTCATATCGTTCTGATCTCTATTAAATTTTCAAAAATCTCTCATAGAACATATTACTTCTTTGCTCGTCATTTTTCAGACAAAAAATATCCATTTGTTTCTTATTTGACTTTTGCCTATATTAGAAAATTCGTATAAATTTTTTTAAAAAAATCCTAAATTTTTCTAGTATAGGTACCTACCTAGGATTCTAATATAAAAATAAAGAAATATATATTATGACTATAATTCATCAGTGATCTTTTAAATATGCAAAGTATTCTAAGTACTAATAAGCAACTTAAATAAAAAAAACTATTAAAGATTATGTCGATTATACTCAAAATACTAATTTAAGTTTTTTTGTTACAGGTCAGTACAACATTTTCTAATTGAAAGAACCTTTGTAAGAAAAGGTGGTAGGTAAGTTAAAATTACTATTATAACATTACTAGCTGAGGTGCCTACCCGGCGTTGTCCGGATTTAAGAAACACCTTAAAATCTGACTTATCAAAAGAGACCTTCATGCAAAATTTCATAATTTAGACCATTTGTCCGATACAAATGGTATAAATTCTAAATTTTTAACCTCCACTCATAATTATTCCATAGAATTAAAACGCGTACCTTCAAATTTGACTCGATCAAAAGAGACCTGATGTATGCAAAATTTCATGGAGATCGGATAGACGGTCTAGATCTTTTTAAAGAAATATTTAGTCGGTATGTGGACATATGTGAGATCAGGAACTTTGTAGTACCACTAACATTTCGATTTTATCTAGATCTTGATGTTTAACCCGACCTCTTATAGTCCAAACGAATTTAAAAATAATTTATGATACGATTTAAGAAAATAATAACTCCTAAGTCAAACGTATCTTAAAATCTGATCCTGGTCAAAAGAGACCTGCATGCAAAATTTCATGAGGATCGGACAAACGGTCTAGATGTAGATACAAAACTAACAAACAAAGAAACAGACAGACATACAAACATTCAGCTTTATTATATTAGAAGGATGGGTCACCTAGGTATCTAATTTTTAAAAAATTCTGGAAACAAAAATTGGGCATCAGCTCTAGCACAAAAATTATAATACGCAACATCAAACATTCGTCGATCTTACAAAATGTACCTACATAATATACCATAAATTTTCTTTATGGCAGTTTTATTTTATTACTTACCGATACGAGATTTTATTGAATAAATTATTTATTTGAAGTTCAAACATAGTATTCATCTTTATTTATATTCTATCTAATAAGTTATACCATTGAAGAAACTATGTTTTATTTTAAATGTTTTAATGTTTCGCACTCGATCGAAGTATTTTCCTTCTTCACACTGTAACTAACTTCCGTCTAGAGAATTGAGATAGATGCTCAATGACAGGAGATTAATTTACAGTAGATTTAAGTCTCGCTGCCGTGCAGACTTGAAGTATACGAGTACATGTTCCATGTTGACACCATGCACGCTCCACTGCACTTGAAGAACTTCCCCTCCCAGCCATTTCTCACTACTGGCGCCACTGTCGCTGTCGCTATCGTGAACCATTGGATGTTTTCTGTTCTCTGTTGCCACAATACTTATTTTTATTTATTTGTTTCCTTACTCTTTGATTCTTGCTGCAAACATATTTATTTATTACATTTATATAATTTATTATTGATAACAATAGCAATACAAAATTTAAATCGAGATGAATATGTGACGAGAGTTTGTAAATCGCCCGAAAGGTAAAACATCAAATAATGCCCGTGGTACATAAATTTACACCTCATTCATGTGATTTATATCCTTCACGTGACTTGTCTCGTTATAATTCAAATTTTGTTTTAATATTTAAATGTACCAGCAACAAACAGAAAATTGGATAACTACCAGAGGAAAAAGTACTAATACAAAATGTAGAATGACAAAGTAGTAATGTTTTAATATCATAGGACATAAATGTTCTACATTATGTACTTTCCTTTTTAAAGCATACCAGTGGTATAATGTACCTACCTACCTACCTCCTAGTAAAACATAAATTTCTAAATTTGAACTGAGAAACATATTGTAATGTTAAGGCTCCTTTCGAATGAGCGTAGTGTAGTTACTTATTAAATTCATAACTCGCCCATTTCGATTACTTTATGAATCAAATTTTGGTAAGAGTATACTAGCTGTATGTATTGTCTTTTTCGATTTTCCGAACTTGTGTTGAATAATGGAAAGTCTAGAAAACCATCAAAATTCGTAGTTTACCAATAACTTTTTTGTCGATTGGCATATTTTTTTCAAAAAAATTACACATGTATCTGCTATAGTGTCTCAACAACGCCACATCGCTATTTTTCAAGAAACGTCCCTCATTTTAAATAAATAAAAAAATCAAATTTTGGATTTTAATTTTTTTCGAAAATTTTTTAAATTTAAAAATGTAGCGCTGTAAAAGCACAATATTTTAAAGAATTTTTGTAAATAATTTTGTTCTCGAAAATTTCCCTAAATAAAGTTATTAGTAAACTACGAACGCCTGTCTATGCGAAGGTGAAGTATAGCCTTAATATTGATTTGCAAAGAATTTCTGATGTACCTATTACCGTAAAATGTTTATTAAAGTTTAAAATTAATTTTCCAATTTGATTGGCAAAAAATAAAAAATCGTAGACAGTTCGCGCACAGAAATATTTCTTTGAAATTTTTTAAGAAAAGTATAACGTCGAGGAAAAATATTTTAATTTAAAGAAATTTCTAAAATGAATAAAAGCACTATCAAAGAGTTGAACGGATTTAATTTCAAAGTTTAGCGTGTTTCAGCATTATCTTAAATTATTTTTATCTTATGAGATTTATATCCTGTCTGTATTCTTTACCTTTTCAATTTTTATGTATAAAGAATTTCTTTAAAATAAATCTTTTTATGCATATCATGCGTGAAATATAATTCTATATTTGAATTTCCCTCTGTAATCAAAAGATTTAATCCGGAGCTTATGTATAATCAGCTGAACAAATATAAATGATTATCTGCCATCAAACGAATTGATTTGCAAAGAGGAAAAATAATCCTATAGCGAAATTATTGAATTTACATAATAACATACATACATACACAAAATCACGCCATTTCCGTAAAATAGAGTTGGCACGAACCCCTAAAACAAAAACTCATATATCTTAAATAACGTTATTCGTTTTATAATCTTTAATAAAAATTCAAATTCTCGTTATCAATTTTTAAAATATTATCTAGATGATGTAAAAAAAATTCATTTGTAATTTTAATCGAATTGAAATGAATTCAGGCAAAACGTACAACGCACAAGCTCGCAACGCTGCCAGCTCGACTGCTTATATACCGCTTATACTCTAATAACATGTAATGTACATTTTTTGTCATCTATAAAGTATCTTATCAGTATCTAGATAATAATTATTTATCTATTACCTAGATGATTTTTTCAATGGTTATCTATTATATTATCTAGATAAATAGAAGTTACTTATCTTCATATTTATCTAGATAAAAAATAATGTTATCTATTACAACACTGTATTCGGTGGTACATAGCGCATTTGGTTATCCAACCCTTATTAATTTATTAAAAAAGTATTAAGACGGGTACTGTAAAAACAGTTTTTCTACACTTTTGGGTACTCGGTGTCGGTAGTAATGTGTTATATTTTCAAACTGTAACGTCAGCGGCTTGCATTATAATTTTCGAGCCCTGTTATAAAAAATTATACCGAACTTCATGCGAAAATAATTAATTTGAGCTGTTTCTGAAATGTCATCCTACTTGTTATAAAAAATTGGTACTTAAGTACCTAAATACTTAAGTAATGCCCAGCTCTGGCCACATTATCGAAATTTAATTTGTTAGGTATCTTAAATAATTCATATTAAAAGTACTAATTGAAGCAGTAGCTCTCACAATGTGTATTCTATTTAAATTGCAATAAATTTTTTGAATTTAAAAATTTCTTTTCGATTCGTGATTTGTACATCATGTGTAGTAGTTTACCATTTAATTTTTTTGCTGAAAGTTGTAAAACAGTCTGTATAAAAACTTATAAAACTCAATCATGTTTAAAATATGGTGACAAATTCCTACAAAAACGCAACCGTTTAACACAGAATCTGTAAATTAGCGAAACTATATTTCATGAATAAATTCCACTTAATTGTCCCTTAGGTTAACATATGGTAATGTATCATCGTTAACGTAATCCAGAGGGCTTGGGCGCCGAAAAATTACCGGTAGTTGCGAAACTGGGACCGGGCTTAATGCTAATGAAACTGGTCGCTGAAAGGGCTCACCCGGTAATCTATTTCACAACATGGTCAAAGAGCGACTGCGATTACCACACGTTACCGCTGGCAGAAAAATGTAACCGCGATGCTTTCATGTTTGAACTGGACCTCGGCCTGCTGTAGAAATAATGTAGAACTGACGAATCGTTTTCACAAATATAATTTGCACGAGCATGATGTGAATGTGAAATATGCATATGTCATGTGGAAGACGCGGATGTTTTTGACACTTTTTTCATAAAGTACAATTTGTACATTCAGTTGACTTTTCGGTTCGTGTGTTTAAATTGTATATTTCACTTTGAAATTCAGTGTCCTTTATTCTAACAAAATAAATGGTCAGTACTAGCACAACGATCGAATATTCGAAAACGTACTAACAGTCTCATATTCAACTATAATATTAACAACATCCACCATTAAATAATTTGGATGTAAAATCCTCTTCAGTCTTGAATAGTTCTCCGTAAAAAGTTAAGCGGCCGTCTATTGGTTTTTACCGATTTCTAGAATACTCTCTATTTTACTTTTTTTTCTATTTCACTCTTTTCCCCACTACTACGGCTGCCTGAAACTCGTACTTTACAGCATCCTAGCTTTGCAATGTCATTTTGAAGTTAACAAATACTGCAATAGTGTTTTCGTTGCGAGTAAACTGTTAGTTTATTATTGACTGGATATTATGTATCTACAAATGTGCCTTTTTAAAATTTTAAAAATTTATTTCTGTCATGAGATATAACCGTGTAAACTTTGCATAAATTGATTTTTTTTTAATTTTTGGCCACAAAATACTCGCGACGTTAGTACATATTATGCTGGATTTCAGGAGATAATGTGTTACGGGCAAACTCCAAAATTATTGTCATTTATTCAGTAGTAATAAATAAATGGTCGACCAAATCCTATTGAACACCAAACTTTGAGCAGCAAAACTTACCACACATGGGCGCCTATGCAGATATGTCTAGAAGGAGGGTCGAATTTTTTTAATTAATAAATTACCTACATATTATAATTTTTTTTTGTTGAAAGTCAAAAACTTCTAAATCGAAAATTAAATTTTTCAGATATGGAAAACTGCATGTTTAACTCCACATTACTCTTCTTGGCCTTGTACCGATTGAAATATAATGTAACAGTCGTAACAATACTCCAAGTTAGTTAGGACATTTTTTAGAAGCAATTCACGTCTAGGAATTTAGTTAAGCAGAGGTTCTAGTCGACTGTAAGACCGAATGTTATTTATCCAGGCTGTTAAATTAATTAATTAATTAATTTTGTAATCCCCTTTAGACTCTCGAAAAGGATAAGGTTTGAAATTTGACTTCTAATAATAAGACAGTAGTGTATCGGCTATGAACGCTTCAAGATGTAATATATTTTGGTCCGTGCGCTTTGAGCGTTCTTAGTCAATAAGTTTAGTTTATTTAAGATCGTATATTCGTTTGCATCGTTAAGTTTAGTGATATTGTGTATCATATTGCCATAATTTATTAATAAATATTTAGTTAAACACATACACACGCATTCCGCCTATTTTTATTACAATAAGAAAAATATCTTGATCAATAATGAATGATTAAAAAACACAAAATAGTAAACAGAAACAGAAAAAATAGAATTATATTTTATTTTTAAACATAAATAAAATAACTTAAATCCATAAATGAAATTTTTTGTTTCTAGTAAAACTAATCTTGAGATCAGTATTGATTTAGAATAATTCAATTCTAATAAATTAAAACCGTTGTACCTGTTGATTTATTGCATAACTATTCTTTTGGTTTTTGGTTCTTTTTTAAAAAATAAACCAGTAACCGGTTTTCAGAAGAGCGGTTCAAGTTTTGGTTTCGTCCAATGATGAATTATTAAATAAGGATCAACTAATCTAAAATATTATTCCTACTTTTGAACTAAAATGTGAAAAAAAATCTGTCATGAAACAATATTGAAGAAAATTTAAGAAAAATCTTCCAGTTACCTATCCAAAAAGTTCAATAGGTTTTCAACAAAATTTAAAATTATACTTAATACATTAAACCTTTTCGAACCGGTCTACTACCAATTATGGGTATAAACAATTTTTTTAACCGGTTTAGGTTCATCTCATTTCTGTTCCGGTTCGGTTCGAGTCTCTATTAGACTATGTAGCCTATTTATTCTCATGCTCACAAAATTTACCTCATAATTTAAGTTGAGAGTTATATTCTATTATATAATATTACATAAAATTTATTTAAGTAACTTTCGCAAACTACATATCAGCAGCATTTTTCGAAAACAAGTTCTCATATTGCATTACAAAAAAAAGTTAATCAGATAAATTCACCGCTACAAAAATATACTCGCAATACATAACACCAGATGATAATCAATTCAATCCATGAAACAACAAATTTCGTAATTCACTTGTTTTGTTTATTGATTTGAATCACTTGTCACCAGTATCAAATGATCAATATGAACAAGTTTGCATTTTCGAATCGAATCAGTTCCACATCTGTAATAAATCTGCCATTCATGCTCTTATGTCGCGCCTGTGACGTCATCAGCGTGCGTGCTGACGTTTCACTTTCACCCGAGTTGAAGTTTTTATCAAAAAGCGCGACAAGAAATCAAGAACGAGACCAGGGACCAGTTTCAATTATATTCTTTACTGCTGCTCCATTATGAAGGTTTATTATCTTCTGTATTTTTTCTCAGCATAAAAACGCCAAGGAAATGAGGTTTAACAGTGAAATTTACTTGGGTGGCACTCCACTTGCTGTGATGCGTAATACGATAAAAATTTAAATTTAGTGAGAATGTTCTTTCGTGATAAGTTTAATCTGTTTTGGAGGGTTTTTAACTTGGAGCTAATTAACGTTTAGGATTTATACTTCTTCTAGATTTCTATCTCATTTGGAATTGTTTCAGACTTAAAAAGACGGAGCAGTTTCAAATAAGATATTTTTGTTGTAATACTAGTTATTTAAATTTTATGATGTGTTTGTGGTTTAGATTTATCTCAATGTGCACAAACGTTTTACTTTTTTATGTAAATATCGGTAATAAAAACTTGTACTCTCTAATGGAAAAATTTTTACATTCTCACTTTTGAAAACATAAATATTCATAGTATTTTTATCAATAGAAGATAAACAAACTTCGTATTTACTCGGGACAGGATAGACGACAGAGATGTAGATTAGCATACATTTAATTAAGAATATAAAGTTGTTTACCTAACCTATTTATATTTATTTGAACAGGTCCGATATTCGCCATAATTTTTATTTACTTTAATTGCCTACTGGCAATGAGCGAGATTCAGCCAAGATTGTTCTTCTATCTAACCATCTCGCGCAAGTCTTTGTTGCAACCACTAGCCGGTGCCCGATAGCTTTGTGGTTGCCAAGTTAATTACACGTATCCCAAATTGATATGGTGACGAGAGTAGATCCCGATTTAAATCAAGACATGAAAATTTCACACCTGATTCGAATTCGAATCCACGCCCACTGTAATCAGAACCAAGCCGAAGCCAAGCACTCTTCCACTGTGCTATCTCGCCGACAGAGACGTATTTATAGGTTTTCGCAGGAGCTGGGCCCAGGATGATATCCTCCATATGTATATTATTATTTCTTAAAGATAAATAATTATTATACATGTTTATTTTACCGGTTCCCTGAAATTTTAGCAACTTAACATTGTTAATAAAAATTATGGCTACTCTTATATGACCATTGACGTCTTTACGAAAAGAAAATAAAATAAAAAGGACCATTTTACAAAAGTACAATAAAAAGATAAAGTTTTAAGTCAGGTTTGCTTTATTCGTCGCACGAAAAAGAAAGTAAAATGCAGTTTTCCTTACGGTTAAAAATATAATTTTAAGAAAACGTTAAATTTTTTACAAAAAAATTCGTCTGCGGCACTTTTCAATTTTTTACAATCCAATCCAATGAGCCAGTCCTTCAATGGACAGACTTATTAAAATTTACTTAATAAATGGGGCCCCGAAGAATATTGCACACAGGACCTCGCCAACCATAAATACGCCATTGCTCGCCGATGTAAAATCACATAATTTTATTTATTTAAAATTCAGAAATAAAATGAATAAACAAAAATAAAATCAAAAATAAAATCAAATTTCAATACAATTCTTTGAAGCAATACAATAACCATTGCGAGTTAATTTTTCTAAAACATTAAAATACCGAAAATCTACTTCTTTAAAGTACTATTATTGTATTGTGTAGATGAATTGAATTAATCTAATAAAAGCACTGCAAATTAATCCTTCTTTTCCATTTGGGAACCCATTTTAAGCAATTCAACATCTCGCCGATCTCGTGATTTCCTTAAATCCTTAAAAATCTCTCCAGCTTCGCCATTTAGTCACACATGCTTGAATAAATCGTTAAAAACTCCCAATTTATCTCCAAATCCCAGTAACTGACTAAATCCTACCAACTTCTCTTCATTCATTAATACCCTAAATCGATTTTAAATTCCGCGCCACACAGTGCAGTCACGTTACACAAACACACTAACCTAACCTAACTTACCGTGCTTGGTTTTACATTACAAAGTGCTGCAAATTCGCAATCTTCGCATTACTCATCCGTGTAGGTATTAACATTTACATCTATTGCATCAGTGTAGTAAGCAGTTACATGATTGCTTTGATTTATACGCTTGTATGGTTGATTTTCTATTTTGTGAATCAATGCATCCAAGGACGTCAAATGACATATGGAAGAATTTTGTTGTTACGGATGAAAAAGAATTGAAAATTGTCTTTGTTCTAGTTCGAAATCCGGGAGGTGAATCATTGGTAATGCACCGTGAATGACAAAACGAAGAATTTTTATTATTTTTGTTCCATTGATTTCTATATTGAACATGATGTGTAACCGGATCCATACGAAAAATACATTGGCTATTTTTAAGCCATGTTTTTTTCCTTGACTATATTTTCAAGATGTTTATGAATCTTTACATTTTACAAACCTATCAGAACCTAAAAATATTCCATAAGTTGGTACTTATCGGTCTGCAAATCTGAATAAAGAAAAAATGCGTTGAAATTCCAAGATTTTAGGTGCATCAAAAAAAAATTCTGAAAAATTGAACAACGAAAATTTCAAAAAAGCAATTGCTTTCGAGTGCTGTAGTAGATATCTTTTGGTTCTGCCGTAATCAATATTTTCTTTTAAAGTTTATATTTTAACGTGACTCACTTTGGCATCACAAGTGGTCAGTTTTAGTAAGCCATATTCATGGAACAAATGACCAATATGCTCGGTGACCGAACTAGAGCTGGGCGTGGATCTTAAATTTGATCGGGTTACGATGGGTCACGGCACAGCGTAATCCGCGTGAATGTGAGTAATATTAAAATTTTGTAACGTGATTGGGCGTGAGCGTGAATGACATAAAATGAAACGTAAGTAACAGCGCTTTATGCTCAAGGTCCTAGGGAATTAAGAAATTACCATGGTAATAATACATAACAATTTTTTTTTCTTTGAACCTCTTTGGGTTACGTCCCTAGGGTGACTTCATGACACACAGACAGTATTAATTTTTTATTTTATACTTTGCCACGGAGTTTACTTTACAACCATGTGTGTTGCCAGTGCCACTTTACCCCGGCGCAAGTCCTTGTCACAGCCTCTAGCCGGTGCCCGATAGCTACAGGTTGTCAAGTTAGTTAGATCCAAATCAGGCCGTGAAAATTTCCTAACCTGACCGGGATTCGAGCCCACGATCTCCGTAACCCAGATCCTAGCATTTTACCACTATGCTATCCCGCCGTATAAAATAATGAACATGCATAATCGGTACACAACAGTTTGCACCAATTTCATCAAAAAAAAACATCCAATTTCTAATTATCCTTTAACTTTTAACCCAAAACAAACAGTAACACATTCTCATGTTCAAAATTTCATTAGCTTCCTCTTTCCTTATTTTTCTCCCTATTCTCCTCCATTCTGCCATTACCCGTTATCAACTCAACGGTCTGTAAAACGACGATGCTCTTTTATTTCGGGGCTGGAGAGTCGACAGTCGACAGTCGCCAGCGCCAGTGCCAGCTTGGATCGGCCTGGATGGATAAATTGCCGATGTCCCCTGACAAACTACGCGGACATCGGAGCAAGGGACAGAGGACACTGAGGCGGGACAGGGCGGAACGGACAAATTGATGCATGATTTGTATTTGTGATCCGGGACTTGATAATGTTGTGAGTGGTGAAATGCTAAAGAGGAGATAATTCGAAGGGTTGTTTGGAAAAAGTTTTATCAAGGATTCCGTAGCTGCGACAGTACCTTTTTGATTACTGAATGAATTTGGGTGTATTAGTTTATGCTATATTCATAACATTATATTAATTTTAAATGTGGTAATTAATAAATCTAGGTTTTGCAGTCTTACAATTTTTTGCAAACGCTGGAATATAAAACATATTTCAGCTATACGTAGAAGGCACTTTAATTTTATCAAAGTTTTTGATAATTTTTACTTTAAGAGCGCTCCGGAGAGCTTAAAATACGTAGATTTTCACTGAAAATATCTATGATATCTTTATTATTATTTTTTTTAAATTAATTGATCAAAATATTAAAATTTATCAGATTTGTTCAATGTTGTTCAATTAATTCAATGAATTTGAGAACACAGCACCGTCAGAAAGTCCTTACCGAAAAGCTTCAAATACGTCAAGTTTCTGACGGTACCTATCATCTCAAGTTTATTGAATTTTTTTAAATTAATTACTAACATCAAAATAAAAAGAACTGATAAATTTCAATATTTTGATGTTAGCTATTAATAAAAAATTATTATAATAAATTTGAGATCATTGAAATTTCCAGTGAAAATCGACGTATTTGAAATTCTTCAACGCTCCTTTAGTGTTTAAGCAGTGGTTGTGAAGCTAATGCTCGAAATGGAAATTTGTACTAGACAGATAGCTAGGTTTCTAGAAAATGTTATTTTTTTAGAAACACCTATTATAAATTTTTTTCTAAAAAAATAGTTTTACTTGTGCAGTAGTTTAACATATAATATTCTTAAAAGATTATATAACCAGAAATGGTATTATTTTTCATTTTACGAGTCGGAACGGCAAAACTGGTCAATTTTACGAGAAGGAACGTTATTATTGTCAATTTCACGAACCGGAACAGCGTTCCGGTCCGTTTCGTGCCCCGGGTTAAGCGCATTTTAAGTTAAAAGTATGACGTATGATCTCCTATACAGTTTATTCAATAAACTTTCATACAATTATTCTACTCTAAGCATCAAGGAACTCATCATTACCAGAAGTAATTAAAGAGAAATGAAAACTAGTTCTAATACCAATAAATTTTAACGGTATTACTTAGTTGATACACTTAGTTTATAATGTAAATAAGATCAGGTGTACCAACGGAATGTACCTGTCACAACAAGTTTCTCACTTTCCCTTCGAGTTCAATCAAGATTAGCTAATAATCAGCCTACATCAGCAATTCAAGCATAGCAAAACCCGCCTAGACGCCTAAGTTCAAAATAAGACAACATAACTTCATCTAGAAATGTCAACAACGACACTAATCCTGTTTCTGACGAGAAAAACAATGTTGTAATATTTTAAAACCAGTGAGAACATAATATCTTTTTCCAGCTTTATGATGAACTATTTTGCAATTTTGTAAAGAGAATAATAATGAATTCAGTGCTGCAAAAGTAAATCATGCAAAATTCATGCTGCATTAAAATTTATGTTCGCCGCAAAAATCTATATTTGCAACCTTGTCAAACGGCGTTCGGCAATGTAAGCATAAAGCCATAGCATACATCAGCGAAAAGTGTGCAAATATTTTGAAACATTTTTTACCGGATTGAAGATTCAATTCCACGCCTTTCGAATGTTTTTGTTCGCAAAAAGCAGTGTTATGAAAATAGCCGACTTTTTAACACCACATCAATGTATTTTCTGTTCCATCGACGCTATTTACATTTATACATCTCGTGGAATAAAACCGATTTATCTTTAAATCAACAAAGCAAAAATCACAAGGGCGATCCAAACAGGGCACAAAAATCTATAACCAAAAACAACAGAAAGGGGTTAAAACGCATTACCAACTTTTCAGCCCTTAAATTTCAGTTCACTCGCACCCTCTTTAAAAATACTTTATGTACTACACATAAAAGGATGCCTGAAGCGTCATAATAATGCTCGCACAGGCGTCGCAAGATAAGTTAACATTCAGAGAGGAGCCAGGAGAGAACTAATACTTGTATGTATGCGCTTGAAAATAATGCAACTTTGTTTTTTATTACGTTATTTCATAAATAAATAGGTATGTGGCGACATAATCTCCTTCGTAGTATATAAAATGTAAAACTACACTTATATAGAATTTTATAACAGATTTTAAATACGTTTACTTCATAAAATAATGCGATTATCATAATTTTCGATTATTTCGCAGCACAATACAGGCTCTATGTCGTCTATTTTGCGTCGTATTTTTTATTTCAGCTCAACAGTCGTATTCGGTTTGCTCGCATAGACTCTATTCTTCAAATAAACCCAGGGAAAGATGCGTTATTCACATGATTTTTGCGGCCAATTAATGATGTCGCCGTTTTGTGAGATGATACAGAGTGACTAGTGACACCTTCTTATTGAAATCAGAGACCCTCGCTTTAATTTGTGTATTAGTTATTTTAACACATAATTCAATTAAAGACTAGAGGCTTATGACAGAAATAATAATTTCGGAAACATTGTTATTACGCATTCGCGCATTTTAACATTATTTGTTTCATACACAGGTTTGGCGGTTTGAAATTTCTAAGTCATTTGAAGGTTAAAAACTAGCTCACTAGCGCATCTATCGTGAGAAATATTGCGCTAAGGGTCCCCTTGGCCCCACAAATTATTCGCTCAGAAGGTCGATTTTCAGCTATAATAACCCAAGGACATTGATAATTACGAAATAATTTTGTGACATTCCGAAAGCACGTTGCTTGGTAACCGCCCGACGCCGCAGGCGGAGGGCTGTTAACCTAAAAGCAACGTGCTTGAGGTAGTTGTCACAAAATTATAAGTATTTATCAATGGTCGAGGGTTATTCGGACAGAAAATTTTATTAATTGAAGTATCATTTTCATTACCAAAACGTGCAAATGACATTTTTATTCAATTATTATTATAAACATAAAAATGAACATAAATAATTGTAACCTAGCAACATATTTGACATAAGTGATAATGTCCCATGGGTTGCTTTCAGTTAAATGTTGTATTCATTGGTCAATTTCGTACACGTGATCAGAAATGAAAGAATTTCATTGGATATTTAGTTTACCTAAAAATTTTCATAATAATCTGCAATAATTTCCGATTTCCGTCGCGTATTGCTTCATGATTAATTTTGTACAAGATTCTAGTCTATAAAAGTCACTTTAACACTGACAAATACCGTAGCTTTTGAGAAATATCTTGATAATGAATCATCCTATATTATGCTTAAAACAAAATAATTTATATTTGAGTGCTACAAAACACAAGCAATTGTTCGTTACTCCGCTAGTAACGCACCAAAGAAAGCAAACTTCTCCAACTTAAAATGCAAAGTTCTCGTCCGCCACTGTGTCCAAAAAGCGAAGCAGCTTCAGCAGCAACCCAACCAGGCCGAAACACAGAGGGTGTCGCATGTTGACACGAAGACGCAATTTCTCTTTTATTTAGTTGGCTCTCCCTTTGTGCGGGGTAAACAGCTTCAACGAAACCGCGCCAGTAGGGCTGTAGGGTTGTAGAGTTGGTTCCCTGCTTGCTGTTGTTGCTGTCATGTTGGTATGGCTGCACTCAAGCTAAAGGAAACTGATCTGAAGAGTGAAATTGCGGTCCTTACACTAGAAGAAAGGTTACATCAGATGTAGGCAATGATATTTTATTTATTATTGTTCTTCTTGTAATTTAGGTAGTACTGTATTCTGATTTTACTTTTATTTTTAAATTATTATGTTTTATACTTTCTTTTTCTACAATTTCACAACTTAAATTTAATTTGGCATTTTGGCTGCAGTGAAACATTTCATTGTTTTTAAACGTCAGTCTGACAGATGACAGATGGCAGTTATAACCTAAATTCTAGTTAAGTGTTTCTAACACGAGAGGAAAGTTTTCCACTCCCGCTCGATTACCTCACTCGTTTCGCTCGTGACACAAACTTTGAGCTCGAGTGGGAAAAAGAAGCGCTTTCCTCTCTAGTTGGACAAATAACTATTTTTACCTGGATCTTAGATTTCAAAGCGGTTGCTAGTGGGAAAAAGAAGCGCTTTTCTCTCTAGTTGGACAAATAACTATTTTTACCTGGATCTTAGATTTCAAAGCGGTTGCTAGTGGGAAATAGAAGAGCTTTCCTCTCTAGTTGGACAAATAACTATTTTTACCTGGATCTTAGATTTCAACAGCGGTTGCTGTTTTAATAAAGGGAAAAATTCGTTGTTTACCGTTCAAGGAATAAGATTTATGAACACTACTTCTTCATTTATTATTTGGAAACTCTGTTTTATCTCTACTCTAGAATAATTGTCTCTTCAAGGTGTGCCTGAAAGTAAATTAATTCAAGAGGAAAATTTTAATACACGCCTACATGTTCCAATTTTAAATTCATCTCGAGAAGGGAATACATAAAATTGGAAACGAGAGATGTGTGAAGTTTCAAAGGAACACTCGAACACTTGACACTGTTTCGCTTTTATTAACAAATGCCTGTTTATTCACGTTACAAGACAATATTGACTTACTTAACAAGATCTTTCGGAACAATGAATTCCACTCTAAAATGTAAAAATATTTTATTACGTTTGAGATTTGGTGTGTGTAGGCCGTTTGTGCGAGGAAGATAAAATGTTTGTTTGACAAATGAATATAAATTTAATTAGGTACCTACCAAGATACATTTTGTCGAGCATTTTGTGCTTATATTATAATAAATAAATGTAGTATATTGTATATTACATAATGAGCGAGAAAAATGAATGATATCGTGTAAGTGAGAATATTGACGCACGAGGCTTGCCGAGTTCGGTAATCTCACGAACATTCGATAGACACTTTCCTACGAGTTGTGTATACTATTTTTCCCACGACCAAAAATATTAAACATTTTATTCATAAATATATTTTGAAGTCAACTGTCATTGTCATAATTTTAATTTTACGTAGAAACTAAAATACTATATTACGCTCATGGAATACATGATACAAGATATTCAATAACAAGAATATAAATTATATTTAAATTCTTAAATTGTACCAGATACTATACTATTTTGCCCACGACCAAAAATATTAAACATTTTATTCATAAATATATTTTGAAGTCAACTGTCATTGTCACAATTTTAATTTTACGTAGAAACAAAAATACTATATTACATGATACAAGATTTTCAATAACAAGAAAATAAATTCTATTTAAATTCTTAAATTAAACCAGATACAGCAAAAGTACTACTTTAATGTATGTGGATAAATCACTTTTAATGTCGTGTATGTCCATTTTTAGTGGAATAATACAATTTATCGCGAAATACTCAATGACAGGAAAAATTATAAAATGTCAGAAAGACAACGCTCGCCTACAAGGTGAAACAAAAATTTAACCCGTTCGGTAAGACCTGTTCGATAACATATCGAACAGATGTGTGGTATTGTTTATTTTCGTAGCTAGGTAACAGTATGGAAATTATAAGTTTTGTATATAGTCTTGGGAAAAAAAATATTTTGAGTTTAATATTATGCGTATCATCATCTCCGTCACAATTAAATTACAATGGTTGTGTATTGTTGATTCACTGAATGGACTATACAGTTAGTTTGTTAGACCGTATATTTTAAAAATCTACCTTAAATTGATACAAAAGTAAACTATTTAATTATTGACTGATGTAATTAACGTACTTATATTAATTATTTTTGTTTTGTTTCAGGTAATATTACACGTCATAACCACTGCACTAAAAATCCTACATGGATGGAACTTAAACTAAGGTAAACATTTTAACATACCTACAAATGTACAACTACAAATGCTATAGATATTTCATTTCTTATTGCGTACTTACCGTAGATGAAACTTTTCTTCCAAGAAGGTATTTGTCATACTAAATTTTTTATAGGTGACATCAAATAAATATCGCAAACAAACGCAATATTTTATACAAACTACTGAATTTGCTGACAAAGAATAACAATCTAACCTTGACATTTTTTCGCAAAAATATTTTGACTCGCCAGTTTTTCGTTGTCTCTTCATATGAAGCAATTTGCTCCATTATTGCTTATCTTTATATTCACGGCAATTTAAACAAACTCGCATCGGAATGCCCCGGTGTAATGTTGCGGGGTTAGGTTAGATAATTTTGGGGGAAGAACCGGCTTTGTCTTGTCCCCTGACGATGGAAAATCCCTCTTTACACGAATTGCGAAATTAAGTGGAGCGGAAAATTAAATCTACAATGGTATTTCATTTTGTTTTGTGAGACGCCTTTGTTTACATTTAAAACTTGGTAACTTTTAATTTTGTAATTATTGCTGCCTTCTAACGACACTAACTTGCAGCTAGCGTGCGAAAATTAAGCGTAGAAATGGGAAAATGGACTTGGCTTAAAATATCGCCCTGAAAAAATGCGGCAAGGCAAACAGCAAATATTTTAGCGGCTATAAATATATCTCAGGATGTTTCTTTTCTAGAAACATTGCCATCTCAGTTACACACTTTTTAGTTAATTTATTTGCCGAAAGAAAATCCTTTAGGGCGCGCTTAAAAGTGAAAAAACCGTAATACATGAAGTCTGTAATGGTAGTGTTTTTAACCTCATAATATTCAAAATCTTATTACACCTGCGTCATAATTTGATTTAAAAAAATGTTTTTTTTTCTGTAATACTAGTGCCATGTCAGCGACACTTTAAAACTTTTATTTGGCTCATTTTGCACATTCATTTTGCATAAAATTCTTTGCAATTTGATGAATTTTGCTCCCTCTTCTTTCATTTCTACTGCAAATTATATTTATTTTCAGGTATTCTTATTTAGCATATTAAGGCAATCTAGAAACTCTAATGATTCTATTAATATATTTTTATGCCTATTGCTTATTCCTATTTGCAGAAATTTATGCAGTAAAGTGCATAAAAATGATTATCTGAAAATGGTATCGAGCGTCGCGCGGATTAAGGTCGCCTTAATCACATTTCTTCTTGCTATAAAATTGAAAGCAAAAAAGCATGTAACAATAAGTCATTTTGTGACTTTAGTTTTGATCTGATATTTTAAAATGATGTACCTACTTAAAGGTAGTATTTACATATATACGACTTGTGGTATTTCATTAATTAATTTCTGTAAATAACTAAAAAGTCGAAATTACATAATTTTTTACAATCAATTGGTTACCTGTTTTAAAAGAATCTTTCTATAGCCGTCTTTCATAGTATTTTGTGCACCTAGGGAGGGAAGCGTGCTATTACTCCCGCGGGCGAAGCGGCGGTCCGAGCGAGGGCGCCGGCTTCGCCCAAGGGTGTAATAGCTATTACTCCCGCGGGCGAAGCGGCGACCCGAGCCGAAGGCGAGCCGCAGGCGAGTCCGAGCGAGGGCGCCGTCTTCGCCCAAGGGAGTAATTGCTATTACTCCCGCGGGCCAAGCGGCGGCCCGAGCGAGGGCGCCGGCGTCGCCCAAGGGAGGAATAGCCTTCCCTCCCGTGGGACACACAATATTTTACGTCACGAGGGCCTCGAAATCACCTTTCTTGCAATGTTTTCCTCCCGCCAGCACCGGGAAGAAGACAGTGTTTTCCTCCCGGGCGGGAGGAAAACACTGTGTTTTCCTCCCGCCCGGGAGGAAAACAAGTACGGTCCTCCCGAGCGGGAGGGAAAACTCGCTTCCCTCCCTCCATTAGCAAGAGGAAAACACTGCTTTCCTCCCCCGAGTGACGTAAACTAATTTACGTTATCGATTTCATACAAAAATTGTTTAAATTTCAATTTGAAATTTTGTAATACAACCAGAATCGTTGAAATTGTGAAGCTCCTGGAATCTAGATTCACAATGCGCCTTTAATAAGTCAGAGAACCATTTGATCATTTGAATGATGTTTTATACTAATGAAAATTATAATAAATACTACATCGGTTAAAATAAAAAATCTTATGGATGGATTAGGTACAGGTGAGAAAACTATCGTATAAGAAACAAAGAAATTATCGATAGTTCAATAGTGGCAATAAAAAATTTTCGACATATCGATAGTCATTATTTTTCGATACTATCGATAGGTAAACGATAGTTTTTGTTAGACGATTGTTGCTTCTCATCCGATATTTTTTGTTTATCGATAGTTATTATCAAACCATTGTTGACATCATTGGCATGTAATATTAAAAACACTAAAATGTATTAGGCGAGCTCGGTCGAAATTGTAAAATAGTATGAATATGAAATTTAAATTAAATCATCCTTTTATAAATGATAAACAGTCGTTTTTCTAACTAATAAATTATCTAATTTATATATTATTAAAATATCGTTTAACTATCGATAAACTTTTCTTCAGGGATCTATCGATAGTTTTCCCACCTCTAATCACAAGCATTGAAATCACCCTATAAATTTGTTTTTATTTCTCTTAATTTAAAAACAGACCATAGTTTATAGTTACAATACAAAATATTATAGTATAGTGTAGTGTAATGTTCAATTTTATATTATTTGTTTTGATTTCATAAGTATGATATTATTAATAATTTAATTAGTTTATAAAAAATGTTATGCGATTGAATGTACATTCCTTCTCAGTTTTTGACAAACTACTGTAGTGAATGATGAAATATGAAAATGTACCTTGATGGTGTTATTATTATTATTATTGAGGAGGTAAAATATTCATTGACGGATAATACGCGAGACAAAGGAGCTAGATCACCTAGAATACTTATCGTATGGTAGGTATTTTTACATAAAAAGTTTTTACCACAATCATATCCAGTTTATAAATTTCTGAAAGCAAATTAACAGAGAAGCATATGCACAAATAATTATAAACCTTTGGAAATATTGACAGAGGTAATAACACGTAAAAAATTTGAACAATATAAAATGATTGCTGTCATTAAACAAAACCGAATTGCTAACCAGCGAATTCAAATTCAATTCTCAGTTCGGAAAATCAATTAATGTTATTGGCAGCATTTCAAGCCATAGAGAATTGCCCAAGTACAATTGATATTATTGTAACGAGATATCGAAAACAAATTAATTTAATTTAGTCATTACGTGCAGTAACACCACCAGCGGGGACAGTAATGCTGTTCGAATTAATTCGTGTGCTAATACTAATTGAAATAGGTTAGTTATTCCGTTGTTAAACTGAATTATAACAAAATTAAACGTCTACTGATCTGTTGCGTTGCTCTAGCAGCCCAACTAGAACGTTATTTAATTTACATATTGTGGATTACATTTCATTAAATGTATCTAACTACACATGAAGATAATGAAATGAGGGATCGATATTAATTCCGAGTCCAGGCTATGTTCACTTAATTGCATGATATGATCAACGCGATATTATATTAATTAGCAGCGAAATTCTATTTGCCTATTAGATGTTATTGCTTGGAGTATTGGATATTTGCACCACTGATTATCATTTATATGCAAATATTGAAATATTGTCAGAGATGTAACTAAGGGTGGGCCCACCCAAAAAATTTACAATATTTTTACATTAGTTTACGGAAGAGATACCTATATTAAAAAGGGAAGAGATATAGATTTACACCTAATTGAGGCAAAAGAAATGTTTATGAATATGAATAGCGGATAGATATAGATTTAATGCTGGTAAATGTCAAGCCGGGTATGTGCAGGCTTGTCATGAGCCATAGTCATAATCATAAGCATAGTCATAATCATAGTCGTAAAAAAGTAACCGTTTATGCACGATTTATATTCGACTGTTTAACCTTAATTTCTTTTGAGTCACTTTATATTGCATTGTTCAAAATGTTCTTAAAAAGAAGAAAGAAAATAGTTTAAACAATAAATTATTGTTACACAATCACAATGCACAATAAAAACAGTTAAAAAAATATGATTTTGTAATTTCTGCCATCATTTTAATTTTAATGCACTTGTGTTTTATATCGTTGAAAAGAGAAAAAAAAATCTTTATGAAGACGAGTCATAGCCGGTCATAGCCAACTATGAGCTCATCCATATGAAAATTTGAATTTGGTTTGAATTTCTCAAAATCAGTAGGAGATTAAAATTTTTTGATAACTGCTGTGAATCCCTCGTTATAAAGTGCCTATAGAACGTGCAAATTAGAAACTTCAATTCAATTATTCAAACAAAAAAGTTACCTATAGGTGCAAAACGAAATTAGTAAAATTAACATTTTTGGGTATATCTAGTTATCTATGCATTTTTGTGGGATAACAAAAACATTTATAAATTGGTCCCCTAATGGGGCAACTTTTGTCTAATTTAACCAATTTCGTATCTCTTATGGTTCTCGAGATCCCCATGCTTAACCAGTTTCATAAGACACCCTGTATAATGCTTTCATTTCAATCTATTACAGTGTAAATAAAAACGTTGCAATTTTCTTGCATAAAATAAAAATTTCTTCTATAACTGCAATCTTTTAAAATTCAAATCCTCCCACTTCAAGTCACGTCCGTTTCTAACAGCACCCATAAACTTTTCTTAGCTGCAACACCAGTTTTGCAGAAGCACATACTACGTACTCTCATACTCGCGTCGTAGAACCAAACACATATTACTTACACACATTCACAAGCGTCTTATACCACATGGCAAGCCGCTACATATGCTGTACCTTCGTGTACCGCACATTTGGTATATTATTTGTATTCGTATTCGCCACTCCCAGAACTTGTCGCGTACTATTTCTATTTGCATAGCAACGTAGGGAAAAGTCAAGGCGACACTTCGTACGCCTTTGTCTAGTGAATTTGATATTGTGAGGTTATGTTTCCAGATATAAATCCTAGTGACAGATTTATGGGATTGTTATGTTATGTTGTTATGGATTAGATTTCTGGTTTCGATTCTGGATATTTACTTTCATTGTTCTTTTACGATGGAATCGAACAATGTTTCGTTTTGATACGAAGATGTTTGCGGATGAACTTGCAAAATAAATAATATTAAAGTGTATGTAGGTATGTTGAATAAGAATTAACTTGCATCATAAACTAATTATTAAAATAAATTAATTTAAGTGATATAGCTTACAGATTAGTTTGATCTTACTATAATATTATTATTAATAGAACAGAAACAACTCACTGTAATTAAGGAGTACCTCTACCTGTACTTATATGGTTGTTGTAGAGACGGAGAATACAGCATAAGAGAGATTTATGTGCAGTAAATCTGAAATGTTTACCGACTGAATTCTGGATTCGAGTTGTCAGAATCATAATATAGTTGGTCACATGCAAACTCGGCTATGTATTCGACTTCAGAACATAGCTAAAACTTATTACTTATATTCATTATTAAATAAATTTGCCTGGAGTTTCAATTCCAGTCAATTATTAGTTTCTTAACTACAATCTAGTAATGGTAATGTATTATGGACAACAGAAACAAGAAAATTACAGTCAGTAGATTACAAAAACTGATACATGTGAAATTAAAAGTAAGAAACAAGATGTAAATGGAAAAAAAATTAATTTAAACAAAGGTTCAAGATCAAAACAAGTTTTAATTTTTATGTATTGATAAGTAAGAGACAATGTAATTGCGATCAATTTTCTGCAGCTACTTACGATTAAAAAATAATACAGCTATCAAATTAACATAACTTCGATCATTGAAATGAAAAAGTATTAAGTTACAGTTTACGAGTATAATTATTATGATTTAAAAATGCAAAAAGAAAACAAAAACGAAATTCTGCTACTGGATACAATAACAAGGTGACCTTTCTTTTTACTGTATTTCAATCATTAAAATGAAATGTGAAGGTCTGAACAATTGACAGCGTAGGTTATTAATTTAAATTTAGTTCATTTTTCAACATAATAACAAGAGTAAAATGCTTCCTTGAAAAAAATATGCGCCACAAAAAGATCTGAGGAAAAACGAAAAGAACTTTCTCAAGAAATTTACCAATTATGTAAATTCACAATGAGTTTACATGCACATTAAATACAAATGACACTTTGCATCCTGAAGGTTAAGAAAAATTTCATGCAGAAAAAAGTTTAATATGCGCTTTTATTTCTGCATTTTGCAGACGGTTTATTAAAATGTTCGTTTAGGGGAATTTACATAAACCATTTACGTTTTACTGGCATCACTTTTATTGCCATGTCACGAGTCGCACCTTATCTTATATTCTTGTTGGGTGGCAGCAGATAAGAGGATCTCTATGATCTTTGTATGGAATATTATATCAGTGCAATGCTGTTTTGTCCGAAAATAATTATTTTCATGATGCAATAATTGCAATTATTGTTGACCGCAGACAGAATTAAAAAATATACATATTTTTAAATATCTAATGCTCAGTTCACACGATGAAAGTTTTTCCAAAAAAGTAAATCAAGTACTAGGAGCTGTCATAAAAAAACTGTCAATGCCGTTCATATGAGGAAACTAATTATTTTTATTAAATATATTTAAGATCACTAACTTTAATATATTTTATAGAAATAATTAGTTTCTCCCACTGTTTTCCCGTATTACCGGTATTGGCAGTTTTTTTTTATGACAGCTTGTAGCACTTATTTTACTCTCAAGAAACTTTTAGGAAAAACTTTCTTCGTGTGAACTGGGCATAATGCATTTTGTCCAACTTTTGAGTGTCCTGCTGTTGGTGTACTTATTATTTAATACAATTAGAAGCTAAAGCTTGTAGAAAGAATATAATGCGATGTGTGATTAAAATTTGAATTATTTTAGAGGTTTGAATAAATTCTAAGTTCATAAGTTAATTTAAACATTAAAGTTTACTGTTATTTACTAAACTGATGCTGATGATGACATTTTATCAGTTGATTCATAATCGATTCAATATTTTTTGAAAAATTAAAATCTATGATTGAAAAAACAGTTTTATTAATTTGGTATAGTAAAGGCACGAAATAAGACTAGGTACGTCATAAAAATAAATGGCTATAACGACCTATGTCGCCATAAACAAAAAAATTACATGTAAAAATAGTTGTTGATGACGACATAGATCATAGTTATAGCGTCATCCATTTGTAGGCAATTTCTTTTGATGACGTACCTCGTCTGATTCCGTGCCTCTACTATAACAGCTGGTAGAGTTTATAGAGTTTTGTAATTGTTTTGTTTCACATAGAACCAAATCAGGATTGTGCATGCTAATTACTTACTTGGTATTTTTTTAAATTGTTACCATAAATTCGAGACGTCTATAGCATGCTAAGAGCTAAGCTACCATTGTGCTAAACTATTTTAAAAATAAAATAAATTATTAATAATTCTTTTGTTTATTTAAAATCAACTGTAAAAGCACAAACTCAAACTACAATTTTATCACATCGTGAACATTAACTACAAAATGATTATAATTTGTGCAAGTGCACATAGACAAGATAAACCGGACAAAACAACAACACCATCTCTAGAGGTAGACACATATCTCAAGAGAGAATCCTTACCACCTTAGAGAGGAGAGACAACAGGAGAGGCGTGTCAGGCCAGCAAGTAGACGTCTCGGGGTTTGGACGTCACTTCAGCTTGCCGCTGCTACAGCTAGCTGCTCCCCGATGTATTTACATAAACTCTGTGAACAATTCATCTTGGAGTCCTGGTGTCTCAGATGAGAATGTATGTGATCATACCCAAGCGTATAATCCTTGTAGACATACTGACACATGAGGGAACATTATGAGTTTTTGTCAACTATAAACTAAAGTTTTACAGTTGGTGGACTGCAAAATGAAGAATGTAAGAAAGTGATAACAGGAGATAGTTTCAAATTTAAAGTGTTGTTTTCTGAAAGTTTTAAATCACAATGCTCGTATACAGTAGTAAAGTTTAAACTTTTTAGTTTTTAGACCAGAGAGATTGGTACCTACTGAATATTAACCAAACATTTGGATAATAAATTGGTACCTACTGTTCTATACATACAAAGTAGAATTTACCGTTAAATTTGAAAATATCAGACCCATTTGTGGCAGTAGCAACATCAACCTACAATAAGTACAGAGTATACATATACAGGATGATTCACAACTTCATGCATATATTTTACTGGCATATATAGTAGGTGCTAAACTTACTGATTATGGAGCAAGAATTTTTTTTATAAAATTCATTCATTTAAGGGCAGTTTTCGCAAGAAGCACATTTTTGAAATGACTGGATTGTTGATTGTATAATGGATATCTGATACTAACTATGAATGGAATAAAATTAAATTTAAATTTATTGTGCAATGGTAAGAATAGATAATTTATAAAATTCCATATTATGAAAACAAAGACCAAAAACTGTTTGGTTTAAAAACCAAACTAAATTGTGAATTTTGAAAAAAATATTTCAATTTCGTGATATGTAAGTTGAGCACTAAGTACCTACCTATACAGGGTGTAACCCAACCTGTGTAACAACATTTAAGGGTGTATAGTATTGGTCATTAATCAAAAAGAATTTTGTTAAAACAGTCGATTTTAATTTTGCTGGAGAACTATATCTTCTATCTTAGTATTTTACTTTCTGCTAAGCTAAAGACACCAACTTTACATTGGTAGGTAATTCGTATTAATGAGACAAAATTCAAACAATCAAACTTACACCTAGTTTCTCCAGCTCACTTTGATTTATAATGACGTATATTAATAAATTCGCATCTCATATTAAACTCCTTGACTCCTCGACTTTTGCGAGTGACAAGCAGTGCTTAGCGCGCACAGGCGGATGTTCACGCCTGCTGCGCATTCCACTGCGCACCTACCGCGATGCGATGTTGTCTGCGCGATGTTCAGATGTTCACATTCCCGCCTGTGTCGTGTTGGAGGTGTCGGACACCACCTACCATGCAATTATCAGGTGATACCAGGAGATATATTGATGAAAAATAAGAGTGCAGCACATTGTTGCGAGGCTGATGGCTTGGTTGTTTATTTAGTGAGATGGGTTGGCGATGTGTGAGGTTTCTTGGTACTCGTTGATGTTACTTGTGGATGTCATACGGTTTAAACGAAAATGTAAATAGATTTATTTGATCCGTTTTATGCAACTAGTAGTCTGTAAGGGGTGGAATTTCAACACCAAAAATAAAATTCTAGAATATTATTACAGAAGAAGATTCAAATCTAGAAAATTTATGCGTAATAAAGTACCGGATTTAAAAAAATCATTCTCAGAAAAATGCAAATCTAGAAAATACTTAGTTTGTCTCTTCAACACAAGGGGATACGCAAATTAGGTTGAACTGAACTAAATGAACAACCCAGAGTACCATCCTTGAATTCCACATACCTATCTACTTACTCTGTTTTGACTTCTGACCATAATTTGTCTAGATTTGCATCTTCTTGTGTGTTTGCATTTATGCCAAATCAAAGTTCTAGATTTGTTAATTTTTCCTGTGAATGAATCATTTGGTGCAGCAGATGAAAGATTAGTAATTTACAACCCATTTAATCATGAAAGTTAGCTAAAAACTGCTCTCAGAATACAATTATTGGTAGTAAGTAACCTAACCGATAGCCAATATAACAAAAAAAAATTGAAGGCGAAATTATATGCAAGTAAAGAAATAAGTTGCAAAGTTCATATAAAATCTACTTTAATTTTACGTATTCGAAGTAGATTTTCCCAAGTTTGATAAGATATGAATTTCATTCCAACGAAAATAAAATTTCTAATGAAAAACTGAAATGAAATTTCCAGAATTATGAAACTTAAGTCGATAAGTACTAAGAACTTGAATAGTGCAATCAAGCCGAAAATTAAATTCTTCCTTTTACTGAGCATTACAATCGCATTATTTCTTTTTTATTAGTTCACGTTCTTCGCATTATTATCAAAAAGAATCCTTCCATTAAATCATTACACCAAGACTTAAAACAATCAACAAAACCCAGGAAATTAATTTGATCGACATGTTAAATTAATTATCTCAAATCATAATTAATTATTTGCCAGTCATCATTAGCGAATCATTAAAAATGCTTGTATAACATAATTGTTTTAGTATTTCACCATATTGTGTATAATTATCATCAATACATTAACATTTCAAATCAAATCGTTATGTACACGATGTACAAATTAGATACCTACACAATGTAATTGTTCTACAATTATCATCTTGATAACTGCACACATTGAACATTCCTGCTTTAATAACAATCATCACAAAGTGTAGAATGAAAGTCAAATCGTATCGGATTGCTGCAAGGATTTCCTTTCCAATTCGTTTTTGCTTACTTGAGAAATCAAATCCTGATCTGAAAATCCAATATTAAATGTAATAACACTTGTGAACCTTCTTGTAAGGTGTAAATGTAATTACCTACAGTCTTTGAAACAAAGTTACTAAGTTGTTGAATGATATTAAAACATAAAAGCTACAAAGATATTTAAGAATTTATAATATGCTAGAGTATATTCATGGTAAAATGTTAAAAAATGTCGTTATATTTTTCCAAAGAATTTGTACTTTTTATACTCTTGTGCATTGTAAAAATTAAAAGTTTTGAGCATCTGATGATGACCGTTGTGCGGTCGAAACGTTATGTGAATAAAACAAACATCAAAATGTGAGTGAAAATATTTTAATTCATTCCTAAATTTCTCCCGACTGATTGCCGAGTAGTTGTTAACAATTTTATAATATGCTGTTAAAAAATTTAATTAAATCACTTAATAACAAATAGTTGTGGCAAAGAATTACAAATCTACTGAAATCTAAAGAATTCAAATTTAATATTGCAAGTAAAATTTAATATTATTTAACAGAACTTTATTTTTTTTACTTTCGAGGCACTTGATCACCACTATATGTTACATGGATGTTCTGTGTTACCACCGTTGACATAATGGTGTAATAAATTGACGTTTTATTTCTTGGCTATAACTACATTGCAACCAATTGTTTAATCAATACGATTGTAGTGTCTCTTTTGTAAAAAAAAAAAAAAAAAAAAAAAAAAACTAACTAGGTACCTATTGCTATTATTATAATTTATTTTAAATTTTAGAATGTTACACATGCAGAATACCCTATTTACATACAGTAATATAATAATATGTTTTTAAAGTTTTGTTTATTGTATTTCCACAAATTTGTATAAATTAAGGTACGAATATCGTAGATTGAAAATTGCTCCAAAAATAGAAGTTTTTCTGAAAAACATCTTTACCACTAAGTATAATATAAACACAGGACTGTACACTCCGTGTCTTAGCAATAGTGTAGATTCGTGATATTTCTGTTTACCCTGTGCGAGAAAGAAAGATCACTACTGGACCCGTGCGCTACCATCGTTACCATTGTTTATCGTCACAGAATACATGGTCTCTCTCGAAAAAGTAAACAGAAAAGCTACACCTCATCTGCCCTAGTGTCCACTTCTGTCATATATTTTACTTTGTGCTCTTTACCAAATAATGTACGTAATATTTGACAAAAATGACAATTAATATTTATATTGGGGCATAATAGTATATTATACATCGAGGGAGAGAAATGCATGTTTTTTTCATGAGGTGCAATTTGTAGCCAGAGGGCGAAGCGAAGCGTAGCCAGAGGGCGAAGCGAAGCGTAGCCCGAGGGATACAAAGCAACGAGGGAAAAATTGCAGTCTCACCTGAGGTGTATATACTATTTTTTACACGGACCAAATTAATTTACTTTAAAAATATAGTAATAAATTATTAAGTATGTTATTTGTTGTTGGTAACGTAAATCATACATAGCAACCCACAGAAACAAATAAATAATAATAATATAAACTCCCTAGGGAGTGATTATTTCCCTAGGGACTAAATGAATCACTTCTATCATGATTTTTAATAAGAAAAAGTTGACGTTTACTCCCGTCCGTGTGAAAACATAATATCAAGTCGCAAAATAATTAGTGTAAATAAAAGAACATAAGTTTTTTTTTTCTTATAAAAAGAGGTGTTTTTCTAATTAAAATATGAACATTTAAGTAATAAAAAATGTGTCATACCCTAGTTTATAACATATATTTTTAAAGTATGGAAAGAAGTTGTTCTCATTTATGTGAGTTTTTTAGAAAATTACAAATTTTAAAATCAGCCACGTATCAGCTTTAAAATTGAAGGCATTTTTATGGCTTTTTTCTGAAAACTGACTAAATATTATACCATTTTCTGAAGAAAAATGTTTTAAGCAGAAATAATTTAAATGTAATCAAATAAATATAACAGAACGACTATAGTGGCACAAATAAAGTTATAGGGATATAAAATCATAAACTGATCTAAATAAATCTACAGAAAAAAAATTCACGTAATTACAAATACTTCTTCCTCGAATCCTGGAACAAATTTAATTAAACCTAAATACCGAAGTGTCAGAAGAGTCTATAAAGAAGCCCATTTCGAGTGAATTCCTCCAAGGTCTGAGCAACTGAAGACCTGTAGCAGACGCTTGAAACTACGGATAAAAGAAAGACTAAATCGAATTCGCACAAATTTCAATAACGAGATTAATGAGATTCAGCCAGGCGCGTAAGAAGGACTGCGCTGGGACGAACGTTGATGAGGATGAGAAAATAGGCCAGGTTTTGGATGTTGGAAGAGGAATAAGAATGGAAGAGATTGTTTTACTCTTGAGACACTTCTAAAGAATCAGCGATGATCAGTACTCACGAGAATTGAGAATATTAATTACTGCAGTTTGCGAATGGATACTTATCTTCATTAATTAAACGATTAATCTTTGTAGGCTTGTAAGAGTATTTAACCAGATTTAAAATTTCAAAAATTTTAAGTATGAAGGCATTTTAAAATATGAGATAGAGTATCGACAGATAAAACTTTGGGATTAGAGTTATTAGGAGAACAGAACGCACAGTCATGATTTAAATGATTCATTCGTATGCACAAGCACAACATAAACAAAACATCTGCAAGACGAGATTTTTTTTAAATCCTAATGTATAATTAAAGTGAAATGACAAAATAGCACAAGACATAGGCAAGAAGTTACTCGAACCGCACAAAAAATTCGGTTCACTGCGTTATAGGATTCGTTTTGGTGCCGATTTTACTATTTCTCCTTGAAAAGATCCGGTAACCGGTTTTCAATACCTACAACAATTTTCATAAAAATGTTAACAGAATTTTAACGAAAAACATTATATTTTAATGAACGGTAAATGGTTCAGAACTATCGTTTCGGTTATGGGTTTGCCAAAATGTTTTATAACGGTTCAGGTTTTGTTTCCGGTTCACTAAAACAACTGCAGTTCGTTCCGGTTCGGTTCGAGTTCGAGTTTTTATTTTTAGGGAAGTTGTACCTCGGGACGCATGTACCTTTGGACATCAATTTATTGCAGCCACATCAAATTTTATAGATACATTCATCTAAAAATTACTACATAGTTTAAAAAAATGTTTTTGTTCATTAAATTCTTTCTTTTTCCTTATATTTTATTTATCCCGAAGTACAATCACCACTTCCAAGGTACAACTCCGCATTGTACCACGAGACAGTTTGCCATTTTTATTTCATGTTTAAGATTTTACCATTATATTTTCAAATATTATCACAATAAAAATTATAGCTATTAACAAAAGTTAGTTGTTCTTTAATGTACAATTATTTTCCTAAAAATTCATCACAAGAAAAACGTAATTTTTGTTCCGAGGTAGAACACCTTCTCCTTCTTTAGAATTTATTGTTTCTTTTATTTTAAAAAAACGTTACAATTTTTCCCCCGTCCTTGGCAAATTTTCTGGCAACACCCATGGTACAAGATTAAGTTTAAATTTTAATCTAATAGTATAGGATAGTATAGTAGGTATGTTTTTTAATAATAGTAGTAAGTATATTAGTTTTGGGATTTGAAACAAATCGGTTATGTCCCTATGGTATAACTTGAATTCCAAGCATTCCACCACTGTGCTATATATGTGTGTCCATAATTTGCAGTTTTATTTTTTGTCCGAAATTTACAAAGTAACTTCTCGGAGCAACAAGCATTAAAGCTATTCACAACCTGAACCATGTATCGCACTACAACAAAACAACATTTCAGCAAAGTCCAGCTTCACATCTCCCAATCGAAATCCTTAGTTCGCATGTAACAGTTTTTATTTAGTTTGGCTGGTTTTACAGCGACCATTGTCCCAGACGTAAAGCACAGGTCAGACATAAAACCCACAACAGCAGCGCCAGCTGAAACTGACGGCGGCGGCGCGAACTGCGGACATAAAGCGCGCGAACGGGGAACGGAAATCGAGGTGTGAAGGAGTGAGATTCTTTCTCGACAATACACTTTCCTATCGGTGTCATTTCACAAAGAACACGAAATGTAGCAGAGGAGGTACAAGGGTTTGACCTGATAACGCTGACTACATTGTTGAGTGTATGCTGCTGCTTTTTATGCATGCTTTTTGTGCAACAAGATGTGAATGCATACAACAGATAGGAAGCTGTCGTCATTCAAAAGGGTTAGAGTAATGGCATATTGATGTCAAATGAAGAAATTGATTATATTATAATTTAAAATAAATGTCATAAAACTATTTTTAAATAAAAAATTGTCATCACACAACGGGCAGTTTCAGTATCTTCCGATAAAGTTTCGAATAAATTTGTTCTGACAGGTAAATTATCCGGAACTTAAAGCTACGCAATACGCATAGTTGCCAATTGCACCATGAGCAACCTTTCACCAAAGTTTTTTTTTTAAGGGGAAACCCCTATGGCTTTAGGTACCTTGCCTATCAGCCAGTAACATATGTGAATTAGATTTAGCATATTATATATAAATCAATGTTTTAGACAATCAATGACCAAAGTTACTAAATAACTATGGCGCGAAATTCAAATAATTTTTGGTAACCAACACTTACACTTACAATATATAATTATTGTATTTAGTTGTCCAATTTTTTTACATGATGAAGTCAATATTTTAGTAAAAGTATTGCTGTACTTGGTTCAAATGAAGGAAAATCTAGAAAAGTATCAAAAATTGTACTTTCTCAATAGGTAACTCTTCTTTCGATTGAAATTAATATTTGCTGCGAACAAGTTCCGTAATCATTTTAATGAGTAATTTATATTTCGAGTAGAATACTTAAATACTATACTTCATGAGATAATGGGTTCAACACCAGAGACTAGAAAATAAAATTCTAGAATGTTCAGCAAATGCAAAACCAGAAGATGCAAATCTAGAAAATTAATAAGTAATAAATTACGGATGGCCATTCAACTCCAGAATATATAATTCTAGAATATTAATGCACAGGAAAATGCATGCACAAGAAGATTCAAATCTAGAAAATTTATATGGAATATAATATTCATTCAAGGAAAATGCCAATCTAGAATTTTAATTTCGACATAAATGCAATCATAGGAAGATGCAAACACAGGAAGATGCAAATTAGATTGCACTGAACTAAATGTACAACTCAATACCATTCTTGAGTTCCACATACTCGGTTTTTTATTAAATTTTCTAAATTTGCATCTTATTTCTGTGTTTGCATTTATACCAAATCTGAAATTCTAGATTTTAAGTATCCTGTGAATGAATCTTTTGATGCAAGTATTTTATTACTTTTGAATTTTCTAAATTTGAATATTTTTGTGCATGCATTTTCCTGTATATGCATATTCTACAATTTTATTTTCGGGTGTTGAACCAATAAGGGGAACAATGCTCATCGTGCATAATAAATGTATTAGTATTGAATTATTATTATATTTTACAAGGTATTAGTTTCCTTTCAATAAAAATATTGTAATTGATAAATACAGATCTAATATTTACGCAAAAATCATCACTAGGTACTTGAGAAAGTACCTACCTACCTTACTGCGTTCTCTATTTTGTTCGTTGTTCTATAGCGACGTGTCTTTACGTTTACCACCACTTGATCTTCGTTTAGAATCCAGGGATCAAAGCTCTTTTCATCTTTGTGTTTATGACGATGTTACTTGACACGGAAGATTTATCGAAAGAACGTTATTAAATATTATATTGGACCGTAAAGTTTTTTGCGCGTAGGGGTAAAGATAGTTGTATTACCGATGAAATGAAAAAGAAAATTGGGTAATAAAAGTTCATGCATAACACTTTTGTATTTATTTATAGCTTGGAAGAATGATAATAGAGGAGTAAGTTAAATAAAATAGTAAACTTATTATCCTGGATCCATTATCTTGAAGTATGCAGCGTCTTATGGTTTTACCACCCGGGCAGCTGAAATTGATTTTCAATAAACTTTTTTGGTTTCTTTTTTGAGTGTCATTCATATAAATTATTGGCGCGTTGATTAAAAATGAAATGTGACAGGATATAGAGATAAATAGCTATTCTTTATTATTAATTTCAGACCTTTGTTCCAGTAGTTTCAATACTTTAACCATATATTATTTTTTGTGTGGATAGTGCAAAATTATAATAAGCACCATGAATGCTAGTACTAAATTACTGTTTTATTAAGAGCTATGTACTTACACTTTGTGCTCGTGAAGAGCCCTATCTGTTAACATGCATTTCTGCTTCAAACTTTTACCTACAGAGCTTTCATTTTAAGTACAGATCTTTGTGTAATTTACATATTTTTATATTTAAAAACATATTTACATATTAAGATTTAAAGAAGGTTCGTCTAGTGTTGAAGTTTTGAATTTTAATTGTATTACCTATATTGAAAATTGCTTTTCGAAACAGTCTTTTTAAAAGATTTTCCATTTTTTGCTTCAATTTAAGAAGATTTAAACAAAATACTAGCACTTGACAAACAGATACATTCTTTAACATTATCATAGTTTTTGAATGAAGTTTAGGTATTATTATGTTACGTAGATTCTGAGATAGAATTTTTTTCTGTCACATTTTTTGAATTTAGAGAACGAGTGTAATACTGCTGTTAACTGTGAAAAAATACTAAAAACTTCAGTCAGACACTATTATTTTTCGTAAAAATTGAATTTTATAGTCATGCACGTATATTATATGCTTTTGAAGTTTTTATAAAACTAAACCTTTGTTTATAAATAAATCTGATACATGATTATGTTGTAAGATCTTAGTAACACTTAGGAAACCAATAGTCCAGTACGTTATTTGAAGAATACATGTTGTTTGTTATATTTTATCTTATTTGATGGCAACCATTCAATAATAGGATTAACATTTAAATTTTTTCACCTTATATTAAATAATAATATAATGAAAAATATCTCGCAGTCTGTCAATAAGGTCAGCAGAACATATTATTTAGTATAGAGCTGAAGTTGACATAAATTGTTCGCTTCGTTGTTATATAGAATTTCCCAGTTGTAGTTATTTTCCTAGAAGGTTAGCTCAGAATCTAGACCAATAAGGGTTGCTTTGCTTATGCTTAGTGCTTGCTTTGTACTGCGTGAGTTGTAGTTTGTAAAGCGTTAGTGAAAGCTCTTACTTGCTTTTGCTCTCATTCTCGTTCAAATACGTTTATTTCCTTTCATTGAAATGCTTACGTGACCACATTCTATGTTATGTAGTGTGGGTTCGCTTTCGGCGGAGCGCAGAGTTTGCGACTGAGGACTGAGAGGATGATTGTTTATGCCAGGAGGACATGAGGTGGAAAACAGATCGATACCAGACCTAGAATCTGTCATGTCTTTCCAGTTTTGCTCGCGAGAACGACCTTTACATCAAAGGATTACGGACAGGATTTCAAAATACTAGTTAAATGTGCTTTTTGACTGCTGCAGCAGGAACTCAAACTGAACTGTAACAGTAACGAAAACCGGAACGAACCGCTTCTATTTTATTGAACCCGGAATCAAATGCGAACCGGTTCGGAACGATTTAAAGCATGAAGTAAAATTTAACATTGTCTCATCAAAATGCTATTCAATTTTTGGAACGAGACCTTGAGAACGAGAACCTTGGTAGATAAACTGGGACTTCCCCTACATACGAAGTTTTAAAACATTTATTAGCTTTAGAGCTCCATTTTCTATTTATAAGCTTATGCGAAAGTAATATTTTTGATCTTGATTATGTACTTCTATTGCGAAAATGTAGATATTAGAAATTAAAATTTCTTTGATATATTCAATATATTAGTAACCGAATAACGACTTATTTGATTATGGCTTTTTCAAAACTGTCAATACGGTGTAGTCATATTTCCAATATTGCAATATCAAAGGTATTGACGTAGTAGGTACCTAATGATATATTATTTTATTTATTAATGAAGCGTTATGAAAAAAAAGTAAAAATACAGGTAATATTATCCAACATCCCTCATACAAAAATAAAAGTTGAACTCATTCATCAAGCTGACTTTAAATAAACTAGAAGTAGACTCGTGTATTCAATCTTCCATTTTATATTAAAATTGCTCACGTTTCATCATCCGATAATGAACATTTCCTTTACCAGCTCATTAATTACGATCTATGAAAGAGCTGAACTAATAATAGATTAAACTACTAATAAGAACATCCATCCATAATTTTCCATATTACCGTAGTAATAAGAAGATTAGAAAATACAACCTGCGTTCGCTAACAATATACTTAATATTCTGATGAGAAACAATAATGTAACAGATATTGGATTAATTTTGATCCTGCGTGCTGCTTACACAGAAATTGTCAATTACGAGAAGCGAATATTGTAGATCTGTTCGCGGTAATGTGATGTCGTTCCAATTTCTGTTCCGTTGTGCGAGTGGTCACTGGAGCTGCTGAAACAACTGCTGCCGTTGCCCAGTGACCAAGCGGTGCCTGGTGGCCACAACAAAAGAAAATGAAAATGGAAGAGGGTTGTGGAACATGTGATATAGAAATGAGATTATAGTGCCATGGAGAAGAATTATCATAACATTTGAAAATTATAAAAATAAACTTTGCTACATAGGATATGATATCAAATTTACACATTTGAATCATTATAATGATATGATGCATTTTTGTAACAACTAACTGCATAATTTACATAAATACATATTGATGTGATTTGTTTCATTCGGTTCAGTTAAACGTAACTTTTAGTGAACATGGGATAACTCTTTGTTTTCCAAAAATAAATTCTCTGAAAAAAAAATAGTAGAAAAAAATGTTTTTCAAAAGTTTTTGATCATAAGTTATTTATTATTTCCTCAACAATTCACTCAAATGTCATTATTAAAAATCTAGATACGAAAATATTTCTAATTTTTCTCAATTCACAATTAATAATAATTATTATTTATTTAATTGATTTTAATTTTTTGATTCACCATATCGATCTCCACTGTATTTTTGCTCGTCCCTACATTGGAACTATCTATTAATTGCAATATAATATTTTTTACGGAGTAGGAATCTTTTTATTGTGTATTTCTTTTTCTATTGGGTTTTATAAACCTGTTGAATAATAATCAAATAAATAATACATGACACCTACTACGGTAAATATTGATATGATAAGAAATCTATGAGTACAAGTGGTGAGTGGTGTGTAGTGTGTAGCTGTGTAGTCCTACAGAAAATAGAACTGCCGCTGTATTTACAATAAAGGATGGGAAACGTCGCAGGCGAAAATTTTTTGGGTTCAAGGTCAACGGCTGTTATTATCAAAAGTTAAGTTTTTTCATAGAGGAGAAATTACATTATATTTTAACCTTCTCTTAAGTAGAAATTAAAATCAATAACAAATTATAAAAAATCTGACGTGGCCATCACACAACCTTCCGCCTTATCTAGACTTTAAACAGAAATGTATAGGTACGTACAATCCGGTGCCCATTTAAAATATACAAATAAAAATCTAAAATATTCAAACACAGAAATTTGCATCACCTGAATAAAAAGATTCATTCACAGGAAAACTCTGCTGTGTTGAAGCCATCCTCCGTTCAATTACTACATTTAATATCTTACTTAGGACTTATATAGCGCTAGTATGCCAACTTGTCACCCGTCTCACCTGTCAATATTTTTTACGCAGAAACAAAAATCAACCGATCATGGATTACAAGATATCAACGTTTTATTTGATAAATTTATTTTTTAAATTTTACTGCAGTTCTTTAATGCTACCAGATAAAGACAATTTTTTTATAACGTAAGTTGCAAATAACTTTTCCTCTTATTCTTATTACAAATAAATACTATATTTTTCCAAATTTATATACAATTTTGACAATTAACCTTTTCAATCTTCAAAAAATATCACTTCCGATGAAGATATTTGTACCAAAATCTACGGAGATCTTCCAATTTATATACAAATGTTAAATACCAAATATCAAAATTTTCGGGTAATTCGTATTTGAGTTATGCGACTAACACCCCTTGACCACACACACACACACACACACACACACACACACACATACACACAGACATCATCGTGAAACTATCAAAAATGAGTTGTAAGGACCCTAATTCGTGCTCATCCACTAAAAATTCACCACCCGATTTTTTGCATGATTCCAATACCTTCCTTTACAGGTAAGCGGAAGGTAAAAAGTAACGTAGGTAATAAATATTTCATTTAATCATTTTAGTAGGTACATGAAACATAAATATACTTCAACTTTTTTTAAAAAGTGTAATTAAAATTAAAATAAATTTTACAGTAGAACATCTTATGTGGACACCACATGACTTCCTTGTAAGCCAATTAAACTGTTCATACTTTTCTTAATAACTAAAATGTAGAATAATATAGAAATATTTGATTTATGTAGAAAATACCAAATAAAATGCCCTTTTGGCACGGACGATCGCAACCAAAAATATGAGGTGATCAACTAGATGCAACATGAGTCTCTAATACGAAATTTCAACTTTCTACGACATACCTTCTTTGAATAATGCGAAAAATACCAAATAGTGCCCCTTTGGCACGGACGATCGCAACCAAAAATAGGAGGTGCACAACTAGATGCAATGACAGTCCTAAATACAAAATTTCAACTTTCTACGTCTAACCATATTTGAATTATGCGACATACATACGTCACGACGAAACTAGTCATAATGGATTCAGAAAAGGTCAAAACAGATATTTCCGTCAAAATCTGAGAACCGAAATTTTTCGCGATTACTCCGTACAAGGAAGTAAAAAGTGACTTCTAGGCTCTAAAATAAATATCAGGATGGCTTCCTGCCACGCCCTGGCTCGACTATACCCCTGATGAGTACCTACCTACAACAATCTTTACAGTACAACGACATAAATAACCACCCTTCCTTATACCCCTCCCGAATTCAGATTCATGTGACACGCCTGGAAAAAGGATCAAATGATCCATCCCTAGCGACCCTAGACCTTCATCCTCGTTTCCTCGTCCAGCGAGCCGGTGGCGATTATTGACAGGCATTCGCCTTTGACAAATCCATCTCGTTCGGTGATTGCCTCCCTGTGCCTGCCGATTAACTTGTTTGTCTTGGAGTGTGGTTTCCGGTCCGCGAGAAGGATTAACTAGGGCAGGAAGGGATGATGGAACATGGGTGAAAGGTGCTACGTGCCTCGGGCCCAGTTGCCTCGCATCGGGTTTGTATTTAATTAGAATCTGATAAAGGGTTTCTTTGTAGATTGGCTCGGTGTTTTCAGTGCATTAAATGATTGCTGATGGAATGGTGTGTTTGGAAGGGAATTTAATTAATTAAGTTGTTTTGAGAATTGTTTTTGATTAACTGGAAGTTTCGATAACAAACAAAAGGTACTGTGCCTAAGGGCGAGCCTAAGGGTATGTGAACGTGCACGAGTAGTGACACTTGACTCGATACTAACAGTTTTATTTTATTTATTTTTATTTTGATGGAACCATTTTACAGGATTAACTCCCAATAGAGGATTTGACTTGTGGAAATCGACTGTAGCGCCAACGAAAATGTTATGTACTACGCAGACAAGCTAATCAGAATTTGTATCATCTGCTTAGTACTACTGGCGCAACATACAAATTTCTATTATTATTATTGTTTATTATAGTTAAAATGGGTATATGATGTGCGTACGGTCTATACAAGTGATTCAAGATATAAGTGTCAAAATGAAAATGAAAATTTTAAAAAGTGTCAGCGATGGGTGCATGCTTATGGAACTTTCATCAACATCGTGTTCGTGTTAACATTATTTTTCACTACAATATTATGATATAAAGTATAAATTAATGTTTGTTTGTCTGCGTAGTACCATTAATACGGTGGCGCTACGGTCGTTTGACGTCACTAGAAAAATCATCTATTACAGAATGGTAGATGTTATGATAGTAGAATCCAACCACTCGGACCCGGTGGTATTATTGTCGGTTGCACTGGGAATCGAACTGGGAACCGCTAGCATGCTAGGCGGACAATCGGCACAGATTCAGACGAGGTGGGGATTCAAAAGAAATGGCTATGACACTATGACTATGATCTATGTCGTCATCGTCATAAACAAAAATTTTCCATGTAAAAATATTTTTCCTAATGGCTTTTCTTAAAATCAAAAAGAAGTATAACAATATTATCTACTGAAGTTAATTTACAAAAATAATATTCACGTTTGAATTCAATTTATACGGAAGAGAAAAGCTTATTCCAGCTTAAAATACCTAGTTCTTCGCTTGATGTAATCATAGTTTTATAGTTCAAAGCGAAGTAGCAAACTCCAGAAATCTTGTTAAGTAACTTCTGACGGAAATATAATTTTCATAAAATGTGAAAAAGAAAATAAAATTATAGTTTAGAACAAATGTAAGTGGGTACTTGAAAGTCGATTCAGCTACAACAGTGCGCGCATTATAAAACTGCCAAGAACCAAGACGCAAGAACCGTGCTGCAGTAACTTTACTAAAGTTAATATAAAATCTGTGAATTCTCGCCTTTCTGGAATGGAGCAATAATAGTTTTCGCGCCTAATTTATGTAAATTTTACTATGTGCAAATAACATTAGTGTATTTAAAACCCGAGAACAGAGATAATTTTTAGGTTCTGGAATTAAAGTTTAAATGGGCTATTCCGGCCCTTAAAGGGAACAAAATCACATTTTCCCAATTTAATAATAGCATAAAGTTACCCTTTAACGACTGCTATTAAAATTTAAACGTAAAACTTTTAATTACTTCATTCGGCAAATTCTCAAGTTCGCTCGCTTTTTATTTGTTCTACTTTTCTAATTTTACAATTTAAATATAATGCTGCGCTTTGTTTCTCTCGCTGCGATGCCCTCTAAAGAGCGGCGCTAATTATTTCAGTCTAAGCTGCAGGAAAATAGATCACTAAAATAAAATCAAACTGTCGATGTCGATCCCTTGCAACTCAATAATCTTAGAAGTACATAATGACATTCTAGTTTACTGGACTTATTTGTAAAGTAAATTCTAATCTTAATAATCTTGTTGTAGTAATCCAGTAAAGGCTGAATTACATTTATGTACCTACCTACTTTTTTCGTCAAGACTAGATTCTAGTTCGAGTGTGTTACAATTTTTTCGTTGACGATAACTCAAAAAATATCAAACATTTAACAACCAAATTTTATATTTAAGATTTTAATACGAATCTTAAGAACCCAGTTATTTTTTGAAACAATCCTCAAACTGGAAGTACTACTTTGCTTAGATATTTCGATAAATAATTAATTTATCACAAAATTTTTTATTTTTAATGAAAGAGTAGTTTACATAAAATGACTAAAATATATTTGTGAGCAGTACCTATAATATAGTAAAAAGAGTTAGTAGAGTATGGAGGGAGGTCTTAAGCTGGCCACATCAGATTTTTTTCTATAATGTATAACATAGTATAGAAATATACCTACGTCTGGCTCTATTTTTGCATTCAAGATTTATACTTGATTTGACTGCATGCGCAGTTCTGTGTGCAGTCAGGTGCACCAATCTTTAAGAATTTTGACCTTGTATTTGTTTGCGTTTGCTATTTACAATTTTAAAATGTTAAAACATTGAACTCTAAATTTAACTACGTAAATTATTAATAGAATTATTGTAATTTACAATCCGTTTTATATAAAGTAGGTATATTGTAGGTATTTTATTCTTAAGTTGCCGAACTTGGACAATTTTGGAAAAAGTTGACCGTTTCCGGCTGTATATGAATAGTTTTAAAATAAAGTATGAAAATCAAACGAATCTCGAATAAAAATAGAAATAGATAGACGAAAAAAGTATACCTTTCAGTCTTAATTACTATTAGGAAACCACTGTAAACTGTTGTGATTATTTTCAAATTAGGTACTACTATTTTAATCTTTGGAACAGACATAAACATTGTTTTATTCTTTAACATGTTTCTTTTTCAATTTAATTTAAAAAATCTGATGTGGCCAGCACACGACCTCCCGCCTTAACACATTAATTTATGTGAATTTGGTTTTAGTTAGGCTTTCTTAAATTATAATTTTGCAATAAATTTACAAATTTTTTGAAAATAATGTTATAGTTCTTAGTTCTTTAATTAGCTCTTTATAGATAAAAATTTAACTTTATTATTACCTTATTACATTATGTTCAGTTAATAATATTTACATTTCTTTTAAAATGGTGCCAAAAACATTTCAGAAATGTGTATACGTCTGTTCATCTGTCACATTGACATATTCATTTTTGTTTTTAATTTTTTTCTATATTGTGATTTACAAATCGTGGTAGGTAAAATTATATATCTTTGACAAATAATTTTCCTTTATTGGTAAGAGATATAGACAAGATGTTAAATAAATATTGTAAGATATAATTTGTTCTTTGAAATGTCGTATGATAAATTGTAACTATCGCAGAATTTTCTATATTTTTTGCAAAAAATGTTAAATTGCTTCAAGAAAATACCATTTCCGGTTGGCAGATTTTAACCAAAATCTAATCAGCTCTTCATTAACATGTACAAATATTTAATGCAAAATATTAGAATTTTATGTTCAATAGAATTTGAGATAATGAATAAGAACGAAAGACCATAGTAGGCACACATACAGACTTTCATACACACACACATACACACAAACACACACACAGACATCATCGTGAAAATAGCCAAAATAGGTTCTACAGGTGCTAAAACGTGCTTATTGACAAAAATCTCGACATTGAATTTTTTCACGATCCCTATACCTCTCTAGGCGAGAGGTAAAAAACTTTTTCTACAAATTGATCCGAAATAAGCACGAAATTAGATATTAGGCTACAATTTAACTTGAATTTTTAAATAATTCTTATATTTATTTCTACTTGTAAATACGTGCATTCATAAAAAAAAAATTAATCTCTACGTCTCGGATTGATGGTAATTCACCAACGCCAACCGTTGCCTCTCGAATTGATATATTTCCGCCAATGTTTTCGCCGGCAATTTGTGCGCCACGTATGTATGAATGTTTTGTTTCTCTTTTTTGTGCTTTTTAATTCAGTTTGGACATTTGGACTGGAAAATACGAGAAATAGAAGCTAACTATTTTGACGGTAGTTTTAGTGCTTCATAGTACGAGTTTTGTTTTGTACAATGTAACTGTAAATGTAAGTTATATTGTTGCAACTAATGGAGCAATACAATGGTTATGTTACTTGTGACCTTTCATTGCTTTTGTGACGGATGTTGCAGATTTAATTTTTTACTGAAAATATTGCTAAAATATATTTATATTCGAGTATTTTTTTAAATAAAATACTTATTTCAACATTATTTATTAGCAATTATTAGCAAAGTAAAATTTATTTATGTATACTAATAATTTAATTAACTAACTTGAATTTTTTTACACACGTAATTTTTCATGTACTAAACCTATACTTAAATCAAGATTACCAACCATAAAATATACTTTTGTAACAACAACTAGGTATATGTTTTATGTTTATTTTTTATATATGTGCCAGTAATGTGCATTAGAAGAATTATAAAGTACAAACTGTAATAGCAGCTAATTTAGCATCCTTTGAAAACATTCTAGGAAAAACAATTTTCTTTTAACATTAAACGTTTTTACAAACAGAACAAAATTTTAATTAACCCTACAACAATTTTTCATTCTGCTCTCAAATAAGCGGTTGAAACAGAAAATTAAAGTTTATTACAGTAGAGCTAGTGTTACCTAACAATACAAAGCAAAACAAACAATGCCTAATGATCGTCTTTTATTCCGTACAATCTGGAAAACTAGCAGCCATTTTCCTTTGTGGCCAACAACAAACGGACGAACACAGACATCGCTTACTTCGTTTGTTGTTGCGTTGTTTTCTTTTTGTTAATTACGTTGATACCTTCCACTGAATTCTTCATAAATGTAGTTAAATGTCACAAGCTTTCAATTTTTTCTACTCTTGCTTTGGAAATGAAATTAGAAAATGATACTTGTAACATTTTTATGAATTCCTTTGGATATTTAAAATTCTGTAATGAATTTAGTTAGATATATTTGCTTTAAGATTTAAAGATGTTAATGTTTCTTCTAAGTTGAAGGATAAATATTAATGCAGTAGTTGTAATGTAATAACAGTTTATGACTATTTAAGTCCGTATTCTAAATGGTCTTTTTATGTTAATTGTTTATTTATAGCTACATAAATAAAAAAACTTGTTACTTTGTTACATAATATAATAAACAAGACTCTCCCTCAAAACAAGTTATATTATTTGTGATATGTAGGCAGGTATGTGTGATAGTAGGTAAATATGTTAAAAAAAGATGATTTGTCTGATAATAAAAAATTGTTGCCAAGTTTAAGTTTCTTAAAAATTATGAACAGTAGGTACCTTTGCCAGTATACGGTTGAGAACAAAAAATAATCCGATATGGACTTTATGACGTACAATAATTATTAGAATTACTCTAATTTAATACATATATACATACATAAAATCACGCCATTTCTCTAAAATAATATTTTTAGCCCCTTAAAAGAGGTCCGTCTACCTCCTAAAATCCAGCACAAAACGTACTAACGTAGCGAATGTTTTGTGGCCAGTAGAAGAATGGTAAAATCATTGTATTTCAACAAGGATTAGATATAACTCGGATATAACTTAAAGGATCAATTCACAGTTGTGTCTTTTTAAAATTTTAATAAAAAAATTGTACATCACCTATAAAAATTCCGAAATGGTTATATCTCTTGATAGAAATTTATTTTTAAAATTTTAAAAAGGCACATTTGTAAATCCATTCTTTCTCTATTAAATGTTTATAAAAACATTATCTTGAATTAAATAATAAAGTTTACTCGCAACGAAAACACTTTTATTGTATCTGTTCAACATGATTCATTCCCAATGACATAGTGGAATCCAACTACTCGGACCCAATTATATTATTGTACGAGTACTCTACCGTTGAGATAACCACTAGTTGTATTAAAAATTAAAATAAAATTATTTATTATTATTTAAATAGTTGAATTGGTTTAACTAAAGGAGATGATATTAAACTATGATCTATAAGAAAGTTAATCCAGTACTGATAAGAATATAATTCTGCGAAAAATGCGTATAAAATTATCACAGCACAGATGTGTTCCGCATCCTATAGGATTACTGTTAAAACCACCGTTGACCTTATTCTACTGTAAATAATTTAAACTTTGATATAATTCTAAACTCTAATCCTTTCACTTTCTCAACCATTCTTCCTTGATCCTTTCTTACTTCCATTTCATCCGAAGCGCCGTATACATCCGCCCTAAGCTTCAGTGAGCATTGAGTATCATCTCCAACAGGCGAACGCCATCAGATAATTACTTCGGATTGTAAGCTGGGCTTTCGGCAGGGCACAAGTTTCAGGCATAGCCGTACAGAGAAATATTGTCAAGAGAGGCACTAAATAATTTTGTCGATTTAAGGTCAAATATCTGCGATCCTATGCTGCGACATATCTGTTTAGCGTTCTACAGAATTTTTGGCAACAATAATCGCAGCCGTTACTGTTCGTGCATCCAGAGTTGGCCGTAGCGGTAAAGGACAGAAAGAACGTACCTAAGTTCTACACAGAGCTGAGTCAAAGTTATTACTTGCCTCAACGCACCTGAGTCAAGAGAGAAACCGAGCTGCACGACTTCTTTATACACTATTTCAAGTTAGCGAAACGGTTTCTACCAAAAAATTGCTGATAATCTATGTTCACTTGATTAATATTGTTTAACAATTTAATATTTCTAAGTCCGGCCATCTCTTATTTCGCGCCTTGTATACTTATAACAACGCGGCCGCGAAAGAATGTATCGTACACAAATTATTGTTTTACTTCGCGGCTTGAATCTTGAATTGCAGATGTCAATGTCAAATTTTTTTGGCAGTTGCGCAAAAAATATTATTTTTAGCCTATAAATTATCTAATGTACTTCTGAAATTATATTAAATTACTATAAAAAATCACTTGCCCCTACGTCACAATTTTTCAACGGTCAAATTAAGAAATTTAACTGTTAGTTATAGATAATTTAATTAAAATGAGAGGAATTATATTAAACAAGTAATTTCTTTACTAACCCTTTTAAATCGGTCCATGTTTTCATAAGGTTTTTTAAATATTTTTAAATGTCAAACTCACTTTTGTAACGTGAGCGTTATACTTAATTTACAAGATATTAAAACTATACGTATAGGTAATGCACCTCTACGTCTAATTAAAAACATTGGTTGCTGACAATCACGCTCTGACTGCGTAAGATTTTCTGCTGTAAATTAATTAATCTCCAGTGAAGGGCAAGTACCCCTTCTTGCCTCCCTGCGGACGCCAATGATCACGTGCCACGTTCACGTGATGCTACGAGCTACGTTCCTCGCGTGGCGCTTCCATTGTCATGGATTGTACGATTGTTTGTTAGGTTCCTGCTCTAATAGCAGTTGATGATGTTTATTTGCTCCAGGGAAGATTGTCTGGCGTCTCTGTAGATGTGCATGACTTCTATTGATGTCTAGTTTGATGAGATGCAAAGTTATTATGCGATTGAACCAGACCCGAATAATATAATTACGTCAAATGCAGTAATGCTATTTTAGATTTAATTAATAGGAGTCAGTCTGAATTGTATGCTTGATAGTTTTATTTTATAATAGTAGCTATTATCAATTTTTGCAACTACTGAATGTTGGCAAAATTGGCTTGAATATTGTTAAATTTATGTATTTAATTTAAACTTCTTAATTGATGGATGGAGAATCTTCCATGAATATCTGCATTATCCATTATGGAATAGATTAGTGCGTGGATGTAATTTCAATCAGTTTTTTAAGATGTAGCGGCAAAAAATGTCGCAAAGAAAGTAATATATCCTTGCAAACAAATTAATTGCTGAAGTAAAGAAAACAAAAGTTACTTAATTAGGAAATGTAAATGAAACATGATATAGCTTATTCGGATGTAATTTCAGCATTCAATATTATCATTAAAAACAATTACATTTAGAAGCCATTTCTCATTATTATGTCCTGTTTTGTAAATATATCATATTACAAAGCTGGAAGAAATTATCGCTAACACAATTACGATCTCTTTTGTCGGATGTCATATACTCAAACAAAGGTATTATCCATCAAACGTTCCGTTTTCACTAAACATTAGCTAATAGTATAGCGATATTAATTATCTGTTTCATGTAGAACGTTCGTTCATATTGACTGATATTAAATTGTATAATAGAAAGCTAATATTCCTTGGAACAGAAGTTAAAATTAAATTTTAGATTATTTTGCAGCCTACACATGAAATAGTTAATAGTTATAATTATCAGTCACTTTATGATAAATTATGCTTTTGTCTTATAACCCTTGCTTAATATAATAATTTTATCAAAAAGTAAGCGTTTCTGCTCTAAATTTGGTTCCAAAATTTTATACACCAAGTGAACAATAATATATAAAATAATTCGAGAAATATTCTGTACCTACTAATTTTTATTCTCTATTATTTGATTGTTATTTATTATTAAATGATGAAATGAAATATATGATTAATGTTATTTAAATGTAAGTACTTTATTTATTACTGATTAAAAGTTTGTAGGTACCTAGTTTACAATTTTAACTCTGGCTTCAATATATTAAAAATGCGTAGTAAAATTTACTTTATAATTTTACAGTTGCGATGATTTATGTCAAGTAAAAACAGTAAGTGCGCATTGAACAAAATTTGTATTGCTCCGTAATTCGTGACTTCAGTACTCTAGTACTCTGGTTCCATGAAAAGCCGTGTGTCCGTTCCGTTATCACGTAAAGGTAGTGTATTACTCGTGCGCCTTGTGCGTGAGCCGAAAACCTGATCTTTTCTTACTTCTCCTTACGTCATCAAGACACCAAGACATACCAATCTGATGTACCAGGTACTAAACTTTTATAACTCGAGAACATGTTGAATCGGCGTCTTTTAATGTCTTCAGCAAAACAGCAGTACATGGCATAAATGTAGCACTTTATTATAAGTTATGAAACTGTTAAATGTCTTTAAGCGTTCTAAATACATAAGCAGAATTATTTATTGCTTGAGTTAATGTAGCATAAAAGCTGTTAGTAATTTACATTAGCTGGGATTGTATAAATACACATTTAAATAAATATACTTATCCTTGCATGGACATTAACACACCTACATTTTAAAATATGCGTCTGAGTATATAGAGCAATTTTATTGTTAACAACAGTTTGTCTGAAAGGTCGTAAATATTATCTAGGAAGCAAAAACTGTCCATTGTTAAGAAATCTAATTTATTTCATACCGCATTATCATTATCACTAACAAGTAAAAGAACTTTTATTCCCACAAATTTAAATTCTCTTTAACTAAGTGTGTCATTGTCAGTCTATAATGTAGTTTTTTTCTTTTTGCAGATCAAAGATTCTACTTTCCGAATCAGCAACAAGGCCGCTTCGTGCAGACATTCCAGTCTCCCGACAATGGTTACTTCCCGCAAGTGACGTCATTCAGACAAAATTCCCCTGGATTTAACCAGGCGGATTTATTTGAAGGAGACTTACAAACGTCAGATCTCCCACCCCATTTGGCTCATACGTTGCCTCAATACCAGTTCTCAAGGTTCGCTCAACCTGCCGTCCAGCACCCCGTACCATTCCAGTTGCCTTCTAAATCTAACAATCACGATACCTACTTGTATGACGATGATAGCTCTTCAAGGAATATCAACCAGCAGGTGCCCAGACCGCAGCCGTTCCAACCCGCCTCGAAACCTAAACCAAAACAACAGCCTCACTCGCATTACTTGACAAGTTCACACAATCACGACCCGTCGCAAACTGAAACATTCTTAGGACAAATTACTTTACAAAGTCCTGAACTCCATCCGGATTTCAATCCTGACATTCCCGCCCTTCGTCCAGCAAAAGAATTTCCTTACCAACGTCCTCAAAGTTTAGTTGATCAGTTTTCACCCGGAAATGACAAGTGGAGAAGACCACAAAACATTCCAATTGGTGCTTCAAGGCCGAATAAACAAAGAAATAGTAATAAACCGTTCAAAGAATTGTCAGATACTGTTGATCAGCATTTAGAAGATTTTATAGATAAAGAAAATCATAGTAGAGAAGAAGTAACTATTAGAAGGCCTAAACCATCTTTGTCAAGTATTGACCGACCTGGTTCGAATTCTGTACAATCAAATTCGAACAGTAATTACTCTTCTCGTTTCCGACCGATTCCTCCATCTGGTAGAGCAAACAAACAGAAACCATCTGCTAATAATTTCTGGGTGAACAGCAACGGAGATGTTCTCGCAACTACAAGACACGGGTTTAGTCCAAAACCGACTACTACTCCAGCACCATCTACAACTCCTGAACGTCGTAATAGATTCCAACCTACCACAAAATCACCAGGCAAGCCACTAGCGTTCCACTTGAGATCAAACAAGATTCCATTTGCACCAAGGAGGCCAGCAGGTACTTCCACAACTGAGAATAATAACTTTGATCTGGAATCTCTTCTTGAAGATCCAATTGATGATCATGGCGAACACTTTGAACACGATGATGATGTTGAAGTTATACAGTCAGTAGTAACTACATCCACTGTTCCACCAACAACTGAAACAGAAGAAGATCCTTCTACATTCACAACAGAAACTGAAAGCACTGAAATAAGTACCCCTGAAAATCATGACAATACTAGCACTGAATCAAAAGAAGTTGAAACTGTAGACCCTGTAGACTATTCAAGTGAAATAACACAAACAACTGCTTCTGATGTTTCAACTGAAGAAGATGTTAAACCAACTGATTCCGTAGTATCAGACAGTATTGAACATAAAGAAGAGTCTCATGAAAATGAATATGAATATTATGATGATATTGAAACAAGTACGCATTTGCCTCATACAACAGTTACTGAAGCTTCAAAGACAACTACAGATGAACAAGTTTCTTCAAAGAATTATGAAGACAACCAAACTAGTTCAGAAATTGTTAATGATAGTTCTGTAACGACTACAGAAAATCTATCAACAGCTTCTAATCCTAATTTCGATGTTGTAACAGTAAAACCTGCAAGAATTGTTGAAGGTGACAATTTCAATCACTTTGTGGACAGTGGTTTAATTGACAACAACAGTGAAGAATTTGACAAAATTACAACAGTAACTTCTGAAAAAACAATAACCATTCCCGATGATACAACTATTACAACTGAACAGATACTTACGACAACGGAAACAGCTAAAGTAGAAGAACCGGTACTGATCGGAGAAGCAGTTGTTTCAGTAGTAACAACAAAAAGTGTTATTAATGGTACTTTCTCTGTTCCGACATCAGCACCTAAAGTAACAGAACAAATGAATTCACCAGATACTGCTAATGATACTTCATCAGAAAGTTGGATGGTTGTTGCTTCAGTTCAAACCAGCCGAAGTGTTTCAGGAGCAAGATACTTATCATTCCCGATGAGTAACGACGACAACAGAGCCAAACTATTGAATGAACAACCTCAAGATTATACTGATGCTGATTATACTGAAAGCAGTGAACAAGACTCTACTGCAGAAAGTCCTCTAAAGAAATTGAGCACTCCAATTTCGTCAACTGAAAGCATAAGTGACAAACTAGACCGAGTTCAATCAGAATTATCAAGCGGATTCTTATCAGGTGGATTTAGAAATGGAATTAATGTGATTACTGAACAAATACCAGAAAAAACAACTTTACTTCCTTCATCAACAACTACTACTACTACTACTACTACTACGACGACAACTACAACTCAAAAGCCAAGTACAACTCCAGTTCCAGTTATCATACGTAAATTCTCGCCCAATTTGCGACCATCGACAACAGAGCGTGCACGCAAGAAACCTCCAGTATTTGAAAATATTAAAATGGATGATTTATCTAGTCTTTTACCTCCAGGATTCAAACCCAAATATCAAAACACAAGAACAACAAGTACTACTGAATCTACTGTTGATTTAGAACTTCCACAAGGAGATGAGCCAGTGTCAGATTTGAAGAGCAAACTCAAAATACAAGATGATGTTAGTGCATTCCTACCACCTGGATATAAAGTACCAAAAGAAAGTGACTTACCTAAGGATCCTGTAAAGACATTGGAAGATTTCTTAGGAAAAGTTAGAAGTCAAGCGGCAAACAACAATAATAAATCACGTAATAACAGCAAACTTGAACCTAAACCTGTTGATATTAGTCAGTTACTACCTCCTAATTATAAACCACCAAAAGAAATAAGCACAACTGAAAAAACTAAACCTATTGAAAGTTTGTTAGCTAAAGCTGAACCAGTTGACGTTAGCGCATTCCTGCCGCCAGGATTTAAACTTACTACAGAAAAACCGAAAGATGCTTCTAGCCTTTTGGCTAAAGCTGAACCAATTGATATAAGTTCCTTCCTCCCTCCTGGCTACAAACCTCCAAAAGAAGACAAACCCAAAAACACAACATCAAATCTTCTCGGTAAAGCTGAACCAGTTGACATTAGTTCCTTTTTGCCACCGGGTTACAAGGCACCAAAATCACAAAACAATTCCACGAAACACGAAAACAAAACAGAAAAACCAAAAGGATCCTCTGGATTACTCGCCGACGCTATTCCAGTTGATGTCAGCGCTTTCTTGCCTCCTGGATACAAAGGTAGATTCACAACGCCAAGACCGAGAACAGAATCTACTCAAGAAGCCAGTACGTCAAAGAGTGAGCCAAGCAGCACGGTGCCAAGTACAACGGCTGCGTCTGGTGGATCTAAAGTTGTGTTCCCGACTAGACCTGGAGGAAGAAAACCTATTCATAGATTGACGACACCTAGACAGCAAAATAATGACGCTGGTGGTGGTGGTGGTGGCGGCGGCGGTGGAAGTTTTTCTGGTGCTACTGCGCCTTCCATTCAGAAGGGATGGCCTTCCAGGTACGAATTTTTTTTAAATATACATAGGTACCTACTTATCTATCACACCTTTATCTAATTTGGATGGGCAGTCTCACTCACATACTGTGATATATAATATATTATACCGTGTGTGCTGTTACCAGTCGTTATTAACTATTAATAATCAGAGTTCTTTTCTAATGTCAATACAAAATAAGATAAGTCATCATTATTTGCATTTTTCAGAGCAACAACCGAATTTACTGGCTGGCCAACTCCCTCAACAACTCCTATCTCCATCGAAAAGCTGTTGGAAGCTGCACGTATCGCAACAGCTGCTTCAAGCTCTACTGAAATTCCAACTGTGTCGACGTCAACGACGACTACAACAACCACAACTACAACAACACCACGACCTACAACACCTGGCATTTGCGTTGGGGAGTGCGACCTGGCCGGCACCATCAAGCTGGTCGGCGGCGCTTCCTGGGTACCCGAGTTACTTGATCATAACACCAAGGAATGGCAAATTCTGGCCAATGAAGTGCAAACTCAAGTAAGAAAATAGATTCGTAATTTTTATTATTGTCTTAAAAACGACTAAATCGATTAAGACAACACCATTTGTGTACAATTTAGAAATAACTTTCAATTGAGATAAATTTTCAGAACACATCATTTCCGAAATATCGTAAATAAAAGTATACAGAACTAAACCAAATATAAATAATTTATAAATTATCAATTTCAATTTACAGAGTTGAAAAATAATAGTAGTAATTAATTCTATTATCATTCAAATCCTAACTGACAGTAATGTGATTTCTTAAAATATAGACTATAAATTTAAGTTCGCCATGTTTACTGAAAATGGCAGCATTTTTTTTTCAAAATAGATTATCAGATTTTCTCAAAAAAATTTATGTAGTTTTACAATATATTAAATAAGTTGTGTTATAATTAAAATTTTGGTTTGTTGCAGCTTGAAAAGGCATACAGTAAATCTGCTATTTTGAGTAAGTGGTACAAAAAGATCCGCATTGATGAATTCAGGTAATAATTTACAATTTTTAAATATATAGGAACAAATATATATTTATTTTTTATGTTTACAGTCCAGGAAGTGTATTGGTTGACTATACAGTGGAACTAACAGACTTGGGAAGAAGAGTTGACACAATGGAATTGAAGACTTTGTTCAATGAAGTTTTGAATGTGGCACCTGCTGCTTCAGCTCGCTCTATTGGCAAATCCGAGAGCATTCGAGATAGAAACACAACAAAACTTGCATTAGGACCTTACATTCTTGATCCTACGTACACCGACTTCATAAGTAATTATTTGATAACTAAAATTGTATAAAGATTTATTAATTTTAAATTGTTGCAGTTCTTTCGAGAAATACAGGCCCGACTGTAGGATACGCGGAAGACAATGTATTATTGCCCCAATGGGCAATAGCTGTTATAGTTATTGGATTAGCGTCCTTATTGTTTGTTATCATCTTTGGAGTTACAGTGGTATGTAATGTTTTTTGTATATTATGGACTTGGATTAATTTATCAATATTTGTGTAGTTGGTGAATCGCCAAAAGAATGCTAAAAAGAAGCAGCCAACTCCATTGACTGAAGAAATGTTAAACGAACTGAACAAAAATCACATGGGTGGCCTAGACAACTATGGAGCAGATGACCTCTACAACATGGAGGACGTCTGGAACGATAAAGCCTATGACATGAAACCACCCAAAAAGGTAGGAAATTATATTAAAATATTATTTTGTTAATATTTAAGAGATATTGACCACCGGTATTTAAATCCTCCTGGCATATTTTCTTTGCAACATACATTTTTTTTCAATGTCTGGGTACAGCATGAAAGAGTAATCTGTTTGTTTATTTGTAACTATGATTCATAAACATTCGAATGGTAGTTCTGTCTTCATTCAACTTAAAATATAATTTATATTAAAAATAAAATATCTGAATATTGTTTAAAGAAAATCTTTATCGATTTTTATAAAATTTAACAATTGGTAACAGGGACTCGAACCGAACCAGAACAGGAACCACGAACCGTTAAAAAATAATTTTCAAATCCATATCTGGAGCCGAACCGATAGTTGTGAACCGGTTCGGAACGGTTTAAAGCATTTATCAAAATTCGATTTTTTTTCACCAAAATGCTATTAAATGTTTATTAAAATTATTGTATATTATGTTTTAATTTTTTTGGAAATTTATTATATTTTAGTCCAAAATTGAAACGAGTTATTTTAATTAATTACGTGTTATTTAATAAATCATTGAATCAAAACCGGAACTTGAATTGCTTTATTGAAAACCGGTAACTGGTTTATTTGAAGAAGAAATTTGAAAAACCGATCAAAACCGAGCACTTTAAATCACACCAAACCGAACTTGAACCGTTATTTTGTACGGTTCGATTTCCTGATTTGGCAATAAAGTAAATATGAAGTATGCGCACTTTATAACAAATAGAAAAAGAAATAATCGCCGGTGGCATTTTAGTTTGTCTATCTCTAGTCCTGACTACTAATGTTTATTTGATTCCGATTCCGGTGGTCATGAATTTTTTTTGTACTTAGATTTGCATGGTAGTTCATTATAGTCACTAAATTATTTATCATATTTTTGCTAGTAGTACAGTAGGTTTGTTTGAGCAAACAATTTACTTTATAAAGCTGTAAAATAGTAATTTGTATCGCTTTAAATTTTATTATCTTCTCCGTAGATTGCTTTGCATTAGCATTATACAGTTTTAAGTTTTTTTTATTATAAATAGTAAACTAAAATTATTTGTGACGTTACAGTTTTCATTTTAAGGATGAAAATCTGGTAAGTCATAAATATACACCTTTTAATCAGTTTGAAAATTTGACTATACGCACTTTTGCTCGAACGAACCTCATTTATGATAGAACTGAGTAATTGTATTGTTTTGTACAGAGATCGGCTGGATCGATCCACGATAACAGCATGTCCAACTTATACGACAGTTGGCGATCAGAATGGAACGGCTACTACTACAACGCGTACTACGGAAACAATCCAGGAAGCAGTACTAGTAATGGCGGCTTCCAGCGACGCAGATCCGATTACGATACGAATTTTTAAGCTAATGTTTTATAAAATGAATCGTTCAATTATTAGTCTAACGAAATGATCGGCCGTATTTAAAAATATAACTATAATCTTATTTTTGCACCATGTGACTGCCACAAATTTCGAACATTTTGTGATAACCGAAACAAAATGGCGGTTAGTCATTTCTAGGTTATGCTGGAATTTAAAGTTGCCAAAATATTCTTATCTCTACAAATCAGAATCAAAATTTTTGAAAATATACTTTTGTAATTTCGTTGTTTGATGGTAAACACCTGAATATTTCCGTACGCACTTATTTAAGGGCACCTGACCCTTGTTGTTAACATGTTGTTTACCTGTAAACCCCTCGCGATTCAATGTACTAAGTGTAACTTTCCCTCAGATACCTTAACAGAAATATTTCAATTTATAATATAACTTCCTTCTGTCTTTTTGTAAACCGTGGTAAATCCTCAATGTCTGATTGTTGTTATTCAACTGATTTTTAATGTTGTTCTATCATTGTTATTTGTTTATAAAAAAAATATACCGTGTGTCTATTTTGAAGTTGTATATGTCGTAGGCAGATTGTAATATTAGGCTTTTTGTAGAAAGCCTAGGCATGTAGGCATATTATTGAGCACAATGTCACATCATTTTATTTCACTCAAGACGGGCATTAGGTTCTTTATTTATTTATAAACTGAGTATGTGGGACTCACGAAGGTTATAAGGTTGTTTATTTAGTTCAGTTCAATCAGAGTTTGTACCAAAACGAGTATTTAAGACTCAAGAACCGAATCTGTGTGGGATTCAAGTAGGGTTGTTTATTTAGTTCAGTTCAGAATTTCTAGCAATTGTGTAATAAAATGATATTACATTATATGCAAGAGTCATTTAGAAAAAGACTGGGTTTTTTTTATAAAACATCTTGGACGTTTTATAAAACGACTGATATTATAATTAGCTTGCGACATATACATAGGTGATTGCCCATCTTTTGCAAAGACACACGTTATAAAATCGTGGGGTGCTCAAAAGTACAGGTAGCCAATATGTAGTTTGTTGGATGATCAAGTGTGCCAAACTTCGTTTTGAGATTTTTACATGTATATACGTATTATGTGTAGAGCACTACGTATTGATGAATGGTACATGTTTACCTGAAACTGTTTATAAGCTCATTCCTACAACAAGAAGTAGAAGTAACTCGATACGGCTGTTTAAGACGCGACTTAGAGCGAGAAAGGCTACGCAGATTCCGTTGATTGCTCCACGCTATTGTATTCTAGTCATGCAGCCAGCTAAGAGTGTTGTTACTGCTTAGTTTTTCGGGCTGTGAAAATGTGTTGACATTCGGGAGACACGAGTGTATGTGTTTTTGAAGGGTACGTGAATTTCTATTTTCTACTACTGTACTGTTTTTATATGTATATTATTACTTGACCTAACGGACACTTCTCTACTTTAATTTATATAGTGATGTGAGATCGAATAATTTAATTTTTTTAAACAAATCGTAGTTTAATATATTTTAATGCTTACGTTAATAATATTTTTAGCACCAGTAACAAGAATTTTGTTTTAAGAAAATAATTATCTATATATTTTTTACGGTATCACATCACTACATTTTAAGATATCTTTTGACGTGAAACTGTATTTAATAGTTTAATTTATAATTTAGATACGTAAATTAATTAATTTGGTACATAACTATTAAAATATCTAATGTTAATCGTTTCTTTGTTATTAGCATCTACTGATGTTTGTATAAATGCTTATCATGATTGTCAATTTTGTCAACAATTAATATAATGTGCCAATTTTTACAAAGTACTTTAAATTTTATAAAAAAAATGCTCACTTTCATTTAATATTATCCACACAACTCAATTTCATATTCAGCGAAACAAAATGTATAGAACAATAAAATAAAACTGGGTCTGCTGCATCCATACAAATTGAATGCCAGATTCAAATAGATTAAGATATTTAATATGTATAAGTTAGATGTATATAGATGTATATATTAAATTTACGTAAGAAAACATACTACTTTGATTACCAGCTTAAATGGAATGAACTGAATTAACAATTTAAGAAACTTATTTCTAATATGTAGCATTTTTCTGGTAATAAATTAGTATGATATGAAAATAAACTTAAATCGTTTAAATGTTATCTTTTATTTAGCTTCATGTACCTTTTGCAAATAGCCATCCTTAGTTAATACATCTAATTATTAACTTAAATTCGTTGATTCCAAAGTTATGGTAGTATAAAAAAAGATTATGTCAAAATTAAATAACAAATATTTATTATTTCTTGTAAAAAATTATAAATAAAGTTAAACATATTACATCTAGAACGTGTGCCGATTAGATTTTTAATCTAATACATTTTTTTAAATTCTAACTCACAAGTAACGTTACATCAGTGAAATTTAATTTATATAAATTAGACTGTTTATAAATATGTTACTGAAATAAATCATATTTGCAGTAATGCTGTTTGTACATGAGTTTGAAAACATATTTTCAATATTTATTGTAAAAATACATTAAAAACAATAGACCATTTGCACCGGCCCATTGACATCTATTGCACATTTATGAAACTTCAAATTGTATTCCCTCTAAAGCGACCCCTAGCCTACATGTTTGTAAACAAAACATACTGTCACTGTCAATCAGCTGTCAGGCTGTTGTTGGTGTGCGCTAAAATGTTTAAAAAATGGAAAAAGGAAACCGGTAAGTAAATAAAATTGCAAAAAACAAATTGCAGGACACGATTTTGACAGTACTAATTTTGGCAACTGTCATAAACTACTATGAAGTAAGCCGCGTGAACACATGATTCACTACTTGCAAATAACTTCATGAGAAAATCCGACCTCTCTCTCTTACAGCAATGAAAAAGGTCTATTGTTTTAGGGTCGCTGGTAAATTTTACTACAGCATTATGCTGCCATCTATCGGAAAATTTTAAATGACAAACGTCAAAACAATAGAACGGATGTTCTGTTCTACGTTCAGTTGTTTAGTTTTCAAGTTCTTGCATGATCCCTTGCATAAGTGATTAGTGAGTTTAAATAAATGAAAAATGTGACACGAATATAACAAAAACTATATTGAAGAATATCATCGTTTCATCTTCTTTAACTTTAATTCAGGTACACGTTTTTCTTTAGTAAGTTTATCAAATTTTAGATAGGGTTTTAATACTTCTGGCAGACTAACAGTTCCATCCTCATTCTGATAAGTTTCTAATAAGGCTATTAAAATCCTCGGAACAGCAAGAGCTGTCCCGTTTACAGTGTGCACATGTTTCAATTCTCCATTATCTTTATATTTGATTCCAAGCCGTCTTGATTGAAAATCAGTACAATTACTGCAACTGGAAACTTCTCCAAAGATATTTCTGCCGGGAAGCCACGCTTCTACGTCATATTTACGGTAAGCTGGTGCTCCAAGTTCATGTGGAGGCATATCTAGAGTTTGTAAATGAATGTTAAGGGAGGCAAAATGCTCTTCTTCAAATTCGCGGAATGATTCTAAAGTGGAATCAGATTCTTCAGAGTGAGTTACAGCAAACATTTCAACTTTTGTGAATTGATGTACTCTGGAATTTCATTAATTTAAAATAAGATAATAACAAGTTTGTTGATATACCAACCTGTAAATTCCTTTTTCTTCTGCAACGCTCGATGTTTCTGCTCTGTAACATCTACTTACGGCAGCGATTTTAATGGGTAACTTTTCTTTTTCAAGTATTTTATTTTTTAAATATCCAGCTATTGCCATTTCCGATGTTCCTGATAAACAATACTCTGGTTTATTTTCTAATGTGTATACCTAAATAGATAATATATTAATGTATGGTCTGTATTTTAAGATTTTATTATGTACCTGTGTTCTTTCACCTTTCGTAGCCATGCCACAGCTTTCAATTATGCTAGCAGGCAAGATATCAGGAACAGTAAGTAATTTAAAGCCCTTGTTAAGCAATTTTTTAATTGTATATTTTATTAATGCTTGTTCTAATTCAGCTAAAGCACCATAAAAATAATAACTTCTGCTTCCTGCTACATTACCTAATTGATTTGTCCTCATTAAATTTAAATTCTTTGTTAATTCATGGAATTCCTTTGGTTTAAAGTTTAGTTCTCGTTTAGAACCAATTAGTTTTAAAATCTTTGGATCATTTCCGTATGCAATAATATCTTTGTGTGACTCATTGGGAATTTTTAAAGCTTCAGAAATGAATTCTTGTTGAATATTTGTATGATCTGACGAAGATTCTTCAATCTGTTTTAGTTGGTTCTGTAAATTTATCACTTTTTGTATATTTCCAACTCCTTTTCTGCGTTGTATATTTTCGTGTATAGCTGTAGTATTTAAAGGATTACATAAATACTCGACATCTATCTCGGCATTTATATTGTGTATACAACGGATATTTGATGAGAAACATTTCAAATATTGAAATTTATTTAAGTTCGCAAACATGATGTTTTATTATTTATAGGTTAACTTTGACGCTTCGACGAAGACATGAGAATAAGAAGAAGACCTATGCAAGAAAACTCAAGTCCTGAAGTTAGCTGCATGCTGCCTGCACATACTCGATGACCGATGAGGGGTGGTCAAGGAGGACAAATCCCCGGGACCCATGAAACCAAGTGACCCAGGAACCGGGTGAATTTATTTTTTAAATGGTATTTTTCATTTATTATGCTTTGGAATCATTTTTTACGTTTTATGAGCTTACGGAAAAATGATAATATTGTTGCAATTTCTAAGAATTTTTCTTTTGCCCTGTTCGCACGGCGATCTTTGGAGATTCTACGGAGATTCAGAATCCTGGAAATTGAAGAAGTTTTTTTCTTTCTAGTAATAATTACGTGGTTGTGAAGCAATCAATAAATTATAAATTATTCTTTTCCAAGACTCCTTTAAGGTTCAATTTAGCGGCACCGCAATTTAACAAATAATTCTCACTAGAAAGAAAAAAAACTTCTTCTTTTCCAGGATTCTGAATCTCCGTAGAATCTCCAAAGATCGCCGTGCGAACAAGGCGTTCGACGTTATTTACTATTAAGTTTCGAGTCATTAATTACCTCCTATATTACCGCAAAAAAGACGAATACAAGGGTTCTGCATCTGCAGAAGAAACATACAGTATCAGTGAAAAAGTTGCCCAATTAATTTAGTCTTATCTTAAACGAAAAGTATTAAGCCCTGGTCGCACGGAAAAGAAGAATTTATAATTTATTGATTGCTTCAAAACCACGTAATGATCACTAGAAAGAAAAAACTTCTTCTTTTCCAGGATTCTGAATCTCCGTGCGAACAGGACTTTAGTACTCTTTAAACTTTTGTGTGATTGTGTTATTAGAATAATGATTTTTATCGTTTCTTATTACCTAATATTCTTTTAGTTTTATATCCAGTATATTTTTAAATTTTTTGTTATGTATCTTTGAAATATGTGTATGGTTGTATGTATGTAAATGGTTGTATGCTAATAATAAAGGGAGCCCAAAAAAATTTGTGTAGACCGGGGTCTAGCCTCTCTTATCTATGGGTCTAGCTCTCGGCGCCCCTGAGCCGTAGGCCCTAAATAATATAGGGAATTTACTGTTACCGTGTTATCCCCAGTACCCAAGTTGTAAAAACAAAAATTAAGTTTTATCTTCAAAATTATTCATATTTAGTGTTTATTTACTGTTCAAATTGTTATCCAGATATATAAATATTTTATTTAAAAATAAAGATAAAAGCTATTTTTTATCTAATAAATGAATAGTTCCAAAACTAGACGGACTGTCATTTGTGAACTGTCAATAACATCCCTTTTTATTTCTATTTTCTTTTTAAAATAAATATTTTTTATAATTCAATGAATATTCCTCATTATTCATCTGAATTGTTATATATTTCATTTACAAGCACATTTTGAATCTACGTATATATGTTAGGTTATAATTTCAAACTATGAACAATATTAAAATTTTAAACAGAAACTTTTATATATTGTGTAATGCATTTACAAAAATAAGATATTCAAGCACAATATATGCTTTATCTTCAGGTATTGTTATTAGATTATAAAGCCATTATTTTTATTATTCCGTTGTTATAATTATTTTAAGGCCACGGAAAATGTGGTGTGGCCGTAATTCGGGTATCTGGAAGAAATGCAGGGGATGCTTTAAAAACAATGACTAAAATGAATCAATTACCTAAACCGCGTATAGCATTGCTAAAATCAATTTATCATCCACAAAATAACGAAATTTTAGATAAGGGTTTAGTATTATGGTTTCCAGGTAACTTACAATAAATTAGTCTAAATTAAAACTCAACGGTAATAAAGTGGTTATTTAGGGCCAAAAAGTTTTACTGGGGAAGACAGTTGCGAATTCCAAATTCATGGAGGCCTAGCTGTTATTTCTTCAGTTTTAAATGCATTGCAAACAATTCCTAATTTAAAACCTGCTGAACCAGGAGAATTTACACGTAGAGCCTTTGATAGCGGCAAAATGGATTTAACAGAAGTTGAAGGTTTAGCTGATTTATTGCAAGCAGAGACGGAAATGCAACGGAAACAGGCAGGAAAAACAAATGCTTGTAAATATGACGTCAGAAATATGCGCGGGAAATGTAACTTATTCGTTCAAATCTGTAATAATGTATCAAGTGTCGACAATAACGTTTATGCTACACAAATTTTGAGCTGTTTAAATTAATTTTATTTTATACTGTGACCTAAAGTGTCATTTTTCGAACTATGTATAGACCATTGCTGGTGACATTTATTCAGTACCGATTGAGTAAAGTACAACGATATTTCGTTAAATGAAGTACTGCACTCTGCACTTGAAAAGGAGTATGAAAATTTTGTATGTATCTCAGACAAAAAGTGTCATTAAGGTACTTACAAGTAATTCTGACCTCGGCTAGACGCTTCGGCAATTTGCTTGTACCTTAATGTTTCACTTTTTGTTCTAAGATACATAAATAAATATTATCTTTATTACTAAATTTCGGGCTGTACATGCGGTTTTCGAATAACATAACTACGCCATTTCTGATGTTTGTAATTAATCATAATACAGTTAAAAAAAGCAGAAATTATTTCCCTTTGCGAGTTTAACGAAAATTTTAAACTGCACAGTGCACAAATGATTCAGGATGCTTTTTCTGATGCCTAGATAGTTTAAGGTTTATACCAACTTTTCAACAGTTCAGATTACAAAAATATCTTTGAAAATCTCTTCAAATTTGATGGAAAGTGATTTATTTTATAATTAAGTGCAAAGGATGAATGCTACTTTTCCAGTTTAAGGAAATATATTATGAATTTTGTTACTTGACGTCATATTACCACAAGTATCATAACAAATGAATAACTTTTACTGTTTTTAATATTAGTTTTTCCACTCCCATGCTTTAATTTACTTATTAAGTATGCATTGCCTGAACTTGAATAATATATTCATTTCGATACATATTTTCATTATGAAACAGCCAAGTAAATTTCATGGAAATAAATAGTTTTTTTAATGAAATCATAGGAGTAGAAAAAATAGTGTGTGAACTCGTGTATAATGGCTATTAATACACTCGTGTGAATTACGACACTTATTATTATTACACTCGTATCGTAAATTTCATACTCGCGTATTAATAGCTATCATTATACTCATTAACTCATTGCATACTATACTATTAGGCTCAGATTCAAACAAGCGGTACATTAGGAAACCTTTACAATACATGGCGGTCAACTTTAGTAAAATCAGTAGCTAATATTGAAGCTTGTATAGATTTTGAAGAGAGTGAACAACTTGAAGACAGTAATTTACTTAACAGTACGTTTAAACCTATTGAAACATTATATAACGATGTTCAAAAACATTTAACTGATGGACGAAAAGGAGAAATACTTCGCAACGGAATTAAAACTGTTATTCTAGGCGAACCAAATGCAGGAAAAAGTAGTTTGTTCAATATTTTATGTACGCTATATATAAATTGTATTCTGTATTTTTATTAACTCATTAATAATTTTAGGTCAACGACCAGCAGCTATAGTGACCCCTTTAGAAGGGACAACGAGAGATATTTTAGAAATAACATTGGATATAAACGGATATCCTTTAGTTTTAACAGATACTGCCGGTCTTAGAAAAAATACAGCAGATATCATTGAAAAAGAAGGAATTAAAAGAGCTCTAAATTCAGTGCAAGACGCTAATTTAATTATTTTTGTTCTGGATATTAATAAATATGTTCAAATTAATAATATAGATCTCACTGATTTTATTTATAATCATATTTATAATACTTTAGGACTCAAAGAATTAAAATTATCCGGCAACAGTGTACAGAAATTCATGTTTGTTTTAAATAAAAGTGATTTAACAAATTTAAATACTGAAGAAATATGTAGCGTTGATAATAAAAATATTTGTGTTCTTTCATGTACAACTAAAAAGGGTCTGCAAAGTTTTATCGATACATTAACAGTAAATCTACAAGAACTGTAAGATGTTTAACGTTCATCAGTTGCACTACTGTCACTTCATTACAAGAAATTCAATTTTGAATCGATACATTATTGTTTAATTATTTATTAATAAATAACTATTCTCAAATCGAATATCCTATTTTCTTTCAAATAATATTAGTCTTAAAATTTATGCAAGTAAAAATTAAATTCAACAACATAACATTTATATTTGGCTCATTTTTGTGATCAATAAAGCTTAAAATTAAGTGACAGCAGTGCAACTTAATGATGTCCTTAGCATATATAGTGTAATTTAAATTATTTTAGATGTGGGACACCTTCGAAGGAGCATCCCAGTATGAACAAAGAAAGGCACAGATATCTTCTTAGTACTTGCTCGGGTTACTTAGATAAATTTTTATCCGAAACAGAAAATTATGACAAAGATGTGGTGATTATGGCCCAATATTTAAGATCGGCTTTGAGACAATTAGGAAAACTGACTGGAAAAGTGACTACAGAAGATTTGTTAGATGTTATATTTAAAGATTTTTGTATTGGAAAATAAATTAAAAAAATGCTAAGCACTTTGTTTATTTGTAGTGAGCTAATTTTAAAAATGTCAACGTTTCAAATTTTTTATGTTGCTTAAACGTAAGTAGGTAATTTAAATCAGCAAAACTGTTCTCTTGTCAGTCTTACTGGTATTACATATTGTGCACAGTTAACATTACAATATGAAGTTAAATATTTTTTATTGTGTCTTTATTTGCAATATTTTTTGCTTAACAACAAGTAAGTACTAATTACATTTATTATTTCACTGAAATATTTTACCAAATAAAGGTAAATCCTTACTTGTTACACATAATTGTAAAGAGAAATTTCTGTAGAATCTTATTTCGTAAAAATATACAGGGTGTTCCATTTAAAAAATCAAAGTTAAATATTTTAGTGGAAAATTAGTAAGCCTTGGAAAAAAATTGTTTATCCTAAATTATAGATCAGGTTGTATTAAACAACTTTTGTATTTAACTTTTTCTTGTATCTTCAATATTTGAGAAGATATAAGTTGGACAATGAAAAATCAACCAACCTGTACAGAATAGTGAACCGCGAACTGAACTTGAACCGTTATTTTGTGCGGTTCGAGGCCCTGTTTTAAAGTTGATTTATTTTGTTATTTTGAACGTATTATGAAAAGCATGTTTTACTTGAATTCAGTATTTTAGATAAATTACTCGAAAATATATAAATAGTTGCAGAGAAATAAATGATTCTGTACAAAAAATAATTATGTGGAACATTTATTTTTATTGTATTTTAAAGTAATATTTATTTTCAGGTACGAGTACTATAATATATGATTCTTTAATAGACTGCTATGGAAAAACATTTGAAAATGTTAGTTTATCTGCTTATTATCCACAATTTGGTGAAGATCCTAGGTTATATACTGATGTAAGAGGCAAAAAATTAAAAACTTTACAGGTAAAGTTTACATTTTGTTGTGTAATAACATACATTATTTACTTAAAATATTCTCAAACAAAAAGTTAAATTTTTATTTAATTTTATTAGTTGCCAGTATTCTTAGCGTTTACACTTATATAACCATCTTATAATTATATAAATTTACTCCTATCGCCCGTAATAATATAAAGAACTGTTCACACATATATTCTTTGAGGATTGTTTTTCATGATTCTGATTCTTGGAAAAAATGGAATTCACTGTTTGAAGCTAAATGAATTTGAAATTCTTTTTTTTTGCAATACTCGTTGAAGAATCAATTAAGCGGCGCCGCTATTTGACAGACAATTCTCAACCATCACCAGGATTATTTTACTCGAAATTTAGAAGCATTAAAGAATTTTTACTATTTTTACTTGTTGCACTGTATTTTCTTCTTTAATTTTAGGATTACCTCGACTACAGAACAGAATTCATAACTCTAGCTCTGGATTCAAAACTAACGATTCCATATGGGACAGAAGTATGCATCCCAGAATTAAATAATCATTTTGGTCGGCGACTTAGGATACAAGTACGGGACAGCGGTTCAGATTTACTAGGAAAGGAATATTCCAGAGCTGATATTTGCGTTCGAACTGAGACTGATAGCTACGATGATTGTGTTAACAGATTTGTTACACTTGTGTTTTAATTACAGTTAAATATTTTAATGTGCAATATTGTAAAAATGTTATTTTCCGTTGATCGTTTTAATGAGTATCATTAATGTAAAAAAACCATACACTAATGACTTCTATTAGTGCATGATTTTTATTAATCAACGATTTTTTGTTGAATGTGTTCAATACACGTAATAATATAGTGTTATATTAGCTAGCTGTAAATTGTAAAAAATGGTAAATAGAATAAAACTAAATGATTTTGACAATTCTAGCTAATAATATTCACGAAATATTGATGCTCAGCAATATCAATTGTTACTAACCTAACATATTTTCCATGAAATAAAATTAGTTTTTCTCCAAATTAAAAAGGTATGATCAACGGAAAAATATTGTAACTAACTTATGTGTTAATAGGCGATTAATAATCGACAATTAACGCGTGAGAGAAGCGAACGCGTTAAAATGTCTCAATTATTAATCGCTCTCATGAGCATACTAGATAGTTAAATAACTATTATAGTGTACTTATAAATTGTTTTTGTGGTAATTCACTCTTGCCAAATCAATTTTACTGAACTATGCATGATTTATAATTAGTTTTGACCCCAAAAAATAGTAAGTGGTTAACCTTAGTTGTTTTTTTTTTAAATTTCGGCCCTAAACTTTGCGGGCATATCAAAGTGCGGTTTGCGCCATTGGATTCCTTTTTACTTAGTATAATCCGCTACTTTTTAGTGAAATTTAAATTTTGACCAAAAAAAGTACTAAGTGGTTATGTTTTTTTTCGATTTTGGATCTAAACTTTGAGAGCTCATATCTCGAAAACTAAAAGACTTATCAAAGCGCGGTTTGCGGCATTGGATTCCTCGTAATTTACTTATTATAATCCGCTACTTTTTAGAAAAATTTCAATTTTAACCAAAAAAAGTACTAAATTTGTTTTTTTTTCGATTTTGGATCTAAACTTTGGGACGCTATATCTCGAAAACTAAAAGACTTTTCAAAGCGCGGTTTGCGGCATATATTAATTATTTATTTGTGTGTTCAGGTTTTCGACCCGTGGAGGAGACCCTACTTACCATTCTTCAATTGACCACTGGCCTCCAATGAAGAAATGTCTGCTATTTATTGTATTTGTTGATAGAACTATGTTTTTATATAATAAAAATTAAATAATCGAGATGAAATAGGTGTATATATTATTAATAAAAACAAATAAGCAATACTTACATCATTGCACTAATTTTATTTCTTAAACAACCCTTTGTACACTCCCTAAACCCTTACAGAACTTCTACGGTGAGAGTACACGGTCTTAAACCTGAAAATGTACTACGATACGAAATAATAAACAGTAAGTATAAATTTTATGATTTATTTAATGAAATACTTCAATACAATACACAATCTTATAAATTAATTTACTTAATTAAACATTTTTAACATAAAAACCCTTATTTAAGTTTATATAAGCTCCAAACGAGATAGGTGCTGCCATCTGTTGGTGGCAGTTATTTAAATGTACAATATATCTTAAACTAAGGGTTGAATGACTAAATGGGGTTCATATTTGGATTCAGCGGGTTCGAATTAGGGGGTAGAGTATAAATTACCCCCTTGAAATGTTTATTTAGCATTAAAACATATTAGGGGTAAAATCAGTCCAAAATCGGTCCAAACGTCACAAAAGTTTTTGTCGAGTGGTTCAGAAAATGAAGCAAAGTTGCAACTACGCTAGGAAAATATTAAACTGCAAATAACTCGAAAACTAAGGGTTGCACGGTAAAATGCGATGCATATTTCGATTCAGCGGGTCCTAATTGAGGGGTTAGACTACCCCTCTTTATCCTGCTACCTTTAGTTTACGAGATATAAGCATTTTAAAATTTTCCTAGCTTAGTTGTAATTTGGCTTCAAAAATCGATGTATATCGCCAAAAAATTGACACTAAGCTACGATAATTTTAAATTGGTTATAACTCGGAAATTAAGGGTTGCACGGCCAAATGCGGTGCATATTTGGATTCAGCGGGTCCTAATTAGGTGTATATGATACAAAACACCCTTGTAATAAACGTAATTTTGGTAGTTTTTGGTGAAATTTTGCTGACATTAAATAATTATTATCTCGTAAACTAAAGGGCTAAGGGCCAAAAGTTAAATACAAAGGTTGCGTAACTTTTCATTCTCTATCTGCCTGTCTATAGATAAGGTCGTTTTGGCCGATTTTTATTTAGGTTTTCGATCTCCAACCATTCATGTTCTCCTAATACAAACTTGGTGATTTTTGTTCGATTCAAAACTAAAGCCAAGTGAGGGTGAAAATTTAAAAACGCGATTACGTAAAAACTAAGGGTTCGGGAGTGATTTACGGGTCATATTCGTACTCTACGCGTTGAAATACACCAGTATGCATATTGCCACCCCTAATAGTTAATTAGCACCGGAGATATTCAACCCTTATTTGTATCTCCGATACTAAGGATCGTATTGAAAAAATCTACATTGCATTCGATAGGGGATGAAAAATTGAGCATCTTTTGCATTTAACTTTTTCCTCTACGACCCTTAGTTTAAGGGTTATGTGCAATCAAAGTGGTGAAAAAGTCGTCTAAACATAGTCATTAACCCTTAAACTAAGGGTCGTAGAGGAAAAAGTCAAATGTAAAAGATGCTCAGTTTTTCATCCCCTATCGAATGCAATGTAGATTTTTTCGATACGACCCTTAGAACCGGAGATACAAATAAGGGTTGAATATCTTCGGTGCTAATTAACTTTTAGGGGTGGCAATATGTATACTGGTGTATTTCAACGCGTAGAGTACGAATATGACCCGTAAATCACTCCCCAACCCTTAGTTTTTAAGTAATCGCGTTTTTTAATTTTCACCCTCACTTGACTTTAGTTTTGAATCGAACAAAAATCGCCAAGTTTGTATCAGGAGAACATGAATGGTGGGAGATCGAAAAACTAATTAAAAATCGGCCAAAACGGCCTTATCTATAGACAGGCAGATAGAGACTGAAAAGTTACGCAACCTTTGTATTTAACTTTTGGCCCTTAGACCTTTAGTTTACGAGATAATTATTATTTAAAGTCAGCAAAATTTCACCAAAATCGACAAAAAATACGTTGATTTCGTGGATTGTTTATATCGTATATCCCTAATTAGGACCCGCTGATTCTAAATCTACCCTTAGAATTACATAATTACTTACCGTTTTGATATATTTATATACCTATAAAAAAATGGAACTACGCTAGGAAAATTTTAAAATGCACATAACTTGAAAAATAAGGGTTGAACGACAAAACTGAGGGCATATTTGGATTCAGTAGGTCTTAATTGAGGGGGTAGACTACCCCTCTATATCCTGCTACCCTTAGATTTCGAGTTATAAGCATTTGAAAATTTTCCTAGCGTAGTTGTAATTTTGCTAGCATAATCGTCAAAAAAATTTGACACTACGCTAGAAAAATTTTAAAAGGCTTATAAATCGAAGGGTTGTACAACAAAATCGGGGTCATATTTGGATACAGCTGGTCCAAATTGAGGGGGTAAACTACCCCTCTTTATCATACTACCCTTAGTTTACGAGAAATAAGCACTTTAAAATTTTCCTAGCAATTTTTTATTAACAGCTTCATATCTAGGCCACTGCTCAAAAATATTCTGTGACGTCACACCAAGAGATGGCAACACTAGTCTTGTATTGAGCGATTTCACCCCTAAAAAATTAAATTAAACGCTATATAACTGGACGTAGGACAACGATAAGTTGTTTAATAAATATAATAAAGCAAATTTTCTATTGTAACTAAATAATTTATTTATTTTAATAAATTTACATTTCATTTATATAATTCATGCAACAATACTGCATATTTACTGATTTTAAAAGGAAACATGTGGAAAATAAATAAAAACTTCATTTTTCTTTCTTTTTATATACAACACAAATACATAAGATAAATATATACTTTCATACATACTACATGCAATAATATCACGCCATTTACAAAGTTTTGGGTGGCACGAACCTTGTCACACATTTAAACTCAACAAGCAGTCAAACACTCCCATCCTGACACACTTCTTTCGCGTCATCCACATTTATTATTCTTTTCAATCAAGCTCTTTTAAGCCCTGTTCGCACGGCGATCTTTGTAGATTCTACGGAGAGTCAAAGTCACGGCAAAGAAGAAGTTTTTTTCTTTCTAGTGAGAATTATTCGTTAAATTATCAATGAGTCTTGGAAAAGAAGAATTTATAATTTATTGATTGCTTCAAAATCACGTAATTATCACTAGAAAGAAAAAAACTTCTTTTTTGCCGTGACTTTGCCGGGAGTTTGACTCTCCGTAGAATCTCCAAAGATCGCCGTGCGAACTTTGTGTTTATTCTTTCCACTTAAATCACTTGCATTTCTAATACATCATCAGTCATTCCAATCAACATATTCACCGGACAAACGCTCATCTCAACCGCATACATTCTCTTTAAAACACACATAAATGTGTCATTTCCCAAGTTGGATAGGCACACTTCATTTGCTTCGTTCAGTCGAAATCATTTACACTCGCAATTAACCACCAATCATTTTAATCCACTAATTCGCAGAACGTTCACGCAAACGCACACTAACTATTTCACAAACTCATTCGATCACAGAATCATTCTCTCAAACATCAACACATTTACAAATAAAATATTCAAATACAATAAAAGTTTTTGTAATTTTATTACAATATAAAATAATGAAATGACTTGCCCTGAAAGAAATACAATAAATGATTAGTTACATTGTAATTAAATATTATAGCCAATTGTAATTACAAGTGAATATTGTAATAACTGCATTTATATTCATAACTCACAGTATGTGAAACAGCCACACCCAAGCTGGATGATAGGCAAAATAGGTACGTAAGTTTTGTATACAATTGTATCAAATATTAAGTTACATATGGCAATGACTAAAAAATAAAGGAGTGGAGAAGAGAACCCAACACGCAACCAACCAACATGGTTCTTTTCTCCACGTAAATGGCCCTGTACATAATTCATAAAAGGACCATTAAACAAGGAACAAACCGCACACATATTTTACGAGTGACATTTCCTATCTGAGTTTAATATTGACCGCGAGTGATTTTAACTTGATACCCAAGAACAACCGATGTTGTTCTACAAATGCAAATATCGTGAGGTGTCCTGCCGACCTCGGCGAAGGCTTGTTACCGCCTACAAGCGCGATGCAGAGAACCCGCCACGCCTTGCTCTTACCTCATGCGAAATGCAATCACTGGAAAGCCGCTGAGAGGAGACCTTAGGGTTTCCGGAAGCATACAACCGACGCCACCGTCTCTAATCGTATAGAGGGCGTACACCGAGAGTCTGTGCGCACAACGGAGCGCACACAGCCCCTTGTCCTTAACTGTAAAGGACTACGAACAAAAAACAAATCATCTAAAAATTACAAATTTTAAGTGCAACCTTAACCTGTGGGTGTTGTTTAGTAAACCAATAGAACATGGAAAACAAACAACTAAAAACAAAGCTATCACCCCAATTATAAAATACTTTAATCGATAATAATGTCACTAATCTCATTAAAATTCTATATAACCCGAAAATCTGTACTATTAAAGTAATAGTAGTTAAATGTGGACGGTTTATTCCTTGTCAACTTTTTGCTTACTTAAACCTAAGTTTGAAATATGATAGGTGAAATACTAGTGACTTTGACCTAGGTATCCAGCTCCACCCAATATTTAACATTTACCGCGCGCGCTTTTTGATTCTAACCCCAAGAACAACCGGTTGTTGTTCTTGTGCAAATGTCGTGGGACTTCTTGCCGATCCCCGGATGAGTGCTTAGAGCGCGGAGACAGCCAGGGAAAGACTTTCCACGATCCATCATCACCTTCCTGCTCAGGATTGCCGGGATGGATTCAGTTTTGCATTCTAGTGACTCAATTCATCCAAGCTATCGAAGGTTGACTGACCTAAACCCTACGAGCTGCTACATCCCGACTCCCCGTAGAGTGCACCGAATCCCTCGTCGATCCTTACACGTGCAAGGACGTACGGTTCGAAGTCATCTGCGACCAAGTACTATACTGCCCGCCAATGACTCACCGACCACAACATAGACTTATTGGTTCCATCTTGCCCCCTGGCGTCTAAGCCATCCGAGGCACGATGACGAAGGCGCCAGGAGGTTGGGGTGCCAAAAGCGGTCTATGCAGGGTGTACCGTGCCCTCGTCGGCCCTTCAACGGAAGGACATGCAAACAAATACAAATACTAAAATGCGGTTTAACGGTTCCTATTGGCTCTAAGCCATTCCCAGCCCCCAACCCACTCTAGTTGAATTTACTGTGTGGCATTGTCCTAAGTACATCATTGTACATAATTTTGAGTTACCCGGTCGCTGATTGATTCTAACCCTGAAGAACAAGCCGGCCTAGTGTTGTTCTTATGCTCAAAAGTTTACGTGGGACGTCTTATCCGATTCCCCGCAGTTTACCGCCTAGTTTCCGCGCTATTCCAGTGTTTACCATTACGCCTGGCCCACAACGACGTACGCACCATGTCCTGGTCGGATGTAGCATATTCGCTAGGCGGACTACGACTGCCTTTGACATACCTAGCGAATGAACCTTCCGACAGGGCGCACCGGCTCGATAGCCGCAGGTAAACATCGACTGGCTTCCCGTCACCACATCCGCTAATACCGTACATACACTAAGGAGTCGTCCATCACTGAAGCAAGGGCGAGGCGTCCGCTTGCAGCTGCGCTTGGATTCGCTTAGACATGCAGAGGGTATGGTGGGGTACGCGGTCCAACGTTGCCCCCATACACGAGTATGGGAGGGTACAAAACTAGACCTGCATGCTGCCGCACACATGTCTAGCAAAGCCAAAAAAGTTCTACCGTCTTCAAGTTAAAAGCAAGCTATATAAGATAACAAGCCCCTAACTATACTAATCCCAATTTAAATTTCAAATTCAATTCAAATCAATGCCACACCCAATTGCAAAAGAATAATTCGCGAACCGAAATGTCACTGTGTTATTTCACCTACCAAAATTTCCTAATTCTAAATGGTCCTGTACATAATTCATTAAAGAAAGAGATGCATGCTCTCTGCTGTTTCGAAGCTGCCAGTTACTTCAAATTAATTTATTTGTTATTATTCAAAGGTCTACAACATTCAACTTATAAAACATTAATTCTACTCAAATTGTCATCATTATGTTCGCAACTTAATGTTAAGTATCTGGCAACAACGAATTTATTCATCACTTCTTGTTCTTTATTTATTGTATTGTCACATTAACATATTCAATTTTATTTGCAGTTTCAAATGCATCTCTTTATTTATTTTGTTCGTTGAAAAAGGACCATTGAACAAGGAGTAAACCACATTTATTTTCACTAGTGACATTTCCTAAGTTTAATATTGACCGCAATTGATTTTAACTTGAAACCCAAGAACATGACAAACAAAACAACCAAAGGCAAAGCTATCACCCCAATTAAAATTATTTTAAAATAAATAATAATGTCACTAGTTTCTTCCAAATTTCCTTAATCCATTAAACTGTACTACTAAAGTACTATTAAAGTACTAGTAAAGTAAAGACGATGTGGTTTACTCCTTGCAAACTATTACCTAAGTTAAAATTAATTGTTGAGATCATATTCACATGGTCATTGAACCCAAGACTGTGTCGCCTGTATTCATATAATTCCAATCTCAACATTATTATCAAAGATAGAAGATTCAGTCTTTATTATTTATGTAAAGTATTATTTCAAGTTAAAGAATGATTCACGCAAAAGGAAAAGACTGGCAAAACTATCTTTGATAATTCACTTATCACTAAGTCTCTGGAAGGCTGCTGGAGTTGATGTCGCCTGCAGAAAGTCCCACGATGGATGTTGAAGTTGTTCAGTGTAATCCCTCGACGACTCCCGTGGTTGATGTCATGTGCAGAAAATTCTTCCATGTCCTTCGAAGACTGCTTGGTTTGTTCACATTTTTCTTTGCTCAAATACCTAGGAACCACAAAACATTTGTTTACATTTGATAAGCACTATTTGCTTATCCTGAAAATATTAAATATTTATAATTAATGAATTATTTTATAAAGAAAGTATCCAACAGTTGACGGCTGGTAACCGCACACACGATAAAAATATCTATATCTATACCGATTCTCACAATATGTGAGGCTGCCGTACCCTAATTGGGTGAAAGGCATGATAGATTATGTAATTAATATTATTATATTTGTTTGACTTTGTTTTTATTGAAAACTGCAATACATTTTACACAATCTCAAATCAAATCAACAGTCCAAACTATGCAACCGAATAAAAAAATAATTTGAAACATCGTGTTATGCAAGGACAATCAAAGAATTATTGTAACACAGACTGTAGAATATTTGGGATTTTTCTCCAGAAAAGTATGTTTGTTTAGGACTTGTAGATACTATGCCACAACGAATTTAAACAGTTTCAAAATTAAGGTGGAGTTACACAGGAGTAAAATCGTTTATAGTAATTAGAGGAAACAACAAAAATATTTGCTAGTTATATAGGTACTTTATTATCTAAGTTATATTTAAAGTTTAATTTACTTAAAATATATTAAAGGTATATTTTAAGTGCATGTAACTTTAAATATAAACTTAGAGAATAAAGTATACAACTGGCAATTTTTTTATCGTTTGCTCTAATTAATATAAATGACTTTATCCCTATGTAACTTCACCTTAATTATTAAAACTGTTTTAATTCGTTGTGGCATACTTTTCTGGAGAAAAAATCCCAAATATTCTACAGTTTGTATCACAATTCTTTGATTGTCCTTAGATAGAACGAGTTTTCAAAAAAATTTAATTTATTCGGTTCCATAAAGTTTCGACTATTGATTTGATTTGAGATTGTGTAAAATGTATTGCAGTTTTCAATAAATATGAGATACAGTACATTATACTTGTATTTTGATTTTTATTTAAACTTTTGTACAACAAAAAACGATTTCTTTTTACATCTGGGCCATGTGTTATACGTTTCAGTTTCAAATCCAGGCAGGTACACATTTCAGTTAACTGCACAAAAATCTCCCCTGTAGTGTACTCCCAACAGTCATGAGTGAGTGACACTGGCAACCGCACACACGGTTAAACATATGCCTAAACCGATGACTCACATATGTGAGGCTGCCACACTTGAGTGAATGCAGTGAGTCACTTTTTGATCTGTAGTATTTATACTGATGTTCAGTGAGCTGTGAGGCTGCCACACTCAAGCTGAGTGAAAGCATAGAGTTGCAAATGGAATACGCAAAGTAAAAATAAAAAACTTACGTGTTACATGGTAGCACCAGATGATGTTCCCTCTTCGAGAAACTCCAACTGCAGAATTTCAAACCAAAGGATCTTCAAACTTTATACATGAAGTCAAAATTAATCTGTAACAATAACAAACATTTAGATTCATATAAACTGCACTAAATAAAGAATAATGTCCACTGTGGTGTGCTCTCCAGTAACAATTATGAGTGAGTTATTGGCTGATAACCGCACACACACAATATAATGTATACGGAGTGATTCATCTGTCGTCATTCTTTTATTTTATTTTTTTATTTAGAGTAGGAAATATTTTATGGTGATATAACCTATAACCACATTTATTTGATATACAAAATTAATCTTGCATCATGGATAATAGAAGGGTGTTAAGTGTTATAACTGCGAATATTTATGAATATTCGCGCCAATTTATAAATGTAGTCCTGGTAAGGTTTTCTATTTATGAATATACCTTTATTTTCCAAAATCAACATATTATCTTCTTTTAGAATACAAATTACTTTATAATCGTTTGCGTCAATTTGTGTGGCTGATTCCAATTCGTTGTCCATTATAAATTAATAATATAAGATATTATGGAACAGAGAATTTAGGTTAGCACTATTTGGCGTCAAAGTCACCAGAGTACGTTTGTACCCTCCTATTTTACAGGGTACGAAGAGTAAACTCGAACAGTTTTGGAACACTTCAGAGTTTCCACTTGAGATATACTCAAACCTTTTGGAACGACTTTGAGCATACTCTATACTCTGGAGTATGGTTTTGGAACGCACCCCAGGTAGAAGAAAATATAAACGATGTGTCACTATTTTGACACTGTCACTGTCAATGTTCACCTGCACAGCTAACAAGGTTTTCCACCTGCCCTGTCCAGCTAACATATTTTTTTGTTAAATATAATTGGTAAATTATCATTATACAAAATTTTAGCTTTGCTGGTTCACTTAAAAATCTTTTATTTTTTGCAAGTTCCGCAGCCTCTTAAAATCTTGAGCCCCGCTTTCGGACCAGCTAACACTGCAATTCTTAATTAGTTATTATAGAACTAATTATATTATAAAAATCAGCTTTGTTGAAATGGTCTGGTCAAATTTGACGCCAGCTCCCGGACTATTACTATTTTGAAGGACATCTATTTTGCTATCAGAATCAATTAATATTTATAGAGTGTTCCATTAGGAAATATAGTTGCATATTATTGCACCCTGTATACAAAAAAATATGGATGACCGATGAATCACTCTGTATATCTATACCAATGACTCACATAATGTGAGACTGCCACACCCAAGCTGAGTGAAAATCTTTCTGTTTCAAATCCAGGCAGATACACATTCCAGTTAACTGCACAAACATGTATCCTGTAGTGTACTCAGAGTGAGTTGACAGACAGTAAGAGCATTGAGTGACTTTTTGATCTGTAGTATCTATACTGATGTTCACAGTGACCTGTGAGGCTGCCACACTCAAGCTGAGTTATTACTGAGTTCCAAATGGAATACACAAAGTAAAAATCAGAAACTTACGTGTTGAACTGGTGACCGAAATGTTCCTTGTCCTAGAGACAGTAGACTCCAACAGTAGAATTTCAAACCAAAGAATCTTCAGTTTGCACCACGTCTCAGGAACTGGATGGGCGGCACCACAGGCTGTGCGGATCTTACAGCCAGAGATAAAGATGCTACAACCGGAACAAGTCTGAAAAATACAACAAAAAATAAATTAGATGTGTATTTCTATAAATTAATTAATGTAACAATTAAATAACGAGCAAACAATAAATAAAAGTGATTAATTACCTTATATACATGTTCCTCCTGAAGAAATACATCTTCATATTGTGTACAAATATGCACTAGGTGTATAAACAGCTGCAGATGACAAACAAAAGCTCCAGAAATGTGTTGATGACGCCTGACGATCAATTTGACTTGTGAAGAAGATGCCAGGTTCACCATGAGTTGTAGAAACACTTCAAATCTGTGTAAAACGTCCAAGACTGCAGATTCATCAATTGTGATCTAAACAAATAGAAATAAAATATTAAAGCTACATTCGCATACGCATTTTAAGATTTATATTTATGCATTCAAATGCATCTAACTAAATAGAAGCATTGAAAGTGGAAAGTGTTAATGCTCGTATTTAATTAGATGTATTTCAGCCTCATTCATATACGCATTTCGTCTTAAGATTTACATTTATATTTACGTTTAAAAAAGTTTAGGCTCATATAACTAAATAGGAACATTCGCACGTCCTACTTTCAAGCACTGTGAATGCTCGTATTTAGTTAAATGTATTCAAACTTTCTTAAACGTAAACATAAATGTAAACCTTCAAACTAAATGCGTATGTGAATGCAGCTTTATTTTTATGTAAATATTACAAATAATAAATAAAACAATAATCCACATCCAAATGTAATAATAAAACGCTTACCATCAATATTAAGATGCACTAGGTTCCTAAACAGCTGCAGATGACGACCAAAGTAGTAATTACAACTCGAGAACTCTTGAAGATGCTTTAATTTCTTGCTGATGATGTGGGCAGCCTTCAAGAATGTAATAACGACAACAGGACGAACAATTCGCTTCTAAAGACATCCGCTAACCCAGTTCGACAGTTTTGGATTCTTCATCAGAAGATTCTCAGAGTCTGCAGGTGGCTGAAGAACGTAGAAGATGCTTTAATTCCTTGTTGAAGATGTCGTCAATTCTTCTGAACTCAGTTCTACAGTTTGTCAGCCTTCATCGAACCTGAAAAAATGTAACAATTAAATAACGAGTAATTAATAAATAAAACTGATTAATTACCAGAGCTGGGACAATTCACCAAGAACAGGAATTAATTCCCAATTCACAAGGAATTACATTCACAATTCATAATTCACTTAAAAAAGGAATTAATTCACAATTCAAAATGAATTGTAAATTTACAAGCCTTCAATTCACAAGCCCTTTTAGAAAATTAAATTAAAATCGATATTTTTGATTTAATTCAATTAATTTTCAATATGAAGGATAAAATGGATGAAAATGAAATAAATTATAAAAATTTTTAAAAATTATTATTTACACTACAGTAACAGTTTAAACAGTAAAAACCCAAAATGTACATTATGTAAAAAAAATTCTATTGCCCATTGCCGACCCTGCAATAAACATCTGTCATTTTTCTTAAGAATAACAGCAATAAAAGTCTCTTGCTGCGGACTGCCAAGATCGCAAGTTTTGTCGCTGAATTGTATATTTTTCAAATGAATTAAGCCCATTTCGATGAATTAATTCATTAGAAAATGAATTAATTCATTAGAAAATGAATTAATTCATTTGAAATTGAATTAAGCTCTAAAAACAATTCACAATTCCAATTCATTTTTCGAAAGGGCTTAAGCCTTTTAGAATTAATTCACTCTTTTTAAAAGAGCTTAATTCATTTGAATTAAAATCAAAAAATGAATTGAAATCATTATTCAATTCATTTTGAATTAATTCATGCCCAGCTCTGTTAATTACCATCAATAACATGATCCTCCTGAAGAAATACATCTTCTTATTGTGTCCTTGTACCATAGTTTCATCAATATACGATGTAGGTATCGAATATTCACTTCCATAATGTCTTCATTCTTACACACAACAGTATTGGCCTGTAAATATATTTTATAATTTAGCCACATAAACGATTTAATATTTGTTTATAACTTAAAACTGAACAACTAATTATTAAAATTTACTTTAACTTCTTATTAACAACACTAAACTTCAAACATGCTAATGGATGAAGTCGTTACATCAGGTTTAATTAAGTCCGTGACGTCACGCAATTCTTAAAATGCGTTGCAAATAAATATGTACTTTTTCCAGAAATAGTATATTACATTACAAGTCATGAAAATGTTTCATTGCAGACGAGGAGGCGTTTGAAGAATGCGAGGATGCGCAGCGTCCGAGCATTTCTTCAAAGCCTCCGAGTCAAGCAAAGACATTTTTATGACGCGTGTTGTATTCTATTTTTTTTAAATCGGCAATTAAGCTTAAAATTATAAAAAAATTAGGTTTGCATAAATCATCAGAGCTGTGACAAATCATCAGAGCTGTGACAAATTTTAGAAAAAGTTGTCATGACAAGTAAACAAAGTTGAAAGTAAAAATGACTAGGCAAGAAAATAAAATTTTCATGCCAAGTCATGAAAATCTTACTTTCACGACGCAAATTAGTCTGGAAATGACGATTTTCATGCCGATTTTGAAAAAATATCATATACCGAACAAATTTTAATTAGCAGTTAATATAAAAATAAATTATTAAAAAAAGGCTGATTACCTTAGTTCCAGAAATGAATTTCTGCATTATGTAATTTCATGTTTGAGATCCTCATTTTCTTCAAAGACGATGTCAGATCCCCCAAATTTGTAGGCAGTCTCGAGTATTCTCTTTGATATTGTTCCTTTTCTACACTTAATAGCGTTTCCCTGTAAATAAATCACTTATTTTACATTTTGAATGATGACCTCGGCAAACATGAACTGATTACATTATGGATTCCAAGAGCAAATTTAGTTTAAAGAATTTGACTATCATTTTGCCGCAAACAGACATTAATTATTACATGTCTAGGATACTCACAATTTCTTATTTATGGTTAATCACTTTAAATTATACTGCTGGTTATTTAAATACACTAGAATATCTTTTATTAAACACAAGACTACAAGAAGACGCCACCACTGTACACAAAATGGCGTTACCAAGCACAAGCAACTTCAATGCAAGGTCGAATGCCGTTCTGTAAAATCTGACCAAAACTTATATTTTGTGCTTTCGGCAAAAATAATTACACCGTTTGTTGCGTAAAATTATGCTGATTAATAATCCGCGAACAGATTTTAATTCTTTAGTACTGTTTACGAGAAATAATTATTTCTATAGTGAAAATCACAAGTTTTGGCAGTATGGCAGAGATAGGCAATGTTATTCTTATGGAGATAAACTCGGCCTTGTTGCCAGTTTTACACTTACATTGTTTCATGGTACACCATTCAGTTTTCATGCTTTAACACATTTAGTTTGCAGTGTTAAATTTCATAATGAAATGTTAGTATAGGGTTGTAAATCTTATAGCGGTGGAGTGGTGCCGATGGGAAAAGAAGCCAGCAGTTATGAAACAGTTTAAAAATATTATAAGCTTGATTTAACATTACTTAAGAAATGATATAATAACTATACCTACCCCTGTAATCTTATTTCAAGACATATACTAATTACATTTCTTGTAATGTATTTGTAACTACCATCTAATGTAATCCCAACTAACATAGTGCCATAATATGTGAAGCATATTCAAAAATTTCCGAGCAAAATGGACAATTTATGATAGGCACATTGTAAATGAAGAAAAAAGATTTTGGGAAGCTTATCAATTGCAAGATGATATCGAACCTTACGTGACGACAGCTAGTGATACTGAAAGCGATGAAGATGTAACGCATGAGTTGTATGTTTGAGTACCGCTGCTACGCTTAGCTACCTGACGAAGTTTAAATGTAAACAGGTCCAGGACCTTACTTCAAATTTTTAATGTACTTAGTATGTGATATTTTTCTTTAAGTTTGTAATGGGCTACTTGCAAGCATTTTTTAAATTAAATATATTTGAAGAAGAGATCAAAACTTGGGACCCGTATTTTTTATTTTGACAAAATTTTTGTTTACAAGCCCAAAAAAATTATTTAAATTTAAATATTCAATATGTGACGTAAAAACTAACCCAACCAATGAATGGCCGTTAAGCCATAGCAACGGCTGTACTAGTGAACGCCCCTAACTACGGCTTGCGCGGGAACGAGTTTGGCAAGTTGACAGATCAGATGTGTTTGACATTTGTACTTCGTACATGTTTTGATGCTGTAAAATATAAGTAAGTATTTGTGTTTTCATAAACTAAATAGTCAACATTTATAAAATAATGTATTGTTACTAAATTTTATGTGTATTTTGGACAAGTAAATGTCAAATTCAAACATTTGTTGACTGACTCGCACGCTATGTACAGGTTACATTCTTAACTACGCTTCCCCTACCTTCTGTTCACACAAATGACGTCACAGAAAATTTAATCTCAATTTACTAAAAAACATATAATTTTGTTTAAATAAAATTTGTATTTTTACCAATGTTTTCGATCTAACATTATGAGCATAGTGTTAAAAATCTAATTTTTAGTACCATGCAAGTACCCCATTCTATTTTATGCTATGTATATATTGACAACATTTGTTCATTAATTGTTATGTCTTTTAAACAACATGTATATATTTGTATTACTCGCCATTTGTGATTTTGACTTGGCCGTCTTTGGCTGTGTTTATTTTATTGTTACATTGTTATCAATTTGTTATCGAAAAAATAAAACAAAATTGTATATTTATATTAATTTAATATTTTACTTAATTATGTATCCTTCATATTAAACGAGAAAAATTATCAGTAAAGAGGGTGAGAATAAATTGAAACACTGGAGAATTATTGTATAATTTATCGAATTCTCGAATTATATTAAATAAGATTATTTTTTGACTTACAAATTTAATTTAGAGGAACCAGAGTTTTTTCTCTAAGTAAAAGATTTTAAATTGGATGCATATCAATTGATTACTTATTAATGTATTCAATTAATTAAACATTTTATTGGTTTTGAGAAACATCAAGAAAGTACAAAAGTACAAGTAAGCGAAAAACAAACAATCCGCCTCTGGATTCTCCATCTTTGTCTAACACATTACTCTTATGGGATACATTTAGCAACACTGTATTGCTATCTCTGCCATACTGCCAGAACTTGTGATTTTGAGTATAGCACAACTTCGAGATCAAGTTTTATACATGCACATGTGTCGACGCTTCTGCAATCAGAATTATCGCACTCTCATTGGATATTCAAAAAGGAAGGATTCTTCTAATTGGTTGAAATTAATGCGATGTTATTAGATGTTCAAAGCGGGTTGTATGAAATCAAATAAAACACGTATACGATATGAAATAAAGTAAAATTCAAAAAATACAAATTCTTCTAAGTATCCCAATATTATAGAAAATGACATGAAAAATAATTAACAGTATTATACAACTTCGCTAAAACGGAGGCTATTATTCTCGAAGATGAAGCGAGCGAGGATTTTAATCATCGGATGAAATAATAGCAATAATTGCTTAACCCAACCAATAACCTCACAAAAAATTTCAAAATACGATAACTTTATTAATAAAACGTTTTTCGGAGACATTTAGGGCTTGAAAATCTCTGTTTCGACCTAAAGTTTGTAACCTCCTCTGTTTTTCGCTGGAGCCAGTTTAATAAGCCCGGAAAAAATTCCCAAAATTTGAATTATTTTAAATTTAGTTGGATTTTACTTGACTGGAAGTTTTATTAAAAGGATTGCAGTAAATGGGTTGCAGTCAAAAAGATATATTTTTTATACCACTCTACCGGTTTCGGTCCCACATGGCTTATAAAAATCTGAAGTGGCCTGCACACAACCTTCCGCCATATCTAGACTTATAAACATAAATGTATATGTATACAATCCAGTGTCCTTTTAAAATATACAAATAAAAAACTAAAATATTCAAACACATAAATTTGCATCACCTGAATCAAAAGATTCGTTCACAGGAAAACTCTTCTGTGTTGAAGCCATCCTCCGTTCAATTACTACATTTATAATAAAAAAACGAGATAATAATTATTTAAAGTCAACAAAATTTCACCAAAATCGACTAAAATACGTTGATTTCATGGATTGTTTGTATCGTATACCCCTAATTAGGATCCGCTGAATCCAAGTATGCACCACAATTTGTCGTGCAATCCTTAGGTTTCAAGTTATTTGCAGTTTAAAATTTTCCAAGCGTAGTTGCAATTTTTCTAGCAAAATCGTCGATTTATTTAGATCTGTATTTGTATTAATTTTTTTTCTATTTCGTTCACTATATTTAGTCAATGTACATTTGCAATGTTGTAATATTATTCTGTAATTAGGTTCTAAACCTGTTGAATAATAATAAATAAATGTAATGTTTTAAGATTCAATATTAAAATTGAAATAAAATAGTTTCAATTGGATGCATAGCTGAATGTGCTAATGACCGACAGTGGTTCTGACTGTTCAGTTTCAGATCCAATTCCAATTTACTGCACAAAAATCTGCCCTGTAGTGTGCTCTCCACAAACAGTCATGAGTGCGTTAACTACTGGTAACTGCACACACGGAAAAACATAATATCCATACCGATGACTCGCATATGTGAGGCTGCCGTACCCAACTTGGATAAAAGGCACGGCAGATATGTACGTATTGTAAAAAACAGTAAAGAAACTTACCGAAAAAATATTCTTCCATGTCTTTTGAAGGCCGCTACAACTGCTCCTAGTTCCTTAGAAGATAACACGACACTTGTCCTCAATTAATGAGATCCTCGAATACCTAGAAAACACAAATATATGCTGTCACACCCATATTAAATAAGAACAATAAGCTAAACATCTATTTAACCAAGTAAATGCCAATAATTCTCTTATTTAAGTGACTTGTAAAATAGATTTAATAATTTGATCTATTGTACATACGAGCCCAGTCTCATTGAAGATTTAATTCGACTACAAGCGTAATGATATTATAACAATGTTCATAAAATGGCTGCAAAACGTTATGAAATAAAATTTAAAGACACTTACAATTGAGTCACAGACTAGTCTCATGATGTAGAAGATCGGTGGGCCCCCACAGGTGGACATGGAGGCTCTATGACTGGAATCAGCGAACAGCAAGATGTACCGTCGACCACGAAGCGAACAAGTCTGAAAAATGCAAGAAATAAACATTTTCGTTATTACACAACAGATTTACATCATTAACAATATGATAAACAACTGAACGTACTTTATAAATGTTAACAAACATTTATTCAGCAGCAAAACCATGCAGATCTCGGTAGATATTATTTAAAAACAGCACTAAATATCACAGTTTTAACACTGAACTGCTTCAAATGGCGTTTTGAATAAATCGAAAAACTCATTCCTACAAATACCTACTTAATTAAGCGAACCCGTTCGGAATTCTTGCGGACACCTGCTCTCATGACGTCACAGAAATACGTCAGATTATTGATTATTTTCTAGTTTTAGAACTAATATACATGCAATTTTTAATACATAAGACATAAAATGAGCGTATACGTTACGTATACGAAACTTTAAAAAATAATAAAAATTTAGTTTATTACTAATTGAAATCAGGAATACTATGGTACAATAAGATTTTCCGATATTGTGTTATGTACTAAAAAATATTTTTTTAAATACGCGATTTTTGAGAACATTTATTTTTTTACCTTTCACCTATATTATTTGTTATCGGCCTTTAATACTGTGGAAGTCATCCTTGTTTGGAAAAGTTTGTAATTTCTAGACCTGATATTCCTTGCCTTTTCACATAAAAATGTGAGTCTGCCTCGAACCTGCAACAATGCAAAAAATACATTATAATTAACTAAAAAATCTGACGTGGACACCACATGACTTCCTTGTACGCCTTGTGTGTTCATACTTTTCTTAATAACTAAAATGTAAAATAATATTAAAAATTGTTTTAACTTATTATACTAGTATACTCACAAATATATTTTAGTCATTTGATTTAAACTGCAGAAGAAGATATAAAGCATATTTTACTATTGTCACTGTCATGTCATAATCATTTAAATTTTACGTAGTAACAAATGTTAATCGATCATGGACTACAAGATACCGAAATACTATAAATTATAAATATATACTTTAATTATTTTTAAATGATAGCAGATACAAAAATATTTATAAAATACCGATTGTAGGTAATAATCACATAATCTTTCATTTAAAATAAAAAAAATTGTCTAAAATTAAATATTTATCGAAATATTTTTAAAAAGTACTACTTCCGGTTTGTAGACTGAAACCAAAAATAGGAGGTGCACAACTAGATGCTATAACAGTCCTAAATACAAAATTTCAACTTTCTACGTCTAACCGTATTTGAGTTATGCGACACACATACGTCCGTACGTACGTACGTACGTACGTACGTACGTACGTACGTACGTACGTACAGACGTCACGTCGAAACTAGTCATAATGGATTCAGAAAAGGTCAAAACGGATATTTCCGTCAAAATCTGAGAACCGAAATTTTTCGCGATTACAATACTTCCTTACTTCGTACAAGGAAGTAAAAACAATAAACACTGATTACCTTCGCTTTGGAAATTAATCTTCTCACTTGTTACGTTTGCTTCACTTAGGTACTTTAAATAAATACTTTTAAATGCTTAACAACTATATTATTTATGTTTATTATTATTATATTATTTATTTACAATTACAATAATTTAACAGGTATATTTTGAACACAATTTTTTAAATCTTTTAAAATTTGTTTATTTACTGGTCCCAATCTAACAATTGTTAGAGTTTTATCTTCATTACATTTTAAATCCATGATATATTCGAGTGACTCCATTTTTACTTCCTTGTACGAAGTAAGGAAGTATTGTAATCGCGAAAAATTTCGGTTCTCAGATTTTGACGGAAATATCCGTTTTGACCTTTTCTGAATCCATTATGACTAGTTTCGACGTGACGTCTGTACGTACGTACGTACGTACGTACGTACGTACGTACGTACGGACGTATGTGTGTCGCATAACTCAAATACGGTTAGACGTAGAAAGTTGAAATTTTGTATTTAGGACTGTTATAGCATCTAGTTGTGCACCTCCTATTTTTGGTTTCAGTCTACAAACCGGAAGTAGTACTTTTTAAAAATATTTCGATAAATATTTAATTTTAGACAATTTTTTTTATTTTAAATGAAAGATTATGTGATTATTACCTACAATCGGTATTTTATAAATATTTTTGTATCTGCTATCATTTAAAAATAATTAAAGTATATATTTATAATTTATAGTATTTCGGTATCTTGTAGTCCATGATCGATTAACATTTGTTACTACGTAAAATTTAAATGATTATGACATGACAGTGACAATAGTAAAATATGCTTTATATCTTCTTCTGCAGTTTAAATCAAATGACTAAAATATATTTGTGAGTATTAGTATAATAAGTTAAAAGAATTTTTAATATTATTTTACATTTTAGTTATTAAGAAAAGTATGAACACACAAGGCGTACAAGGAAGTCATGTGGTGTCCACGTCAGATTTTTTCTTTACACTTGGCAAGCGCTTGTGTGAGTTTTTCATGTGTTTTAGTCACTTTGTGTTTAACATTGCGATTTTCAGCTAATGCTTCTGATGGACTTAAGCCCATTAAATCTTCAATAACGCTACTTAAAAAATTCACTATTATTTCACCTGACGCGTCTTTTATTTCAAATTTCATAGTCCAGCCTTTGTTCTTACTTAGTTTCACTTTTTCTATAATATTTGAAAAGAGAGCTTTTACACGAAAAGTTGTATCACTTGACACTGAATTTAAATTGTCTTTTAAATATTTGATATAAATATACGGTTGGGGAGCTGTAATAACTGGAACATTGGTTTTTGGCTTTGATTTCTCTTCGATAATTTTGTTGACGATATCAACGTCATCTTCCAAATGAAAATGAAAATCTTCCTCCTCTTCTTCGAGTTTTCTTTCGAATTCTTGTCGCTCAATTTGTTCTAGGTTCTCGAGAAATTCTGCATCACATATAGAAGTTTGTTTCGGTACATTTAGTTCATCTGTTATGTCTAAACCTTCAAATAAATCGTCATCCATGTCCAGATCTGCATCCTGCTCTTGGATGAATGTTTGCATGGCTGCTTCTTGTTCCTCAAACGCAGAAGTGTCAACATTTAATAAAAACTGATCATTTTCAAACTCCAACATAATGTCAACACTTCTTTGATCATTAACTGGAACAACACACCTAGTGTTGTTGTTAATTTGACTTTGAGTGTTGTTTGACTCCTTGGTCTTTGGGTTCGGGTTTTCAGGCAGTTTCAACTCCCTTGCTAAGACGTTTTCAGGAGCATTTTTTATTTTTAAATCTTCGACTTCGCCTCCTAATATTTGGACGTTATTCTGTTTGAACATAAATTCACCATTTCGTACTGTTAAAGGGCCACTTAAGAGTATCTTAGTTCCTGGTGTCATGTAAAGATTTAAACTTGGAATGGGGTGATATTCGAAGCCTGCAATGTTTTGAACTCCATCAGTCATGAAAAGATACAAAACACGTTTGCCTGTAGCTTCTTTTTCTTGGAAATCGTTTTCATTTTCGTTGTCTACTTGAAACCGAGGCGGGTCTCTTATATTTTTGAGCTGCGAATAAGCTGGTTTTGAAATATCTTTCACGTACAATACTTGTACTGCGTACTTTCCCTTTATTAAAGTATTTTTTTGCTGGATTAAATTGTTTGGTAAAGATCTAACCTCAATGTCTCGCAAATCGCTATCTAACCACTGTTGATACACTGAATTATACATTACATCTTCTGTATATGTAGTATATTCTCTTTTAAACCATTTTAAGCATTCTTGTAACCAGTAATCTGATACATGAAGTGATTTATTCTCAAAAAAACGTTTTATACAATCTACTTCATTAGCAGACATCGTAAACAACAAACTCAACTGAACATCAGCGGCAGCGCCATTAAAACTATAAAAAATCTGACGTGGCCATCACACAACCTTCCGCCATATCTAGACTTTAAACAGAAATGTAAACGTACAATCCGGTGCCCATTTAAAATAATATACAAATAAAAATCTAAAATATTCAACACAGAAATTAGTATCACCTGAATCAAAAGATTCATTCACACGAAACCTCTTCTGTGTTGAAGCAATCCTCCGTTCAGTTACTACATTTAATAGCTTACTTATGACCTTCCCCGCTGCCGTACTTCTTGCCTTCACAACATTGTATACTACAGCATTGAGTGTTATCTGTCTATACCTATATATGGTCGAAGCTTATGACTTATATAGCGCTAGTATGTCAACTTGTCACCCGTCTCATCTGTCAATATTTTTTATACAGAAACAAAAATCAACCGAACATGGATTACAAGATTTCAACGTTTTATTTGATAAATTTATTTTTTAAATTTTACTGCAGTTCTTTAATGCTACCAGATAAAGACAATTTTTTTTTAACGTAAATTACAAATAACTTTTCCTCTTATTCTTATTACAAATAAATACTATATTTATCCAAATTTATAGAATTTTTTGACACTTAAACTTTTCAATCTTCAAAAAATATCACTTCCGGTGAAGATATTTGTACCAAAATCTAATGAGCTCTTCCTATTCGTATACAATTGTAAAATACCAAATATCAAAATTTTTGGGTAATTCGTATTTGAGTTATGCGACTAACACCCCTTGACCACATACATACCCACACACACACACACATACATACATACAGACATCATCGGGAAACTATCAAAAATGAGTTGTAAGGACCCTAATTCGTGCTCATCCACTAAAAACTCACTACCCGATTTTTTGCATGATTCCAATACCTTCCTTTACAGGTAAGCGGAAGGTAAAAACCAAAACTTACAAGCGCACAAATTTTAATTTGAAATAATCGAGTTTTCTAATTAATTAAAGTAAAATTACAATATTTAAATAGTAGGTTGAGTGTTTAAAAAACTAGCAACCAATATTAAGAACCAATCTTTCAAAATTTTCTACTATTTCAAACTGAATCAGAATGTGAAGCATTTATTGTTGTGTGATTGTAAAATTTGTTTAAAATAATATTTCAAATTCTTATTAGGCGTTGCATTAAATTAATTTTGTTGTAAGTTTAGTTTGTATATTATAAAACAGTAATTTTTTTTATCTGTATGGAATTGTAGATAACTTGTGGATAGAAAAATGAAAAGAATGGAAGCTCGGAATTTGGCAGTGAAAGACTCTCACGAAATAGTATCATCTTCATCGAGTGTGGCCTCTGAAAGGTAAGAAATTTTATTAGTTTACTATCAGTATTGATAAGTGGAGGGTACTGTATCAACAGCAGAATATTCATAATCCGAATCAGGTTGCAGCGGAATATTCATTTTCAGAATATTAAAATTCCGAAAGCTTTAGGTTTGCACATTCATATATTCATGTTGCTGCGTAAAACTTTCGGAATATGAATATTCGGCTGCAACATGATTCGAAATTTGAAGAATTCTTTGCAAATCTAAAGCCTCGTTCACATAAGCATTTAGTTTTACGTTTACGTTTAAAAAAGTATAAAATCATGAGGGCTTGAAAGTGCAACATGATTCGGATTATTAATATTCCGTAGTTGAAAGCATTCCTTGTGGAAGATATTTGAGGAATGTAAGGAAATAAATTATGAAATATGTATTCCTTTGAACACATTTGATTTGTTACCGAGTCTATTTACAATAGTCAATAGACCTCATAAAAATAATCCATAATATACAATAAATATATTAATGTATAGTATATACAAATATAAATTAAAATATACGCTATGTGTAACAAAATATACAAAAAATAAAGTCTTTATGTCACGCAAAAATGCAAAGAAAATAAATAAATCATTTAGTTATACAAATAAAATTATCGTATCCCCGTATACAAACTCAAAACCGATCTAGTTTCCTTCTGCGAGCGAACTTTACTGAACACATTCCAAAATCTAAGAGTTTCATCGCCGGCACCCGTGACAATAGCCTCTCCGTCGGGCGACAGCGCGAGGTACAACACTCGGCACGAATGTCCGGTCAACTTAGCGACTTCCATCAAGCTGGGGTACTTCCACACTAGGATCTGGTTCTGCGAGTAGCCGTGGGTGGAGACGAGCTCGGAGCTGTGCTTGGACCACGCGAGGTTGCAGACCTGCGAGCCGGTATCCACGTACTGCATTGGCTGGCCGGTGAGCGTGTTCCAGAAGAGGATGCAGCGGTCGGCGGTTCCGTTGTGCAAACAGGCAAGGTAAGAAATCGTTGCTTTAGTTTTTAAGTAATTAATAAAAATTGTAAAAACAATACTTAATTTGTTCATAGTTTCATAATTTTAGAGATATTGTCAAAAGTTATATATTTTATATAAAGCTAATACTATCATTTTTATAATAGTAATACAAAAATCCAATTTCGTACATAATTTACAGGTTTAAAATAGGTAAAGTATAACTGCTCCAATGTACGCTTGAATTCCCGCCACTAGGAGTGATGTTTAACGTTAATATCGACCGAATTTGAACGCAACCGAAAATTGAACGCAACCTAATTTGAAAATGAAATTTTTTATTGTAGTTTTCCGGTTTAAAAATAAACAAACTGAATTATGAATTATGCAAATATAAATAGCAATAGAGTTCTATTATCTAAATAATTTAAAATGTTTAACATTTATTTATTATTTAAACACGAAAATTGTTAGTGAAAATTTTAATTAATATTTACTCGGAAACGGGATCAAACCCGGTAATGAAAAAATTAGGTGTTGTAAATTATATGGTCATCTATACCCGCTTCCACGCTTATCAAAATAAAACTTGTAATTTTTCAGAAAAAAAAAATGTGTAATAAAATCGGTTTTCGTTGCTTTTACTTATAACTGTTTCATGGTAAAAATTTATATTTACATAGTTTATGATATTTTTAAATATAAAACGTACAATTTTGTTTTCAAAACGAACAAATAATTATAAATATTAACTTTATAGAATTTTTCTGGCATGGTGATTTAATTTCTTTTAATGTACCATATTATGTACATCAAGTTCCAGAAATAGTAAAATAAGTCACTTACTACATGTTAGAACACTTGTAATAGCGCCACTTTGAAACATTGAATAATAAATCCAATCTCCTCCGTGGCTGTGGTGTACCCTCTACTCCTCTATTAACAACTATGAAAGTTTAAACTATTGATTAGTATAAAAATATGCTAATTAAAACATGCCTTTTTAAAACAATTACAATAATTAAAATATTTAACAAATAACAATGCTTTGCTTCATATTCGAATAAAAATAGAATTGTTAATAAACAATCAATTTTACAGCAACAATAAAATAAATATATTCGACGCATTTCAATTGTTGAATACGTACTATTGTAAACACAGTTATACGTTTTGTGAACAATAACAAAATTTCAACAAAAGACATATTATCGTATTTTAGTACATTTTTGTTGTACAATGATAATTGATTGTATATTTTAACAATTGTTTTTATTCCAGTATTGAAACTGAAATAAACGTTACAGTATATTTTATTTACCTATATAACGATTATTTTTTAACTGCAACTAACGTGTTGTATTTGTTTATCAAATAACTGGATTGAAAATCGGTTGAAAATAAAAAAAAATTAATCTAAAAATCTTTATAATAAAAGCTGATTTATTATTTAATTATTATCTATTTCATCGGCTCTATATATTGATTTAATCGCGATACAAACAAACCAGTCACATTTCTCGTACAGTACAAATCATATATTGCCTGATATTTTTGAAGTAAAACATTGAAAATCTCTTTATAATACTAAAACTGCTTCTAAAGGTGTCAATACTACGAGTTATTCTATATACCTATAGTCAGATTGTGCGAATAAGATTATTACATTTAATGTAAAATGTTGTCGAAAAAATTTAATTGCATTATGTTGCAATATATTTTCTCACAACAATTTGCGAAAAAATATCACTAACTCTTACTAGTCAAAAATGCAGAATTCTTATAGTAAAACATAAATAATAAAATAAGAAAGTTTGTTACCTTACAATGACGTCTTCAAAAAATTAAGTTTTTCCACTACCTAAGTAGAAATTACTTCCTACCATTAACGTTTCAGAAACATCCAGTCTTCAGAAAAATGTTGACATAAACTTCAGAAGCCCATATCTCGAAAATTAAAACAGGTTATTTAGTATCATCTGAAAATTTGTAGAAAATATTAATCTTAATAAAAAATTTGGACAATTTTATACAATCTTCATTTTCACATTAACTTTGGAGGCCTATGAGCGGTTTGCGACATTGCTGAATGACATAAGAATGAGAAATAAATTATTCTCTCAACCAGGAGAGTTATTTTATTATTTAAATTATTAACTTTAAATCTACTGCTGTAAATTCATTAAAATATCATTTGTGACTAATTAATTGACTTAAGATTTAAAATTACATTTATTATCTCAAAAATTATAAATCCTATAATACTGACAACAAATAACACATTCTGATAATGAAAGTATACAAAAATAGTCATACTTATAAAAAAATACAAAAATAGATTTTATATTAGTCCGCCAATGGATCCAAAACTTTCCATATATCCGAATTTTCCATCACTTTCGAAATTTCGGTCTTTAAATCTGATGCAAGATTTCTGTTTCCATATTTTTCCACTATATTGGGAACATCGTTCAGTGACGTTAAACGTACATTGCATCCTAAATTTGACGAAATAACACCGGGGATAGAATATCTAGAAAAAGTTTATTTTATAACATTTTATATATCATAAAATCTTTAATTTTCTTACTTTATAATTTGATTATAAAGTCGCTCGTAATCCATAATATTAACGAGCTCATTAGGGAATGAAGTTGCACTGAGATTCATATATTTTATCCAAAGTCTCCAAGGTAAATCATTTTTCAATAAATTTGTTATAATTTCTTGAGACACAACATAGAATTTGCCTTCTATATTAAGAATATGTAAAACACAATCCTTGATTTCTGAAATAAAAATATTAATTAGTATTATTCTCAACATGTTTCTGTATCTTTCTGTACTTACTAAGTTTATGTATAAAGCGATCGCAAATATGTTCACTTATATTAGGAATAGAGTCATTATTTAAATCAGTCGTAATTGGTGAAATATCATTAAATTCTGCATCTGTATTATCATCTAATGGTTTCTTTTTTGAACTACAAGAAGGTACATCTGTAAAAATATAGTACATAACGAAATTGAAGAAGAAAAGGAAATATAAATTTACCATCGTTAGTATTAAAAGACGAATTCATAACTGGATTCTGTTGATACTTATTATCTGAAAAATAAATTTCATTTTGAAGTACTTAGTTCGAAAATAAAATAAAGTATGCGAATACGAATGATAACAAGTGGAAAGTGCAACTTTAAACAATACTATAAAGGGGGTAGCGGGATAAGCATAGTGAATCGGCCCCAGAGCGATTTTGACTTGGCATCATGTTGGCACTTTAAAAAATGTTTAAAAAACAAGATTTAGATGGTTACCAGCTTTATAGATATTAATCTCTGCTTACAATCCATAAAAGAGTGATTTTTTGACATTTTTGTGGAAATCAATCTTTTGGGCCTACTTACGTGACTTTAATGTAACTTTTGGTAACAGAAAATTAATCTGCACAAATTAGAGAATGTCTACAATTTTTTTCATTTATATTTGAAGCGGAATTTACTGCGAAACATCAATTTAAAGCAAAAAAAAACTTAAAAATTGACACTTTTTTAAGTTTGACCTTCGCTTTTTTCGGATTGTAGTTGAAACTCGTAAAAACACCAAATACAAAATTTAGAGAATTTTATACGCTTTTAGGCGGAAAAAACCGCATTACAATATCTCTATTAGATCAGGCCACAATCGCATTTAAGTAACTTAAAGTATTTGCCACCATCGCGCCTGATACGACTGTTAACATGTCTAACATGTATGTTTGAGGACACTGGAAACGTCGGTGTTGCCAACGGCCAACCTAAATATAACCAAACCAATGAAAAAGAAACTTTTACCGCGTTTATCACTGCTTTTCAAAAAACCTTGTAGGTACTTTTTTTCGACATGTTACAACACGTTTTGTATATTTTTTATTCAACTATTTTTTTTCTAATTTTGGTTTTTTGAAAAGCAGTGATAAACGCGGTAAAAGTTTCTTTTTTATTGGTTTGGTTATATTTAGGTTGGCCGTTGGCAACACCGACGTTTCCAGTGTCCTCAAACATACATGTTAGACAGGGAAACCCATACTACCAGTCGTACGCCGTATCAGGCGCGATGGTGGCAAATACTTTATTTTACTTAAATGCGATTGTCGCGTGATCTAATAGAGATATTGTAATGCGGTTTTTTCCGCCTAAAAGCGTATAAAATTCTCTAAATTTTGTATTTGGTGTTTTTAAGAGTCTCAATTACAACCCGAAAAAAGCGAAGGTCAATCTTAAAAAAATGTCAATTTTTAACTTTTTTTTGGCTTTAAATTGATTTTTCGCAGTAAATTCCGCTTCAGATATAAATGAAAAAAATTGTAGATATTCTCTAATTTGTGCAGATTAATTTTCTGTTACCAAAAGTTACATTAAAGTCACGTAAGTAGGCCCAAAAAATTGTTTTCCACAAAAATGTCAAAAAATCACTCTTTTATGGATTGTAAGCAGAGATTAATATCTATAAAGCTGGTAACCATCTAAATCTTGTTTTTTAAACATTTTTTAAAGTGCCAACATGATGCCAAGTCAAAATCGCTCTGGGGCCGATTCACTATGCTTATCCCGCTACCCCCTTTGTATCGGATTCATAATTTCCAAATTGCCAAAAACGAACCCGAAACAAAGAACAATAGGTACAAACATAGAAATAGACTCTTAAAATTAATTAATCTTAGCTAAGCACTACTTATTTTAATTATCGTTGTTGTCGTTGTCTCGAGCAAGAGTGTATTTATTTTAAAGCAACGGTAAGAGCTAAGCATCAAAATCAAACATAAGTTTATTAGAATAGTATATTGTGTATCTAGTGCGCAAATGAGGCATTGCGTACAAGTTACACACGATATTGTTTGTCATACGTGTACAAAAAGTAATCTTTTGAGTGACTGTATTGTGTGCGCAAAGTGGATCAATTTTTTAACTATACATAAACAGTTATTACGCAACGAATTTAGAAAAGTGATGATTTACTGAATGTGCATGGCTGTTTGATTAACGAGAGTAGCGAGTACTTAAAGCCATACGAGTGAAGTATAGTATAACAACTTTTTCAACGACCATTATACAAAACAGTTGCCATACTGTTACCTAGCTACGAAAATAAACAATATCACACATCCCGTTCGATATGTTATCGAATAGATCTTATCGCCACAGTTTAAATTTATGTTTCATCTTTTAGTGGGCGTGTGTTGTATTTTTGACATTTAATAATTTTTTCCTGTCCTGAAGTATTTCGTAATAAATTGCATTATTCCATTAAAATGGAAAACACGACATTAAAAGTGATTTATCCACATAAATTAAAGTAGTACTTTTCGCCGTATCTGGTATAATTTAAAAATTTAAATAGAATTTATATTCTTGTTATTGAAATCATGTATTCCATGATCGTGGCATATTTGTTGTTTCGTAAAATTAAAGTTATGACAGTAATAGTGGACATCAAAATACATTCGTGAATAAAATGTTTAATATTTATGGTCGTGCGAAAAATAGTGTACACAACTTTCAGGAAAGTGTATTTCTGAACTCGGCAAGCCTCGTGCGTCAACATTCTCACTCACACGATATTAATCACTTTCCTCGCTCATTATGTTATGCTATTTCCAAACGCATTGTGCATAAACAATCAATTTTACAGCAACAATAAAATAAATATATTCGACGCATTTCAATTGTTGAATACGTACTATTGTAAACACAGTTATACGTTTTGTGAACAATAACAAAATTTCAACAAAAGACATATTATCGTATTTTAGTACATTTTTGTTGTAAAATGATAATTGATTGTATATTTTAACAATTGTTTTTATTCCAGTATTGAAACTGAAATAAACGTTACAGTATATTTTATTTACCTATATAACGATTATTTTTTATATTTTAATATTTATGGTCGTGCGAAAAATAGTGTACACAACTTTCAGGAAAGTGTATTTCTGAACTATTATACTATTTCCAAACGCATTGTGCATACTATTCTGTGTCAAATTTAATTAGTTTTTCATTACTAACTCAAAAACATAACATTAAAAATAAATTCAAGTTATTGACAGATTATATGGAACTACTTGGGCGGCAAAGTTTGCCTTTAATTTTTAAGCATCATGACGATTGCTTACATAACAATAATTAACAAAAAAAATATATTGATTGTCTGTTCCCCGCACGATTGCAGTAAAAAGTACTTCTTTGTCTTACCAGCACGAAAAGTAACATTTTTCGTGATTGTTTTGCGTGCGCAAAGTGGCCATTTTCTTAATTATGCGGACATGCGTGCGCAAAGTAGAAGCGTGAGAAATAGTATATTGGGTATCTAGTGCGTAAAGAAGGCAATTGCGCGAGGCGAATTACAGTCCGAGGCCTACCGAAGGTATGACAAAAAAATATCGTGTGCAACTTGTGCAGAAAGGCAACTAGCGCTCAGCCAACCTCTGACTGCAATTCGCCTCATGCAATTGCCTACTTTGCGTACTAGATACACAATATACTATTATTTTAAAAGAGAAATAACAGGATAACAAATAAGAAAAATAATAAATAAATACCTGGCTGAGAATAATTACAATTGGCATTTTGAGTTGCGGTCGGCATATTATAATTTTGAGGAAAACTGTTTACAGCTTGTGCCATTTGAATAAACTGTTGGTGTTGCTGGAAAGCTTGCAACTTCTGAAAATCTTGTACTAATTTCACTTGTTGTATAGTTCGTAAATAAGCTTCTCTTTGCTGATTAATCATTAATTGATTGTATATTAATGGATTCGAAAGTAGGTAATTATACGAATACGGATAATTCTGATATGATTGCAAAGGATTTTTTACCAAAGGTACGCCAGATACAGTATTTGAAGGGTATAAAGGAGCACACAATGCCTGATTTCTAAACATGTTTATAAAATCAGTTCCTTCAAAATTGCGGGGAGTAACGTTTTCAAAACCTGGAGGCGGTTTTTTACTAATATTTTCATTGGCATTTTCTGTATGATCCTCAATATTACTTGCTTCATCATTCTGCGATTCGTCAATTTCATTATTTCTGTCTTCTTCATAAATTTCGTTATTTGTGTCTTCAACATCAATTTCATTACTTGTATTTACCACATCAATTTTTGAAGTAGAACTAACTGGAGAAATAGAAGTATTTGATTCTGCATTGGAATTAGATCGAGAACTATCTTCGTATTCTTGTTCAGTATAATTATTCAATTGTTCAAAAAAATCTTGATTGAGAGAATATCCGCTATTTGGATCTTCTTGTGAAGTGTCTGCGTTGATTGTGTAAGACTGGTCAACACCGGTACTACATCTGGAATGATGTAAAGCACTATAATCAAGCGTATAGCTGCTATTGGCCGAAGTAGAATAATAGCCGTTGTAAATAGTTTCATACGTGTGGCCAATCTTCAGCATAGTGATGACGTCGCTGATGCAGGGGTAGATTGCGTTCTCCAGCTCGTCGAAAGCGGGGTAGAGATGCACGTTCGGGATAATTGCAGAGGATGTAGTGCACAATGGGGCCTAAAAGCCAAAATATTGCTCAAATTTAGAATACAGAACTTTGAAATTGTAGAATAATTTTAGAAAAAAATGTGTTTTTATATTTTGGCTTTTAAACTCAATACAAAATAAAATAATACCATAAACACATTTTTTTCGTAGTAAGTTTATTTATTGTACAAAAGTAATTACAAGCATATAGTAAAATACTTTAAGTTGTTGAGTTTATCACAAATTATTTAAATATACTTATAATTTGTACAACTAAATCATATAACTATCTCAAAAAGTATTAATCATTTGTTATTATATATAACTATAATCTCATTGAAAAATAAACACCATTGGTAACAAATAAATTAAATCTTACGTCACAAATAATTTGTCACAAGATTTAAAAAATATTGATTGTATTATATTTGTTTAATAAGCATGCAATATTTTATAAACCAATTAATAAATAAAATCAGTATACGCAACCAGAATCAAAAAATATTTTCATATTCGGGTGACACAAGTTCAATGAATATAAAAATAAATTAAAAAGCTAAATGAATTTTAAAAAAGCCAATACGCGATACATTGTCAGTAAATAATAAAAAAATAATAATTTCCAACATATTCAATATGCACAAAATAAATTACACTTATGTATCACAATTTTAAATTTGAGCAAATCTTTATCGAAACTATAAAAAAACAAGATCGGAAACTATATACACTGCAAATTCCTATAAATAAGTATAAAAATAAATTCAAAAATAATACTTTTTAAAAGTAAAAAAAAAAAAACAAATTTACTGTTCAGCTCGAATTCTTGCTGCAATTTTTTTACAGTAGCAAAACTAGGAGAGGTTGTAGGTCTAACGTGAAGTTCACGTATTTATAATTTCATTCTCTAAGCGTCTTTGTTTAGGTTTAATATTTGCAAATTTTTTAAGAATCGAGTTAGCATTGGCAAAACCAGAACGAGTTAACGCAGATTCGGAACATGGAGATGATGTATCATTAAGTACGTCATTGTCTTTGTGACGCTGATTTAACTTCTTTAAAATTTTCTTGCTCGTAAGATAACCAGACTCTTTGGTCAAACTTTCAACACAAAAAGTATGAACATAATTTTCACCATTTACTGAATTATGTCTATTGTCGTCTTTGATTTCAGTTGAATTTTCTAAATTATTGATATGTTTTTTCGTATCGACTTTAATATTACGATTTAATTTTTTTAAGATTGATTTACCGCGAAGATAACCTGACGATAAATTCGTATTTTGATTCACATCTTTAGGATTATCATTTAATGTGAGTAAAATCTTTTTAGCATTAAGATAACCTGTTTTTTCTTTAGCAAATTCAGATAATTTACGAAGAAAATTACAAATATTTTCAGGATCACGTAAATCTTTCGGATCGGAAAAAATCTTTACCTCAGTTCCTAAAACTGCGTAGCCTTTTTCTACAAGTTCGTCGTTAATGTGAACATCGATATCTGGAACTGTAGTATCAGTTATAATCAGATCCAAAACTTCTGGCTAAAAACATATTAACATTATTAATATTTATAAAAATAAGATTTCAAATTATGTATACCTCATATTCGATACCATGAATATATCCAATCAGATCTTTTTCGGACACAAGCTTCAACATGAAATTACTTGCAGCTCTTGACCACATCGTGTTTTGCTCTTGTGGAATGATGTTTGCTAGCCTGGCTCTCACCGCTTGCATTGGTAATTCTGCGAAAGTTTTGAGTAAAAAGCAAGTTTTTCGAAGTTGAACTTGAGCAACGGTGCCATAATCACAATAGAAAACCTAAAAGTAAAATTATAAGATAAAAAATAATTGAAGAAATTGTGGTAGAGTTATATACCTTAATGGTCGAATCATCGAATATTTTGATCACGATTGCGCGGTGGAATTCGTTCATGAATAAAGCAGCGCACATCAAACCAACTTGAACATTCGAATCAGTTAATAGAAGATTTTTAGCGTTATTCATGTAGTAGATTCTAAAACAAGACAACATTGCAAAATTTGTAAATGAAACTTATGATTGAAAAGGTTCATTCACATATTCACAGCAATGAAAATAAAAATAAGATTATACATAAAAATATAACAAAAAATAGATTCTTATAAAAATATTCATAAGAGCCTATAAAAATGAATATAAGACATAAAAACAGGGATATGCAAATGTCAAATATTTTGCACAAGTATAATCATAAGTATCTGTCAATCAGAGAGATTGGGAAAAAATTATTACATCTGTCTCTTTGTGAAATTATCGGAATATCAAATAAAATGTATATAACTGTGGAATTAACTTTTTTTAAAGTAGCTTTTAGAAGAAGGATTTCTTGCATAATTGCGTACAATACGTGTTTTATTTTTGAAGTTGTGAACACGAGTTATAAGACTTAATTATAATTTTATTTACATTTCTTATTTTCATGTGAATGAACTTTTATATTGCAAAATTTCTATATTTTGTAGTTGTAGCAGATCTCTAAGAAATTGTTTTAATTTTTAAAATAGTTGGTACCTACACATTTAAAATAAGTACTAATTAAAAATTGTATTAAGTACTCAAAATGGCAAAATTCAATATTTTTAATTAAAAATGTTGCTAAATATATCATGTTTCAGACTAAGATTTTTAAAAATAATCTAAAGTAAGCTCTCAAAAATATTTGTTTATCATAGGCAATTGCTTTACTTCACAAATATTACAAAATATGTTGGTTGATAACAAATTAAAGGTTTGGCCAGCTCAAAATTGTATTACTTTAAGAATACTATTAGTATTAAGCTTTTTTCGTGACTGACTGCCTATTTATACACATAATTTAAAAAAATAACTTGACTATACGAAGTTAAGGGTAGTTTAGTAAATAAATAATAATAATTCTTACTGCATCTCATCCATGAGTTTTCCCAAGGCTTCAGATGTCGTAGATCCTCTTAACTGAATCCAGAACTTGGAAGGATCGTAAACTTCAGTAACTAGCAATTCAATGTAATCACCAATTTTTTCAAAATTCTCTAGCCATTGCCGTTTGGCTAATTCCCCAGGTTTCATTACCTCGTCCGGATAATTAAAACCAGGAGAATCATACATCACATTCTACAAAATATTAAATTTTTAGCAAGTTTACCATGTTTAAATAAAAATAATTATATACCGATGGTAAAGCAGGTTCAGTATTTATTTTAAACTCCTCTGAAATAGGCAAAGAATCTATGTATTTGGAAAAGTCTTGAACTGTACAAGTGTCAGGAGAGGGATTATTCTTATCGTATAATTTCCAGTCTGTTCGGTTAGGGCGGACACATTGAAATACATCTGGTAAATCGTCACACATTTGGACCACACTCGCAAATCCGAAATTAAGTGGATCTAACTTTTGTCCGAACCTTTGCCTAAAAATAATAATAATTTGATAAGTATGTGTTTCGCCTATATACAAGAAATAATTAGTTTATCCACGACTATTTAATAATACATTCATTATCATTATACAATAACTATTGTTCGCTGAGAATAATGTGCCCGATTACTCATTATTGAGTTGATTTTTTATGGTTTTTGGCCAATAAAACTATTTCCATCAAAGCATTTATTCAAATATAATAATCCGTTGCTAGGTAACATACACAAATTTGAAAAATAATAGCATATTATGCGATGAGAGTTTAAGGGAATCGACTCCACGTAAGCTCAACACCGCGTTTTTCCTATGGTAACGCAGGGAAACATTCGCTTAAATTAGGTAAAAGCAGTCTAGCATTTAAAATGCTCACGAAGTTTTACAGTTAAAACTCACTCAATGACCCCTGTTAACTAATATGTAAGTAGTATACAAACTGTAAAGTAAATAAATATCTTACTCATATAGCTTTAGAAGTTTCGAGCACCAAATACCATCAGGGTGTTCGCCAATTAGTATCTTAAGTTTTTCTATGATTGTCTTATTAACTCTAGGAATGTGAGGTTCTTCCATCTCAGAATCTTCGATAATTTGAGCCTCTATTAAATTTCGAATCTTGTTATCAACTACCATGTTCTTCATTGAAGTTGTCAAATCCGATTCATGATCACTAAAGTATTCGAATCCTTCGTCATCTTCTGAAAAATTAACTTCTCGGTAGAATTCAGCATCGCTATCATCGGTGTCGTCAAAGTCGTTTTGATGAGTTGGGTATCTTTTTACAGGCTCGGGTTGTGCTTGTACAGGTGCTGATGTATTTGGTTCTGGATATATTTGTTTTTCTGGTACATTATTTCTATTTAATCTATTATCACATGGGTAGGAGTCATAGTGTTGCTGTGGTTTAGAGTAAGATTTATTTGGTGGTTTTTTTTTAGGAGATGAGTTCTGTTGTCTTCGACAGTCGAGAACGTAGTCGTGAGGAGGATTGATATGAGTCTCAGGCATGACTGGAAACTTAAACGGTTCAGCCTCTGGCACACATTTTACACTCATAAGTGGTGGAATTTTACGAGGAATTTCAGGCTTGATATTATAGATTCCGACTGATCTTTTCATTGGTCTAAAAATATTGAATTAATTTAGTATTTAATAAATAGATCCCGGGCATGTCATTCTGCCTGCATAGCCAAAGTCTTCGTTCAACCAATCAAACCTTATAATGTAATCAGCTGAAAACAATTACAAAATATCAAACCGCGAGAAGTAAGTTTACTGCTTTCACTGGCTTGATTGGTCAAACAATGTCCTTGGCTGTACAGGCAGACTGATGTGCCCCTTATGCATTAACATCAATTATTACTTACTTATATCTTGAAGTAGTTCTTGGAGCTCTTTGCTTCAGTATCATTTCATTTATATGTTTATTTTTCTCAGTAACAACAGGGACTACCATTGCGTGTATTCCATTTCCAACGACCTAAAGTTCAAAATATAATAAATATAAACTGTATAAATATTTCATTATTACCCTTAAGACGTCTGGAATTGACATCAAATATGATTCCAATGTATAATATCCCATGTCTTTAAAAGGTATTTTTCTGCCAATAAAATCGCAATAATCATTCTGTAGCTGTCTAACAGACAGCCCCTTTGGTGAAGAAATTAATAAACTCGTAATTTCTTTCTTTACTTCCAAGTTTAATTTATCCATATATGCGTCGTTGCTAGCCATCTTTTTATAATTCTGAAATGTAAATTTATGGTTATTGACAATAATAACTTAATAAATATGAATACTTACAAAAAGATAATTTGCAGACAAGAGAACTGTTTACAATCAAAAATGTACCTAACCTAACTTTGTAATATCAAAAACGTGTAAAACTTATAACCTTGTAAATAGATTCTTATAATTAAATGAAATAATACCCTAAGAAGCAAATAATACACAATCACATATATTTATAACTAGAACAACCCAAAACTTAATAATTGTATTTCGAAGTCAAGTTTTCACTACATAGCAAAATTCACTAATGTACAATTAAATTATGGCACTATAATTAATAGCAACTGTGAAACACTGTATTTCTATCTACATTTTAATGAGAACAAATCAAGCACATCACATGTTGCAAACAACTACCGACAGACATGATACAAGTTTGATTTTCTTCTAGATTTGTTTTCATCTCTGGTTTTGGTTGTTCAATGACGCATGCGCACTCTACAGTTTATTCAATATTCAATTTCACGTTTCCGGTTTAGTTTGGTTGTATATTATGTATTGCAATAATATTTAAATAATCATTAACCGTAACAGAAGTTTCATTTCTAATTTGAGTTTAAATTTATTTACACATTAATAAACAAAAAACTTTATAATACACTAAACGCGGCTCATTTGTTTTTCAAAAACCATAAAAGGAAAATGGTAACGAAACAATTTTTTAAATAAGTTTTAAATGGTAAAGTTCGTTTCAAGGTCTATGGCAAGCCGTTTTAATATTGAATGTTACACTGGCTTCATACTAATTTTAATTATGTACTTGGCGTAAAAAAATAGATGTGTTAAAAATATACGTATCTTATAAAAATTTATGTAGGTATTTACAATTTGAATGAATTTTACACGTACCTATAACATTCTGTACGATTTAAAATTTGTAAGTACCTATTTAAAATGTGAATGAATTATAATTTACACGTATTAAATTCTGTACGGTTAAATATGTGAACGTATTTAAAATTTACATGTACAAGCAAATTATTGCACTGCGTACTGCGATCTCATAATAAATAGAAAGAGATAGACAATACGTTAGTAGATGGCAAAATATTATTCTTTCTATTTTCTATGAGATACGCATTGCAATTTGCTTGTACATATAATTTTAAATCGTTAAAAATGTAATACTTATAAATTATAATTCATTCACATGTTAAATAAAATACTTACAAATTTTAAATCGTACAAAATTTTACACGTGTAAAATTAAATTCATTCAAATATTAAATCGTTCAGAATTTTGCACGTGTAAATTTTAATTGAATCAAAAGGTAAATACATTAATTTTTATAAGATACTAATATTTTTAACACATTTATTTTTAGTTACGGGTGCTACAGAATTTAAATTAAATACATTGTAAATTAATGTTTCGTAACAAAAATTAGTAAGACGTAAATTTAATACTCTGCCATGCATAACAAAAAATAAATGTGTTAAAATTTGCACAAAATGAGTGTTGGAATTATTTTCACCACTCAATGTTTCAAAAGCCTACTTTCACCATCAATTTTAATATCTGAAAACATGTGCATTCGCACTTTTGTAAAAAAATAATATTAAACAAACAAAAATTAATGAACTAAATTTTGAGTACTACTATTCATAAAAATCTTTGAACAAAAAACAAGCTTTTTATTGATAGGTACCTATAAATTTTAGTTTGTTCTTTTATTCAGCAAAATTATACATATAATAATGTTTATAAGGCATTTACTCATTAAAATTAATCTGTTAAATGGTTTAATTTTGTCTGTTTCATCGAATGCCGAAATTGAGATTAATAATAAATTCTAGAGATCCAAATAAAAACCAATATAATGAAATAAAATATTTGGTGGTTGGTTGTCCTGCCTGTGTATAGATTTCTCTCAATTTATTTTTACACGGAAACTTTAGCATAAATTTTAGAATCTCTTTCAAAGCTAAAATTACAATTTTTAAGAGTCATTTAATTTCGAACTTAATTAGGAATTAAGAAGAAAGGCGACAGATTGGCTCAATAAAGGGGCTAAGCGGGCCAAGTTTTAATGACACAATGACGTCATAAAGTGAGCCCCTTTTCCAATCAACTTGAGTACGCTCGGTAACGGAGCAGAAAAATTGATCATAAGGTTTATGGTATGGAGAATTCAACCGTGTATTATATCGTCCGTTTCCCAGATTAAATGGACGAAAATAATAATATTTATGAATATAATAAAACAGGGTCCATGTAAAATCTGATATAATTTGATTAAAACTTTATTTGAGAGCAACCAGACAAATATGACATATTTTAAATAAATACAAGTAGGCATACTGTTATTATGAAATATTTTTTTGAAATATATTTCAATATTTTATTAACTACTAACAGCTATTTATAAATTGCAGTGTTTGTCAGCAAATATGACATGTGTGACATGAATTGTAATAAATTTTAATACTCAGAATTTGTAGAGTAATTTATTTCAATTAATTTTAAATCAATTTTTAACTTTAATTTGCTTTGTTATTAATTATTTTACAAATGTGCTCGCTCAAATAAATTGAAAACATAAATACATTTGCTTATTTGAATATTTTTGGTAGTGTGCGAGCATTTTATTTACTGCTAATAAGACTATTGTATTAAATAATACACTTCTGATCCCTACTATATTGTTCTACTATAAATTGTAATGATATAAATAACACACTAGTGACTTCTACAGGATTAACAAACTCTCAATGGGGGTTTTCACGATTTTTTGGTTTTTTAATATGTTAATCTATACATTAAAATATAAGACCCGTATTTTTTCTTTTCGCTTAAAAGTTGCTAATAAGCCAGAAAAAAATTCATAAAGTTTAAAAAAATAAGTGCCGCGGAAATCGATGTCGCGTGTAACAGTGTGACGTCACCAACATCTAGAACATACGTTCAACGCGCTGACAAGGACTGATACGTAGGTCTTACCTTACACAGTCAACATCTTGTCAACTTGAACAGAAAAACATAACCAAACTGTTTCATGCCGTTTCATTTCGATTAAAACCAACACAAACATTCTTCAATAAACTGTAAGTAATCGTGTTTGAAACTAACCAAACTCGACAACGTGAACCCGTGAACGTTGATGAACGTGTCAAAAATCGAAAAATCAACAGGTGGTCCGTCGTCCAAACGACAAAAAACGAACTTTCACGAACCAACTCCTGGTTTGATATCAATGTTGGCTACGTCACACATGGCGCATTTCAATGAACGATTCAAAAGACTTACATTTTCATTTCGATAAAGAGGTAATAAATCTATCAAAATTAACAATTATTATCACTTTCCTATAACTTATACATGCTGAAAATTGATATCCAATAAGTATTTCTTTAAAAGCCGTAGGCTTGAAAACCCCCATTACAGAATGGTATAGATGTTATTATTATGCAATCCAACCGCACTAAAATAAAAGAATTCTGGCAACTTTCGTTTCAAATTTTACCTAACGCTCACATTATGTATTATATTTTTGACCAACATACCTATTTATTTAAAATATCGCATTTTATATGAGATGTCGCTAGTAAATGTCACATTTAAAATAAATCTGTTTTATTTATTTAAGACTCTTTGAACAATAAATTGTGTAAAGTAGCGTTTTTGTAGGCTTACTTTTTTATTTTAAAGTTACCTTTTTATTTAATGGCATATTAAAGAAATAAAATTCGGTTCGTATTAACGAACCATATGCGAAAACAGTTATGAAATGTAAAATCGTAACTACCATAGACGTCAACATTGTGTGAAGTGTGATTGTTATGTTTACAGTTCAGGAAAAATAGTTTTCTACTTTAGTTAATTACTAACTCGTGTAGTAAACTTTCGCTAAACCCTTACTGAATATTATACTATTATTTTCTTGTTTGCTTGCTGTCAGTTTTGTACCCAATTGTAAATGGAAGGAATTTGGATGTCCCAAATTAAGATATTATAGGTATCTTAATCTTCGTAATTAAGTACCTCGGAATATCTACGCCATTATAATAATAATAATAATAGAACAAATTTATAATTTGTGCTATTATTAATGAATGATTATTAGAATATTCCATAACCGAAGATAAATTTAGCAGACAAAAAGACAGAACCGATTTGTAATCTTATGTTAACGAGACGTTTAACAAATAAGTTTGGACCACAAGGGAATTATTTTTTATAACTTCAAACCTCTGCTGTCACACCGTAACCAAAACCTAAACCCTAGTGGTTAACTATAACCATGAAACCACTAAAGGGTTCATTTGACCCATGTTATAGACTTGCCACTTTATATTTGAGTTATGGACCTGTGATGTAAAAGTAAAATTGATGCATGGAAATTTACCCTCATGTTTAGGAGAAATATTTTATAATTTTTCCTATTATGGCTTTATGAATATTTATTGTTTTTAAAACACTAGTCATTCCATAATGCCAAACAAATTTTAATAATTTTATTTAATAATGAAATAACACGAAAATAATAGATAGGTATCTATAGTTTATTATGAAAAATAATTTCCTACTCACGAAAATGAAAGTTGAAAATCACGAGTTATCGTTATTCGCCGACTTTGAATAATTCAAACATTTTCAAATAGTATGTTGGGTTATTAGGAGAAAAAGTGTATCTTTTATATGTGACGAGCATGGAAGTTTGAACGACGAGTAAAACGCCTCGTATATGGAGAAAAAGTCCTACTATTTTTCCTTCACACATAATGTTATGTACCTACCTTAATAGTAAAAGGAAGGTAAAAATAATAGGTATTCAAAGTTTTGTTCATTGGTGTAGTTGCTTTGCTATGTATACTTCTTATTTACTTATTTACTTTTGCTGTCGGCGGCAAAAAGTAATCACTTTTGCTACCGACGGTAAAAAAGTAATACTTTAGCATCATGAATCTACTAACAAAATGTGTCACTTTATTGACGTTTGAAGAAAAAGTAAATTTTATATGACAGCTTTCAGATTTTTTATATTTATCATTATTTATGCAAGTTAGGCATAAAACATAATGTTATCGTATAAAAAATTCTATTGGTCAAAAACTACACTATACTGCAAACAGTGTAATTGATCAAAAACCAATTGAGTAGGTAATTTTAAGAAGTCACTAAGTGAGTAATGAATGAATGTGTTAGTTAAAAGTAGCCTATAGGTAACATCTTATTATAGAACAGGAACCGCTAAAATATTATTTAGCGAACTCCAAACAGTCCGCAAAGTAACGATTTTGGAGAGGATACTAATTTTTTTTGTACGTAGATAATAATATTAAGCCCACGTCGAAAAAAGCATCTTAAGAAAAATGCATGACGATGAGAGATAAAATATCAGAATGTATTTTATGTTTATGTTTCGTGAAAGAAAATAAATGGTTTAATTTTATTTCTACATGTTTAGATTTCCGAAGTGATTTATGTTGAAATGAAAAGAAAACAGCAATTTGGAAGAAAGTAAAACTTCTTATTCCTTGCTCTTTACATCAAAAGAGAGAGGGAGAAAAAATACAATTCGTTAACTAAGGAGACAAATCACAAATGAAATGTACCATAAAACAAGGCAACAAACATCAAGTTAAAAAAACAAAATAAAAAGGAATGAGTAGAACATAACAAGAAGAAGAATATAAGGTTCGAAACAAGTGCAATTCAGCAAAGTCAATTTATTGTAATCGATGAAATAGGAAAGCAAAGTTCCGTGTGATTGATTACAACGGATTTAATCTTGCGTTCGACAAAGGCCGGCAGACATCTGACTAGCGCACAAAGGCCTGGCTCGCCAGCCTAATGACGGATCCAAGTGAGTCCATGATTGAAGGATGCAATCTAATCTGGCTCGAAGTTTTACCGAACTAACGCACATTTTGTTCGGATAACATTCGCTCTTCTACTTTTAGCTACTAGCTATAGCTACAGTCTACCGTTCCATCTACTTACTAGTTTTTAGTTTTACTTTGACGCTACGTTATTTTATTTTCACTGTTTGGTATTGCAAGTAAAGTTATCTATTTCAATTTAAAAAGCCCATTTTACATTGAGCAAGAGTTGCGCTCAACTGCAATAATCAAGTCTCAGTTTTAATGAGAAAATTGCAGGAGATATTTTTTACTTCCCCGATCTATGTAATAGAGGGAAGTATTGTAATCGTGATTTTTTGACAGTTCGAGATTTTGGTGAATCTTCACGTTTTAGACCCTACTGAACCCAAAAAACATAATTTTAAAAAAAGTCGGTCTGTCGGTCTGTCGGTCTGTCGGTCTGTCGGTCTGGATGTTGCATAACTTAAAAACGCGTTGGAATTTTGGACTGAAATTTTATATTTAAGATCTTGACCCAAATTCTGACTTCAAGTTCGTTAATGAGCTTTATTCAACCAGTGGTACCAACTTTATAAACATACCTTTTTTTAATTTTATCAAAATACTATCGTGTGTGGTATCAAATTAAAGCTCTCGAGAAAAGAATTCTAGTAGAAAAACAAAAATAACATATAAACGATCGTCAATTTTTTTTAAAAATAAATTATTCAAATTATACCGAGTTTGGTGTCAATTTAAAGCGCTCGGGGAGATAAGTTTAGTAAAAATGTAAAAAATGATATTTATGTGATTTTCAATTGTTTCTCAAAAAATTATTAAATTTTTTTTATTTAACCAGTGGTACCTACCAACTTTATAAACATAAATTTTTTAATTTTTATCAAAATACTATCGTGTGTGGTATCAAATTAAAGCTATCGGGAAAATAATTCTAGTAGAAAAATAAAAATAACATTTAACCGATCATCAATTGTTTTTTTTTTTATAAATTATTCAAATTATACCGCCGAGTTTGGTGTCAATTTAAAGCGCTCGGGGAGATAAGTTTAGTAAAAATGACATTTATGTGATTTTCAATTGTTTCTCAAACAATTATTCAATTTTTTTTATTCGACCAGTGGTACCAACTTTATAAACATAACTTATTTTATTTTTATTAAAATACTATCGTGTGTGATATCAAATTAAAGCTTTCGGGAAAATAATTCTAGTACAAAAATAAAAATAACATTTAACCGATCGTCAATTTTTATATTATACATCATTCAATTTATACCGAGTTTGGTGTCAATTTAAAGCTCTATATAGGGGAGATAAGTTTAGTAAAAATGTAAAAAATGACATTTATGCGATATTCAATTTTTTCTCAAACAATTATTCAAATTTCTTCAAGTGTATTATCAAAAGTTCTCTGAAGAAAAAATTTAGTCGGAGAATTAATAACAACATTTAAACTGTGGTCAGTTTTTTTTACCTCCCGCATTATATTTTATATAAGGGGAAGTTTAGTGAGGAGTTTTTCGAGTGTGAGTTTTTAGTGAATAAGTACGTTTTACAATCCATAATAGGAATAAAGTATTTTCCAGATGAAGTCTGTGGACGATAACTCAAATAATATCAAACATTTAACAACCAAATTTTAATACAAATCTTAAGAATCCAGTTATTTTTGTAGCAACCCCCAAACCGGACGTAGTACTTTGCGTAAATATTTCGATAAATAATTAATTTATCACAATATTTTCTATTTCAAATGATGGATTATATTTTTGTCATCTACAAATCGTATTCAAAATTTTTTTCTGTACATGATACTATTTAGAAAATAAATTATTGTTAATAATTCAGAGTATGAAACATAAAATTAAAGGCGTTACGAAAGTAAGTTATTAAAAGTTATAGTCGGGGAAGTACTGTGCTGGCCACAGCAGATTTTTTCATTTTACACTGAGCAACATCAGCAAGATGCAATTGCTTTGGCAATAACAAAGCCAATATTTTGTTACTACATTATGTCAACGTAACTTCTTGCATTTGTTGTATTGTTTATTATTGGCGACGTAGATTTTGGAGTTTTGATATAAAAGTATATTATTTGAAATTTAGTTAATCATTTAATTATAAACTGTTACAACATTAAATAACGTGAATAATGAATGGAAATTATTATTTTGTGAATAAATACTGGTGATTCACAACTTAGTGCATATATTTTAATAGCGTAGTAGGTAGGTAGGTATACTCAACTTACTGATCATCTCTTTTTGTAAACTTAAGGACAGTTTTTTGCAAGATGTACCTACATTTTTGAAACCACTAGATTGTTGATTGTATAATGAATATCTGATTAACTATGAATGGAATAAAATAAAATTTTAATTCATTGTGCAATTGCAAGAATAGTAAATTTATGAAATTTCATTGGAAAACAGTGACCCAAAACAGTTTGATTAAAAAACTTGGAAACTAAAGTCGCAAATTTTGAAAAAGTTCTTTCAGTTTCGTGATAAGTGAGTCGAGCAGTATAAATGTCATTAAAATATATGCACGAAATTTCACCTCTTGTGGCCTTACCTTTGAAAAACTATATGTTTAAGAATACAATATTGTGATTTTTAGAAAATAAATTGGTGCATATAAATTTTGTAGGTATAGTGGAAATAAAACACGCTCAGACGCACTGAAAGTTACCCTCGTTATGAGAGAATTTAAAACTTAATACAAAACTTTGGCCGAACAGCTTTTGAGAAGTTAAACGAGTAACAAAATTATTTTCCTTAACTGAATAGAATTGTCGGAGTTGTTAAAAAGTTTAGCAAATACATTTGCAGCTAATCATTCGGGCCGGCTGTAAACCCGTGTTCTTTCCATTTCAGTTGAAACGGAGAAAACTACAAGAATACTTATCCTAGCATGGGATTGAAACGGAGCGAGGCGAGAACGAATACCAATACTATTTCGTTACACGCTATTCTGTAAAATACTGTACAAGTTACCAACTTGGGACAAATTTGAATTTTTTTCAAGATCGCAAATATTTATTAAGAACTAAAATAAAATTTCAAGTTAAATAGGTAAAATGTAAGTTTAAATTTATATTCCTAACTTTAAAACCATTTATTGCAAAATATTATTTTCTTACAGAAACTTTACTCAGATCGGTGGCGGATCTAGAAAATCGCCAAAGAGGAAGTGAATTCTTATCAAAAGTAATATTTCGATGCTGTTCTCTGAAAAAGAAAGGCAAAATGGCGCCGTAGGCGAAAAATTTGTTAGGTAAGGTCAATGGTTGTTTCATTAAAAGTTAAGTTTATCCATAAAGGGGAAATTATTTATATTTTACTCTTTTCCACGAGTAGAAATTATAATGAATAACATATTTAAAAATAAATGAAATGAAAATTGGGAAATTTCTTTATCTTTAATTTGTCAGGCAACAATTTCTTAAACTTTTAAAGACCAAATTCTCTCAAAGGGATAGGGGGCGATTTTTCTATACGAAAGTGCGAATTCACATGTTTCCAATTATTAAAATTGATGGTTTTAAAAGCCTACTTTCGAAAGTAAGGCTTTTGAAACGGTAAGTATAGAATAATATATTCTGCAACAAGTATGGAATGAAGCATATTCAGCTTGAGTGGAAAGTTTGTGTGACGAGCCGTAGACGAGTTTTACGATTCCACGAGAGCGGAATAGCCATTCCAAACGTGTTGCAGACTATACTCGTACTTTCTTTACGACTATAAATTTAATTGCATTAAAACATAACCTAAAACTATTAATATAAAAATATAGGTATGTATTAATAAAATAAATAAATAAATATTCTACATAAAATACCAACCAAAAACATTGAATAAAGTTAAATTATTATAACTCACCACATTTCATTCCATTACTAGTGACGGAATGAATCCATTCCGTAACAAGTGATAGAATGTAACCATTCTATAATTGAAAATGATGTAAGAATGATAACATTCTTAACAGTCGTATAGCAAATAATTTCCACACTCATAAAATTAACAAAATCAGTATGTTATTGCTATCAATATAAAGTACACATTTTTGGCAATTACATTATGAAATATAATGTTGGTCAAATGACCTTCTCTACACTCCGCTGATGATATGATAGCATTCTTTTGATGAAGTTTTCATCATTTTTTTGCATAAGTAATATTTCCACCTGACCGACTGTAGCATTAATAACAAACCCTTAGTTTGTCAATAAGTGTACTGGTTACTTAAAAAAATTTCACAAGATAAGAATTTTCCGCTTACCTGCGTCCAAGTGACCGAAGTTTTCTTTTCACAATCGGAACTGAACACCTATTTATTTCCATAATAAATTTTTATGATGCTTATGCGTTCTGGCACTAAAAATCGTAGCATGATTGATTAATTTGCCATTTGTGTACATACCAATTTGTAACCATAAACAATACAAAATTCTAACTTATACCACTGCTTTTACAGAATAAAAATGGCGCGCAATTCAAATCCTGCAGCTCAAATTGGAAAACCCATTAGGCACAGAACTTTGCCCAACTAAATAATTTATCAAGGAAAAAATTTAAAAAAAAATTAATTCAATATAATAGTTATTTATGTAACAAGTTTGCAAAATAGAGTTTTAGAGGACGAATCTATTTACGGGCGAGGCGCAAGCCGAGTCTTTAAATTAGGTGAGTATTCTAAAACTCAGTTTGTGTACGTGTTTCATACAAAAATAATTAGTATATTATGCTCTACAAAGGGGGTAGCGGGATAAGCATAGTGAATCGCCCCAGACCGATTTTGACTTGGTACCATGTTGGCCCTTTCAAGAATGTTTAAAAAACAAGATTTAGATGGTTACCAACTTCATAGATATCAATTTCTGCTTACAATCCATAAAAGATAGATTTTTTGACATTTTTGTGGAAAACAATTTTTTGGGCCTACTTACGTGACTTTTGTAACTTTTAAAAAAAAAATGTCTACATTTTGTTTCATTGATATCTGAAGCGGAATTTACTGCGAAAAATCAATTTAAAGCAAAAAAAAGTTACAAATTGACACTTCTCGAACTATCAAAAAATCACGATAACAATACTTCCCCCATTATATACCTAGGCCGTAGAAGTAAAAAGTAATTTTTATTCAGTATTTACAGTAAAACTGCGTAAATACATTAAAATAAAGCAATGTCGTGAATATAATATATGAATACATCACATTGTGTGATAAGTTAATATGCAGCGTTGAAGTTACGCGCATATGAATTTGTTTACGCTAAACCGTCAGTAAACTAGCAGACTAGCGCACGCCACCGCCTCGTTTAGTGGCTACATTTGTATCAGTGTGTCAGAAAACTTTGCTGTTCCCGCGAAAAAAACAGACAAACAAACGAACGAATGAATTCGAAAGCATTTGTAAGTTTCTGAGCTGAAGCGTAGTGTGTTTACATCAACGAAACGGGAAAGTTTCACGTGTTTTGTAAAACAGCGCCACACGGAAGGCGCCAGAAACAGGCGGTGATATATTTGCATGATTTTTTACCGGCAGGCAACTAGTTACAGGACAAAAACAGACAATTTTATTTATTTCAGAAGAGATACCACACGATAAATTTGTTCCGAACAAAAACCGTATTAGAAAATTGAAATAACACATTTAAATAATGTCATTTAGCAACAATCATTTATTTCAATACCGTTATTATTATTAATATTTATATGTTGGACGATCCAAGATAGAAATTTTGGGATTAATGAAAGTTGGCTTTATTTATAGTAGGTACTATACTTATGTTAGTTATAATTTAGTTTCGTCTACGTTCTTACCGAATTCTTAGCATACTCTCGATTTTACTTTTTTTTTCATTCCACTTTTTCCCCCACTACTAGGCCTGCCTGAAATCAGCCCGAAACTCGTACTTTGCCGCATCCTAGCAATGCAATGTGATGCTGCAAATTGCAGTTTACAATTATTGAGTTTGGTTTTTGAAATATTGTACCCGGAAAATGGGAAAATTTAAGCAGATACATCTAAGTATGCTGTTAATTATGTTTTGGCCTCGTGACGTGTAAACATAACAATCACACATCGTTGACGTCTATGGTAGTTGCGATTTTACAGACATGACATGAGTTTATTACACGGGGGTTAGATAATAAGCACAGTTTTTTTTAGTATTTAGAGGTTATTAAATAAAAAAATTGCTTTGTAAAAAAGTGAACGCTCGTTTACCCAGTAAATTATTTAATAGAGTCTGAAATAAGTGAAAAAGTTTCATTTTAAATGCGACATTTGCTGACTCAAATGCACGTTTTTAATTATATTGACATTTCATTGTTTTCAAGATTGTTTTTCAACGCGGCTTGATTTTAAAATTCAATGTTCACAACTTGAAATTTTATATAAATTACATATTTTTAATAAATAGTTAGTATGATGGCCAAAAAATAGAATACATTATGTGTGCGGTAGGTAATTTTATAACGCTTGGTTTTATTAAAGCACTCCGCTTCGCGTTGTAAAATTGAACCTACCGCACATATAATGTAAATTAAAATTACTATTAACATATTGTGTCACGAATCAAATACAACTACGAAAAATTAAAATATTTTAATCTAAAATAATGAATTATCAGAAGTTTACTGCAGAAATAAATTTTAGGGGTGATTCAAAAGAAGGAAATAATGAAATAGTTTTGGAAAAGGTGGATACTTTGCCGAATTGACGATTCCAAATATGAATTTCAAATACAAACCCTACATACGTAAATTAATGCTGTCTCTGCCATTGTGTGAAAACTGTAATTTTTAATTTAAGCGCCAAAAGTATCGTGCACGTAAAATCTACACTGGCTACTTGTGCACGGTGTGCAAAAAATGGGATAAACGAACGACTTAGGTGTACATTGTTTGAAAAGTGCACACGGTGTTGAATTTCCAAACGCACCTCACGGTATTGTGAATAGCATTGTACTATCAATAATTCTAGTCAAACCAGATAGTGTGAAAGTTATTCCGTGGCTCGTGCGACAGTGCAAGAGTGACTATCAAGAAGTCTCCTATATTTTATTTTATAGCCCTGATCAGTGTTGTAATAGATAACAATATTTTTTATCTAGATAAAGATAACTTACTTTTTATTTATCTAGATAAGATAATCGATAACCATTGAAAAAATTATCTAGATAATAGATAAAAGATAAATAATTATTATCTAGATATTATTAGATAATTTATAGATAGGTAATATAAAGAAATAAAAAAGGACATGTTTTAAAGTATAAGCGGTACCAGCTGGAGAGTCGGTACGTTGCAAGCTTGTGCGTTGTATGCTTGCACAGTTTGCTTACATTTGAATTCGATTAAAATTACAAATGAAAAAAGTTGATTATAATTTTACTAAAATTATTTTCTAGATGATAATGTGGGAGCCATCGCCACGTACTTCACTGATACACTCATAAACAATACACATACATACCACACCACACACATACACAACACACTTATGTTTGTAAAATGTTATAATAATTTATGTGTTTGTGTTATGTCAAATATTTGTATAGGTTTTGTTTCCCTTTTCTTTCACACTTAATAATATTTTACCTACTCTAGTCCTTTTCTAAAAGTATCATATTACCCATATAGCATGTTAGCGACAAACTACCCTCCTAAAAATATATCTGGCATATATCTCTATTCTCATAATCTTAATTACCTAACGTTCGAGTTTCAGGTTCACTAACCACAAGTTTATTTCTTCAGTCTATCTTCATCCCTCAGCTTAGCAACACCGATTATTCAATAAACCAGTTTCAACCAATTCTTAACTTTTATTTCAAAATACAAACAATTCCTTCACAAACCACCCCCGCAATAATTAATAAAAATTAGATAAAGATAATTTGTAATATTATCTAGATAAGATATTAGACAAATAAGAAAAAAATTATCCAGATAAGATAATAGATACAAATATATTATCTAGATAAAATTATCTATAGTCTGTCCCAAATAAGAATATAGTATGGGGCAAGATAGGGCTTACGATTTGAGCGTTCTGATTGGTCTAGCCGGAAACCAAATTTACATCAGCGAAAAATTTGTGACATGCGCGTGCGCGCATCATTTAGCTGTCGAACGCCGTAGTAGTAACAGCTGGTATTATTGAACAAGTGAGTCGTTGATTAGCGTCAGTAGCGCGTGACGCGCGGAACATAACACTATTTCAAAAATACCGCGATACGTTTAAATTTATATTTAATGTTTGTAAAACGGGTTGGCTCCGCAGCACCATCTACTATACTCTTATTTGGAACAGGGTATAGATAAGTTACAACACTGGCCCTGATGATGGATGCCTAAACATCTGAAACCGGTCGACTTATTATTTTGATATAAAGAAACTAAAGAATTACGCTTTTCTGGATAACTCACTTGGATTCCTTTACTAATTTTTTCCAACTAACACTTTACGTTTGTTAGTATGAAGTTTTCTATCATAATTTTAAAAATTTGAATACTCATATCATTCGGCGCGAGGTACTTTCTATGGTCCGAATAGTTTATTTTTACGAATGTATAAGCCGTTCATTATTATTTGTAATATAAAACCTCTACTTACGTATTTTTAAAAATCATGCACACCCTTCAATGTCAGCATGAATTTTCTGTTTTTCCAGCATGTCAAACCAGGGCCTACCAACCAATCACCACCCTGTTTTTGCGCCGACCGAGGCCAACTTTTCCACCCTGAAGTAAGACCACTATCCACAGCTCCGCGGTCCGGACGGAAGGTATTAGCGTTCTATTAGCATAGGATTAATGGTGCGCCGGCAATATTAGGTTAGTTTAAGGCTACATTAACTAACCTGTGAACCTCAATCACATTATCAGGCCGATTGAACTTAATCGAGACTTACGCAAAGTTCACGAATTACCGGCAGTGGTGGCGTGGCTGAGGCTGCTCTTGCGCCCGTTTGTCACGGCTGTTTAACGGGATTTAGAGAAATTGTGGTCACGAGAAGGTGGAGGTAGATCTTGGGGAGCTGTAGAGGAAGGGTGCAAAAGAAATGGTTGAGAAAATAGTAAAGCGTGAATTGCTGGAGCTAATTGGCGAATTAAAGTAACAGAATTGAACAGTAGAATCCAACTTAAGAACTGTTTACATTATGATCAAAAAATTAAACAATTTTTTGTTGGTGGTATAATTCAATAGGGTTCACCCCTAAGTGACATCGTGGGGTGTTTGAACACGCCAGCACGAGTCTTTCTTGCACAGCTTCTTTGTTATTATCAGTGTTATAATAGATAACAATATTTTTTATCTAGATAAAGATGAAGATAACTTTTTATTTATCTAGATAAGGTAATAGATAATCATTGAAGAAATTATCTAGATAATAGATAAATAATTATTATCTAGGTAATTTTATCATTTACATAAATATATGAATGACATGTTTTATAGTATAAGCGGTATCTATGCTAGTGATGCAAGCTTGTGCGTTGTATGCTTGCTGTTTAATTACATTTGAATTAGTTTAAAATTACAAATGAAAAAAGTTGTTTTTTAATTTTACAAAACATATTATCTAGATGATATTTAAAAAATAGATAAAGATAATTTGTAATTTTATCATTTATCTAGATAAGATAATAGATAAATAAGAAAAAAATTATCTAGATATGATAATAGATAAAAATATATTTCTAGATGATTTATCTAGATAAGTTACAACACTGTTTATTATTATAATGAAATATTTTTCTTTTTCGGTATTCTCCTAGCTCTAAGGTACCGGTATCTACCTATTGAAAAGATAGTGTATTTTTATTTTTTGACCTGGCTAGTCCGACCCTGATTCAAGTTGAATAAAAGGCGTAATAAATGTGAACCAAACTAAATTAAAGACAATAATTTAAAAAATTACTGTTAGTACATTTATTTTGTGTTTTAAAGATTAATTATACCTGGTATACTATGATGATAAATTAAAAGAAACAAACCACAAAAATGAAAAATTTCACTCCGCGGTAAAATTCATTTAATTTAAAGAACATAACCTCAAACGCAGAAATAATCTGGTAGTATTTCACGATATTAGAGCCACTATTAAAAATTCAAAGACATAACTTATGAAATTCATATCGCATTATCATAAACTTTTTGCCAGATTTGCAAAAAGGCGAAACGAGTGAAAATAATAAAACGTTCTCGCTAACGGAAGCAGTAGCAGCAGCAGCACGACCACAGGAGGAAGAAGAAGAACAAGAGCACAATTGGGTCAGCCGTAGGCGCTAGCACTGCGCGAATTGTGCAAGCTTGCTTATTACGGAAAAATTGTTCACAAACATTAGAGAAATTAAAGTCTGCCCAGCCGCCGCTGATCCTAATTTACGACCGCCCGGTATGCAATCTTTGCGGAGAATTGATAACACCAACTTTCCAGATTCATTTTACTTTGCAAACGTCCGTCTTTGCTGTTTTTTCGCGCTATTTTCAACAACTAATTGAAATTTGTTGCTCTTTCCGTGGTTTTATTAATTTTCTTCTTCAAATAATTTTTAAATATTGCTTTAATATCAGGATAATTCCCTTGCATCTTCTAACGCATCGTTGAACACAATTCTGTGTTGGATTCTCCAGGAACAGTTTACTTAAATGCTTATTAAAATGTTTTTTAAAAAACGTTTTAATTTGTTTTTAAACTCTTTTTGATTATTCAAGGAAACATAATCACAAGAAATTTTAATTTAACGTCAGTTAAATAAAGCTATAAAAATGATAAAATCACAGATTTTTCTGGAATTAATTTCTACTTTACTTCGCTCTGCATTATAAAAAACTTGTAACATTGAGTGGTCTGTAATATTTGGCTAAATTAAGGCTGAATTACTTTATACTTTCTAGTTCAATTTCCATCCGAGATTCGTTCGAGTTTCATACGTTATTTCCGAACTATTCATATTCAATCGGCAATCTACGATTTTTTCCAGGCCAAAAATTTTAAAGGTCGGTCAAACTGACTGCACACTGAACTGAGCATGCGTAGACAAATCTAGTACGAATCTCGAATAGACAAATAAAGCCAGGCGTATATTTCTATACTAGAAAACAGTATGGATATCAAATGAAACTTGAATGTGAATTTCTGATTCACATTATACTAGCAATGACTGAATCTGGAACTAGAATCTAGACGAAAAAAGTATAATGTAATTCAGATTCAGCCATTAGAAATTATACACCTCTAGTTTCTACGACACTGTACTTACAAAGTTTATGTGCTAGGCAACAGGCACCTTATATAAAAAGGTTTAAACAAAGAGTTAAATTTTTAAATATTATATAAAACTGTAATGTAGATTTATCTGAAAATTTCAAATCTTTCATAAATCATGATCAATCCAGTCAGTTGCAAAAATTTATAATAATACATAAATATTGAATATCAGTACACAGTTTCAATTTTACAAATTTCAACAGTGCTTGTGACAAATATAGTTTCTAATCCTTAGTAATGAGTTGTTTGTTATTGAAAAATGCGTATATTTTCCATAAATAATTTGTCCTGTGCTGTCAAACAGTATAAAAAGTCAGCGATTCAAATATCTATTACAAAAATGTCACTGTGGCATCAAAGAAAATTATTTTAAATGTTAACAAACTAAAATAATGAAAACAAAAGTTATTACTACATAGTACCTACGTATACAGTATGCGTAAAAATTTAGTAGAATGTCGTGCGACATTAAATAATAGAAGAACTGAGTTGAGTATCGTCACCATGGTCACATCGAAATACCAGCTTGATATAAATTTGGATTGTCATAATTCCAAAAATGTAATCAATCCCTCGTGTTCCATTCGGGTCAATTATTTTTTTATAAAGTTTTATTTTATTTTATTTAATTCTCCGATTCTCGCACAAGTTCTTGTTACAACCCGATTGATTTGTGGGTACCAAGTTAATTGTATCTCAACTTGGAATGGTGACGAAAGTATATACCGATCTGATTCAAGCCATGAAAATTTCACACCTGACCCGGATTTGAACCCACGACCTCTGTAATCAGTGCCAAGCATTCTACCACTGTGCTTTGTGCTTTCTAGTCGTATGCTGTTGGAAAGGAGGAAATTTTTTCGGAAGAATTAATGTTTATGTGGAATAAAAAGGTCTAAGTATACTTTGGCAAGATCACAAAAATTTACGTTTAAATTATTGTATAATTGTATTTCCCTTTCATAAGTTCAGCTATGAAATAAATGTGACGTTTATGTATTCTGATATAGGGTAAAGAATTATTATAAGAAATTCTAAGTTTTGAGGATTTCTTACAGCTAATAACTGGATTTAAAAATCTCAAAGTAAAGTTAACATAAGCTTAGCTTAAAATGGATGGATTACTATGCGAAAAGGATTGTTCTGTTATTCTCATTTCACACAGTGGACTATCTATGTTAAGCTAGGCATGCTAATAATGCTAATATTACTTTGGAATTTCAAAATCTAGTGCTTAGCCTCAAAAGTTATGAAAAGAAATCACAACCAATTTAAACGTCTCTTGCCATATCAGATTATTTTGTCATTACTACAACAAATATCTTTTAGAAGTGCATTATAAAAATGAATGCATGCAAGTACACCATACCATAAAAATTTACGACCATTTTTATGCACCAATCACCAAATGTTATGCATCCTATTTATAATTTACCAATCTTAAAATACACATCAGCATAGCCACAATTACTTTATTTACATATCCCCCTAAACCACTAAATCATATCCGAAAAAATGTCATGTAAACGCCAAAACTCTTACCCTTAACCATATCTCAAGCGCATAACCTCACTCTTTCAGGTACGCGGTGTCAGTGTCCTTCAGGCGTAAATCCATTGCCGTAGAAGCGTTAGGGGGCAGGGGCACGCACTTATCGCTTTAACTGCACTGGGGCGAGTGTGGTATAAATATGAGATGGCCAGATAAAAATATTAGAACCCTCGTATGCGCTGCCATCATATGTGAGATGCGTGTAAGTGGATTGCATCTAGTTCGGTGCAGCAGAACCAGCAAGCGGAGGCAGTAAATGGGGGATATAGATTGAAGTGTGGGGAAGATGGTGGGCTGAATTTCATGCAGGATGCATTAAAGTGTCATGTCAGATGGTCAGAGCAGGAACTTTAGTGATTGGTTTATTACGAATGAATGGTCACTTGTTGAAATGTTATGTTTGATGTTTTGATTAATGGTTTGATTCAGTGAATTGCCATGTCTGTGACAATATTTTTATAATACATTAAAATATAAATGCACAACTTTTAAAGGAGAATATTCATTTACTGTTAGAAAAATACTAAAATGAACCAACCAATCAGTAAGGTTCAATTCGCACCTAACAAAACTAGTAATAATTTACTTCGATTTTTGGTTTATCGAAAGAATCGCTTGCATTCACTGCGATAAAATTACGATAATAATGATTATTTTCTTCTAGAATTGATTTCAAACTGTAATATAATATGTTAAAGACGCAGGGCCGTAGCCCTGCAATGAAGAAGTAGAGCAAAAGTTAAAGATAAGTTACGTGCATTTTAAAAGATAATCAAAACGCATTAGCTAAAATAGTTAACAAATAATTCAATAATTTAAATCATTAAATAAATCAAAATTCTAGCAATTATATTAATAACCATATTATAAAAATAATATGGGTAGGTAAAAACTATGACAAAAGAAAGATGGCAATTCCCGAGTCCCGAACTAGGTACTTTTATTGAAAATCAGAGTATCTGAAAGAGTACCTACCTACTCATAGTTCATTTAGCACGTAATCCCAGATTTTGTCATATCACCATAGCTCATTAATTAGCACTATTAATTGCATTTCTTTACTAAGTAGATATCAATTTTATTCTAATTATTACCAAGATTATGACATAGTTATATTATAATAATAATTTAGTCGACAAAAGAGTACCTATGATGTCTAGTGAAAATACAATATTTTTCTATACAAAGAAATTCAAGCACTTATTCAAAGTACGTCATGTAGGTATTTTCGCAAATACAATGATCTTTACCCTAACATATAAATTTTCAAAGCAGAGAGTGTAAACTGAGAACCCTATTACGAACTCCAGATACACATGTAAACTTTAAATATTTTAAAATTCAATGTTGTCAATTCTCCAACCTATTACACATCGACAAATAGTCTTATGGGGTGTCGACACAATTATTTAAATATTCAAACCGGCATCTACTTCACGTTTCCTCTTTTCGAAACCCTCCTTATATTTAAAACTCAGAAGTCTTGAGTTTACAGTCTCCCCTCAGGTAGGGTAGACTGTACATCTTCGTTTCCTCGTTTGTTCGATATTGATCATGTTCCTGTGAAAGGTGTGAAAAAGTATGCATTTGCATTCCCGCTGCGTGAAGTGCTATGTCTTCTTCTGCAGATGTTATTTTTTATTTTAGGAGAAATCATCTCATGGATTATATGTGATGACATAATAATCGGAAATGAACTATGTACAAATTACCACAAGAAAATCAGTCAGGATTGGTATATAGGATGTAATTATTTAATATTAACAGCAATGTCATCTGAATTAACCTGGAAAAGTCCATTTAAATTCATTTAACAATATTTAGAGGTGAAAAAACTGCTTACATACTTATAATAGTTTTGTCGGAATAAAGCATGGTAACTAAACTAAGGAACTAAAGTAGAATAATGAATTTTGATTGGTTAAGAAATCCAATCGTCGTAGAAAATCAGATAATTCCTGAATTATTGTTTCATAGACACAATTTTGCTGAAAAAACCATGGAAACTAAATACTAAATAGTTAGAATCCTAAATTTTTCTTATACCTATGATAGTATATTGGAAATAAAAATTGGTTTTGGATTGTACTTTCAATAAATGACTAAACATGGTTTTTGGTCAGGTGAGGTACCTATTAGGTATTTTATTAGTTATTCCACACAAATCATTTTAAAATAATCAGAATGCTTCATTTGGTGGACGAAGAGTTGTTAATTGAACATATTGATATTTAAAATATATAATTTTTTATACTTTGGTTAGGTAATTGATATTTTATTTTACTAATTTACGATAGGTAGGAACATTGCACATTTATTAAAAAAATTATTGCAAAGAAACTTCAATATAACATGTTTTTGACTGTCAATTGCATATTTTATAGTTTTAATTAAAAAAAACTCGAATAAAAACATTGTTTGTAGATAACCTAATTTAGATATTTTTGTTTTAACATTAAAGGTAGGTACTCAATTCTTCATAAATAATACAAAGTGATCATAAATGATTGACCGTGCCACATCATTCTGATTTTATTTTTACAATCTCGAAGTGATTGATAGTAAACTACGTTCACCATCCTAACCTTAAAATGTCAAAAATTACAGTTTTCTTTCAATATTAATTAATAATAAGTGTTCTTCACTTGCTTCTGCCTTACTATAAAAAAGGACAAACTTCCAAATTTATCATATTAGCACTAAATAACGTTCGTTTGATAAGCATACTAACTTATTTTCGCGGAACATAGTTTTGATAAATCTCCAAGTCACGTGACGGCCAATCATTTATAATCACTCTGTATAAACAAGTACAAAACATCACATAAAAGTTCAAACCACGCCCTCATCTTAAATTTCCTCCATGTACCCACCCCAGTGTCCTTACACTAAGGTGTTCCGTTCCGTTACGTTTACGTCTTGTCGTCTTCGTCTTGTCTGCTTGTCGTCGTCCTGACAGCGCGTGAGTTGTGGCGATATAAGGACGAGTACGAGTGAGGAGCAGGATAGCAGGAACCGTATCAAGACGGCTGTGCAGGGCGCAGGGGCGAGCAGGATAAGGACACTATCAATATAGATAAGGGTGCATAGACACCAGCCCTATTTGCATCAACCAGTGGCGGCGGGAGAGTTTGTGAGGAAAACGCTGAATATCTCAAGAAATAAGTTCATGAATTAAGAACGATAATCGACTTGTTTTGATAAGGGACAAATAATAAAGCCTCATGTTACGTTCACTTGGTTATTTGAAAATGAACAATTATTGCAGACCAATGCTTTTTTGTAGACTGCTGCTTATAAAAATCTGTTCCAGTAATCATACATAATTTATTATGTTACAATTTCTATTCAAAATTCTTTCTAAATGTCAAGTTTGTTTATACTTATGAACAATTGCAGACCAATGCTTTTTTGTAGACCGTTACCGTTGCTAATAGTGATGGTCTGAAAATATATTCAGCCTGCTGCTTATAAAAATTTGTTCCAGTATTCATAAATAATTTATTAGGATTTGGTTAAAATATTAATATTACAATTTCTATTCAAAATTCTTTCTAATGTCAAGTTTGTTTACATTTGTTTGTTGTATTGTTTTTCTGCATTCAAAATTTTAGCTTTCAGATATAGATTAAAATTTATAAACATTAATTAATCGTAGAAAAAATATTGTATATTTCTGGCTGAAAGTATTTTTGCAGACTTCGGTTAGTGGCAGCCCTCGCTACGCTCGTGCCACAGTTTTTAGCCTCAATCTTCAAAAGCCTACTTTCAGCCCTTAACATATTAATATCTATTTCAGTGCTCTCTAAAATCGTTATTTTACGAACTGTTTGAAAGCCGCAAAATAACATTTTAGCGGATCGTGTGATTTAATAATATGTAATGGCAATGAGCTGATATTACATTTTTAAGCATTATTTTAACTGGTTTTATTTTAAATTTATATTTTAGAATAATTTCGCATAGTTACTAAACAAATTTGGAGAGCTAAAAACATTTGTTTGTAACACGTATACAAACTGAGTTTTAGAAAACAGAACGAGGCACAAGCCGAGTTTTTAAACTAGATGAGCCCTTTTGCGTACTTGTTACATACATAACTATTGTTTTGAGTTTAAGTTATTATACTCTAAATTAATAATTTTATTTGGGTTAAGTTCTGTAATTATTATTATTATTCTGTATTATACTTTGTTTGAGATAACGAAAGAATTTTGTCACAGATTTTTGTGATGCTATTGGTTGCTATGTGCTGTTGTCAAGAGCGGTTTACACAAAATTCGAATGGGAATAATTGTCAATTCTGTTTTGATTTCATTCTTTGTAAGTGTTGTGCGTTATTTGTTGTTGTATTGTCGTTTTTAAAGTTTCACCTGGCTATTTCCCTGTATTATTTTCTTACTGTTTGATTTCTAATGTGTGTTGTTCCTTTTCAACTCATGTTTACTTTTTTTAGTTTAGGTAGGAACATAATATAATAATGTATAATGACATGAACTGAACATGTTTTCAACTGCACACTCTATGTTTTACATTCTATATTGCATCTATAAATGATTAAGTGATTTATTATTTTTATTACTAATATTAAATAGTATCATCATTTTTCTTATATTTACTGATATACTGAATGAGCAATAATATTTTGCATACGTTTCATTGCTGAAAAAAGAATCATTAGAACTAGGAATTTTTAATTATGTAGGTACCTACTAGTAGAAACTTAGTCTTAAAAATATTAATAAATTTAACTTAAAAACATTACCAATTTTATAATCTAAGTATAATGTGTTCTCCTTGTAAGAAAATACAGTTTTTCTGAAAATAGAAAACTAGTAAAATAAAGTAATGCATACAATTTAGCTCTCTTATCTCTGTCGCTAATTCATTATCAAAATAAATAATATTTAAATGTCCTAGAGTTATTAACACTTCTTTGGACTAAAACTTAAAATAATAGTTGAATTTAAATTTCTTGTTATAAATAAGAAGCCAATGTGCGGTTTAAACTTGCCGAAAGTTCGTATTGATGCCCATTATGATAAAGTATTGATTGCCATTTTTACATTTAGTACTGTAAATAATAAAAATATCAGCGTACCTACTTGACAACTGCTGCTGCTGTACCTCCGATATAAAGTAACATTATTTCACAGATAATTTGGACACTATTTGACATAATATTTATCAAAATAATCTTACCCTTTTTGGAATGCAGCACCACAAATTATCAACATTGCATGTTGTTTTCCAATTATTTATATTTTTATTTATGAAAGATTATAAAGAACCAAAGATATAGTGAGAAAAAAAAGGTTCTTAATAGTTATTTTGCCAAATTATCGTATATCTTTATTCTCCCAAAAATAACTTTATAAAATTTTAATCCACAAATTGCAACGAAAACGCCGAAAACATCCAGAAATTTCAGGAGAGATTGGGGATAATACCTATTAAGGTAAATAATACCTACTAACGTATTATAAAAGTAGTGCAGTATTTAGTCCCATTGTTCCAAATATTTTAATAATAACTTGACTGTGTGAACCTTGGATTAAGCCGATTTTACACAACTCAATTCAAGTATAGAAAAATATTATTGTACTTTTTAATACACATCAAGAATTTCTCAATATTATTATGAAAATTTTAATAATATCAACGGTACTAACCTACCGATACCGGTTTAATAAATTGAAAATCGTAAACACAAAGGTTGGCAATAACAAAACTTAGAAAAAATCTCAATGTTTCAACGAAAATCCGTAAGGAATGCGAAAAAACACATGAAAATTTTTATAAAAAATTCCACGTCCACGTTCTTATTTCGTCAATAAATTGATAAATTTATTGGTTAATGAAAAATACGAAGAACAAATAATTTCACAAATTGTGCAACATACGAGATTTTCATAATAATTAGTATGGTTCAAAACAATATTCAACAAATTAGTTTAGCAACAATCTGCAATCTCGCATCTCGGGGAAGTTTGTTTCAGAAGGGTAGAATATCAGCGGACGCCTCTGGCTAGTAAAGTGCAAATACGAGCGAACCCCCATTCTGTATCGAAACATATAGATGTCGGGCGAAGATTTCCTAAATTAGAATTTATACAAATAGCGTGTCCGTTTGCGATTGCGAGGAATTCGAACTGTAAGACGTTATCTGCCGTTGTCCTCCGCCAATAAATCAAACAAAAGGAGGGAAAACTTTTTATATTTCATTATTTTACGTTGCATCGCTCCAGATGCAGATAAAAGATTGGTGCTATATATTATATTAGCCAATATCGATATGAAAGTCACAGTGAGAAAGTTTAATAATACTCGAATGAAAGAATCTGTAATATTTTAGCAAGTTATGGTTCTTTAAACATAGACAAAGATATATGCATCTAATACGATAGTTGCAATCATATTGGTAAGTGGCCGCCGCGTAAATTTTGTTAATTAACATAACTGGACAACACTGCGGAATTTACATGCTCACCCCGAGGAGACTGGCTCAACACGGGGCAGTAGCAGACGTGGCCGGCCCCAAAGCGGTCGTTTGGTCGAGAATATCGCTGCTGTGGCAACATTGGTTGTTATCTTTAGAAAAATACGTTGCAAAGTGCATGGCAATGGTCATGTATGGTGTGGATAGCTTTTTATGCAAATTTGGTGCAGTCTGTCAGTCAATTATCTTTTATTTCCACCTTGTTTAAATGACACTAGTAACTCAGTAAATAAATTATTAAAAGTTTAAACCTGTAAGGCTCATACAAGTGACATTGCAGGTCTAATCTCTCAATTTTTGTCCTACCACCAAAAATCTTTGATTACAAAATGTATCTTTCTTTAAAATTATAAAGTTAATTTATCAAAAAACGCTGTGAAGGTGGAAATAAAATTTAGTACGTGGCTCGCTCCCAAATAATCTTTACTGGGCTCACTCCTTCGTCGCTCGCCCTCAAACTTTTCAGCTCACCCGTAAAGATAATTTTACTATGCTCGTAAATAACTATTACCGGTAGTGTGTAATTTAATGTAAATATAACACTAACAATATTACATATTTCAAAAATATGATTATACTTTGAATTTTACGGGCAATCTTTATGTGCCTACTTCTTGAATATAAAATAAGAAGTGTAGGTAGGTACTTACATAAATTTAAAAAAAAACACGATGTAATACCGAATTCTATTTTGCTTTAATTTCACGCCAAGTGCAGAGCCTTAAACGAAATATTTCTTAAATGATTTATGAATCGTTCCTTTTTCAGTCAAGATGCGTTTTGTATTATCTACTTTCAAGGAATCTAAATCCTAAATAATGCTTAAAAAAGTCAGAAAAGTGTGACTATTTATTGTGTAAATAATAACACTAACAACATTATATATTTCAAAAATATAATTACTTTGAACTTGAGGAGCAAACTTTATGTGTCTCCTCGTGGTACATAAAATATGTGTAAGTACTTATATAAATTTAAAAACGCAATACCGTACATTATATTATTCATCTATATTTTGCTTAAGTGTAGATCCTTCATTTTATATTATGACCTACTACGAATTCAGTAAATAAAAATAACTTGCCTATTCTGATACGTAGAAGTAAAATCACTAACGGAACGGACATTGATAACTTGTTGATTATATTATAACTGCAATGCCAGTGATGTGATAACGTTATTATAATTAAAATTGTTTCACAATGAATACTGATTAGTAATTTGACGTAACATTTTTTTCGACTGATAAAATATTATCTAATATTTAAACGCCACCTATCTATTAAATTCTGAACACAACATTTATTGAACTAAAATAGGACAGTAAGAGGCTATCAAATCGAAGATAGATTTTTATCACCGCTGTTACATGTCAACTGTTTTGTTTGTTAGTCACTGTCAGTTTTTCAATCTGAAATAGGGTAGTTTACCAATTTTTTTTTAAATTTTTTATTGAAACTTCATGTTATTTGAAAGCGATTGAGAGTACTGATAAGCCTTAATTGTTCTTAATAAAGCTGTAATTAATTTTTAAAGTTTGTGTGACGTAGATGTACAACTGAAAATCTTCTCAAACAATGGGGCTGGAATTAAAATGTACTCATGTAAAATCAACTGTTTTTAAATGTTACAAAATATAAAATACAATTTGGTAGTTTCTTTATTACTGTATGTAAGAATACACGTGAAAATATATTATTTAGATATATAATTTATAAATTTGCCTTCAAAAATTTGATCCTGAGTTTTAGTACCACTTATATGATTCGCAGACCTATGTCATTCAACATATCTTGCAATGGGAGTATTCGGTCAAAGCTTATCAATTTCATTACAGATTTAGCAAAAAAAGTATGATTTTATGCTAGCGCGCTAAACTGCACATATTTTACTACAAAATTCGGGCAAGGTACATTGGAATTATCAAAGAATTTAATTTAATTTTTGTTACTTCAATTAATGACATTGATTGGAATGATAACGGATCCACGATATCTACGAAATATATTATAAAATGTCAAATTGGTTAAATATTTTGACAATTATATCGTTTGTCTGTCCCTATGGTTTATATTTATATTTTATGGCTAATATCGAAGACTCAACGAAGCTAAGTCCCTAACGTGTAACTTTATTTGGCAGAAATCGTTATAAATAAATTTAATTTATTGTGATTAATTTTTAAAGTACATTACTTTACATGACAGTTCATAGATAAAGAAACACTACGTTGAACAAAGATAGACGGCATACACGTTGCAATAATTCAGAATAGGATAGATGTTTGAGAGAGAGAGCTTGAGAGAGAACGCACTACTGTGACGTAGATGTACGATACGTAAAATCTTAAATATTTAAAGAACTATTAACTTTTTGAAAACTTTTTTCATGGCAATAACTTATTACTGGGGTCTCCTTTCAATATAATTGACTGGATTGCTAATTTGCTACTATGGTAAACTACCCTATTGCTGTTTGGTAAAAATTAGACTTAAAATGTGACAGGATAAAGATAATAGGGAAAAAACAGGCCAAATTAAGAAAGGTAAACAAAATTTAAATCGCTTTTGACAGCTATCAAAAATATATAACCAAACATTTTGTACTCATTCATTATAATTATTATATTCTCCCCAAATATAACTCGGGCTATGATTAATCATAGGTGATAGCACTTGTAATATTACCCCCGATAATAAACTTACCATTACAACATTACATCTTGAATTTGTAGTCCGCAGAACACCAGAATTCAGCAACAAATTTTGACTTTGAATCTGCAACAAAATAATAAGCAATAATGGAATATAAACTACATGAATGTATTATAAAAAAATATAAGCAAAGCGATGTGTTTCGAAAAAAATAAGGAATTTGGATTTGGCTATGGATTAATGGTGATTTTTTAACAGTTTTGTCGAATTATTGTGATATTTTTATTTAAATTTATACAGGAAATTCAACATTCACTATGTAGTAATAAAATTGAGAAAACATTTCTGCTGAAATCGTTAAACATTTTATTCCTTCTAGAACATATTTAGTTATCCTCATCCTCATCCTGATCATCGTAGAGTGCATTATGTAATGGAGACATGCAATGTTAAATTTAAAAGTGTACGTATATTTCTCCATACATTTATTTAATGTGTCGCATAAAAGCGTAGTTAACAACGCTAGATTAAATTCTGTTTAGAAGTCATCTTAGTAAATTTCACATGGTTAAACTTTTTACGGTTCCTTTTTTATTTTGTCTCGTGTTATCATCGTCTCTTTTGGCCGCTCACGTTCGCTAGTCGCCAGAGGCGTACACAGAATATTTTTAAAAGGGAGTGGTCCAATTATTTGATTTCGGTAGTACAATGGAAAATGTAATAAAAGAAATATGCTGCAGGCGAAAATGGTTTTGTTTCAATGTCAATTACTTTTAAATTTAGAGATACAAGTATGAATTATTGTTACATAAATTTCTTTTTGTCGTCTCCTCACCATTCCAAATTGGGTTAAAATTAACTTGACAACCATAAAGCTATCTGGCACCGGCTAGTGATTGTAACAAGGGCTTGCGCGAGGGGTTAGCTTTTGATCTCGTTCCACAACTGATACGTTTAATGGATTATCAATCTGTGTAGCAAGTTTTAGTAACAATTGTAACTAGGGTTGTCAACCAAAGGCGTACATACATCGATGGATTGCCAAAAAATTTATATGAACGCGTTAATAAAACGCACGCCATTCGATGTGCACTTAACAGTGGCGTATTTATGGTTGCTGAGGCTCTGTGCGCAAAAATTTTCGGGCATCAATTCATTAAGTACCTAATTTTTTTTCAATCTCATACTGGCACTGGGCTCATTAGATTGACTCAGGAAAATGAATAATTAGCTAGCTACTTTTGTAAAAATATTGTTTAGAATCGTAGAAACCGTAAAAAAGTGTAAACATTATTTTTTTGTTAAAAATTGAACATTTTCTTAAAATCATCTATATTTTTGATAGGAAGAAAAACTGCATTTTACTCTGTTTTCGTGAGTCGAATGAAGCAAACCTGGATTTTTTTCATTGCTATTGTCATTGTTTTTTTTTGTAAAATAGTCCTTTTATTTTATTATCTCTCTGTACGGACGTCAATGGCCAAATAAAAAGTAGGCAAAATTTTAGTAAATAATGTTAAGGTGTCATGATAAATAACAAATAAAATGTATATACCATTATAAAATAAAAATACACATTTAATTTTAATCTTCCGGGGTCCTACATCTGCGCACAATACGCCTCTGGCACTTAGACAGGCGTATTCCTGCTCTGTGAAATACAGCATAAAAACAAAATAGTTGCAGTGAGTGTCAGAACAATCTCCAATCATGTCCGAATTACTTTCGAAGAAGATTGACGTTGACACACAGTCGCTAATAAATTGTCAAGAATATAACGAGCAATAGTTTAGGTATCATAACAAGTAATGAATATTAGAAACAGATCATGGTGTAAAACATCAAATAAAAATCGAATTAAAAACAATAAAGGCCTTCTTAAATACAATATTGATTGATAAACGTGCGATAAAAATACTCGTTAATCGCCTCGTGATTTAACAACACCCGCGTTAATTATTTTTTAAGAAAGGGAAAATCTCCTAATTCCCTTTCTGTGTATACGCCACTGGCGTTCGTTGTTCGCGTCGTCCTTTCTTATGTTCATTTTTTTCGAGTTCCGGTACGTAATGCAAAAGTCATCATGTTGGGAAACTTCATAACGGAATAAATGACACGAAAAAGATGGAGCGTAAAAGAAAGATAAATAGATGCCAAAGGAAATAGGCAGCAATATAATAAAAGCTGCCTTGTTTCCAGCACAGATATCATCGCGAATTATGGAAATGTAATACGTGGTTTAGCGACGAGCTTGAATATTTACGCTTCTTGTTTGCATTTCACAGTAAACTGAAATATTATCACGCATGGTTTGTCATTGATTATATTTGTGTTTGTTATTGAAAAATAATTTAATTTATAATTAAGTACAGCCCTCTGCATGTGATGAAGTTGGAACCCGGAGTTTCGTGGTTCAAGTCTCTCGGCCGGCAGTGTGTAGGATTATCGTTAAGGTGCTACACTTATAAATCCAAAAGATTAACAATTTGAACGATTCTGGCTGTATTACAAAAAAAAATTTAAATTTAAATTTAACATGAAGAATCATGACACATTAGTAAATCAATAAATGCATATTGTTAATTACCTACTGTGACATCAATTAGCAAAACTTGGAGCTAATTTTTATCATTTTTAATAATCCATATTATACGTTGATTAATGCTCAAAAATAAAAAAATTATTTTGAAATCGATAATATACATCGATAATACGATACTATACGTCGGAAGACTGATGGTATAGAGAGATTTTTTTTAAACAGTTAACCCATTGACTAATAATTTTTGTAAAACTCGCATTTTAGTAATTTTTAGAAATTATTTAACAAAATACGACTAGGATTTTTGTAAATTTCATGCTATTACCATGTAAGCATAACCATAACCATCATTGTAAAATATGAGGTCATCGATTTCAAAACCAAAGTCACAAAATGGTTTATTGTAACATGCCGTTTTGCTTTGCATTTGATAGCAAGAGATGGACCTTAAATTGCAAAAAATCTTGCTATTAATTCACACTTGGGTGCTTCAAGCTGACCACTTGATTGCTTTGAATGTAGGCCTGGTTCTCCGATGCCGCTTTGGTTTTCAAAAACCGTCACACGGATTGAGATGCTTAGAAAACCAAAACGAATCGGTCAAGAAGTGGTTGGATTGCACTATAATAATATCTACCCTTCTATAATTGGGAGAAAATTATGTTGAATAATGAATTGTAACCATCAAAATAAAAAAAAATCTAAGCGGTCTGAGGTAAATAATTTATGTCATCATTCGTGCGAGTAATTTTCCTGTTAAATTCGAATCCTATACTTTATCTACGGCTGAATTTAATGATATATTCATTTCACGCAGTAAATTTGAAATAAAAAAAATATATACCTACCATGCGATTTGTCAACCCGACTCAAGTGTAATTATTTTAATTTTTGGTACAGGATAAACTCCCAATTATAAGCCCAATTACAGTAAGGTAGATGTTATTATAGTGGAATCCAACCACTCGGACCCAGTGATATATTATTGTCGATTGCGCTGCGGGAATCGAACTGGGGACCGCTAGCATGCTAGGCGGACTCTGTAAAGTTGAGCTAACCATTGTAGGTTTTTTAAATTATTGTACTGAGTTGTATCAAATTAATAGTTATTTACTTTATAAGTGGACAAAGTACGGAATTACCCACAAGGGAAATCTTAATCTTTTTGCCCACGTGTGAAGTATAACTTTTTATCCAATACCTCTTAATAGCTGCTTAAATATTCAAAAAATATAAAGTTCCAACCTAAAAGATCGTTACTATGGTGACTTCCAACAAGCAAAGTAACAATTTACCCACAAGTGGATATAATTATCATCAAAGACACTAGTGAGGCAATCTTTTACTTTGCTTGTTTAAAATCGTCATATTTATGATATTTTCATTAAGAGGTTTTGGATAAACAATTTAAACTTATCAAATTAATCCAATATGATGTGTAAGCCACAACATATTTGTGTTTTAAAAATCAACCAAATTCTGTTGAATCATAAATTTGAGTTACTCATTGTTTTTCCTATAGCATCAGTTATGGGGGAATAAATCTTTTTTTATTATTAGAAGACTAATTTCCCGAAGATATTTCAGACATAATAAATATTTTATTATTATTACATTTTTATTAACTACATTTATTTTCCCCATAAAAGCGCATGATAAAAGAGTGTTCCATTAAAATTTTAAACACACATTGGCCATTATTCTTAAATCACAGGATCCATCCTCCACCCTCGGTCATTCACCCCAATATACGCCCTAAACTTGCTGTATTCAGTCCATTGATAACGCATATACATACATTGCGCACTCAGACATCCCCGCAGACAGGTGAGAGATTCCTAGAGAACTACGAATGGAGGGTAGAGTAGAGAATACTAGCCCTTGTTGAGTACAGGTACATTACATCGGGCATTTCCGTTGTCCAAATTTACAATTCGGTCAGTGCCAATTCGACATTCATACATTTACAAAACAATTTAAATTTACAGAGTTAGGGACGACGCTAATATTTTTTTATCTACGACTACTATGAAAAGTTTATATTTTTGTTTCAATTGTCATCGTAAAGTTGATTGTTACTGAGGACCACGCAAAAAGCATTTTATTGCGGGTCTCCTATGAGAAGGCGCGCTAACGTATTTTATTGTTTGCATAAAATAAATTTACAGAATCAAACAAAATTTTGTGTTTATTTATTTCGATATTATTGGTAGCGTCATGGTTACAAATAAAACATAAATTGGTTGAACGTAGATTGAACTAACTGTTTATCAGTTTTTTAATAATAAATAATTTTAGTCGTTGATAAAATTATGTGTGTATTACGAGCGTAAAGTGTTTTTGTTCCTCTTGCACTATTGCATCTCTCGCGTGCGCGAGTAACAAAGAGTCACTTTACGCTCTTAATACACAAATAATTATTTTGTCATACCTGCACGAAAAGGAACCCTTCTTCGTGGCTGTTTTGCATGCGCAAAGTGGCTCACCGTATTTGCGTTCGCAAAGTACAATTTGCGTGCGCAAAGTGAATATTCCCGCTTTAATTAATAAAGAATTGATATTTGAGAAGAAGTATTCTATGACCAATTCCTTGCATTTTAACCTGAACATGATTCATTAATTATGTTTTTCATTTCGTAGCCTAAGAAGTTGTTGGGTATTCAATTGATTTTTTTTGGTTTGCCGACAATTTGTTGGCTAAAGGCTAAAGATACAAGAAAGATCTACTAGAAATAATATTATCAGCTATAATAACCCAAGGACATTATTCGGACAGAAAATTTTATTAATTGAAGTATCATTTTCATTACCAAAACGTGCAAATGACATTTGTATTCAATTATTATTTTAAACATGAAAATGAACATAAATAATTGTAACCTAGCAACATATTTGACATAAGTGATAATGTCCCATGGGTTGTTATCAGTTAAAAGTTGTATTCATTGGTCAATTTCGTTCACGTGATCAGAAATGAACGAAATTCATTGGATATTTAGTTAACCTAAAAATTTTCAGCTATAATAACCCAAGGACATTGATTATTACGAAATAATTTTGTGATATCCGAAAGCACGTTGCTTGGTAACCGCCCGACGCCGCAGGCGGAGGGCTGTTAACCTAAAAGCAACGTACTTGAGGTAGCTGTCACAAAATTATAAGTATTTATCAATGGTCGAGGGTTATTCGGACAGAAAATTTTATTAATTGAAGTATCATTTTCATTACCAAAACGTGCAAATGACATTTTTAATCAATTATTATTATAAACATAAAAATGAACATAAATAATTGTAACCTAGCAACATATTTGACATAAGTGATAATGTCCCATGGGTTGCTTTCAGTTAAATGTTGTATTCATTGGTCAATTTCGTACACGTGATCAGAAATGAAAGAATTTCATTGGCTATTTAGTTAACCTAAAAATTTTCATAAATATTTCTAAAATTGACGGGAATTTGTAGTACAAGAATCTTATTTAAATTTAAGAGATTTGTGATTAGTTGTGATTCGAGATGAGACGAGAAATAGTGAATTCTCGTCTCGTCTTAAATTTTCGGGAAGAAAAATTTAAGTATTCTCGTCTCAGTCATTTCCCGGTTATTTAAATATCCTATCAAAGAACTCGATTCTTTTATCGTTTCTATTGAAAATCTAGAAGTAAATTTAGGAATTTTTTGTACGTTTCTATTAAATTTGCACTCAATTCTTTAAAAAACCAAAAATGCTTCGAACAAAGTAAAATAAAAAAAAAATTTATAAAGCTTTAGTTATATGAGAATTCTCGATTTCTCGAGAACTGTTTCTCGTCTCGTAGTTTTGAATTCTAGTTTCATCTCGAAAATCCGAGACGAGAAATTTCTCGTCTCGGCGGCATCACTAATGATTAGTCAACTGGGGTTGTTATTCTCAACAAGACAACGCCGAACATTGTACTTCGTACAGTCGATACTCCGTCAGCTACGTAACAACAATTCTCAAACTAGAAATAGTGATAAATAAACCATTTAACAACAAAATATGAGCCAGTCCACTCTCCCGATTTGAACCAGTCTTCACTACGCCATCACACTCTCCGATTCATTACACCGCCGGCATTTATAATTCACGCGAACTGCTTTACCGACTGGAGCCGCCGCATCTCCACCGGTTCCACTCGAGGTTCCACTCGCCGCGACCGGAATATCAATGCATTTAATAGACTCATGCGAATGTAAATAATAAATGCAATTGGCGGATGAATGCGTCGGTGAGCAGGCTGCTGGCGAGGAGAATGATGAACAGAGAACAGGGGGGGGGGGGAGGCACTAGGCAGTGGTGCCGATTTTTCATGGACATGTGCACGAGGGTGTAAGATTGAGGAGCTGGTGGAAGAGGAAATATTACTGTCATTAAGATTAAGGGATGAGATACTGGACAATATGGTTCCTTGGATGAATTTAATGTAATATGATACAATTTTAATACTGGTAATTTAGGGTGAATAATAATTAAAACGTACATTTCACACATAGAAATTTCCTATTGTAAGAAAACTTGAAAACAAACAATAGTACACTATAGTTCACTATAATTCAGTAGTTCCCAATTTCGAGCGCAGCAAAACTAAGGGAAGCAAATCACTGTTGTCACTATTATTTTACAAAAATATGTTCCTTTATCAGCATAAATCTGTAGAAATAGTACAAATATATGTGGAAAAGAATAAATAATTATTTTTCGTAAATAATTTTCAGAAACACAACATTATTTTCATAAAATAACTAGGTATATACTAGGTACCTATACTATAAAAAATGGTCAACTGATTAATTAAATCATATTTTTTCGTGAAAAAAGAATGATATTAAGGTTTTGAATTAATCTGTAGAAATCAATCTGTAGATAGCCCAAATTAGATTAGATAGATTTACAGACAATACTGTAGTATTGGCAACACTGAATCAAATTCTTGTTCCATCATTTTGAAACTTCTTTCATTAGATTATTAGTAAACTTACACAAAAATTAATGTTTCCAAAACTTCGAGCTATAGAAATTTGGGGTTCGATTGCATATTATAATATTATGCATGTTATGCAAACATCAATCATGCAATTTTCTTTTAATTATTATTAGAACAAATCTGCTTTTAAATAAGTAACCAATTAGTAAATTTTAATAAGTTGACAAAAATATAGTTTTTAAGTAAGAATAAAAATTTTATGATCTTACATTATTTATTTTCACTCAAGTTTTAAAAATAAGCCGACATTTGAAGAGAATTTTTACGTCGTTAATAAATAACGATTTCTTTCATAATTTGCTCCATTTGTGGCTTCTTCAGTAATTAACCTTTTCAAAGCTAAAAATAAATTTCGTTTAAAAGCGTAGAATAATAATTACGAGAATATTTTATTTAGAAAGTTTAATGCTTGAGGCCGCAAATCTTTAATTAAAATTAAATATTTTCGTTCTACTAATATTTAACTTCACTTAATAACTGTGCTGATTTAGTTTTACGATAAAGTAACCGTAAATCCATATTTAGAAAAAAATAATAAGTAGTAATTCAGAACATCATGAAAGTATTTTTTATACGACTACTATAGAAAATAATAGATATCGCGGCAATAGCCTACGGAAGTTCAAAATATCATGAACTAATATGATATGTCTATCGTGTTAGCACGATATGGTCATATGTCGAAATTAATCGAGTAAATCAACATAGACATTAGCTTAAACTATTCTATTATGTTTACCGAAAAAGTCAATTTTCAAATTAATTTTAATAGGAATACTGAATATCGTTTTTTGTTTTGTTTTGACGGTTAAAAATTATACAATTTTAATTTGGTTTATTGGGTTAAAACGTTCAGAAAATGTACTTAATAATTAAGATATAATATAATTTGATTAACAGAAATCCCGAATGGACCGATGCCCCCAACGGCAACGGCTCTGCCGGTAATATCGCGATCTATACTCTAAGGGATCATCTTGCCAAAAATGCAGAAGAATATGTAATATTCCTCCCCTTCGACATTCTGTTTGCATACAAATATTAACAAAGTCGTCGTTGTTGGTGTCGGTAAATGCTTTTGCGTTATTTACCGGCCGGTAAAAGTTTTACTGCTCTTCTCCCCCTTAGTACGAGCCTGCTAGAGCCCCGCGCCGACAACTGCTTTAAATTAAATATGAAGTTTAAAATGAAAAAGGACGCCCTTTGAAGAGCGCAGGGTAGTTTTTCTGCAGCGAGCTAACATGAACTTTAACTTTTTCCTTAAGTTTCGTAATAGATTTTTATGCTAAACTACTTAAAATGTTTCTTGAAACTTTCTCAATTCTGAAATGTACATCATTTACTACTAGAAAAACGACCAAAAAGAGAATTTAATAAATTAAAAGCTGTTGCTCGAAGATACACACAAGATACAAAGTTTTTGTTCGTGTTTGTATTTGATCCTTCACTTTGGCCATATTTCACGAAGCAGCCAACGGAAAATAACTGAAATTCATATCTTAATGACGAAGGCGTAGTATTTTATATACATTTTAAAGAAACTTTTGAAACTTAAAGTATGATTGAATTATACTGAAAAAATTAATGCAATCGGAGTGAATCTAAAACACGTCTATTAAAAAGTTTTAGCTGTAGCAGTTGCTTTTTACTTTTAAAAACAGAGATCTAAATGAACTAGAAAACAAATGATGATAAAGTGAAACAAAAAATATTCATATTATATCATATAGACTCGATACTAGTCTCGTCTCGTCTCGAATTTTTTTAGACAAGACCAGATGATGGTCTCGTCTCGACTTTTCGAGACGAGACGAAACCAAGACTGGTCTTGAGTCTTGTGGCAACACTAATTATTATTGATGAAAAAAGGTACCTAGTTGAGAGAGAACTGTAATTTAATATATATTTGTTGTTTTTGTTGATATATTTTCTTCAAAATTCATGGCTAATAATTATCATAACTCAATGTTAATCAATTTTTAAAACCAGCATCATTGTGAAACATCACAAAATAAAATAAACTTGATCTATTGCCATATTAGTTAAACTTTAGTAGAATTTTATTTTTATAGTTTGTTCCAGAGAGCTTGAAAGTTGAGGTTTATTTTTTATGGTTGTGGTGTCTTTTCATTAGTTGGTGCAATGATTTGTTTAAATTTAAAAGATATATGAGATATGACCATTATTCTAATGTGCAGGAATAAACAGATTCAAAAAACTAGACTTAAAAATTCCAGAGAAGCATTAATATCTTGACAAAACGAGATGGATTAATGTCATTTTAAAGCTCTCCGGTTCTGAACAAACTAATCAACATTATTGAAACTATTGAATTTTGCAGTTAATTTACAATGACATCTGTGAGATATTTTTGAGATATATTCGTGCATATATTTTAATGTCATATAAACCTCAACTTATTGATCATGAAACAAAATATTTTTTCAAAATTCGTAAATAAAAGTGCAGTAAGAAGTACATTTTTGGAGCCAGTGGTTTGAAGATTGCATAATTGATATCTGACTGCTAGATTATTGGAATTGAATTAAATCTTAATAAGGTAATTATGCAAAAGCAAAATACTGCAAGCAAATTTATCAAATTCCATAAGAAAACAGAAGTCCAAAACTGTCTGATTAAAAAATCTGTAAATTAAAATTGCAAATTTTTTAAAACTTTTTTCAGTTTTGTGATCACTGATCAGTAAGTTGAGTACTACGACACTACGAATAGGTATATGACGTTAAAAAAACCTATGCAGTGTACGAAGTTTTAAATCACCAATCACACCTTGGTTTATGTCATTTAGTAACCTAATGCTATAGTACAAGAAGTTTCATTAGGTTTATTAGTCAAAATGCAAGTTGAGTAGTTTTAAAATATTTAAAAATAAAAATTTTATAGCACTAAGAAACAGAAAACAAACATAGTGTGACCGAATTATTCGTCGACAAATATTTTTGTCATTTTTCAATAAAAAATCTTTTGAATATTCTTCGCATGTACAAATTTGCCAACTACATTCACATTTGCGTATAGGCAAATACTCATGATTTACATTCCTCCAAATCCCACTAACATAAATGTGCCAATTTAGAAAGATTTACCTATAAAACAAAAATTCAACTTTCACCCCTGCTCGCGTTCAATCCTACCAATAATTTACCGAAACTATCTCTCGAAGGAAACAGATTTTTTGCAATCGAATACGACGCATTGGTTTGCGTCTGCAGAGTTAGAATTATTGCGGAAGGCAGCAGATAAATTTCTTTTCAAGCACAATATAAACGTATAGGCATAATTTACGTTCAACAATAACATAATAAATGTCACCTGCAATGGGCAATAGGCTATTTACAGTTCTTATTGTAATTTTTATTCTCAAACAATATTTGAGTTGCTGAATTAGTTTTTACTTTTAGGGCCGGCTATTTTAATGTGGTTGCTACTATAGTCCATTTGAGAATGACTGACAGTAATAAATCATTATTTGCAAGAGTAGTATTGGATTTTTGCCAGCAATGCGGCAAATAAAACTACCAGAAAAATCAGTTGTAACTACACTAGGATGGTCAAAATAAGCCGCACGCTTTGTACCTAAAACGAAACTTACTTCTCGAACAATAGAAATCCCGTTATAAACGCTCTGATAATCCCCGTTGGACTGTGTCATAGACGTAGATAGGAGTGATCTGTTTATACATTAACTAAAAATAAAAGTTTTTAATATTTAAATATAACTTTCTCACTCATTATTATTAAAATAAATCTTTTCCCTGAAAAACAACTTAGACCTAAAACGATAGTTCTCTACCGAATTTAGTCATTTTGACTATCCCTGTGCAAACAATTATTGACGCGCCACTGGAATGTCTTTGACAGAATGATTTATTACTGCCAGTCATTCTCAAATATAGTATAGTCGTTCAAATGGTGAAAATTATGTTTAGGTTTGCCCTCAAAATAGAAGAAAAAATTAAAAATTTTCGAAATAACGAACATTTTAAGATTCTGAGTTACAAAATGCGTTTTATTTATTCATGTAGATAATATATAACTTAATTCTTTGTTTATTAAGCTAATACAGACCGTTTACCGAAACCCATAATTTGACTATGCACCGCCTTAAATCTATATACAAGGTGTCTCAAAAAAATATACTCACACTTCGAATGACGAGAAAAATATTATTTATTAGCATAAATTGAAATGAAATACATTCGAATACCGAAGACAAATGTAATTAAAGAATCATGTTCGTAAATGTTCAAATTGATGACCATTATTCGAACAATAATCATTATTGTTCAGACAACGCTGATAACGCACATTAAGAGATTCGCAAACATTACGAAAGTTAAAGTGTGAGTACATTTTTTTGAGACACTAGTTTAGCGTTGAACTTGGTGTTAGCAGTTTTTAGCACTTGTATTTCAACTACATAGACAATAGTTTAGGTATTTATTAAATGATAAGGCCAACTTCAACTACAATTTACTACTTTATTCCTTCAATGCAAAACATAGAATACCTTATAAATTTACAACACCCTTAAATATAAACAATCTATCAATACATTATCATAATCACAATAATTATAATTAAACTAGCCATTATGTCAACCAGAAGAATTCCATACACGAAGCATTGGTTTCAGAAAAAAGAAGAGTATTTATTTCAATATCAGTTTAAGAGTTTAACTATTTAACTTTATTTTATGTTAATCTGAAGACCAGGTATTGGTTACTGGTATAAACGTCTATTATCTTGTAACTGTCAAATTAACAAATTGTCATAATTCATAATGTTACTCGGCCACATATTAAAATTATACCTATATGAAAAATATAATTCATCTAATGATTAGGCATACAATCTTTGATATTCTGCTACTATTTTATAATCTTATTATAATAAATCGGCAATCACATTTAATAATGACATAATAAATAAAATAGTTAGTTACTTAGTTTTAATATGAAACTCAAGAATAATGATTTTTATATTACAACTTGGTTTACTGCTAATTTGTTTACTTAAATGATGCTACAATAGCAAAAGTAGATAATATGCCTGATGCAACCTAAAATTAGAAAAGTAATTAATAAATGCACTATAATCTTTTAAAATTATGCTTACTGTGTATAGTAATGTAAAGTTTAAGATTTGAAAATTACAAACTGTAATATTGAATCTGTTGTGGTACATTTGAAGTGAATATTTTGTAATCTAAAATGTAATAAAAGTTTTGATTTAAAATAAATTTTATTCGTGTTGAACTTACATTATTGTCGAGGTATTTAATTGATTTTTTGTTTTCATGGAGTAGGTACCTTTGGAAATCCTTCAGCCTAGACATGACATAAAATATTGCAATAAATTATATATATATATGTATATATATATATATATATATATATATATATATATATATATATATATATATATATATATATGTATATATATATATATATATATATATATATATATATATATATATATATATATATATACATAATCAAACTTATTTTTTCTTTTGCACATGAAAGTTTCATATTAAATATTATAATTTTCCTAAGATACAATACGGAAACGTTAGGTTTGGCATTTCTAAATTTAACTCAAATTTTGATAAAAAATTTGGACAAATTTAAATATCGAAATTCTTTAAAAGAACATTTATAATGGCTACATGAAAATTTATAAACTAATTCACATGTTGCTTTTCAAATTTAGTCTACTACACACATACGAGTACGGAGTACAGCAGAATATAAAATTATTGCTTAATACTTAATACTTACTTGAAAAACGGTTTTAGCAGCGATGATCGTCATCAGTAAAATATGAAAGCAATCGATAGTACACCAGGATAAACTAAATGCAATTTCTGATAATGGTTTCTGGTTTATTATAAATTGTTCAAATATTATAATAATATCAGCCAAAAATGAAAACAACGATTGTAGAAAATACAGTAAAATTACAAAACCATAACTGTCACTCAAAATTTTTACAAGTTCAACAAGTTGAGAATGAATTTTGCATAAAGATTTTAATTTGATGACTTGTCGATTTGTTTTCTTATTGCACACACTCAATAAATGTATCTTTATAAAATAAAATCTTCTTTCAATAACCCATAATAGCAAATTAAATTCATAAACTGATGAATAGCAAACACAGGATATAAACGTATTAAATAATATAAAAAAATTCATTTGCAGTGAAGATCCGAATTCAAAAAAAGTAACAAAAATTGAACAGTAACCTATTATGATAGAAACAATAATAATACAAGAAACAACAATCAATTTTATTTTTCGATAGTTGATTATAATACCCAAAGTCCGACATTCTGAATCAATTCGATGTACTTCATTTAGTACGTATAATAAATTTTTATAATTTTTGTAACCAAATATAAAATTATACCCGAACAAACATAATGTGGTTAATAATACCATTCGATTAACAAAGTCATCAAGTGAAGCTAGTAATGAAATACTAGTTGATACATGTCGGTTGTAAATGATAAAATTTATAACAATAAGCACTCGACAAATTGTGTATACAAAATCAAATAATGGTTCTATGGTTCCAAGTTTAACATTATATGGAACGGTTCCTAAAATTCGTGAAATTTTGTAAAACGGTGCCAAAGCTTCGAAAATATTATGCGCTTGAAAGATATTATATATTTTAAAATTCATTTTCAGATTTTCCCTTAACTGATACTACGGCTATGTAATTTATAATGATTTCTAAAAGACAAATGTGTGAGTTTTGTATACCGACTACCCAATAATTATTGCATGATACAAATATTATGACATTCAGGTAAAGTAAACTTAACACTTTTAATAAATTAAATTTGATAGAACTTGCTGATAATTTTTTATGCACTAAGATATTATTTTAAATACAATTGGGTACTTAGATTTTAAATTTTAATTGAAATTTACAAAACTTAAATGATTTTTACAATGGTTATTTGTATGCTAAAAGCTGAAAGTAGCCTTTTGCAGATTGAGGCTAGAAATTGTGACACGAGCGCAGCGAGGGATGCAACAAACCTGACATTTAGAAAGAATTTTAAATAGAAATTGTAATAGGTATTTTATTTATGCTTATAGATAGATTCGAATACAGATCCGTCTGTGATTCGTAAAAATATTGGTTGACTTTACATTCCCCGTAGTGATTTAAAAACTGCATAAATCTTAGCTACATTTAAATAGGCATTACGTGTCTAGACAATATATGGTCTAAGGTGATTAATATGTGTTATTATAGTATTAAGTTGCAGATAATATAAATATAACTTCAAATTAATTTAAAATAAATTTATTATAAAAATTATTTTTATCACGAAATTTAGATACTTGAAATTTGGCAATTTGAGGTTATGTATCAAATAGATACGTACACACTGCGTACACACAATTATTATTGTGTAATCGTTTGGAATGATGTTTATAACAGCACTTTATTGTTGCCAATTAATTTATTGAACAAATCAACATTACAAAAGAAGAATTTTTATCCATACTGTAAGTTACCAAAATATTTATTTAAAAATATATTACTGTCATAATTTTTTGTTAATTTTTCTAAGGTATACATGTTGCCATGGTTTTGATTTCTGAGTTGTGAACAGAAAAGCGACACATTTTCATAGGATTGTATTCTACATTATAAAATTAATTCCTTTTATGTAATACGTGCTTCTCATGGATACGGAAAAATATCTTGTGCCCTACGGGAATCTAACGGCATATTACATCCCTCAGCTTTTGCTGCCCTCGCATCCTTCGCTCGATCGTGCATCAGAAATCTTCGGGATGTAATAGGTATGCCTATATCTTCCCTTATGACGCAATTAACTATTAATATCGCAACATTTATATATTAGTATTTAAACTGCCCTAAATTAAACATGTAAAAATAGTACTTATCTCTCTTAATATCCAATACGTTAAATATTGTTATAAAAATATTCCTTTCCTATATTAGTATTGTATTCAAAATAATATAAATTTAGCAGTGTTTTTTCTATATTTCTATAATTATACTCTTAAATTAAAAATAAAACTGCAAGTGATTCTAATTTAATTTTTATCTATGTAGTTACAAATTGAAACAATCATGAATCATAGAATACAAAATATTGGAATTTCAAATAAAAGATTGTTAACTTCGCACTAAAAAATATTAAAATTAACATTATAGCTATCATTCATAGGATTATATAAAGTGAGATGCAAATATTTATCAATATTATCATAATGTATCTATAAAATCATGAAAAATTTAGATTATTTAAAAAATGATTAACACCAACTGGAGTAAATAATATTTTTGAACAATTTGCACGCCCTTTATTTAGTAAACTTGTAACTTATAATATCTCCAGTATTAAAAAGAAGTTATCCAGCAAATATAACAATAATTATTATCAGCACAACACATTTAAGTTGGTTATATTTATATTCTTAAAAAGTTCGGCTACGAGCTAAGATATTTCACATAAAAACAGCTCGTAACTTGTATAATAATTACATAATAAATAATAAAGTGATTCATTTATTATCGGAATTATTAATAAATTATATTAGGTACCTAATTAATAATATTAATAGATACGAAATGATGCTATAATAACTAATGTAGATGATATGGCTGAAACGACCTAAAATTTAAAACAATATAAATAAGAGGACAATAATTATCTTACAACATTATTCTTACTGTAAATAGTAAAGTAAAGTTTAAGGTTAATAAATTACAAACTGTAATATTGAATCTGTTGTGATACATTTGAAGCGAATATTTTGCAATCTAAAATGGTAATAATATTAAAATTGTTTTTTGTCATTATTAATAATTTATTTTATTAGCTGTGCACTTACATTATTATCGAGGTATGGCATTAGTTTTTTCTTTTCATGGAGTATCTTTGAAAATTCTTCAGCCTAAACATGACACAAAATAGTAGATTCGTGAAATGCGAGTTTCAGAAAATTAGAATTATGGTTATTTTCTCATCCGGTTCCAATTTATTTTGTTTTTGAATTAATTTTGTTATTTACATCATAAATGTAAGACTTGACATTTATATAGTAAAATAACGTAGTTTATACTCTAATAAAAATTAATAGCTTTTTAAATTTCGTTCTCTATACAGGCTGATTCACATTTCACAACTTCGGCATATAGTGCTCACTATTTTCGTATTTAATTTCATAAATTTATTATTCTTGTCATTGCACAATTAATTAAATTTTAATTTAATTTCGTTTATAGTTAGTCAAATATCCATTGTACAATTAACAATCCAGTGGTTTCAAAAATATGCTTCTTGCGAAAACTTTTTTTTTTAATTCATTTTTTTAAATAATCAGTAAGTCCAGTACTATATTAAGCACGTAAAATATACAATGCACGAAGTTATGAATCACCTGTATAAAATATTATAATAGTGTTATGTATAAAAATACTGAAAAACTTACTTGAAAAACTATTTTAGAAGAAATGTTCGTAATCATAAAAATGTGAAGGCAGTCGAAAACAAACCAAGAGAAATATGATATTACATTTGAAACTGGTTCCTGGTACATTATAGTTTGTTCAAATATTACAATAATATCAGCCAATAATGAAAAAAACAATTGCAGAAGATGTAGTAGAATTACAAAAGAATATCTGTCATTCAATATTTTTATAAGTTCAACAAGATTGGAATGAATTTTGCATAAAGTTTTTAATTTTGTGACCGGATGATATGTTTTCTTATCGAATACTTTCAATAAATGTTTCGTTATTAGGTAAAATCTCCTTTCAATAATCCAGAATAGCAAATAAAATTCATAATAAGATGCTACGTAAATACAGATTAAATACGTATTAAATAATATGAATAAATTTAATTCTAAGGAACAATAGTATGTAAAACAGTAAAGAAAAATGTAAGAATAACATATTATGACACTAACGATAATGGCACAACAAACAACACCCATTTTAATTTTTCGATAGTTAACTGAAATTCCCAAAATGCGAAATTCTGAATCAATTCGGTGAATTTCATTTAGCACATATAATAAATTTTTATAATTTTTGTAACCGAAAATAAATATATATACCACCGTAAAAAACGTAGTAAGTAATAAAATTCCACTTGTAAAGTCATTAAGTAACTTTAATGTAATGTTTCGGTTGCAAATGATAAGAATTACAATAAAAACCACTCGACACATTGTGTACCAAAAATCAAATATCGCTTCTATGGTTTCAAGTTTCACGCTATATGGGACGGATCCCAAAATTCGAGCGATTTTATAAAATGGTTGTAAAGCTTCAAAAATATTTTGTGCTTCAAAAATATTATACATATTAAATTTCATTTTAACTGAGCTTATACTAGGACTACGTTATGTATAATTCTTGGCAAACTGAATTTGTATAGGTACCTACTACTTTACTTGATAAAAACCTTTTTATTAAATTAAAATTGATATTTGCTGATAATTTCTTTAAGGCGCTGTGATATTATTTCTAAAAACAAGAAGATACTTAAATATTAAAATTTGATTTAATAAGGTTTACATTACATTGATAATTTTATTAAAAAAACTAGCGAATTCGGCTCGCGTTGCTACGCCTCTAATTCGAATTTAAAGTACTCTCGTTATAAGAATTTTAAGTTATTACCACATGGTGGCAATTGTAAATACGCCCATGATACCATACCAAATTTGAACCCAATCGGTTACCGCCATTTTGTTTCAAGATGGCGGACTGATATTTTAGTATGCTCATGCCATGTTATAACCATTACAAATTTGAACCCAAACGGTGCAGTACATTTTAAGTTAGATAGCTACCATTTTGTTTCAAGATGGCGGACTAACATTTTAATATACCTATGTTTCAAGACAGATTCTTAGATATTACTGTACCAAATTTGAAAGTGCTTGCCCCTCCACCCCCCTGAGACATGAAATTTAAACCCAATCGGTTACCGCCATTTTATTGTGCTCATGTCATATGTTTCATCTTAAGCTATTACCCTAGGTACCAAATTTGAACTCAATCGGTGCAGTAAACTCTGAATTAGATAGCCGCCGACAACAATGCAATTTGACATCGTTATAAACATCAAATAAATAAAAAAAAAACCTTAATAGTAACCAATACTTACAATCCACAACTGTCTGTTTCAAAACACCTACATCAACTGAATTCGAAATTTCTGTTCAACAACTAATACATAGTAGTTTAATTAAATGCCTGGTTATCTAATCTGTTTGTTATTTTGTTCAATTAAGTGACAAATCTCTGTACATTTTCGTCATAAGAAGACACAATTTTGATTTAAAAAAAAATATAGCCTATGTCACCCGGGGAAGCTCCCAACAATGAAAGAGTTTTTCAAATCGGTCCAGTAGTTTCGGAGCCTATTCTATGCAAACAAACAATCAAATCTTTCCTCTTTATTATATTAGTATAGATATAGATAAGAAGCAAATATATCAAATTAAAATTTCTGCGCAGCCACAATAAAAATAATTTCTATAACTGAGTACATATATATTTGTTGTAACATGGATTCCATATTTGAATCCAATATTCCAATTTAACTCTATATAATAACATGAAAACATTGTAAACCAATACGATTGAGAAAGATATAGTTAACAATGTTAATAGTTTTGCAATAAAGTGACGTAACTTTGAACCAATAATGTTTGGAATGTCTAAAGCTGAATCCACATAATCATTTAGATATAAGGTTTACATATATGTTTCAGTTTAAGAAAGTTCAAATTCATCTACCTAAATACTAGCATTTACAATACTTGCGGATACAAGGGGGGCGGGGTAACTTGGTAATAACCCCCCCCCCCCAAGAATCATAAAGTTTGAACTTAAAATCGAATACTATTCCAATTTCGCAATTTCTACGTTAATACTTAACTTACGTGGAAGTAAAAATTAAGTTTTAATTTATTTTTACACATAAAAAGACTGTTATTCAAATCCGAAATTTCATATAAAGGCATTTGACCTTGAACTAAAAAAAATTTTCGTCTGCGGCGCTATCCTACCATTCTATTTTTCAAAATGACCCCTCCCTAAGAACATCACCTGGATCCACCCTTGGTGAATGCTCGTATTTAATTACATAAATTTAAACTTTCGTAAACGTAAGCATAAATGTAAATCTTAAATCTAAATGTATAAGTGAATGAGGCTTAACTGACATACGTTAAATCGAAAAAAAAATTGTTAATGTAGCGCCGGTGCTTGGTGCAGTGACATTGATATTATTTCCTCTCTGTTAGTTCTAATGGTGGTAAGTACCTTTCATTTAGGTACATAATACGTAAGCTATATGATCTAAAGTTATACGTCGATCAAATTTTAATTTTGAATCAAATATTACTCCAAGGCCTTTATAATTACCAACATGTGACAAAATATTTGATTCATATTATGATAATTGAAGTTTATATTTACCTTTTTCATTGTAATGTAAGAACTTTGGACTTGTTAAAGTTGAAGTAGGTATAGTTTGGAAGTTTCAAACAATTTTCTATTCATGATACAATCATCAACTGATTTTATGATCTTAAATTATTTAAGATCATCCGCGTATAGTAGTACCTATGTTAAAATACTAGACACAGCTAATGATATCATTGATGCAAAAACGAATAATAATGGTCCGAGATTAGAACCTTGCAGATGTGATTGTGATTGGTGCAGATTTATGCCCGTGTCGATTGACATCTATGGACATAGTGTTCTCAAAAAATGTCACTGTGGTCAAGTAGTGGTTGGTGGATTTTATTAAAAAATGTCCTTTTGATTATTGATTATTTAATGGTTCTCTCGCATCTTCGTAAAAGCAGTTTATTGTTTAGTAAAAGTTTAACAATGGTATATTCGAGAATAAAATAGTGATTTACGAGTCACAGACGAGTGTTGTATTGTATTATTACGAAAAAGAAATTTTCATTTTAAACTCTAGTAGAATATTATAAACTATACCTACCTACTTTATTTACTAATATACAGGAAGTTTCATAACTTCGAGTGCATACGTTAAAGGTATATTATGTTGTTTGATTTGCTGATTACGAATGAAAAAGAATTGTTATAAAATTCAAAAAACTAAGGGTAGTTTACCTGCAGCATTTTTTGTAGTACTGCACTGGATTCGTTATCCTATTAAACATAAACAATAGAAGTAGGCAATCAAAATCTTAAATTATATGATACTAGCAAAATAAACAAACAAAATTTAATTATTTTTAATGGGCAACATGGAAATTAATTTTGCGATTTAAAAAAATGATTTTTGGCTCGTAATCAGCATATCAAACAACCATTAACGTATGTAGGTACCTGAAGTTATAAAACACCCTGTATATTGAGTTAAATTATTTAATCTGTAAAGATAATTAAAAGTGATCACCTGGTAAAAAAATGTAATTCTTGATAAATACGAACTTTTTTATGTCATTGGTTAAAGTCAGTGATGTCAAAAAAACTAACTAGCAGAGCTAAATTGTACTATACTATTAAAAAAATACATTATAACAGATTAGGCTTAGTGATATAATGTTTGTTTTTAGTACGGGGTATAAAGATTAAATTTGCTGCCCTGCTGCCAGAGGAAAGTACATAATGTGCTGAGTGATTCAGAATCCACTATAAGCAGTAGGTCTTTCACAGAAATGAAGTTGATAATTAGTAATTACTTAATCCTGCTGTTGGTGTTAAATTAATATAACAAAAATGGTATTACTAAACAATAATATTTGGACCCTTAGTTGATACAAATGGCAAAAGAGAATAAATAATTTTCCTGTAACTCTTTAAAAAATATTTGTTTAGCACACGAAAATGTACAACAATTCTCAACTTACATCAAATTGTCGTTCGCTGCTCAAAAATCATACAAATTGTTTCAGCATCATCTGGTCGCTCTTAAAACTAAATGCATTATTTTATTTTCATTATATTACAATAATTATTGAAAATATTTTGAATAACGCAACATTTATATATATATATATATATATATATATATATATATATATATATATATATATATAGAGGAAATCGACCGTTTGTAGTATAGGAAAGTTAAAAATCTCGGGAATCGGTCAGAGCACAATTACTAGTTGTTTTACGTACTTCAATTTATTTCAAAAATTCCAATATTTCGGACATTAGTTGTGTCCTTCATCAGGGATACTATCAGGAAAAATACAAAATATATCACAAAAAATTACACAAGTAAAAACATGGAAACATTAAAAAAAATACTTACATGGAAACATTGCAGACAGTGATTTTGTTCATAATTTTAATACTTAATACTTTTCGTAAGTATTTTTAAAATGTTTCCATATACATATATTTCAACTGCCCTAAATGAAACATGTAAAAGTAGTACTTTTCTCTCTTATCCAATACTATTGCAAAGTTAAATATTGTTATAAAAATATTCCTTTCCTATATTAGTATTGTATTCAAAATAATATAAATTGTAGCACTGTTTTCCTATATTTCTATAACTACCTACATTACACTCTTAAATTAAATATAAAACTGCAAGTGATTATAATTTAAATTTTATCTATGTAGTTACAAATTGAAACAATCATGAATCATAGACTACAAAATATTGGAATTTCAAATACAAGATTGTTGCATTAAAAAATATTAACCTATTAAAATTAACAGTAACTATCAGTCATTTGATTATATAACGTGAGATGCAAATATTTATCAATTATAATGTACTCGTATCTATAAAATCATAAAAAATTTAGGTTATTTAAAAAATGATTAATACCAACTCGAGTAAATAATATTTTTGAACAATTTTCACATCCTTTATTTACTAAACTTTTAACTTATAATATAATATTAAATAATAATATTATTATATGTATTAAAAAAAAGTTATCCAGCAAATATAACAATAATTATTATCACCACAACATATAAGGTATATTTTTATTCTTAGAAAGTACGAAATTCGGCTACGAGCTACGATATTTCACACAAAAACCACTCGTAACTTGTATAATAATTAAATAATATAGTGATTCATTATTATCGAAATGATGCTATAATAACTAATGTAGATGATATGGCAGAAACGACCTAAAATTTAAAACAGTATACATTTATGTGGACAATTATACTACAACGTTACTCTTACTGTATATAGTAAAGTAAAGTTTAAGGTTAATAAATTACAAACTGTAATATTGAATCTGTTGTGATACATTTGAAGCGAATATTTTGCAATCTGAAATGGTAATGATATTAAAATAGTTTTTTGTTATTATTAAGAATTTATTTTATTAGCGGTGCACTTACATTATTATCGAGATATGGCATTAATTTTTTCTTTTCATGAAGTATCTTTGAAAATTCTTCAGCCTAAACATGACACAAAATAGTAGCAATGTCGTCAAATGCGCAAAAGAAAACAATTTGTAATACTATGAACTTTCTATTGTCTTCTTTTTGACATACGAGTTTCAGAAAATTAGAATTATTGTTATTTTTTCTTCCGGTACCAATTTATTTTGTTTTTGAATTAATTTTGTTATAATTTACATCATAAATGTAAGACTTGGCATTTATATAGTAAAATAATGTAGTTTATACTCGAATGAAATTTCAATTTTTTTAAATTTCGTTTTCTATACTAGGGTAATTCACAACTTCGGCATATAGTGTTCACTATTTTCGTATGGAATTTCATTAATTTATTATTCTTGTCATTGTACAATTAATTAAAATGTCATTTAATTTCGTTTATAGTTAGTCAGATATCCATTGTACAATTAACAATCCAGTGGTTTCAAAAATATGCTTCTTGCGAAAACGAATTTTTTTCAAATTCTTTTTTTATAACCTGTAAGTCGAGTACTATATTAAGCCAGTAAAATTTACAATGCACGAAGTTACGAATCACCTGTATAAAAGATTATAATAGTGTTATGTATAAAAATACTGAAAAACTTACTTGAAAAACTATTTTAGAAGAAATGTTCGTAATCATAAAAATGTTAAGGCAGTCAAAAACAAACCAAGAGAAATTTGATATTACATTTGAAACTGGATCCTGGTACAATATAATTTGTTCAAATATTACAATAATATCAGCCAATAATGAGAAAAACAATTGCAGAAGATGTAGTAGAATTACAAAAGCATATCTGTCATTCAATATTTTTACAAGTTCAACAAGATTGGAATGAATTTTGCATAAAGTTTTTAATTTTGTGACCGGATGATATGTTTTCTTATCGAATATTTTCAATAAATGTTTCTTTATTAGGTAAAATCTCCTTTCAATAATCCATAATAGCAAATAAAATTCATAATAAGATGCTACGTAAACACAGATTAAATACGTATTAAATAATATGAATAAATTTAATTCTAAGGTACAATAGTATGTAAAACAGTAAAGAAAAATGTAAGAATAACATATTATGATACTAACGACAATGGCACAACAAACAACACCCATTTTAATTTTTCGATAGTTAACTGAAATTCCTAAAATGCGAAATTCTGAATCAATTTGGTGTATTTCATTTAGCACATATAATAAATTTTTATAATTTTTGTAACCGAAAATAAATATATACACCACCGTAAAAAACGTAATAAATAATAATATTACACTTGTAAAGTCATCGAGTGACTTTAATGTAATGTGTCGGTTGCAAATGACAAGAATTACAATAAAAACCACTCGACACATTGTGTACCAAAAATCAAATATCGCTTCTATGGTTTCAAGTTTCACGCTATATGGGATGGATCCCAAAATTCGGGCGATTTTATAAAACGGTTCCAAAGCTTCGAAAATATTTTGTGCTTCAAAAATATTAGACATATTAAATTTCATTTTAACTGAACTTATACTAGGGCTACGTGATTTATAATGGTTGACAAACTAAAGTATAGGTACTACTTTACTTGATAATTTGTGCTTATTAGTTTATTACATTATGGTAACGTAAAGTCAAGTCAACTAACTTATAATATAATGAAAACCTTTTTATTAAATTAAAATTTATATTTATTGATAATTTCCTTTAGGAGCTGTGATATTATTTTTAAAAACAAGAAGATACTTAGATATTAAAATTTGATTTAATTAAGTTTACTTACATTGATAATTTTATAAAAAATAAGAAGCAAATATATCAAATTAAAATTTCTGCATAGCCACAATAAAAATAATTCTATAACTGAGTACTTATACATATATATATATATATATATATATATATATATATATATATATATATATATATATATATATATATATATATATATATATATATATATATATATTGTTGTAACATGCATTCCATATTTGAATAGGTACTATATTCCAATTTAACTCTATACTAATGTATATTGAGTTAATTTATTTAATCTGTATTTAACCTGGTAAAAAAAATTATTCTTGATAAATACGAACTTTTTTATGTCATTGGTTAAAGTCAGTGATGTCAAAAAACCTAACTAGCAGAGCTAACTTACTATACTAATAAACAAATACATTATAACAGATTAGGCTTAGTGATATAATATTTGTTTTTAGTACGGGGTATAAAGATTAAATTTTCTGCCCTATTGCCAGAGGTAAGTACATAATAATAATAATAATTTATTTTGCCAATCGATCATATACATAGAAATGTGGCACGTCAAGTTACATTTAAAAAAAAATCAGACAGATATATTAAACAGAGATTATAAATTATCATTAAAATATTCTTCAACACTATGTGCTGAGTGGTTCAGAATCCACTATAAGCTGTAGGTCTTTCACAGGCATGAAGTTGATAATTAGTAATTACTTAACCCTGCTGTTCTGTTCGCATTTTGTTACATTTATTATGTCCGGGTCAATATAACCCAAGCGTATTTTATTGGCGTAAATATTGGTGTTAAACTAATATAACAAAAATGTTATTACTAAATAATATATTTTACCCTTAGCTGATCATACAAATGGCAACAGAGAATAAATAATTTTCCTGTAACTTTTATACCTACAATATTTGTTGAACACAAAAAATGCACAATTCTCAACTTACATTAAATTGTCGTTCGCTGCGATATTTATGAACTATACTAATTGCATTATTTTATTTTCATTACATTACAATAACTATTGAAAATATTTTTAATAACGCAATATTTATATTATTATTATTATTTAAACTGCCCTAACTGAAACATGTAAAAGTTATCCATTTTTTGGATGGCAAAATTAAATATTGTTATAAAAATATTCCTTTCCTATATTAGTATTGTATTCAAAATAATATAAATTGTAGCACGGTTTTCCTATATTTCTATAACTAGGTACCTACCTACATTACACTGTTAAATTAAAAATAAAACTGCAAGTGATTATAATTTAAATTTTATCTATGTAGTTACAAATAGAAACAATCATGAATCATGACTAAAAAATATTGGAATTTCAAATACAAGATTGTTAACTTCGCATTAAAAAATATTGACCTATTAAAATTACCATTAGCTGTCATTTATAGGATTGTATAAAGTGAGATGCAAATATTTATCAATTAGGTATAATGTATCTATAAAATCATGAAAAATTTAGATTATTTATTTAAAAATTGATTAATATTAATACCAACTCGAGTAAATAATATTTTTGAACAATTTTCACACGTTTATTTACTTGAAACTTATAATATCTTCAGTATTAAGAAGGAGTTATACAGCAAATTTAACAATAATTATTTTCACCACAACATATTTAAGGTATATTTTTATTCTTAAAATGTACGTAATTCGGCTACGAGCTACGATATTTCACACAAAAACCACTCGTAACTTGTATAATAATTAAATAATAAATAATATAGTTATTCAAATGATGATAATCGAAATGATGCTATAATAACTAATGTAGATGATATGGCAGAAACGACCTAAAATTTAAAACAATATAAATATGTGGACAATTACTTTACAACGTTATTCTTACTGTATATAGTAAAGTAAAGTTTAATGTTAATAAATTACAAACTGTAATATTGAATCTGTTGTGATACATTTGAAGCGAATATTTTGTAATCTGAAACGGTAATAATATTAAAATAGTTTTTTGTTATTATTAAGAATTTATTTTATTAGCGGTGCACTTACATTATTATCGAGGTATGGCATTAATTTTTTCTTCTCATGGAGTATCTTTGAAAATTCTTCAGCCTAAACATGACACAAAATAGAAGCAATTCGTGAAATGCGCAAAAGAAAACAATTTGAAATACTATGAACTTTCTATTGTCTTCTTTTTCTTTTTGACATACGAGTTTCAAATAATTAGAATTATTGTTATTTTCTCTTCCGGTACCAATTAATTTTGTTTTTGAGTTAATTTTGTTGTACATTATAAATGTAAAATTTCGTCACTTTCTGATAAAAATTGCCTAAGTTATAAAAAATCCAAATAGGGAATAGTTAGCTGACTCATCCTGTATATATAGTCTTGTGCATAGTAACGAAGTTATATGCTTTATGGACTTAACCGGTGTCATAATTTGGTGCAAAAAAAGCCCAGGACTTGTCCGATTTTTGCTAGAAACTATGACATCGGTTGAATATGAGTAGTGAGTATTGAGTAGGTAGTGTTTTACGATCTTCTTGTTCTTGTTTTTAATTTTCTTGTCTTGTTCTTGCAGCAAGAACAAGACAAGAAGTAACCATGCAAGAAACAAGACAAGACAAGATTAACCATGAGCAAGAACAAGATATCGAGATCCACTTATTTGCCCAAACGATTTTACAGCCATATAGTTTATACTGTAATGAAAATTCATAGCTTTTTAAATTTCGTTCACTATATAGAGTGATTCACAACTTCGGCATATAATGCTCACTATTTTCGTATGAAATTTCATAAATTTATTATTGTTGTCATTGCACAACTAATTAAAATGTAATTTAATTTCGTTCATAGTTAGTTAGATATTCATTGTACAATTGACAATCCAGTGGTTTCAAAAATATGCTTCTTGAGAAAACGATTTTTTTAAAATTATTTTTTTAAAATAATCAGTAAGTCGAGTACTATATTAAGCCAGTAAAATATACAATGCATGAAGTTACGTATCACCCTGTATAAAAGATTAAAATAGTGTTATGTATACAAATACAGAAAAACTTACTTGAAAAACTATTTTAGAAGAAATGTTCGTAATCATAAAAATGTGAAGGCAGTCGAAAAAAAACCAAGAGAAATATGACATTACATTTGAAACTGGTTCCTGGTACAATATAGTTTGTTCAAATATTACAATAATATCAGCCAATAATGAAAAAAACAATTGCAGAAGATGTAGTAGAATTACAAAAGAATATCTGTCATTCAATATTTTTACAAGTTCAACAAGATTGGAATGAATTTTGCATAAAGTTTTTAATTTTGTGACCGGATGATATGTTTTCTTATCGAATATTTTCAATAAATGTTTCTTTATTAAGTAAAATCTCCTTTCAATAATCCATAATAGCAAATAAAATTCATAATAAGATGCTACGTAAACACTTATCAAATACGTATTAAATAATATGTATACATTTAATTCTAAAGAACAATCGTATGTAAAACAGTAAAGAAAAATGTAAGAATAACATATTATGGTACTAAAGATAATGGCACAACAAACAACAATCATTTTAATTTTTCGATAATTAACTGAAATTCCCAAAATGCGAAATTCTGAATCAATTCGGTGTATTTCATTTAGCGCATATAATAAATTTTTATAATTTTTGTAACCGAAAATAAATATATACACCACCGTAAAAAACATAATAGGTAATAAAATTCCACTTGTAAAGTCATCAAGTGACTTTAATTTAATAATATACCAGTTGCAAATGACAAGAATTACAATAAAAACCACTCGACACATTGTGTACCAAAAATCAAATATCGCTTCTATGGTTTCAAGTTTCACGCTATATGGGACGGATCCCAAAATTCGGGCGATTTTATAAAATGGTTCCAAAGCTTCGAAAATATTTTGTGCTTCAAAAATATTATACATATTAAATTTCATTTTAACTGAACTTATACTAGGGCTACGTGATTTTTAATGGCTGACAAACTAAATTTGTTTAGTAAATACTTTACTTGATAATTTATGCTTAGTTTATTACATTAAGGTAACGTAAAGTAAAGTCAACTAACTTATGATATTATAAAAACCTTTTTATTAAATTAAAATTGATATTTATTGATAATTTCTTTTAGGCCCTGTGATATTATTTTTAAAAACAAGAAGATACTTAGATATTAAAATTTGATTTAATTAAGTTTACATTACATTGATATATCAAATTAAAATTTGTGCATAGCCACAATAAAAATAATTTCTATAACTGAGTACTTATACATATATTTGTTGTAACATGAATTTCATATTTGATTCCAATATTCCAATTTAACTCTATACTATATTGAGTTAATTTATTAAATCTGTAAAGTTTATTAAAAGTGATCACCTGGTAAAAAAATATTTAATTCTTGATAAATACGAACTTTTTTGTCATTGTCAGTGATGCCAAGAAAAAACTAACTAGCAGAGCAAAATTGTACTATACTATTAAACAAATACATTATAACAGATGAGGCTTAGTGATATAGTGTTTGTTTTTTAGTACGGGGTATAAAGATTAAATTTGCTGCCCTGCTGCCAGAGGAAAGAACATAATGTGCTGAGTGGTTCAGAATCCACTATAAGCTGTAGGTGTTTCACAGGCATAAAGTTAATAATTAGTAATTACTTAATCCTGCTATTCTCTTCGCATTTTGTTACACTTATTATGTCCGGGTCAATATAACCCAAGCGTATTTTATTGGCGTAAATATTGTTAAATATTGTTATAAAAATATTCCTTTCCTATATTAGTATTGTATTCAAAATAATATAAATTGTAGCAATGTTTTTCCTATAATTCTATAACTACCTACCTATATTACACTCTTAAATTAAAAATAAAACTGCAAGTGATTATAATTTAAATTTTATCTATGTAGTTACAAATAGAAACAATCATGAATCATAGACTTCAAAATATTGGAATTTCAAATACGGTATCAGGACAATATCCTCCCGGACATTATCCCCCTGGACAATATCCCCCCTAGGACAATGTCCCCCGGACATTATCCCCCTGGACAATATCCCCCCTAGGACAATTTCCCCCTCGGACAATTTCCCCCTAGAAAATATTACCCTGCCAACATCCCCCTACGCAAAATGTGTTTTACTAATAATTTTGCAAATGATGTCACGTAAAAATCATGGCCGCTTTGCTCATTACGCATGCGCCAGATTTTCACGTGATCTGCTCAAGGCAGCGGTACTGAAACAATGCAGTAGATTTTTTTATTAGTGTTGTAATGTATTGTTTATGCCGTCTTTACTATCCCAGCTGGACCTTGCTCCCGAGCAATGGCTCGTGGCAGTCCCACAGGCCTCCCGCAGGGCATGTTGGATCGGACATAGAGTTACATACATGATACATGTGCTTTGTAATATTTTTTTGTAGTCTTGCCGGTTTACCTGAAGATGGTCACTCAGTGACCGAAACCGGTCGTATAATTTTTCAATAAAAGAAAATTAATAGAACAGTGTGAAACAAGACAACCAACTTTATTTTTCCTTAGATAAGTTTATGTCAAAAAATGGAGCTCTGTTGGACTCAAGAAGGGTTTTGTTAGCATAGATTAGTTTATGTCAAAAGAACGGAGTTCTGTTGGACTCAAGAAGGGTTTTGTTAGCATAGATTAGTTTATGTCAAAAAAACGGAGTTCTGTTGGTCTCAAGAAGGGTTTTGTTAGCATAGATTAGTTTATTATAATTAAAACACATTTTGCGTAGGGGGTTGTTGGCAGGGGGATATTTTTTTAGGGGGATGTTGTCCAGGGGGAAATTGTCCGAGGGGGAAATTGTCCTGGGGGGATATATTGTCCGGAAGGATGTTGTCCGGGGGGATATTGTCCGGAGAGATATTGTCCGGGGGGAAATTGTCCTAGAATCTTCAAATACAAGATTGTTAACTTCGCATTAAAAAATATTGACCTATTAAAATTACCATTAGCTATCATTCATAGGATTATACAGGGTGTTTTAGACCACCCGTACCACCCAAATATCTCGCGTAAAACGGAACGAATCAAAAAAAGAAAAAATACGTCCAAAAAGATTTCAAAAATTCTATTAATTGACACCAAATGCAAATTTTTCCCCCACCCCTGGGGGGTGAAGGGGGGGTAGCTTTGTAAATTTAAATGGGGACCCCCATTTTTTATTGCAGATTCGGATTCCTAGATTTAAATAAAGAAGGTTTTGTCCGAAAATTTTTTAAGATTTTTCGAAAACAACGTAATTTATCGTCTACGCAAGGGTGGGATAGGACTGACATTACGGTAAGTACCTTACACAGTTATAATTTTTTAAATGATTTTTATTTCTTGTTTCAGTTACTGCGCTTTTTTCTTTTTGTCAAATTTGAATGAATCAATTTCTGTTTAAAACCAAAATTTAATTTGCCTTTTAACTTCAAGAATCAAAAAAAATTTTTCAAGAATGGTTACACAGTTAAGAGGAATGCCCACCCCTACAAAATTAAGCAAAAATATGTTATCGTTGGGCCCATGAAATTGACTTTAATTTTGGTCCGATTTGTTTGCTCTTTTTTTAAATTTAAAGATAAAAGATGTCTCTAGGTCTGTCTAGTGCCATTTTTTTTAAATTTAAATTTTTACATGTATTTTTTAAGCTCCAAAGTTAGTAAAATTTTAAGAACTTTGAAGATAAAATATTAAAAAACTAAAGTAAAAATTAAAAAAGTGACACTAAGCGGACATAGCCTAGACTTTAATCTTTCATTTAAAAAAAAATTGTTTAAAAATATTTAAAAATAGTGGTAATTTCATGTGCCCAACGAAACCCCATTTGTAGTAGAAAATGGCTAAATACGGTTCATTCATCGAATCAACCGATGTCGTCACAATGGGTAACAATGGTTTGTGACGGCATCACTTCATTCGTTAAATGGATCTTCAAAACTAGTGGGGATTCGTCTTAAAGCGTACTATCTCAGTGGCGAAAGTTTGGTGCAAACGCGGCGAGTTTTTAGACGTCATTTTAACGTACCGCGCAATCAGCCTGTTCTGTCGAATAGGGCGATTCGAACGTGGATAAACAATCTTGAGTAAAGTGGATCCCCGAAAACATCGCAGCTTCAACATCGCCTGTTGAATAGCTGCGATGTTTTCAGGGGGTTCGAACCGTTCTTGCACTTCCACATTTTTTTTACACGACGATCCACTTTGCTCAAGATTGTTTATCCACGTTCGAATCGCCCTATTCGACGGAACAGGCTGATTGAAATGACGTCTAAAATCTCGCCGCGTTTGCACTAAACTTTCGAGACTAAGATAGTTCGCTTTAACTGCGTAGCCACGCTGTTAACCCGTCGAACTATCTATTATAAACTAAATGGTAGACCACGCTGATAATGTTGATTCGGTTATTTTCTTTCTCACCACTTCAATACGAGCTTTAAGCCCCACATCAAATATTTCTATTTGACTGGCGAACTCTGTATTTATCAATTAGGAATAATGGGTATAATGTATCTATAAAATCATGAAAAATTTAGATGACCTACCTATTTAAAAATTGATTAATATTAATACCAACTCGCGTAAGTAATATTTTTGAACAATTTTCACACTATTTATTATCTTGTAACTTATAATATCTCCAGTATTAAGAAGTTATCCAGCAAATATAACAATAATTATTATCACCACAACACCTTATATTTTTATTCTTAAAATGTACGTAATTCGGCTACGAGCTACGAAATTTCACACAAAAACCACTCGTAACTTGTATAATAATTAAATAATAAATAATATAGTTATTCATTATTATCGAAATGATGCTATAATAACTAATGTAGATGATATGGCAGAAACGACCTAAAATTTAAAACAATATAAATATGTGGACAATTATTTTACAACGTTATTCTTACTGTATATAGTAAAGTAAAATTTAATGGTAATAAATTACAAACTGTAATATTGAATCTATTGTGATACATTTGAAGCGAATATTTTGTAATCTGAAACGGTAATAATATTAAAATTGTTTTTTGTTATTATTAAAAATTTATTTTATTAACAGTGCACTTACATTTTTATCGAGGTATGGCATTAATTTTTTCTTTTCATGGAGTATCTTTGAAAATTCTTCAGCCTAAACATGACAAAAAATAGTAGAGTAGTGAAATGTGCAAAAGAAAACAATTTGTAATACTATGAACTTTCTATAGTCTTCTTTTTTTGACATACGAGTATTTATAGAATTATTGTTATTTTCTCTTCCGGTACCAATTCATTTTGTTTTTGAATTAATTTTGTTATATTTACATCATAAATGTAAGACTTGGCATTTATATAGTAAAATAACGTGGTTTTTACTCGAATGAAAATTCACAGCTTTTTAAATTTCGTTCAATATACAGGCTGATTCACAACATCACAACGTCGGCATTTATAAAAACAAACATAACTTTGTTACTAACAAAAAAAAGAATTCCATGTGCCAGAACTAATATAGCGACTAAAAATCCAAATGTTTTTGGCTTGAAAGTTTTTAATGCCTTACCTAAGGAAATTTCGAATATCCCCAAATACAATTTATTTAAATATCATTTAAAAGTCTTTTTAATAGATAAATGCTGGTACAATATTGATGAAATTTTCTTATAAAATTAACTCATTCATTATCTCTTTGAAGAACTTCTCTGGTATCTCAGGTGGGATCCCCAGCACAAACTAATTTTAATTTTTATGTTATTTTATATAACTTCTCTGTGTACATATTATGTAATATAAAATATTTATCTGTAACTGACGCTATCCATATGCATTATCCATGTATCACAGGATCAAAGAATAAATACAATACAATATAGTGCTCACTATTTACGTATGGAATTTTATAAATTTATTATTCTTGTCATTGCATAATTAATTAAAATTTAATTTAATTTCATTCTAGTGATGCGTGAGATAAGACGAGACGAGATTTTTCACTTCTCGTCTCGATTATTGTTATTTCGTCTCGATCTTGTCTCGATTTCTCGACTATTTTTTACAAAAAATTCACCTATTGACATTAACAGTGACAGCTGACTTTTAGTGCCTTAGGCAATTAAATTATTTTTTCATTATCTGCACTGAAAATGCCACTATTTGTCCGTATTACTAGGGTCGAAAGTGAGGTTTACCTGACGGGTCAGCACCTTTCCTACCTACAGATGAAAAGTACTTTTCCTTCCGCTTTATGCGGGATTCCAATTGACTTTTCTATCCTAAGGAGAAAAAGTACTGACCGTTCAGAAATACCTCACTTTAGTCCGCAATATAATAGGGCTGCGTCTCGTCTATGAAACTCTAGTCGCGGCAGTAATTCTGTCATAATTTTGTCTAGTTAAACAAATAAATATTGGTTTTATTGACACGTTTATTAATAATACTTGTATTATTTTCTAAAATTGATAAGTTTATTTATAAGCTGCGGAGTGCGGGCAATATTCGTAATTATTGGTAAATTTTTATATTACTTACCACTTAAGTACTATAGGTATTTTATTAAAATTATAATTATGTCTAGTTAAAATTCACACACACACACACACACATATATATATATATATATATATATATATATATATATATATATATATATATATAGGGTGTAACACGAAATGCGGGCCATAGGCGTTTAACATGGTAAATCAGTTTTTCCGTTCGCATTGCTTCCCTAATTATTTTAGACAAAAATGTTTGTTGTTGAGCATAAAATTCTACATCCGGATCAGTAAACAAAATTTATTTTGGTTGCTTTATAACTGCAGAAATCAAATTTGAAAATACACGGAATAGCGAATTAATAGTAACAGCCATGGAATTAAAAACAGGAGATGAACAAATGCGTAACGCTTTAAATGTCAATGTCAGAATAATAGATTGTCAAAATCATTTATACGTAGGTACTAATAATTTGACGTTTAAAACGTTACGCATTTGTTCATCTCCTGTTTTTAATTCCATGGCTGTTACTATTAATTCGCTATTCCGTGTATTTTCAAATTTGATTTCTGTAGTTATAAAGCAACCAAAATAAATTTTGTTTACTGATCCGGATGTATAATTTTATGCTCAACAACATTTATTTGAAACATTTTTGTCTAAAATATTTAGGGAAGCAATGCGAACGGAAAAACTGATTTACCATGTTAAACGCCTATGGCCCGCATTTCGTGTTACACCCTGTATATATTAATTTTAAAAGGGGAAACCCCTATGGTTTTAGGTTCAGTAACCATGTGAATTAGATATACATATTACATACGAGTCAAATGTTTAGACAATCACAACGTCCATGCTCTTCAGTGGGATTCGGACCCACGACCTCGCCAGCCGATCGGACCACAGTGAGTTTCAGCACGTTAGTCCACGAGGCCAACGTGGCCGGAAAAAAATTCATAATTATGATATGAATCTAAACATAATATAAAATAAATACTTATTTACAGATTGATGTACCTACCTATTTATATTATAAAAAAATTTAATCTAATAATTTTGCCTGATCAATGCCAGTAAAATGATAGATCTATGTTGACAGGTTGACTTGACAATTTAACTGAGTTTGACTACAACAAATAAAAATTCCACTAAAAACACGCAAAATACGCGAATTGGCGAAAAAAAATTAAAAATTTCAATATTAAATTGTTGAATAAAGTGAAAATTCGAGAAATTTCGACATTGTAATCTCGTCTCGAACTTTTTTTGAAAAAATCAGTCTCGTCCCGACCAGACGAGAAATTTCGAGACGAGACGAGATTCGAGAAAGTCTCGTCTCGTCTGCATCACTATATCGTTCATAGTTAGTCAAATATTCATTGTACAATTAACAATCAAGTGGTTTCGAAAATATGCATCTTGCGAAAACGATTTTATTTAAATTCTTTTTTTTATAATCAGTAAGTCGAGTACTATATTAAGCCAGTAAAATATACAATGCACGAAGTTATGTATCACCCTGTATAAAAGATTATAATAGTGTTATGTATAAAAATACTAAAAAACTTACTTGAAAAACTATTTTAGAAGAAATGTTCGTAATCATAAAAATGGTAAGGCAGTCGAAAACAAACCAAGAGAAATTTGATAGAACATTTGAGACTGGTTTTTGGTACAATATTATTTGTTCAAATATTATAATAATATCAGCCAATATTGAGAAAAACAATTGCAGAAGATATAGTAGAATTACAAAAGCATATCTGTCATTCAATATTGTTACAAGTTCAACAAGATTGGAATGAATTTTGCATAAAGTTTTTAATTTTGTGACCGGATGATATGTTTTCTTATCGAATATTTTCAATAAATGTTTCTTTATTAAGTAAAATCTTGTTTCAATAATCCATAATAGCAAATAAAATTCATAATACGATGATAAGCAAACACAGATTAAATATGTATTAAATAATATGAATAAAATAAATTCTAAAGAACAATCGTATGCAAAACAGTAAAGAAAAATGTAAGAATAACATATTATGACACTAACGATAATGGCACAACAAACAACACCCATTTTAATTTTTCGATAGTTAACTGAAATTCCCAAAATGCGAAATTCTGAATCAATTCGGTGTATTTCATTTAGCGCATATAATACATTTTTATAATTTTTGTAACCGAAAATAAATATATATACCACCGTAAAAAACGTAATAAATAATAAAATTCCACTTGTAGATTCATCAAGTGACTTTAATTTAATAATATGCCGATTGCAAATGACAAGAATTACAATCAAAACCACTCGACACATTGTGTACCAAAAATCAAATATCGCTTCTATGGTTTCAAGTTTCACGCTATATGGGATGGATCCCAAAATTCGGGTGATTTTATAAAACGGATCCAAAGCTTCGAAAATATTTTGTGCTTCAAAAATATTATACATATTAAATTTCATTTTAACTGAACCTATACTAGGGCTATGTGATGTATAATGGTTGGCAAACTAAATTTGTATAGGTACTACTTTACTTGATAATAATTTATGCTTATTAGTTTATTACATTAAGGTAACGTAAAGTCAAGTCAACTAACTTATAATATTGGGAAAACCTTTTTATTAAATTAAAATTGATATTTGCTGATATTTTTTTTAGGCGCTGTGATATTATTTTTAAAAACAAGAAGATACTTAGATATTAAAATTTGATTTAATTAAGTTTACATTACATGGATAATTTTATAAAAAATAAGAGGCAAATATATCATATTAAAATTTGTGCATAGTCACATTAAAAATAATTTCTATAACTAGGTACTTATATATTTGTTATAACATGGATTCCATATATGAATCCAATATTCCAATTTAACTTTGTTATAATAACATGAAAACATTGTCAACCACTTAGACCATATATGTTCTAGACACGTAACGCCTATTTAAATGTACAGTGGGTTTTGAAGCCAGCACTAATGACAGAGAGATAGAGATCCCAAAGTTGCTGCAGTGCAAGTTGCATACTTTACACTTTTTAAGTGGCATTTATTGCTAATTCTTGGATTCTTTCATTCTTGTTGTCATCTGTCACAATTTTGTATATTTAGAAGTTATCTTGTGTATTTTGATTGTATTTTATTGAATACTAACAATAATGTGAATCACGAACTGTCACTTGTCAAATCAAAAATGCAACCCGCATTACATCAACTTTGGTGAAAATGCATCCCGCATTACAACAACTGTGGGCTAACTGACAGAAGTGTCGGCTTCACAACAAATGACTGCGTGCCGGGTCTAAGGTATCTATGGTCGAAGGCCAACCAATACGATTGAGAAAGATATAGTTATGTTATTAGACAAAGATAATAGTTTTGGAACCAAAGTCAGTTAAGTAAGAAAGTGACGTAACTTTTAACCAATAAATATTTGGAATGTCTAAAGCTGAATCCACAATCCACATACGCATTTAGATTTAAGGTGTACATTTATGTTTACAGTCAATTTATTAAAAAAATAAAGCACTCATAATAATAAATTGACAGAATCCAAAGAAATTCTGTTCTATGCTTACGTTTAAGAAAGTTCAAATTCATCTACCTAAATACTAGCATTCACAATATTTGAAACTGTGAATGCTCGTATATTTAGTTACATGAATTTAAACTTTCTTAAACGTAAACATAAATGTAAACCTTAAATCTAAATGCTTATGTGATTGAGGCTGATATACGTTAAACAAAAAAAAATCATTAATGTGGCGAAGCTAAGTGATCTAAAGTTCTACGTCAATCAAATTTTAATTTTATAATTACCAACATGTGACATATTTCATACATATTATGATAATTGAAGTTTATCTTTTTCATAATGAATGTAAGAACTTTGGATTTGTTAAAGTTGAAGTATACCTAGTTTGGAAGTTTCAAATAATTTGAAATTCATGATACAATCTTTTATGATCTTAAATTATTTAAGATTATCCGCGTATAGTAGTATGTTAAAATACTAAACACAGCTAATGATATCATTGATGCAAAAAATGAATAATAATGGTCCGAGGTTAGAACCTTGCGGAACTCCTGATGTTGTGATTGGTGCAGATTTATGACCGTATCGATTGACATCTATTGACATAGTGTTCTCAAATAATGACACTGAGGTCAAGTGGTTGTTGGATTTTACTAAAAAACCGTATACCATTCTATAGTTGATGTCCTTTTCATTATTGATTATTTAATGTTTCTCTTGCATCTTCGTAAAAGAAGTTTATTGTTTAGAATTAGTTTAACAATGGTATATTCAAGAATAAAATAGTGATTTACGAGTCACAGACGAGTGTTGTATTGTAATCATTCGAAAAAGAAATTGTCATATTAAACTATAGTACAATATTATAAACTATACTTTATCTACTACTATACAGGTTGTTTCATAACTTCGAGTACATACGTTAAAGGTATATTTTGTTTAATTTGCTGATTACGAATCAAAAAGAAATGTTTTAAAATTCGCAAAATTAAGGGTAGTTTACCTGCAGCATTTTTTGTAGTACTGCAATGGATTCGTTTTCCTATTAAACATAAACAATGAAACAATAAGAAATCAACATCTTAAAGTATATAATACTTGTAAAATAAACAAACAAAATTTAATTATTTTTAATGGAACAATAATTACTCCACCCAGTGGCAGTGGCAACAAAATATTTTTGACTGGGTAACATGGAAATTAATTTTGAGATTTAAAAAAAATTATTTTTGACTTTTAATCATATCAGCATATCGAACAACATAATTATACCCTTAACGTATGTACTTGAAGTTATAAAACACTCTGTATATTGAGTTAATTTATTTAATCTGTTTATTAAAAGTGATCACCTGGGTAAAAAATATTTAATTCTTGATAAATACGAACTTTTTTTGTCATTGATTAAAGTCAGCGATGTTAAAAAAACTAACTAGCAGAGCTAATTGTACTATACTATTAAACAAATATATTATAACAGATGAGGCTTAGTGCTTGTTTGTGTTTTAGTACGGGGTATAAAGATTAAATTTGCTACCCTGCTGCCAGAGGAAAGTACATAATGTGCCGAGTGGTTCAGAATCCACTATAAGCTGTAGGTCTTTCACAGGAATGAAGTTTATAATTTGTAATTATTTAATGCAAGTAAAATCGGTGGAAATCCGGACCGTACCTTCTTTTTGGGGCAATGCAATGTCGGGGGACTAACTAAATTGTTATTTACATTTTTTAATACCTAGTAGTAGATAAATAATGATTAATAATGTAAGTGAATAGTGCCCAAAAAATTTATTTAGAGATGTAGTAAATTGTCGGATAATGGACTAGTGTTGTTTAAATAATTAATCGAAAATTATTGCAACGTTTCGATTTATTTAAAATAATGATTAATACTTTCATATGGTTTTTTTATTAGTTATTTACGATACAAGTACGTAAAGCAAATATTTAGTCACGAACGGATTCGAATTGAAACACGAGCGCAGCGAGTGTTTTAAGACCCGTGAGTGACTAAATATGCTTTACGTATGTGTATCGTATAAGATTTTATCTACGATAGAATTTAAAAAACTCGAAAAATATAAAAAAATCCTTTTAAATTTGAATTAGGATCAAAACAAGTTTGCGTTGACAAGAAAATTTTCACGTTAGTTACCGATTGTTGTGCGAATGTTTTTGCGTGTTTTAAAACTTTAACCACTCGTTGCTGCGCAATCCGTGACTAATGAAATCTTGCTATTAAACAATTGTTTTACAAACCTAAAACTGACAACTAATTGTCAATTTTACACACTATCGTAGATAAAAAATATTTTATTCGTAGTAAACAGCCAAAAATCTGACGTTGAACAAAACGTAATAACTGTCTGTTGCTCAATTGCAGTAAAGGCATTACGCATGCAAATTATATGCTCTCGTGGTAGTTATGTCCCTTGGGACAGGGACGACTGAAGGAGGAAATGAAATTATATTTCTTTGTAAAACCTCCCCTGGTGATGTTTACTTCTCGCAGTGACTTTTATTTTGTTTTTATGTATGCGACGCGCAGCACAGAACAACAAGTTGGGATTTTTCGTTTTGTCAGACATGTTCAGTGTTTATGAGAATAAGAAAATAACTTGTTTTATTTAAATTGTAGAAGTGAGGACTGAGGAGTGAGATAAGTGAAACGGCAAGAATTTTATGACCATATTATTGTTATTTAACAACTGCAAAAGCACTGCGAGATGAAAGAAGTCTCGCTAAAGTTGAAGTTGTCAAGATATAACGATACTAAAACTTGCAATAATTAATCTATTTCGAATTTGTAATATGGGGTAGATATCTGAGTGCACTATATGTAACGGACTGTTATTCTGTTTTGACAATGACATTGACAACTCAGGATTGAACTCACTCAGGTATACATTTTAGTTTAACCGCTTAAATAATATTCCTTCGGTTGGAGTTAAATAAACAATATTTTAAAAACTGACTGATTTCCAGTTATTTTCATTTCCTCATGAATATCCAGTCAATACTGTTCCATCACCTTATTAGGTCACACTATTTTAGTTGTTTCATTTCTATTATCAGTTATCAGCAATATTTAAAAAATTAAATATTGGGGTAATAATTTTTTTTTGAAAAATGTCATAAAAAGTTGAAGTTTTTTGTCTAAGAACGTAAAAGATTTTTACATCCAGGATTTAATAGTATATTAGGTATATATTAAAGGACTAAAGTGCATGATTTAATCCTGAGGGTTAAGTATATTATTCACCTGAGGTATTAAAGGTACTTTAGTCCTGTGGTATATACGATATTTTTTGCACTTCATTCTCAAACGAATACAAAATAGTTTAAAAGAATACGCACATTTTGCAATTTTGAGAGTAAACTTTACGACAAATATTTATATTGTTTTCATAGATATTCTGCAAAAAATAGCACACGTATTTACTTGACAACCAGGATTTAGGGTATGTTCCAAAATTAAACCACATGTACCATGGTAATTTTTTTCAGGATGTCAGTACTAATTTGAAACGCGGTAACTGAAAACGGCGGTAAATTTTTGCAAATATTCGTTACCACGATCACCGTGCTAGAGAGCACGATATTTGTGGTAAATTTGTATTTGTGTATCGCGATCTCACAGTTTTAACTTAAAAACGTTGGTTTGTTTTGCTGTTGAATGGCTGATTTTTCTCTGTTGGAAATGATTATATATAAACGGATTTATCTATTCGAAAAATTTGCGAAATTGTATGTAAGCATGTATTATTTGTGTATCATATTATGCTTTTATTTAAAGATGAAAACGTATATATTTGTGACTTTTGTGCTTCCATTTCAATAAATATAAATTTTACCGAAGCGTTTCACAAGTTTCTGAGAGAAACGTCACATTCAGTTACCAAAGAATTACCGTAGCATAATACCACTGTAAACATGGTTTAATTTTGGAACATACCCTAAATATGAAAAATAATCTCTTGGGGCAAAATAAAGTACCTTAGCCCCTAAAAATAAAGACACATGAAGAGTTTCAGTCCGAGAAGCCAGAAGTGCAAAAAAGTCTTTTACATCCAGCATCCAGCAATTTTTTGATAGAAGAAAGAGCCACAATTTAATAAAATTATATAGTTGACAATGACACTTTGGTTCTAATTTATCAGGTGCCAGATTGTCTTCATCGCTTTCTGATAATCATTCTAGTAGTATTGAAATATTTCAATTCAATATTTATAGAAAATATTTAATTAGAACGTTTCTTTAGTTTGTTGCCACGGAAACATTAAATGCTACATTGATTAATTTGATTAGTATCAAAAAGTATCAAAATTTTTTCTTATCTTTACATTTCTACTAATATTGGGACATATTTTTCGAAAAAAAAACGATGTTTGATACTCGATTGAGAAATGCTTTTGCATTCTCCAATGATTTTGTTTGCTCGCTGTGCTCGCAATAAAAACTTTCATCCTCGAATGCTAAAGTATCATTTCGTAATCGTTAATCTAGAATAAAAAATAACTATTTTGCACGATCGGCCATTTTTCAGTATTTCCTGGCCCTGTTTCCAACGCAGTAAGTTTTGTTTAAGAATTAAATATTTATTATAAGCATTTTGGACCGGTATCAGATAACATTGGAAATCTCGACTACGTCTCGGTCTCCAAACATTATCCTCAACCAGTAAACTGCACTTACCGCCCTTGGTACCTACTTAATAATTAATATACTATTTTTTTCAGGTTAAAGACGCAATAAACCAACTGCAATATTGCGGAGCACGATAAAAATTATTTTATTACGACAATTAATTTTCCAAAATATCCAGTATTTTGCGCAGTCACGTTAGCGCTCATATCCACTTCTTGCCAACACTTGGTTCCGCTGCACAGATTGCCAGAAATGATAACCACCCTCTGACGTCACTTCCGCACTTCACTCTACAATGCTGCCAACATAAAGACTCCCACCCCACCCCCTAACAGTGTCTGCTGGCTTGACGCACTGCGCATCGCCAACAGACTGTATTGTTTCTAAAATATACAAAAAATGTGATAAATTTTATTAAATTTCTCGGTTGCGGACAATATTGCCGCAGATGTAATATATCTACCGGTTTTTCACGACGCTTTTTAATGATATAAAACAGGGTTTTTTCGTTTTTCATTTTTCGAGTGGTGTTGAAACAATGAAGATATGATTGTGGAGTTTGTTTAATTTGTTATCTTTTGCTGGAAGATGTTGGCGGTTAAAACAAAAGTGTCAAATGAATGCTGTTTTTAAATAGGAAATGACTTGTTTACCGTCACAAAGGAAAAGAAGCAGGAAGATAATTTTTAAAGATAAATAACAAGAACAGGTTTTAAAAATGTTACATTTTGTAAAAATATTATTTTAAAATACAAAAAAATGTAACTAAATAATAAAATATCACAGATACTGAAAATTAACTACCCACCAACTACAATAATTGTAACATGTTTCCTGGTCCTCTGAATTTGAATCAATGATGCCTAGATACTTTATAATTAAAAACCAGAGTTTATTTGAAACCCAGAACAATAAATGTATCAAATAAAAGGTAAGTATCATAATAAACAAAATAAAAAACGTATTTGCTTCCAATTTTGAGAAAAAAATATAAATAGATAATTATTAAACTTAATAAATATTGCATACATACATACATATTTATATAGGTATAGGTATGTCATAATGCAAATAAAATAGGCCATGTTTGCGTTTTCCAAGCTGTAGGTAGAAGAAAATACTAATATAAAATCGATAAGTAATATTTAAAACACCTTCCATATTATATTGTTCTCTAAAAAAATTATACTATAGAAGAAAAAAATAACACAAATCTTATAAATATCAAAAATATTCAATCAAATAAATCACTTATTACAATTGAACTTGAATTTAAATTTAATAATTTTCATTCAATAAATATTAAATACCCTACTTTAAATTTGATTGTTTATAATAATAAATGAACAGCACAAATTTTTATGTCTTGCATGTTATTTTCGTCTTGAAATTGGTTATATATCGTGTAGAAATGATTTTCTATAATAATAAAAAAATAGTTATTTAAGTAACTAGTGTGTTAATGAGGGCGATTAATAATTGAGACACTTTAACGCGTGATCGAACGCGTTAATTGTCCAGATTATTAATCGCCTGTTAACACATGAGTTAGTTACAATATTTTTCCGTTGATCATATCTATTAAATTTGGATAAAATCTAATTTTATTCCATGACAAATATGTTAGGTTAGTAAAGTTTAGTACTGCTGAGCATCAGTTTTACAAGAATAATATTTAGCTAGAACTGTCGAAATAATCTCGTTTAATACTGTTAAGCATTTTTCTACAACTTAGTGCTAGCTAATATACTATATTACGTGTGTTGAACGCATTAAAAAATCGTTGATCAATTAAAATCATGCATTAATAGAGGGTCATTAATGTATGATTTTTTTACAAGAATGATACTCATTAATAAACGATTAACGGAAATTATTATTTATGCAACAAGTACGCAAAATAGAGTTTTCAAGCCGAGTCCTTAAATTAGGTAAGTATACATATTACACACAAAACATTTTAGTACTTATATTCAAATTTGTTAAGTAACTACGTCATTATTCTAAAATATAACTTTAAAATAAAATTTTGAAAAACAAAAGCTATGGAACAATGAAAGACAGTGAAAACAATCCTATAAAATGTAAATATCAGCTCATTGTTTAGGTAACGTCATTGTAAAGGACAGGAACCGTTAAAATATTATTTTCCGGACTCAAAACAGTTTGTAAAGTAACGATCTTTGAGAGTACAGAGCATAATACTGATATCACTTTTTGCATGCCATTTTATTTTAGTCATAGAATAGTAATTTATTTTCTATTACTAGATAAAAGTAAATTACACACTATATTTTCCACTACATTATATTACCTACTCGGCTACTCGTAGTCGTAATAATATATTTTTCTCATAAACATAAGTACCACAATAATAACATAATAAGGGCAATAAAATAAAGCATAATTTGACATTTTTTTGTCTTAAAAAACACAATATCTTGCATAGTAAATATCGTACAAAAAATATTCAGGTTCAGTTTTGTTCCGGTGTTCTTATATTCAACCGAAGGTAATATGTTCATAAAATGTGGTTAAAATTTTGCTTTAATTATTGATTAAAAATAACAACTACTAATTAATTCAATAAGTGACAGTTAGTATGTATCCATGCAGTGGCGTATTATCCTAGAAGCGAGAGTTTTCATAAAATTGGTGTAAACATTACATTTTTACCTCTCGCCTAATATTCTATAAGAGAGGTATTGTAATGGGTCAAAATTTTCGAGTATGAGTTTTGGTGGATAAGCACGTTTCAGGGTCTCTAGAATACGAATTTACTATTTTCACGATGATGTCTGTGTGTGTGTGTGTTTGTGTGTTTGTATGAACCGGCGATTTTTCGTCCACGATAACTTAAAAAGTATCAAACCGTTTATAACCAAATTTCATATTTAAGGTTTTAATAAGTATCTTAACACCGGATAAGATTTTGGTAGAAATCCGCAAACCGGAAGTAGTACTTTTAGAAGTTTGGAAAAGTTTTCATATATTGGTACATTATTTATTTATGACAATTTTTGCAATTAAAAATAAAAGAAATTGTGATTATCTATGTGTACAGTTAATTATAAATACAAATTGCTGAATCTGGAAGTATTTAACAATAAAATAAAGTACAATTAATATTCTATTTTTTTGACATTCCAGTATCTTGTTGTCCATGATATGAAATTTGTTTCTACATAAAATTTGAATTATTATGACAGTGACAGTACAGTTGACATCTTTTGCTTGCATATTGGTTTACATTATCGTTTACATATTACATGAACATGAAACTATTAAAATGTAAGTAAAACTATTAGATTAGTAAAATAAGCAGAATTAAGCGAGAGGTCGTGTGGTGGCCACAGCAGATTTTTTTTTAAAAAGAAACGTATTAACGGAATAAAATTATTATTTTATTTAACAACTCTTTTATAATCTCTTTTAAACAAACTTTTTCCTTTCAAACAAACAGATTAAACATATTTATTTAATTTAATAAAATTCCCAGGTGGGTACTTACTTACCCACCGTTACATTTTTCAGGTGGGTAGTACTACCCATAGTACCCACCTGTTCCGCCAGCCCTGGGTGGGACTCAAGAAGGGTACTAGGTTCTTTTATATAGTCTATAGTTAAATCCGAATTTCCACCAAAACCGAGTATGTGGGACTCATGAATGGGATAAGGTTTCTTTAGTTCAATCAGAGTTTCTTTCGATTAGGTTCGAATCCCTGGATGGAGAAATTTCGTGTAGGTAATTCATAACCGTGTTTGTAAATACATAACTTTTGATGTCATGCTTTGGTAAATAAAGCTTGCTAAGTACTATTGATTAAAACGTTGTTACAGCGTGGAGTTAAGTGATAATTCCATCAATTTATTTACTAATCGTCAGCATTAACGTGCATTATCATCAATCATCAATAAGTTATAGAACTAAATACCTACATTACTATCTTAAATTTTAAGATTTTAGGTTGAAACATGCCGAATAGAATTGATGTTTCGAAATTCGTTGCTCAAAATAGAGCAGCAATTAGTACAAAAAAAATTGAAAAGAATATAATGTTGGAAATTCTAGATGATTATTGTTCAACTTCAACTTTACATGGTATTAGTTATGTAAACGCTAAGGACAAAAATTTAGTCGAAAGGTAAGTGATGTAATTTTATTGTATTTTGGGTTTTTAATATTATATAGAAGAAATTTTATTTCTTAAGAAAAATCATGAATTAATCTTTTTCTAATAAAGCGTTTATTAGTTTTCTTGTATTATTTTGAAATTCTTTTTGGTTTGCACTTTCCAGCACTGTAATTTTTGAAAAAAAAAATTGATTTGCGGTTTTCAACGTCTAATACATAAATGAATAAAAAATCGCATGCCGCCAACGCATATTTACAAAAATACGAAATGAGTGTAATTTTATAATTTATTGGTTTTTAGAATTTGGTGGATGATAATGTTCGTTTTAAGTGTAGCATCATGTTCTTATCTGATCAGTCAAACATGGATAAAATGGAAAAATAATCCAGTGATTCTTAGTATCAATAAAGAACAAATCCCAATTTGGGACATTCCATTTCCAGCAGTCACAGTTTGTCCAGTTAGTAAAATTGAACAATCTTCCTACAATTATACAACATATTTTAGGAATAGAGATAATCTCGACGAAGCAGAGTAAGTAGAATAATTTTTATTACGGGTGCATTATGTGATTTTATTTTCATTGCTTCTACATTATTCAACGTTAACATTTCAAATAAAATAAGTATGATCATTAATAGGGATCCAGCTCTGAATTTTCCCAAAAGCATAAATACATCGATAGATCCATAAGTTTAGAAAAAAAAATGCACCGCAGGCATTTTTTTGAAAATTTTCAAGATCAAACGTGTTTTCATTCAAAGTTAAATAATATAGAGTTCTTTACAATTAAGCAAATTTAACAAATTTAAATTACCGCGGTAATAAAACGCACGCTATTATTTTGTAGTGTATTTAGGACTATTACATTATACTATTTCGAACGAATCTCGGATTGAAATTGATGTAGAAATCTAGCATGAACCTAGACGAAAAAAGTATAATGTAATTAATTATAAAATATATAAATACTGCATAAAAACAATACAGTCACAGTTCGACAATCTCCGATCATGTCTGAAATACATCCAACGGAGATTACAGTCACGCTTGGATTCTACTGTTGGTGTAGGTCAAATACCTGATTACCTTTAAAATCGTGCTTATAGCGTAGGTACCCATGAATTATTTTTTTTTTTACAAAAACGCGTACCTATATGTACGCTCCAAAAGCATATAGTCGGCAACCCTAATCATTGAATGTTTCTTTTCTAACAGTGCGAAAATCTTCTGGGATTTATCACTAGTGTGTAACTTAGAACAATATTACCAGGACTTTAACAGCACAATTGATTTTGCTGATGAATCAGCGATCTCTAGGATCCGTTCTGTAACAAAAATAAGCTCATAAACCTAATTTTACATTTTATGTATTTCATAATATTTTAGGTTGCACCCAGTAAAGATGACACAATAGATTCTGTACAATGGCAACAATATAATAGACTAGACGATTATTTTGGAGAACAACTTACTGAAGAAGGAGTGTGTTATTCTTTTAACTCATTCAATCAACTAGATATGTTTACTGACCAAATGTAAGTAGATACTGAATAATCATAAGGATTCAATTATTATGTTATGTTGAAGTAGTAGCTGCGCGGATCTAAGCACAGCGCTCAGCATGTGATGACGTAGGAACTCGGAGTTCCATGGAATTCAAATCAATCGGCCAGCAGTTTGTGATTGTCGTTACATTGCAAAAACATCTTGTAATTAAATCGCACTCGGGCACTTCAAACTGACCATTTGATCGTCTTAAATGTAGTCCATTCCATTATAATATCCCTAATTCTGTAATTGGGAGTAATTCTGTTGAATGGTAACCATCAAAATAAAAATAAAATATTAAAGATGTATCTACTAGTAATATCTTACTAAAATATCTAACGTGACACAAATATTCAATAACTCTTTTACAAGTAGTTTTTATTTTTAAAATTAGGAATATAATTTAGAAATTTACAAACCACTTTTACAACTTTAGTTCGAATATTAAATTCAATACAAATATTGCATTTATTATGGTTAAAGATACCTAATTATTTTCTCTATTGCTATTTATAGAAATGAAAAGATAGTGTACATAGACAACAACAAAATGAACACAGGTTGGAATATTGAAGACGGTTATCCAGCAACAAAAAATATGACTACATATCCAGTCAGAACTGCTAAAGATGGACGATTGTCTGGTCTAACTGTAAATCTTTTTTCTAACGTATCTGAAATGGATTACGTTTGTGGATTGCCCATATCTGGATTCAAAGTAAATACTTTACAGAAATTATGTTAAAGGAACATCGCATGACACAAATATCATCCAATGAAAAAATTGATTATAATAATAGGATCAATGGTATCAAAATAAAAAATCTCATTCATTAATTTATTTTCAAGGAACCAATTGAACTAATTAAAACCATGAAAGTACTCAAAAATATCATAATATGTAAAAATTAAATTCAAATCACAAATCAAAGTGTCTAAACAATATAGTCTACTCTATGTTTTAATTAAATTCTATATTTTTTTTAGTTATGAACTTTCAATTTTAATACAATTAGTGACAGATAAACTACATTGTAACTGGATAAAATTTTGATTTACTTCTCAATAACATGAAACAGAAAATCGCTGGTCTAATCAAAATTTTACACCTTTTTTTGTTTCCCACACAAGGTTGAGAATTTAATATTCAAAATTTTTTAACGAGCATTAGAGGTATTGCATTATAAGAATAATTTTTACCAATTTAAGTGAATATAATTATGGAGTAATAATAATAAATTATCGGGATTCAGTCTTCTAATATGTTTTCTACTTTCGTTGGGTACACATTATTTTACTAATTTGCGTCAGGTTATGAACTTAATTATTTCACGCAATGGTCTTTATTTCACTCTTTTTATTTAATAAAATGTACACATATAAAACTACATTAATTAAAAAAAAATACAGACCACAATATAAAGAAACTTCAATATAAAATGGTTTTGACTTGTAATCGTATATTTTATGCAGTTTTAATTAAGAAAAACTCAAATAAAAATATCGTTTGTACATAACCTAATTTGAATGATTTGTTTTATATCAAAATTTATAACTGTCATTGTCAAAATTTCATAATTTCAAATAAAAATTCATTTATTCGGACGAAGGTAGAAAAAAATATTGTATGCAACACGTACGGAATCTCGGTTGTTACCTTATTTATGTGTTTATAGAACTTAGCTACGCCTCATGCTGAAAATTTCACAAACGTAAGGTAACAACCTTCTATTTATCCCTATTATTTATTATATTATTATTATTATTCCATACATCAGTCGATCATCGCATTTATACTTACTTACTTAATCCTATGCCTTTCTACCTTTCGGTGTAAGGCTTCCTGTGTTTCATTTTCTTCTTTTTGTTACTTCCTCTTTTGGAGTTTTCCTCCATATTTCTTTCCATGCTTTTCTATCTTCTATTATTTTCTTTAATTCCTGCCACTTAACGTCTCTTAGTTATATTGCTGCTCTGATTTCTTCATTCCTTGTTTTTATTGGTCTTCCTCTTTTTCTTGTCCGTTGATCTTGCTTCGTATACCCGCTTTGTAGTTCTTTCATCTGACATTCTTCATCTTAGTTGGCTTTTTCTATTATGTCTCTAATTGGTCTCAGTTGCAAATTATTCCTGTATACTACGTTTCTAATTCGGTCTAATTTTGTCTTTCTCTCATTTCTATACTTTGCATTTTACTCTGTTGTTTTTCCGTGGTTGTCCAAGACTCACATCCGTATGTTAGGACATGGATTGCTACTCTATGAAAAACTTCCACTTTTGTCTGTTTGGGTACTTCTTTCTTTGCTAGAAATTTGTTCTTCAGGGCATTAAAAAGTCTTCCTCCTTTGCTGATCCTATCTGCAATTTCTTTTTCAAGGTTTCCATTTTCCTGTATGGTTACGCCTAATATTTAAAACTGTATACTTGCTCTATTTCCGTGTTTTCTATATTTATGCTGTTTTTTCTCTTTTCCATTTACGATTATGGTCTTGCTTTTCTGTTTGTTGATGCTTTATACTTTTATGATGTGGCTGGTTTATATAAGTATATACTTTTATGATCTTTATGTCAGCCACATTTTACGGTTTAGTTGTTTTATATCTTATAACTATGTGTTTATGTTAATTTATTGTATTATTTTATTGTTGTTGGTGTTTCAAGTTTTTGACTATATTAGTCCTGAGGAAGACCTCAGCAAAGCCGAAACGTAGACATAATATATAATAAAAAAAGCATTTTGACTGAAAATCCAGCGATCCTTTTTTTTATTCATCTTCCTGTACCAGGCACGATTACAACTTATTATTATGTTTTTATGTTTACTGCCTCCTTGGTTTACTGTATTGTCCATTATTATTCCTGACGAAGATAGACGTTCAGTCTGTCGAAACGTTGAAAATAATATATAATTACAGAACTAAACCAGAAAACCATTTAGTTATATAAACTATGAGTTCTGCAAGTTTCTTTACTATATTGAAACGATATTGTTTAAATAAGCAAACACTGTCATTTTAGGTGATTCTCCATAACCCCGCGGAAACACCCAAAGTGTCTGAACAATATTTCTTGGTTCCTTTAAACAAAAAAGTCAGTATCATTGTCCGTCCAGAACTAACCAAAACTGAAAATGACGTTAGAGATCTACCGCCACATACAAGAAAATGTTACTTTTCTAATGAAAAGTCACTAAGATTTTTTAAAGTGTACACTCAAAATAACTGTAGAAAAGAATGCACCTCTAACATTACAGAAGAATATTGTGATTGCGTGCCTTTTTATATGCCAAGTAAGAAAAATATCTCAATTTCTCGTAAACGATCATTCTTTAATTTTATTTCCTAGGTGATAACAAAACGGCAATATGCGGATTTCAAAGAATTGAATGCACACAGATAGTGCAAGGTACGTACGAACATAGGTGCATATCATATTGCATACATCAATGCCAACTTCTGTTGACAGTTGCGTGAAATAGTTGTTTGTATACCAAGGGCTGAAAGTAGCCTTTTGCAGATTGAGGCACGAGTGCATCTAGTCGAAGTCTGCAAAAATACTTTCAGTCAGAAGTATACACAACATTTTTTCTACAATTAATTGATTTGTATTACGATCAATAGAAATTTTGTAATAATTTTTCATCTAAATCATCATATTATCTACGAAAGCTAAAAATTTTAATGTAGAAACACAATACAACAAACGTAAATGTAAACAAACTGGACTTTTAGAAAGAATTTTGATTGAATATTGGACCAAATCTTTATAAATTATTTATGGTTACCTACTGGAAAAAAGAAAAAGAAGTGCTTTGAAAATATTTTCAGACCGACACTATTTGAAACGGTCTCCAAAGAATAAAGTGAAGTTCAAAAAGCCTACTATTAATACCGATCGTGGAAATTTGTATATTTCATAACGAGTTTCGAAAGTGAGAAATATCGTGCGATTGTAAAGTTTGACGAACGAGGTGCAATCGAGCACGAGCAATACGATATTACTTTCGAACGAGTTATAGACGCGATTTTTTAGACAACCATAAAAACATATTTTTTCGCTTTTTAATACACACACAACATTCGAATGACAATTCTACTGTCATTCCAATTAATCGATAAACAAAGCAAAAGCTTTTATGTTGATTTCGGTTGATTTGGTTTCATAATTACGATATGATCATACTAATTCTTGACATTTTCAACTTTCTTAAGGTAGTAAATCCATGGGTAGTGACAACCCAAAATATGTCTCAAATTAACCTACATCATTCATTACAAGTCGTAGGTTACCGTTGCAATAACGAAGATAATTGACACTAAAACGAGCTAAAATGCATTGCGTATATGGAGGTTAGCAGTAGATGATGTACTAAACGATTAAACACATATTTGGTAAATGAATAAGTATGTTATTCTTTGATATTTGATATATTTATTAAAAAAGTACAAAATATGAGTGAATATAATCGCACGTAAAAGGTTCCAATCTCAAGAAAAATTATATTTTGACGTCATACTATTGCATTTCAGTGTAAACTTTAGTTTCAATTATCTATTTTATTTTAATGGATACCTATGATTTATATTTATTTGACTACTTTGGCTTCATCTCACATCGAAATCACGCATACTTATGACCGACGGATTTTCTAGCTTAAGTAGTCTGCTGCCGCGATATCTATTACTTTCTGTAGTGGTTGTCTAAAAAGTTATTTTGACACTTATTAGATAATATGCTGTTTTACTTACATTATTTTATGACCGATAGCCGCCATATTGATTTTTGAAGTAAAGGAAGAGCTTACATTTAATTTGGATTATGAAATGGGCAAATCATTGGAATCCACTCGTGAAATATTTAACCAGTGTGACTGCCTTCCTTCGTGCTCCAATCTGCAGTACACTGCTGAAACATCGCAAACTGATTTTCACCTCATAAAATCAGTTTTATCTTCAGGAATATGGAACTTTACCCCAGAGTAAGACAAAAAGAAATTTTAAAGAATAATTATTTTGAAACATTAGTATAATTTAATACAGTAACTAAACAATATTAAAATTACTTTTTTAATCAAAGACATACTTATTTTTATACTTTCAGTTTAAACTCGGAGACAAAGCATTGATCTGGTTTTCACTTTTCAGTATTTGCTTTTATTAATTTAATATACAGGCTGTATCATAACTTCGAGTATTTACGTTAAGGTAATGTGCCTATAGTTTTATATGCTGATTATGAATTAAAAAGAATTTTTCAGAAATTAAGGATATAGGTTTTTTAGGTACCACTGGATTTGCATTATTACAATTGTTATCATTTATTCAAATAAAAATAAGAGACTGCTCGTTTCAACTTGTTTTCTGGTTCCTTTCCATTTATATACACTTTTTACATAGCAACTAATTATTATCAGACAAATAATACTAATTAATTATATCTTAAAGTAATGAACACCTAAAACGAAATTCAGTAATTTAGATAACAATTATGTTAAAATAATCATCTATTCAGTGGCATGAAAATATGTTCTTTTCAAATACCATTTTAAAATTTATTTCGAAGTTATGATATAGTACATGCACCCTGTATTTCAAAAGTTTAAATAAATTCTTGAAAGTTAAACATAAATGTATGTGCCTTTGGTATTTTCGTGTCATTATATTTTACAAAAGTAATTATTCAAATGGTTATACAAAATATTTTTTGCAGTTTTATCTAAAATTAGAATTTAGACCACAATCTTATTTATTCTTTGACACATTTAAAATAATACTAATAAAATGAAATTAGGCTATGAATATACTTACGTATACATTGGATTGTAACTTTTCAGAATTGTAGCAGACTATGGGTCAGGCAAAATAGCAATGAGTCAGCTGGATATATTTTTCAAAGAGTCGCAATTTTTAGCTCTCGTTCGCAGTGAGCTCTATGGACGAACGGATTTTCTGGCAAACTGTGGAGGTCTTCTTGGACTCTTCATGGGATTCTCACTGTTATCGTTATTGGAAATTGTTTATTTTCTTACAATTCGTTTGTGGTTTAAATGTCGAATTAGACGAAAACAAAATGTAGATAACTAAAATACCTATTAATTCATTAATAAATATATACTTGCTGTTACATGCATTTTCTCTAATGTAGGTATATTTATACATTAAGAGGATGTATTTTTACCTCCCACCACAGCTGTAAGGGAGGGTATTGGAATTATGGTAAAAGTGTGTGCGTGTGTGTAATGTGTAGATTAGTGTAGGTATAGACGATAAATCAAATAATACATTATCCAGAAAAATTGATTTTTGATATTTGACATTATTTGTATATATTTTAGAAGAATTGAAATAATTTTGGTAGAAATACATAAACCGAAAGTACCAAAACTGCAAAACTCGAAGATTGAAAAAGTTTGAGTCAAAATTACGGTAAATTTGGGTAAATATTGTATTTCCTTTTAAGCAGAATAAAAAAAGTTATTTACTGCAAACTTTATCTCAATCTGTGTAGAATTTTAGAATTATAGTAAAAATTAAAAAGTAAAATTGTCAGATAAAAATGTTAAACCCGTGTAACAAAATTTAAGGGAGTATAGAATTGGACGCACATATCATGAATCAAAAAGAATTTTGTTGAAATTCGCAAATTAAAAAATGGACCCAAGCAAATGAGACATTTTGTAAGTAACTACAAATTTCATTTTGTCCTGTTTGTAAAATGATTATTACATTAATTTAGTTACGCTAATAAATACTGCATAACTATTGTTTAACGAGGTTGGTGACCATATATTAAAATGACGAGAAACTGAAATTTATACAGTTCCTAGATTCTAAAATTTAAAAAAAATTTCTTCTATCCAGTTTTTGTGTAATTGAATGTTGAAATTACGTTAATTTTACATGAACTCTTATGGTAATTCACTAAATTTTTGTTTTGCATGCTTTAAACTATGTGATGAAATGATGAACAATTCATAATTCATAGAACTTGTATTAATATTTCCTATAAACCTTTAAAAATATGTTCATGAAGATTTTGTGTACTTTTTCCAAACCGTTTGCAAGTTATTTAAAAATATGTAAGCATGCCAAGCATTTTCTGATTAGTGAATTAGTAATTATTTTAAAAATATATTACCGCAACTGAACGAACAGCAATGATATCAGCCCACGCGCATTGAGTGAATTTTGTTGCACATTATCAAAAATATTTTGATTTTTATATCCATCCCCAAAGTTAATGTCTGCGTACGCCACGCAGGCGTACCCAACCTCCTTAACTTATTTTGTATTTAAAACTGGTACCCAAAATGATATTGTTTTGCCAACTACTGTTCATTTTATGAATTTCAACTAAATTCTTTTTGATTCATGATCAGTATCGTCCAATACTATACACCCTTAAATTTTGTCACACAGGTTGGGTTACGCCCTGTATAGGTTTTCATACGCAAATTAAATAGGCCACATTTGCGTTTTCCATTTAAAAGCTATAGGTAGGAGAAAATACGAATATAAAAAATCGTCATTTTAAAGGACTGGACCGCTGAAATATTATTTTTCGGACACAAAACAGTTCGCAAAGTAAGTACCGATTTTGAAGAGCAAAGAGCATATTATAATACTAAAAAAAACACTTCTCTCATATCATTTTATTCTAGCCTTTAATGAAAGTACGTTACCTGTATTAATTAAAATAATGAATTCAACAGAAATTATTTATGTAATTTTAGGTATACCTATTGAGTAGGTAGGTAGCTACTTTATTTTCAATTACTAGATAAAAGTTAATTACACATTATATTTCCCGCTACCTACGTTATACTCGTATTACCTACTCGTAATAATGTATTTTTCTCATAAACATAACTCGTAGAACGGGCGACTCACAATAATTAAAGTGCCACAATATTAACATAATAAGAGCAATAAAATAAAGTATAATTTACATTTTTTTGTTTTAAAGAAAAACAATATCTTTCATAGTTAATATCATACAAAAAGCATTAAAGTTCAGTTTTGTTCCGGTGTTCTTATTTCTCCATTCAACCGAAGGTAACCTGTTTACAAAATGTGGTTCAAATTTTGGTTATTAGTATAATATTGATTGAAAAATAACAATTACTAATTAATTCAATAAGTGACAATTAGTATGTATCCACGCAGTGGCGTATTATCCTAAAAGCCCAAAAAGCCCGGGCTTTTCTGGCGCAAAATATTTTATTTCACTGCACTAAGAAACATAAACCTATACTTAGTATGTTTTAAATTTTTTATATTACGGTGCAACAAAATATAAATCTGTCTTAGATAGCTGTAGGTATATTTCAAAATAAAAAAACTTATAATTAAAAAAGCACAAAATATTCCGGGCTTTGGACGTTTATATTGCTTAATACTCCAATGTATCCATGACATCATGTATTTATTTATTTATTTATTTCCGCGGTGAAATTATGTGTATCCCATAGCAAACTTACGTAACACAAATCAGTTAAATATACTAGGTACTTATATTTTTTTGATATTGTCACAAATATTAGTTCAAAACCATGGGGAAATTGCTCAAAAAAATGAGTCAATGTCTTTCAAATTTTCTGGAGAATACAACAAGTGGGACATTTTCAAAGTATCGTGTAGTAAAAAATGTTTTGGTTAATGTTTATCCTTTCCGAACCAGATCACAACCATTGATTCGGCTTCGGTCATGGGTTTATTTTGATTGAGTTTGATTCTACGTTCACTAAAAACGCTGCTGTTCATTCCGGTTCTCGCTTCTGTTCCGGTTCCGATTAGGTTCGAGTTCCTGGAAAAGTGAAAAAATACCGTGTAAAGGCTAGTACCGAGCTCAGTCTATCCAATCACTAGCCTTAATTCATAACCGTGTTTGTAAATACATAACTTTTGATGTTATGGTTTGGTAAATAAAGCTTGCTAAGTACTATTGATTAAACCGGTGCCACAGCGTGCAGTTAAGTGATAATTATGTCAATTTATTTACTACTCGTCGAAATTAATGTGCATTATCATCAATAAATTATAAAACTAAATACATTAATATACTACAGTTTCAGTTTTAAGGTTGAAACATGCCGAACAGAATTGATGTTTCGAAATTCAAAGCTCAAAGGAGAGCAGAAATGAGAACAAAAAAGATAGAAAAGAATATAATGTTGGAAATTCTAGATGATTACTGTTCAAATTCAACTTTACATGGCATTAGTTATTTAAACGCTAAGGACAAAAATTTAGTCGAGAAGTAAGTTATTTTTACCAAACAGTATATTAGTAGCCATTGGGTGAATTTTTTTTTCTTTTGCTTACAAAGTATTATTTATCACATCTTTTACCCATCTTCAGGTAGCATCAAAATATTGTGAGTTATTGAAACAGATATACAGGATGTTTCAAACTTCAGGCTAAAAATTAAATGGCAGATAGGTACTATGACATTCTGATCGCGAATAAAAAATATTTTTTTCAAAATTCGCAAAATAAAATGCACTTTAACTGACGTACATATTATTTTAATTTGTCATCATTAAATTATATTTTATTGTAAATATCAGAAATGATGATTAGATATTTTCAAAAATACGAAATATTTGTACTTTTACCATTTGTTTTTTAGAATTTGGTGGATGATAATGTTCGTTTTAAGTGTAGCATCATGTTCTTATCTGATCAGTCAAACATGGATAAAATGGAAAAATAATCCAGTGATTCTTAGTTTCAATAAAGAGCAAATTCCAATTTGGGACATTCCATTTCCAGCAGTCACAATTTGTCCAGTTAATAAAATTGAACAATCTTCTTATAATTATACCAAAAATTTTAGGAATAGAGATAATCTCGATGAATCAGAGTAAGTATCTAGTATGAATCTAGACGAAAAAAGTATAATATAAAATTCAGTTAAGTAGAACCCTGCGCGAAGTACGAATTCTCGTCTTAGAAAGAGATGATAAACAAGAGGAAACTACGCTGCTGTCTGTTCTACAGCTTCAATATCAGTTATTCTCATGTTGATGTTCATAGTGTTTTGCTTCGTGTAACGCTGTGAATTTTGTAATGGATTGTGATTGAGTTATATTTTAGTTTTTTTTGAAAATTTAGTGCAGCGTAGCATATACTCGCTTGCTCCACTTTTGTAAAACGGACAGTACATGACAAGCTCCGCCTTCTCGCGCAGCTCAGGGTCCTACTATCGGAGTAATAAGTATAGTCACTCGGATGTAAAGTTGTTTAAAAATAATTCAAAAAATTTAAATAAAACTTTATACTAAAGTATGCACATTTCTACATTATTGTATAGAATTTCAAATTTTTAAATGTATATGTGTAGAAATAACAACAATTTTAACAAAAATGAGCTATGATTTTGACACATTTTTAGAAACTGTTAACTTTAATGACGTCCACTGTCAATATACATCATGCAAAATTCAAATTTTGGTATAGTATAGTCATAAGCTTAGTTAAGTTAAGGCTCATTCACACTGCTTATCATAGTCATAGTTTTTGTCATAAGTTTCTGTCTTAATCATAAACATGCGCTGACCATTCCCATCACAATATAAATTATGTTTATGACAATGTTTATGACAATGTCATGACAGTTAATTCAATATACCTGTAAATATATTTTTTTTATAATTTGTAGCTCAAACTCGGCTTAAACCTATTTTTAAGTATGAAGAAACATTTTTATTTATATTTACCTTGCTTTAATTTTTCTGTAGCATTATTAATATAATTTTTTGACATAAGATCTTAATCTAATCTGTTTGACAACAGCATTAAAAAGTGACAGGTATATAAACATATCGCTATCTCATAAAATAATTACTATGATTATAACAAAAATTTGAAGTTTGCATAGTTTTGTGATTGTGTTTATGATAAAGCATAAAAACTAATACTAAAACAAGCACTGTGAATGTTTACACGTAATTCGGTATACCAAACTGTGTAAGACTATGACAACTAACAAAAACTATAACTATGATAAGCAGTGGGAATGAGCCTTTATTTGCTACTGTAAATTTTTTTAAATATTTATATTTTGTTTATAATAATAAAATAAGTGAACATGTAATATCTTTGTTACTGGTAATCTTATAAGATTCAAATTCAGGTTACCGATGCCTTATATAATTATAAAAAAGAATTGTTAATCATTTTTATTTTAAACTTTATAAAGCTCCGTCGCTCACGCTCTGCTCTACTACATGAAAACAAAACAGCCACAGTTAGACAATCTCCGATCATATCCGAACTATATCCATCATTAAATGTTTCTTTTCTAACAGTGCGAAAATCTTCTGGGATTTATCACTAGTGTGTAACTTAGAACAATATTACCAGGACTTTAACAAAACAATAGATTTTACTGAAGAATCAGCAATCTCTAGGATCCGTTATGTAACAAAAATAAGCTCATAAACCTAATTTTACATTTTATGTATTTCATAATATTTTAGGTTGCACCCAGTATGTTCTACACAATAGACCGTGTAGAATGGCAACAATTAATATCAGTATATGACGATAATTTTGGAGAACAACTTACTGAAGAAGGAGTGTGTTATTCTTTTAACTCCTTCAGTCAACTAAATATGTTTACTGACCAAATGTAAGTAGATTACGAATATTATTTAGAAATCTACAGACCACTTTTACATCTTTATTTCGAATATTAAATTCAATACAAATATTGTATTTATTATGATTTAAGATACCTAATTATTTTCTCTATTGCTATTTATAGAAATGAAAATATAGTGTACATAGACTTCAACAAAATGAACGAAGGTTGGAATATTGAAGACGGTTATCCAGCAACAACAAATATGACTACATATCCAGTCAGAACTGCTAAAGATGGACAATTGTCTGGTCTAACTGTAAATCTTCTATCTAATATATCTGAAATTGATTACGTTTGTGGATTGCCTATATCTGGATTCAAAGTAAATACTTTTCAGGAAATATGTTAAAGGAAAATCGCATGACTCAATGATTACAATACTAGTAACAATGGTAACACAATTAGTCAACATTTCATGTATCTATTGTAAACAAAATTCAAAAATAGTGCGGCGGTGTCATTAAAATTTTCTTACCGAATCTGCACTTGTTCATTAATTCATTTTCAGAAACCACTCGAACTGATTAAAACCATGTTGGAAAGCACTTAAAAATATTTCCGGAAAAAATTAATGCACAAATGTGAGATTAAAAGTGAAAATTTTTCTTTCACTTTTGATCACGTGTACGAAATTGACCAAAGAATACAACATTTAATTGACAGCAACCCATGGGACATTATCACTTATGTCAAATATGTTGGCTAGCTTACAATTATTTATGTTCATTTTTATGTTTATAATAATAATAATTGAATAAAAATGTCATTTGCACGTTTTGGTAATGAAAATGATACTTCAATTAATAAAATTTTGTGTCCGAATAACCCTCGACCATTGATAAATACCTCAAGCATGTTGCTTTTAGGTTAACAGCCCTCCGCCTACGGCGTCGTCGGGCGGTTACCAAACCACGTGCTTTCGGAATGTCACAAAATTATTTCGTAATTATCAATGTCTTTGGGTTATTATACACTGCTCAAAACAATTAAAGGGTCAATTTTTTCTGTATAAAAATAATGGTTGCAAGATATCAGGAACACCTATGACATTTTTCGAGCTAATTTGACTGGACTATACATGTTATTGATAATGGAATATATACATGACAACTATATTGTGTAAAATGTTTTTATGTTTACTGCCTCCTTGGTTTATTGTATTGCTCATTATTATTCCTGATGTTCAGTCTGTCGAAACGTTGAAATAAATAATTACGAAACTTAAACCAGAAAAATATTTATTTATATAAAATATGAATTCTGCAAATTTCTTTACTATATTCAAACGATATTGTTTAAATATGCATACACTGTCTTTTCAGGTGATTCTTCATAACCCCGCGGAAACACCCAAAGTGTCTGAACAATATTTCCTGGTTCCTTTAAACAAAAAAGTCAGCATCATTGTCCGTCCAGAACTAACCAAAACTGAAAATGACGTTAGACATGTACAGCCACATACAAGAAAATGTTACTTTTCTAATGAAAAGTCACTAAGATTTTTTAAAGTGTACACTCAAAATAACTGTAGAAAAGAATGCACCTCTAACATTACAGAAGAATATTGTGATTGCGTGCCCTTTTATATGCCAAGTAAGAAAAATATATCGATTTCTCGTAAACGATCATTATTTAATTTTATTTTCTAGGTGATAACAAAACGGCAATATGCGGATTTGGAAGAGTTGAATGCATAAAGATAGTACAAGGTACGTACGAACATACATTATACATCAATGCCAACTTTTTTGACAGTTGTGCAAAATAGTTTTTTTCTACGATCGGAATTGAAGTAGGCTTCTTAGACTTCATTTGGTTACTTGAAAATGAACAATTGAAGACCAATGCTTCTTTGTAGACCGTTGCTAATAGTGACGGTCTGAAAGTATTTTCAGCCCGCTGCTTATGAAAATGTGTTTAGTATTATAAATAATTTATTAAGATTTAGTTACATTTATATTTATATTACAATTATTGCCAGTAGTTATTGTGAGAGATAAAAAGGCCTTATTAGATGCTGTAGAGATTGCAATATTATATTATATTGGTTTGAAGATTATTTACAGTTACAATTTCATTATGGTTAGAAAGAGGCTGACCTAAAATTTTATTGGCAACTTTTAATTTATTTTCAACTGAATCTTCTATGTAGCTCTCTGCAACGGTTGAAGACTTCCACCCTCCGTGTCTCTTAACAGTTGTTAAATTGGCTCCTGCATCGGCAAGTAGAGTTGCAGACAACCTTCTAAAGCAGTGTCCTGTATAACATTTTGGATTTGATATGCCAAGATATTCTGCTATAATACAAGGCAACTTTCCAAATATGCTTCACACTACAACTTGTGTGGTGCATTTACCATTTTTGTAATATATATATATATATATATATATATATATATATATATATATATATATATATATATATATATATATATATATATATATATAACAAGCGTCGATGCTCAGTATGTTTAGGCCGCAGAGCCAAGTAGTCTCGGTAGATATCTAGGTACCTAATTAATTACACAGTTTTTATTTGCAACAACTGTGAATGTTCGTGGCGTTTTCGTCTTTGTATCCGGTACTTTTACAATTAAAGCTGAGTGTACATCCTCGATGTCATCTATTGTAATTTTTGTCAATTCGTCACGGCGTAGAGCTCCTGATATCCCAAGAATTAAAGCCACTTTTGTCATCAAATAAGATTTATTTGGAGCTTCCAGTATAAATCTATCAATTTGGTCCTTGGTTAGTGTTTTTGATTTTTTGGCTACATAACCACCGGATTTTCTTTTCAAAAATGCTGTTACTTTACTAAACTTACTAATATCAATATCATGATGTAAAATTACAGTAGCTTTTAGCATAGAATATTCCGACCACAGCGTAGATGCTTTCAAAGTCTTCGATTTTTCAGATAAATATGCCAAAATTTCTTTTTCAGTTATGCGCTTGCATTCTTTTTCCTTAAACCACATTAAAAATTTAGAATAAGCGTATTCATACCTCTCTCTTGATTTTGTGGGTAATAATTCCAATGTAGCTGCATTGGCAGCATCTTCAACGTCAGGTGGTGTAAATTCAAAATTATCGTCTTCAATATCCATTATCGTTCGTAATATTGTTTATATTTGTTTGTTGTATTGTTTTCTTACATTCAAAATTTTAGCTTCCATATAAATGAAAAATTACAAATTTTTTATTAATTATTATTATTATTATATTAATAAAATCAATGAATCTTTTTTAAATCGTAGAAAAAATGTTGTGTATACATCTGGCTGAAAGTATCTCAACTAGTTGCAGCCCGCGCTGCGCTCGTGCCTCAATCTCTATCCTCTGTCTGCAAAAGACTACTTTCAGCTCTTAGGATACAAATAACTATTGTATGCCAAGGGCTGAAAGTAGCCTTTTGAGGCTAGAGATTGCAGTACGAGCGCCACGAGGGCTGCAATTAGTCAAAATCTGCAAAAATACTTTCAGCCTGAAATATACACAACATTTGTTCTACAACTAATTGATTTTTATTACCGTCAATAGACATTTTTTACTTTTTCATCTATATCATCAAACAATACAACAAACGGAAATGTAAACAAACTTGACATTTTAGAAAGAATTTTGATTGAACATTGAACAGATTTTTATAAGAAGCGGCCCCGAAATATTTTCGGACCGTCACTATTAGAAACAGTCTTTAAAGAAGCATTGATCTCAGGGTCGTAGCCAGGTTATGTTTTTAGGAAGGGCCAAATATTTTATAGAATGGGCGACATTGATCTGATACATATGTATTTAAAGGGAGAGAGAAAAATATTTTCCATTCAAGGTCAAATGCTTATATAATTGAAAGCTTCATTTTTTCAATGGATGAGAAGCTGCATGTTTTTCACCTACTTTATGGGGCAAAAATGAATAATAATAACATAATCTTTTAGAAAACAAAGTTTATTTTTTCAAATTTTGGCTTTCTTTTTGCCAAAATCAAAACAAACGCAGACGCGCGAAGCTTGGCGCGACGGTGTAATGAAAATTATAACGGTGATACTTAACTCCATTTACTGATTCGAAGATTTAATTCGGATTTCATTGATATTATTTTGTAAATAAATATTATAATATTAATTTTGAAGATTTTTATTTGAAAAATGATGAAAGTAGGTAAAAACTGTTCAGCTCCAGGAAGGGCAAGAGTTTTTACAGGCAGTGCCCTGCCTGTCCCCTCCTGGCTACGGCCCTGATTGGTCTGCAATTGTTCATTTTCAAGTAACAAAGTGGATTCCAAAAACCCTACTATTATAATACCGATACGAGTAGGTATCGAAATTGAGAAATATCGTGCGAGTGTAAAGTTTGACGAACGAGGTGCAACCGAGTGAGTTAACACACGAGCAATACGATATTACTTTCGAACGAGTCATGAACGCTATTTTTAGACAACCACAAAAAACATAATTTTTCACTTTTTAATACACACACAACATTCGAATGACAAGCAAAGCTGCCTGGTTATGTTGATTTCGGTTGATTTGGCTGCGATATCTATTGTTTTCTGTAAAGATCGTCTAAAAAGTTGTTTAGACACTTATTACATAATATGCTGTTTTATTGACATTATTTTATGACCTATAGCCGCCATATTGGTTTTTGAAGTACAGGAAGAGCTCACATTTAATTTGGATTATGAAATGGGCAAATCATTGGAATCCACTCGTAAAATATTTAACCAGTGTGACTGCCTTCCTTCGTGCTCCAATTTGCAGTACACTGCTGAAACATCGCAAACTGATTTTCACCTCCTAAAAACATCTTTAGCTTCTGGCGTATGGAACTATAGTCCAGAGTAAGACAAAAAGAAATTTCAAAGAATAATTATTTTGGAACATTAATATAGTAACTAAACATATTAAAACATTTTTTTAATCAAAGACAAAGCTATGTAGGTAGTGTTGCCGTCTAGACAAGACAAGACAAGACTTTGCAAATCTTGTCTTGTCTTGAAATTTCAAGACAAGACTTTAGTAAGTCTAAGTCTAGATTCAAAAGTCTTGATCTTGTCTTGTCTAGATACAAGACTCTAGATAGGTTTTCAAGACTCTTGATTAACCTGCGCATACGCGTTATTATGTTTAAATTCCTGGATTACGTCCCGCCTTTATCAAGCTATTCAAGCACGAGTGGCATGAGCTTCGTATTATATACTTATTTTATATTGCTGAAAGATATGTTTATTTTTTACCGCTATTTTCCCCTGTATTTTGGTGATATGAGCCTATATCAAAACTGTTGGAGCTGTAACGCATTTACGCATACCGGTATACCAATAATGGGCTTTTCTTTTCAAATTTTATACATTATTATGTTTTTCTTATACCTAAGGACTATCACTATATAATGTAGGTATAGTTTCTTGGTTTTTGTTCGCACACAGATTTTGAAAGGATTTTGTTATCTTGTTTTGAATGGTAACTACTTCATATATTTTATCAAAATTGCAGTATATTTTTTAATATAACAATTTTCTCGAATTATAGAAATATTGCTAGAATATATTCTGTTGTATCTATTATCAATACATTTATTGATTTATTGAGTAGGTAAGTACAAGTAAACTTTCTTAATTTGAATTGATAGCAATACTTTCAATTTTGGTTGAAACTTTGTACTTATCTTATAATGTACCTATGGGAGTAAAAAATTCATATTACTTACAACTTACTCGTTAATCTAGAGTCTTGAAAATTGTCTAGAAATTTGTCAAGAGTCTTGATCTAGAATAACAAAGTCTTGTCTTGTCTTGAAATTTCAAGACAAGACTTTTGTCAGTCTTGTCTTGATAATCTAGACAAGACAAAACAAGAGTCTAGAAAGTCTTGATCTAGACGGCAACACTATATGTAGGTACTTATTTTTATACTTTCAGTTTAAACTCAGAGACAAAGCATTGATCTGGTTTTCAGTATTTGTTTTTATTAATTTAATATACAGTCTGTATCATAACTTTGAGTACCTACATACATTAAGGAAATATACAGATTTATATGTAGTCCGACAGCAAAATGTAAAAAAACTGGTTCCCGTGACAAATTTAATGAAGACAAGGTACCAGTGATACCAATTTTTTGGTAAAAAAATACTAGTTTGATAAATTCCATGGTGACACTCACAAGTGTTGCGTTATAGCTGTGGGACGTCATCTAAGATTGCCGCCTTTGCACTATAAACAAACTGCCTTATCTCGGTCTCTATCTAACCAATTTTTTAAATCTTGTTGGAAAACCAAATATTTTGGTTGCTACTTCCATTTAAAGTAAAAAAAAAACATTATGCCATTATTTTATTTCAACATATACAGAAACGACTGTAACGGTTTAACAGATAAAAATATCGACTTCCGGTTACAAGCAATCGTTTTCTCAGACTCTTTCTATCTAAAATACAATTTGTAAACTTTTGGAGGCCCGAGTTTGAACAAAGAAAATAAATAAATATTAGTATTTTTAATACCTTTCCTGAACTTTGCCACCGAAAATACAATGCTTCCAGACCTGGACTGATTACGAATTAAAAAGAATTTTTCACCAATTGATGAATACCCAAAGAAAATACAATAATTTAGAAAAACATTATGTTAAAATAATTCTCTAATTCAGTGGCATGAGAAATGTTCTTTTCAGATACCATTTTATGTCGAAGTTATGATATGATAAATGCATCTTGTATTTCAAAAATTTAAATAAATTCTTGAAAGTTAAACATAAATGTATGTGCCTTTGGTATTTTCATGTCATTATATTTTACAAAAGTAATTATTTAAATGGTTATAAACAATATTTTTTGCAGTTTTATCTAAAATATAATTTATGCCAGAATCATATTTATTCTTTGAAATTTAAAATTATACTATAGGTAGTTTGAAATGAAGAGTCTGTTCAGCTACGCGAACGGGCGGAGTTAATTTTTATGTACTACACATATTACACAATTTGACCTATAATATTGATTTCTTAACTAAGCGGAGCAATCTGAAGTTGTCTCACTGAAACGTATTTACACTATGTAAATACGAAAAAAATATCACTACATTTATTGGCGGCAAAATTAAATTTGACCTATCAGCGGGAAAACTGGATACAGTCACTGACAACAGCTGAAGAGACAAGTTTGTGTGGTGGAAAACTGGTGTTACATCAGCCAATCAAAAACGATCAGTTTTACCACTCCAACTTCAGATTGCTCCGTTTAGTTAAGAAATCAACTATAGTGCCGCTTGCTATATTGCATGTCACACCATAACAATATAAGTACTGTATAAGTAAAGACAACGACAAACAAAGCACTGAACACAGTACTATCAAAACAAATTATTCACTAAGGAATACAAGCATCAGTATGAGAAAATTCATGACTGATGTTTCTGAGATAGAGAGTAGAGAAATTTTCTCTTTCTTTCACATCTTTCTCTAATACCAAAATTAGTAGTTCGCGCAACCGACTCTTCATTTCAATAGTACTATAATAAAATGAAATTAGGCTATGAACATACTCGCGTATATATTGAACTATAATTTTTCAGATTTATAGCAGACTATGAGTCAGGCAAAATAGCAATGAGTCAGCTGGATATATTTTTCAAAGAGTCGCAATTTTTAGCTCTCGTTCGCAGTGAGATCTATGGACGAACGGATTTTCTGGCAAACTGTGGAGGTCTTCTTGGACTCTTCATGGGATTCTCACTGTTATCTTTATTGGAAATTGTTTATTTTCTTACTATTCGTTTGTGGTTTAAATATCGAATTAAACGAAAGCATAAAATGTAGATAACTAAAATACCTATTAATTCATTAATAAATATATACTTGCTGTTACATGCATTTTCTCTAATGTATGCAGGTATATTTATAAATTAAGAGCACGTATTTTTATCTCCCACCACAGCTGTAAGGGAGGGTATTGGAATTATGGTAAAAATGTGTGCATTAGTGTAGCAGTGTAGATATAGAGATAGACGATATAATAATACATTATCAAAAAAATTGATTTTTGGTACCTATTTGACATTATTTGTATACATTTTAGAAGAGTTGAAATAATTTTGGTAGAAATACATAAACCGGAAGTACCCAAACTCAAAGATTACGGTAAATTTGGGTAAATACTGTATTTCGTTTTAAGCAGAATAAAAAAAGTTATTTACTGCAAACTTTATCTCAATTTTGTAGAATTTTAGTATTATAGTAAAAATTAAAAAGTAAAATTGTCATAAAAATGTTAAACCTGTGTAACAAAATTTAAGGGTGTATAGAATTGGACAGTGCGTCCATGAATCAAAAAGTATTTTGTTGAAATTCGCAAATTACAAAATGGGCCCAAGCAAATGAGACATTTTGTAAGTAACTACAAATTTCATTTTTTTCCTGTTTGTAAAATGATTATTACATAAATTTAATTACGCTAATAAATACTGCATAACTATTGTTTAAGGAGGTTGGTGACCATATATTAAAATAATGAGAAACTGAAATTTATACAGTTCCTTTTTATTACACTATTGAGATTCTAAAATATATTTTGTCTATCCAGTTTTTGAGTAATTGAATGTTGAATTTACGATAAAATGATGAACAATTCATTATGAATTGAATTATTCATAGAACTTGTATTTAAAAATATGTTCGTGAAGATTTTGTGTACTTCTTTCAAACCATTTGCAAGTTATTTAGAAAAATGTAAGTATGCCAAGCATTTTCTGATTAGTGAAATAGTAATTATTTTAAAAATATATCACCGCAACTGAACTGAATTTTGTTGCACATTATTATCAAAAATATTTTTATTTTTATATCCATCCCCAAAGCTAATGTCTGCGTACGCCACTGCAGGCGTACCCAACCTCCTTAACTTATTTTGTATTTAAATGTGACAACCAGAGTGGTATCCAAAATGATATTCTTTTGCAAACTACTGTTAATTTTACGAATTTCAACAAAATTTTTCTGTCACTAGCAAATATTATAATTTATTTGAAAAGCAATAAACAATATAGTACTAGTTTCCGAATACAGAAATAATTTAACTTGTTAAACCAACAATACAATTTTTAGAATTGACCTATTTCTGTCAGTGTCTTAGATTACAGACCTCCATTTTAAAAGCACAATTCGTATTGCCGCGTAAAATGTTAAAACATGGTTATCAATTTATTTTTCAAGAAACACCAATTCTTATAAGTATTTTCCGTGGGATAACTGATAATGATAACATATTAATGGCCACTTAAATACTAAGCTATCCTTAAAAGAAAATTGTTGAATCGAAATTAAATTTTCAAAAGTAAAAATAAACATAAACAACAACGAGGAGGAAACATGCGATACTAAACATGACATTCTTATGATACCTACTTAAAATTTGAAATGCTCATAACTTTGGATCAAATCATCGTAGAAACTTGTTCTTTTTTGAACTTTAAAGAAAATTGAGTTAACTTTAATGCCCTTACCTTGAATATGGTCTACAATTTTTTTGTAAGTACTCATTTTTCGTCAAAAAAAGGTTTCCCCTAATTTTTTCCTCGAGTGTATATTACGTGTGTTGAACGCATTGAAAAAAATCGTTGATTAATTAAAATCATGCATTAATGTATGATTTTTTTACATTAATGATACTCATTACTAAACGATGAACGGAAATTATTATTTATGTAACATATACGCAAAACATTTTAATACTCTTCAAATTTGTTAAGTAACTACGTCATTATTCTAAAATATAACTTTAAAATAAAATTTTGAAAAACAAAAGCTATGAAACAATGAAAGTCAGTGAAAACAATCCTATAAAATGTAAATATCAGCTCATTGCTCAGGTAACGTCATTTTAAAGGACAGGAACCGCTAAAATATTATTTTCCGGACTCAAAACAATTCGTAAATTAACGATCTTTGAGAGTACAGGGCATAATACTGATATCACTTTTTGCATGCCATTTTAGAATTTAGTCATAGAATAGTAATTTATTTTCAATTATACTAGATAAAAGTAAATTACACACTATATTTTCCACTATATTATATTACCTACTCGTAATAATATATTGTTCTCTTAAACATAAGTGGTACCACAATACTAACATAATAAGGGCAATAAAATAAAGTATAATTTCACATTTTTTTGTCTTAAAAAAAACAATATCTTGCGTAGTTAATATCGTACAAAAATATTCAGGTTCAGTTTTGTTCCGGTGTTCTTATATTCAACCGAAGGTAATATGTTCATAAAATGTGGTTAAAATTTTGCTTTAAATATTGATTAAAAATAACAACTACTAATTAATTCAATAAGTGACAGTTAGTATGTATCTATGCAGTGGCGTATTATCCTAGAAGCCCAAAAAGCTTGGGGTTCTGGCCCGAAAAATTTAGGGGTGAAACGGCAGACCATATTAGTCTATTTTTATTACTAAATAAATATTTTTAAAATTTATTTAAAAATTAAATTATTTTCACTTGATAGCTGTAATAATAAAGTTTTGTAATTATTGTAAGGCACTTGACTTTGAATTAAAAAATATTCCGCCTGCAGCGCATTTTCTATATCATTGCGTAAGTACACTCTAATTTTACCTTTGTGCGAGCCTTGAGTCCCACATACTCGGTTTTTATAGAAACTCTGATTGAACTGAACTAAATAAGAAATCGTAAGTCCAACATACTCGGTTTTGGTAGAAACTCAGAGTTTCTATCAAAACCGAATATGAGGTGCGGGACTCAAGAAGGGTAATAGGTTCTTTTATATGGTCTATAGTTAAATCCGAATTTCAACCAAAACCGAGTATGTGGGATTCATGAATGGTATAAGGTTTCTTTATTTAGTTCAGTTCAATCAGAGTTTCTTCCGCTTAGGTTCGACTCGAGTCCCTGGATGAAGAAATTTCGTGTAATTCATATCCGTGTTTGTAAATACATAACTTTTGATGTCATGGTTTGGTAAATAAAGCTTGCTAATTACAATTGATTAAAACGTTGTTACAGCGTGTAGTTAAGTGATAATTCCTTCAATTTATTCACTAATCGTCAGCATTAGCGTGCATTATCATCAATCATCAATAAGTATAGAAATAAATACCTACATTACTATCTTAAATTTTAAGTTTTAAGGTTGAAACATGTCGAATAGAATTGATGTTTCGAAATTCGTAGCTCAAAGGAGAGCAGCAATGAGAACAAAAAAGATAGAAAAGAATCTAATGTTGGAAATTCTAGATGATTATTGTTCAACTTCAACTTTACATGGCATTAGTTATTTAAACGCTAAGGACAAAAATTTAGTCGAAAAGTAAGTTATTTTTACCAAACAGTATATTAGTAGCCATTGGTTAAAAATAGTACTTTATGATACTAAGTTAGTTATTTTTGTACGATTATTTGAATTTTCCGCCGCTCCGGCCTCACAAAGAATTTATCTAATGAACAGTCCTATTGGTAAGTATGAGTGGCAGATACAAACGGGCCGGTAAGAGTTTTTTCTCTCATTTCCGAACTCAACTTTTATAAAAAATTCTGTCTTTTAAAAATTTTGGATGTTTTGAGTGATTATTTTGGAGGATTAATTGGAGGAAATTTTCAGTCTAAGTCTTGCCGAACCATTTACAATTTTATTGTACTTTCCAGCACTGTCATTTTTGAACGAAAAAAATTGATTTGCGGTTTTCAACGTCTAATACATAAATAACTAAAAATCGCATGCCGCCAACGCAAGTCAATATCTTAATCCGTTTAGAAATGACAGTTCATAATGAATCGATATTTACAAAAATACGAAATGAGTGTAATTTTATAATTTATTGTTTTTTTAGAATTTGGTGGATGATAATGTTCGTTTTAAGTGTAGCATCATGTTCTTATCTGATCAGTCAAACGTGGATAAAATGGAAAAATAATCCAGTGATTCTTAGTTTTAATAAAGAACAAATTCCAATTTGGGACATTCCATTTCCAGCAGTCACAATTTGTCCAGTTAATAAAATTGAACAATCTTCCTACAATTATACAAAACATTTTAGGAATAGAGATAATCTCGACGAAGCAGAGTAAGTAGAATAATTTTTATTACCGGGGCATTATGTGATTTTATTTTCATTGCTTCTACATTATTCAACGTTTACATTTCAAATAAAATAAGTATGATCGATAATAGGGATCCAGCTATGAATTTTCCCAAAAGCGTAAATACATCGATGAATTCATGAATTGAGAAAAGAAAATTTGCCGCAGGCGTTTTTTTTTTTAATTTTTAAGGTCGTACGTGTTTTAAATAATATAGAGTTCTTTACAATGAAGCAAATTTAACAAAACGCACGCTATTTTTTGTAGTGCACTTAAGACTGAATTAGATTATACTATTTCGAACTTTCGAACGAATCTCGGATGGAAATTGATCTAGAAATCTAGCGCGAATCTAGACGAAAAAAGTATAATATAATAATTATAAAATATATAAATACTGCATAAAAACAAAACAGTCACAGTTCAAAAATTTCCGATCATATCTGAACTATTTCCAACGGAAATTGACGTTGACTCACAGTCACTCTTGGATTCTACTGTTAGAATAGTAGGTCAAATACCTGATTACCTTTAAAATCGTGCTTGATTTTTTTTACAAAAACGCGTACCTATATGTACGCTCCAAAAACTTATAGTTGACAACCATAATCATTACCAGAAAAGCGTACCTACACTACTGTTACAATGTCTTTAAAAGCGTGCGTATAGCGTACGCATGAATATTTTATTACAAAAACGCGTATATGTACGCTCCAAAAGCGTATAGTTGGCAACCCTAATCATTGAATGTTTCTTTTCTAACAGTGCGAAAGTCTTCTGGGATTTATCACTAGTGTGTAACTTAGAACAATATTACCAGGAATTTAACAGCACAATAGATTTTGCTGATGAATCAACGATCTCTAGGATCCGTTCTGTAACAAAAATAAGCTCATAAACCTAATTTTACATTTTATGTGTTTCATTATATTTTAGGTTGCACCCAATAAAGATACAATAGATTCTGTACAATGGCAACAATATAATAGACTAGACGATGATTTTGGAGAACAACTTACCGAAGAAGGAGTGTGTTATTCTTTTAACTCCTTCAGTCAACTAGATATGTTTACTGACCAAATGTAAGTAGATACTGAATAATCATAAGGGTTCAATTATTATGTTATGTCGAAGCAGTAGCTGCGCGGGTCTAAGCACAGCGCTCAGCATGTGATGACGTAGGAACCCGGAGTTCCATGGAATTCAAATCAATCGGCCAGCAGTTTGTAATTATTGTCGTTACATTGCAAAAACATCTTGCAATTAAATCGCACTCGGGCACTTCAAGCTGACCACTTGATCGTCTTAAATGTAGTCCATTCCATTATAATTAATATCTATCATTCTGTAACTGGTAGTAATTCTGTTGAATGGTTACCATCAAAATAAAATATGAAAGATGTACTAGTAATATCTTACTAAAATATCTAACGTGACACAAATATTCAATAATTCTTTTACAAGTAATTTTTATTTTCAAAATTACGAATATAATTTAGAAATTTACAGACGACTTTTACATCTATTCAATACAAATATTGTATATATTATAGTTTAAGATACCTAATTATTTTCTCTATTGCTATTTATAGAAATGAAAAGATAATGTACATAGACAATAACAAAATGAACGAAGGTTGGAATATTGAAGACGGTTATCCAGCAACAACAAATATGACTACATATCCATTCAGAACTGCAAAAGATGGACGATTGTCTGGTCTAACTTTAAATATTTTTTCTAATGTATCTGAAATGGATTACGTTTGTGGATTGCCCATATCTGGATTCAAAGTAAATACTTTACAGAAATTATGTTAAAGGAAAATCGCATGACACAAATAACATCCAATGAAAGAATTGATTACAATAATAGGATCAATGGTATCAAAATAAAAAACTCGTTCATTAATTTATTTTCAGGAACCACTTGAACTGATTAAAATCATGAAAATACTCTAACATGTCCTAATGTGTACAAATTAAATTCAAATCACAAATCAAAATGTCTAAGCTATGTTTTAATTAAATCCTATATTTTTTTAGTTATGAACCTTCAATTTTAATACAATTATTGACAGATAAACTACATGGTAACTGGACAAAAATTTGATTTATTTCTCAATAACATGAAACAGAAAATAATCCTTTAATTCATTATTTCAAATGTTGAACATATTATCACGTTTCCATTGTTGATACCATCTAGCAAAAATTTAAAAATATTCTTAATTATGTAACATAATTCATGTTAGTGCCATTCTCAAATTTTGTTTTGTTTTACAGGACTAATACTATTTTCTATTATATTATTTTTTGCAAGTTTATTAAAAATTAAGTATTTTGAAATTCGGAAGCGGGCAAAGATTTATTTTTAAACTTTATGTTCCATTTTATTCATAAAAAGAGAACAATTCAGTCATTGCTTAGATCATAGCTTACGTACTAGAGACGAAAGAAACTCTTTATAATACCATGCAAACGTTGTCAACCAATACGATTGAGACAAATAGAAATAGTTAACAATATGATTATGATTAGACAAAGATAACCGTTTTTGGAACCAAACTCAAAGTGACGAATTATATGAGGTAGCGCGCATAGGCAACTATTTAATATCAGTTCAACTAAAAAAAATCTGCTGTGGCCAGCATACGACCTCTCGCCTAATTCTGCTTATTCTACTAATCTAATAAATAGTTTTTCTTACATTTTAATAGTTTCATGTTCATGTAATATGTAAACGATAATGTAAACTAAGATGTGAGCAAAAGATGTCAACTATACTGTCACTGTCGTAATCATTCAAATTTTGTGTAGAAACAAAATAATATCATATGATCATGGACAACAAGATACTGGAATTTCAAAAAGTAGAATATTAGTTGCACTTTTTACCTCTCGCCTCATATTCTATAAGAGAGGTATTGTAATGGGTCAAAATTTTCGAGTATGAGTTTTTGGTGGATAAGCACGTTTCAGGGTCTCTAGAATACGAATTTACTATTTTCACGATGATGTCTGTGTGTGTGTGTGTGTGAGTTTGTGTGTTTGTGTGTTTGTATGAATCGACGATTTTTCGTCCACGATAACTTAAAAAGTATCAAACCGTTTATAACCAAATTTCATATTTAAGGTTTTAATAAGTATCTTAACACCGGATAAGATTTTGGTAGAAATCCGCAAACCGGAAGTAGTACTTTTAGAAGTTTGGAAAAGTTTTCCTTAAATATATTGGTACATTATTTATTTATGACAATTTTTGCAATTAAAAATAAAAGAAATTGTGATTATCTATGTGTACAGTTATTTATAAATACAAATTGCTGAATCTGGAAGTATTTAACAATAAAATAAAGTACAATTAATATTCTATTTTTTTGAACTTCCAGTATCTTGTTGTCCATGATATGAAATTTGTTTCTACATAAAATTTGAATTATTATGACAGTGACAGTACAGTTGACATCTTTTGCTTGCATATTGGTTTACATTATCGTTTACATATTACATGAACATGAAACTATTAAAATGTAAGTAAAACTATTTATTAGATTAGTAGAATAAGCAGAATTAGGCGAGAGGTCGTGTGGTGGCCACAGCAGATTTTTTTTATTAAATACTACCAGATTCAGCAAATTGTATTTAAAATTAACTGTACCCATAGATATTTATATTATCTTTTATTTTTAATTGCAAAACTTGTCATAAATAAATAAATAATGTACTTGTCATAAATAAATAATGTACCAATTTTTTGAAGGAAAACTAATCAAGCTTCAAAAAGTACTACTTCCGGTTTGAGAATTTCTACCAAAATCTTATCCGGTGTTAAGATACTTATTAAAACATTAAATATATGAAATTTGGTTATAAACGGTTTGATACTTTTTAAGATATCGTGGACGAAAAATCGTCAGTTCATACGTCCATACACACATACACATACAGACATCATCGGGAAAATAGTATTGTAGAGACCCTGAAACGTGCTTATCCACCAAAAAATTATACTCGAAAATTTTGTCAGATTACAATACCTCTCTTATAGAATATGAGGCGAGAGGTAATTAATAATTAGTACCTATACATCATCTTGTACAAGACAAGTGGACAACTGACATGTGCAAGTACAAGTCTACGGCAAGTATCTAGTCTATAGTATTCGGAGCTCAAAGCTAGTAGCAACTTTTTAGTTGAGCAACTTTTAAATTGGTCAACAACTTTAAAATCGCTACTACGCGGTAGGCTTTAGTTCTAATGGTTGAAAGAATCTTTCATCTCGTGCGTAAGCTATATGATCTAAGTGTACATGATATTGATAATGGAAAATATCCATGAAAACTATATTATGTATTATGTTTTTATGTTTACTGCCTCCTTGGTTTACTGATTTACTGTATTGTCACTTTCTGTCGAAACATTGAAATAAATAAATAATTACAGAACTAAACCAGAAAAGAATTGAGTTATATAAAATATGAGTTCTGAAATTTTCTTTACTATATTGAAACGATATTGTTTAAATATGCAAACACTGTCATTTTCAGGTGATTCTCCATAACCCCGCGGAAACACCGAAAGTGTCTGAACAATATTTTCTGGTTCCTTTTAAAAAAAAAGTCAGTATCATTGTTCGTCCAGAACTAACCAAAACTGAAAAAGACGTTAGAGATCTACCGCCACATACAAGAAAATGTTACTTTTCTAATGAAAAGTCACTAAGATTTTTTAAAGTGTACACTCAAAATAACTGTAGAAAAGAATGCACCTCTAACATTACAGAAGCATATTGTGATTGCGTGCCCTTTTATATGCCAAGTAAGAAAAATATCTCAATTTCTCGTAAAAGATTATACCGAGGGCAATTTTTAAATTTTATTTTCTAGGTGATAACAAAACAGCAATATGCGGATTTCAAAGAATTGAATGCATACAGATAGTACAAGGTACGTACGAACATTATGTACTACATATCATATTGCATACATCAATGCCAACTTCTGTTGACAGTTGCGTGAAATAGTTGTTTGTATACCAAGGGCTGAAAGTAGCTTTTTGCAGATTGAGGCACGAGTGCACCTAGTGGAAGTCGTAGTCTGCAAAAATACTTTCAGTCAGAAGTATACCCAACATTTTTTCTACAATTAATTGATTTGTATTACGATCAATAGAAAAATTATATTTTTGACGTCATACTACTACATTTCAGTGTAAACTTTAGTTTCAATTATCTATTTTATTTTAATGGATACCTATGAATTTACAAATTTCCAAATTTCCGATTTTTAATGATTTATTTCTCATTATTTGACTACTTTGGCTTCATCTCACATCGAAATCACGCACACTTATGACCGACGGATTTATCATCTTAAGTAGTCTACTGCCGCGATATCTATTATTTTTTGTAGAGGTCGCCTAAAAAAGACATTTTGACACTTATTACATAATATGTTGTTTTACTGATATTATTTTATGACCGATAGCCGCCATATTGACTTTTGAAGTAAATGAAGAGCTTATATTTGATTTGGATTATGAAATGGGCAAATCATTGGAATCCACTCGTAAAATATTTAACCAGTGTGACTGCCTTCCTTCGTGCTCCAATCTGCAGTACACTGCTGAAACATCGCAAACTGATTTTCACCTCCTAAAAACAGTTTTAGCTTCTGGAATATGGAACTTTACGCCAGAGTAAGACAAAAAGAAATTTTAAAAAATAATTATTTTGGAACATTAATATAATAATACAGTAACTAAACAATATTAAAATTATTTTTTAAATCAAAGACATACTTATTTTTATACTTTCAGTTTCAACTCAGAGACAAAGCATTGATCTGGTTTTCAGTATTTGCTTTTATTAATTTAATATACAGGCTGTATCATAACTTCGAGTATTTACCTACGTTAAGGGAATGTGCCTATAGTTTTATATGCTGATTACGTATTTAAAAAAATAATTCAGAAATTAAGGATATAGGTTTTTCACACGGTCCAATTAGGTACCACTGGATTTGCATTATTACAATTGTTATCATTTATTCAAATAAAAATAAGAGACTGCTCGTTTCAACGTTTCCTTACAATAATTTCATTTATATACACTTTTTACATACCAACTAATTATTAACGGACAAACAATACTAATTATCTTAACGTAATGCTGAATTCTTTCGTAGCTAATAAATATAATTTTGTTGTAATGTTGATAAAACTATTAAAAATCAATTTATTGAACGCCTAAAAAGAAATTAAATAATTTAGATAACAGTTATGTTAAAATAATTATGTATTCAGTGGCATAAAAATATATTCTTTTCAGATACCATTTTAAAATTTATATTAGTTATGATATAATACATGCACCCTGTATTTCAAAAGTTTAAATAAATTCTTGAAAGTTAAACATAAATGTATGAGCCTTTGGTATTTTCATGTCATTATATTTTATAATTGTAATTATTTAAATGGTTATAAAAAATATTTTTTGCAGTTTTAACTAAAATTAGAATTTAGGTCACAATCTTATTTATTCTTTCACACATTTAAAATAATACTAATAAAATGAAATTAGGCTATGAACATACTTGCGTATATATTGAACTGTAACTTTTCAGATTTATAGCAGACTATGAGTCAGGCAAAATAGCAATGAGTCAGCTGGATATATTTTTCAAAGAGTCGCAATTTTTAGCTCTCGTTCGCAGTGAGCTCTATGGACGAACGGATTTTCTGGCAAACTGTGGAGGTCTTCTTGGACTCTTCATGGGATTCTCACTGTTATCGTTATTGGAAATTGTTTATTTTCTTACTATTCGTTTGTGGTTCAAATGTCGAATTAGACGAAAACAAAATGTAGATAACTAAAATACCTATTAATTCATTAATAAATATATACTTGCTGTTACATGCATTTTCTCTAATGTATGCAGGTATATTTATAAATTAAGAGTACGTATTTTTACCTCTCACCACATCTGTAAGGGAGGGTATTGGAATTATGGTAAAAGTGTGTGCGTGTGTGTAATGTGTGGATTTATGTAGGTATAGACGATAAATCAAATAATACATTATCAAAAAAATTATTTTTGGTATTTGACGTTATTTGTATACATTTTAGAAGAGTTGAAATAATTTTGGTAAAAATACATAAACCGGAAGTACCAAAACTCGAAGTTTGAAAAAGTTTGAGTCAAAATTACGATAAATTTGGGTAAATATTGTATTTCCTTTTAAGCAGAATAAAAAAAGTTATTTACTGCAAACTTTATCTCAATCTGGTAGAATTTTAGAATTATAGTAAAAATTAAAAAGTAAAATTGTCATATAAAAATGTTAAACCTGTGTAACAAAATTAAAGAGTGTATAGAATTGGACGCATTGATCATGAATCAAAAAGTATTTTGTTGAAATTCGCAAATTAAAAAATGAGCCCAAGCAAATGAGACATTCTGTAAGTAACTACAAATTTCATTTTTTGCTGTTGATTATTACATTAATTTAATTACGCTACCTAATAAATACTGCATAACTATTGTTTAACGAGATTGGTGACCATATATTAAAATGATGAGAGGCTGAAATTTATACTGTGCCTTTATTACACTATTGAGATTCTAATTTTTTTTTAAATTTTCGTCTATCCAGTTTTTGAGTAATTGAATGTAGAAATAACGTTCATTTTACATGAACTCTTATGGAAATTCACTACATTTTTGTTTTGCATGCTTTAAACTATGTGATAAAATTATGAACAATTCATTAATTCAAAGAAGACTTTGTGTACTTTTTCCAAACCATTTGCAAGTTATTTAAAAAAAATGTAAGCATGTCAAGCATTTTCTGATTAGTGAATTAGTAATTATTTTTAAAATATATCACCGCAACTGAACGAACTGCAATGATATCAGCCAACGCGCGTTGAGTGAATTTTGTTTAACATTATCACATTATTTCACTGCAGGCGTACCCAACCTCCTTAACTTATTTTGTATTTAAATGTGACAACCAGTGGTACCCAAAATTATATTGTTTTGGAAACTACTGTTAATTTTACGAATTTGAACAAAATTATTTTTGATTCATAATCATTGCGTCCAGTACTATATACCCTTAAATTTTGTCACACAGGTTGGGTTACAGCCTGTATAGGTTTTCATATGCAAATAAAATAGGCCACATTGGCGTTTTACATTTAAATCTATAGGTAGAAGAAAATACTAATATAAAAAATCGTCATTTTAAAGGACAGGATCCGCTAAAATATTATTTTTCGGACTGAAAACAGTTCGCAAAGTAACGATTTTGAAGAGCAAAGAGCATATTATAATACTAAAAAACACTTCTCGCATATCATTTTATTCTAGTGTTTAATGAAAGTATTTATACGTTACCTATATTAAATAAAATAAAGAAGTCAACAGAAATTGTTTACTATATAATTTTATGTATACCTATTGAGTAGGTAGGTAGGTACTTTATTTTCAATTACCTACTAGATAAAATTTAATTACACATTATATTGTCCGCTACGTTATACACGTAATAATGTATTTTTCTCATAAACATAACTCATAGAACCTAAATATATTCTGAACGGGCGAGTCATCATAATAAAAGTGCCACAATATTAACATAATAAGGTCAATAAAATAATGTATAATTTTACATTTCTTTGACATAAAAAAAAACAATATCTTGCATAGTTATTTATCGTACAAAAAATATTCAGGTTCAGTTTTGTTTCGGTGTTCTTATATTCAACCGAAGGTAACATGTTCACAAAAAGTGGTTAAAATTGGATTTAATTATTGATTGAAAAATAACAATTATTATAGATATTTATACACCAAGTGAGATAAATTTTTATTCAAGAGAAGAAAATTTAGAGTGGGATAATTTCTTCGAGTGAATAAACATTCGTATCTCACGTGATTTATACAATATTTTATTCAATTTTGACGAAATTATTTCAAATATAATATGAATTATACATTTATTTTGACATAACAAAAAAATCGAAGTAGTCGTCAGTGACAAGTTATGCATTTTTGACGAAATAATGGCATCAAAGTGATTTAAAAATGTGTTGAGTGATTTAAAAAGTTTTAATTCACTTGTGAATAAACAGTTGTTTAAAGTTGTTGCTATGGAGTTAATAATAACAGTTTAAAACGTCAAAATTGAATAAATTAATTTAATAAGTGACAATTTGTATGTATTCACGCAGTGGCGTATTATCCTAGAAGCCCAAGAAAATCGGGCTTCTGGCGCAAAATATTAAGGGGCGGAAAGGTAGACCACATTAGTCCATGTTTATTTAAAAAAATCTCTATAGTATTTTTAAAATTAATTTAAAAATTTAATTATTTTTATTTGATAAATCTAACTGTAATAATAATGTTTTGTAATTTTTTATTATTGTAGCACTTGTTCTTTCATAAAAAAATTTCGTCTGCGGTGCATTTTATTTCACTGCACTAAGAAACAGAAACCTTTAGTATGTTTTAAATTTTTCATATTACGGTGCAACAAAATTTAAATCTGTTTTAGGTAGCTGTAGGTATATTTCAAAATTTAAAAAAAACTCATTATCAATAAAGCACAAAATATTCCGGGCTTTGGGCGTTTATATTGCTTAATGCTCCACTGTGTCCATGGCATCATGTATTTATTTATTTCCGCGGTGGAATTATGCGTATCCAATAGCAACTTACGTAATAATGCAAAAATCAGTTAAACTGTCACAAATATGAGTTCAAAACGATGGGGAAATTGCTCAAAAAATGAGTCCATGTCTTTCAAAATCTTTGGAGAATATAATAAGTTGTATTCTCGTCGTTGGGATTAACAGTGGGACATTTTCAAAGTATTGTGTAGTAAAAAATATTTTGGTTAATGTTTTAACCTTTCTGAACCAGATCGCGACCACTGATTCGGTTTCGGTCATGAGTTAATTTAATTTTTCTCTTCTGTCCCGGTTCCGATTAGGTTCGAGTCCCAGGAAAAGTTGAAAAATACCGTGTAATTCATAACCGTGTTTGTAAACTTTTCACGGTTTCATGGTTTGGTAAATAAAGCTTGCTAAGTACTATTGATTAAATGCCACAGCGTGTAGTTAAGTAATAATTATGTCAATTTATTTACTACACGTCGAAATTAATGTGCATTAAGCTGCATTCAGACCGACCCACTTATAAGTATAAGTGCCTAATTGACCAACCAGCGCTCAGCGTTCGCTTCGTCAAAATTCCAATTTCACTTATAAGTGAAAAACATTCCCAAAGTTCTATCTTTTCCAATCAGTCCACTAAGTGAATAGTGCGATAGTTATATCATGTCATCTTTATCATCGAACTGTCACTTGCAAGCTGCGTTTTATTAATGACATTAATTAAATTAAATTATTATAAATAGCAGGGTGTGAAACAAATCGATTTTTTTGGAAAAAAATAAAAAAATCAGATTTTTTAAATAAAAATCAGATTTTTTTGATTTAAATCAAATTATTTTTCGAGTCGCATATCAAAATGCTTGTATTTTTCTGAATTTTTCATCTGCTACAACAGTAAAAGCATTCAATTTTTTTTAAATATTACAATTATTATTGTTATTCTATTCGTTTACTTATTAATTATTTAATGTTATATGAAAACGGAATAGTATAGATTGATGTTCTGTAGAACATAGTAGATATTTTTCATATTGGGTTTAGTTCTGAATTGTAATTTTTCATTCATTTATGCGACGTTTTGGAAACGACAATATACCTATTACCTAGGTAATATAATTATTATTATGAGTGTTAAATTTTTCTTTCAACAATACAATAATAAGTTGTTGTCAAATATTTTATTTGTAAAATAAATATTAGGTACCTACTGTAAAATTTAAAAAAATGCAACACAAATTTATAATTTTAATATGAACAATTTAAGAGTGATGATAGGTAATGAAACAAAAAAATAAAATAAAATAATTTTTGACATTTTATTAAGCTATTTTATAAAATGAGATGAAATTTTGATTTAAATCATTGATTTTAATTTAAAAAATCATGTGATTTTAATCGCGATTTAAATCAACGATTTAAATCATGTGATTTAAATCATGCACGCCCTGATAAATAGTAATTAATGAAAATATCGTATGCTTGTGTTGTAAAATATTATTACTGAATATGTAAACATATTTAAAAGCATATAAATTCTACTTTTTAATTTACATGTTTATGGAAATCCATTTTCTTTTAATAATAATAATAATAATAATTTATTAATACTGCAATACAACAGGATAATCCCAGAACAAAATTAAAGTGTAAAAAAGAATCAAGAAAACAAATATGAAATATCAAATAACAAACACAAACCAGATTCCAAACCGTAGGCCGTTTCTAACCTAATTTAACGAGCATAGCGGATATTATAAGATACAAAAATATTTTAATATGCAAATTGTAAAAACCACACAACAAATTGTACTTAATAAACAATTATTATGTATTTGAATTTAAATATTTTCATAAGTTCTAAATTTTTCCAATTGGTGTTCATCCACTAATTTGGTAGGTATGTGTGGTCCATTTGATTTATACTTATAATTGTAAATATTTCCCTTATAAGTGGGTCGGTCTGAATGCAGCTTTATCATCATTAAATTATAAAACTAAATACATTACTATATTACATTTTCAGTTGAAAGTTATTGGAACATGCCGAATAGAATTGATGTTTCGAAATTCGTAGCTCAAAGGAGAGCAGCAATGAGTACAAAAAAGAAAGAAAAGAATCTAATGTTGGAAATTCTAGATGATTACTGTTCAACTTCAACTTTACACGGCATTAGTTATTTAAACGCTAAGGACAAAAATTTAGTCGAAAAGTAAGTGATTTTGTTTAGCAAACAGTATATTAGTAGCTATTGGGTGATTTTTTTTCTTTTGCTTACAAAGTATTATTTATCACATCTTTTACCCATCTTCAGGTAGCATCTTAAAATATTGAGAGTTATTGAAACATATTTAAAGGATGTATAGAACTTATTCAGGCTAAAAATTAAATGGCAGATAGATAAGTACATTCTGATTGCGAATCAATAATAATTTTTCTAAAATTCGCAAAATACCTACTTCAGCTGACGTAGGTACATATTATTATAATTTCTCATCATTAAATTAAGTATATTTTATTGTAAATGTCACAAAAAATGATTAGATATTTTCAAAAATATGAAATATTTGCATTTTTACCATTTGTTTTTTAGAATTTGGTGGATGATAATGTTCATTTTAAGTGTAACATCATGTTCATATCTGATCAGCCAAACATGGATAAAATGGAAAAATAATCCAGTGATTCTTAGTTTCAACAAAGAACAAACTCCAATTTCGGACATTCCATTTCCAGCAGTCACAATTTGTCCAGTTAATAAAATTAAACAATCTTCTTATAATTATACCAATAATTTTAGGAATAGAGATAATCTCGATGAATCAGAGTAAGTAGAATAATTTTGATTACCGGGGCATTATGTAATTTTATTTTCATTACTTCTACATTATTCAACTCAACGTTAACATTAATATACCTACGCGTGGCTCTATTTTTCTATTCGAGATTTGTACTACATTTGTCGAGTGCATGCCGGGCGGCCTAAAACCACGTCGTCTAAAACCCACGCAGCCTAAATCCACGCCACCTAAAATCCATAACGTCTAATTTTACCCTCACCACAATAGAAGTTGACTACGATAAACCACGGCGCCTAATACCACAACGCCTAATACCACAACGTCTAATACCACAACGCCTAATCCCACTCCGCCTAATTTCACGCCACTTAAAATCCACAACGTCTAAATTTACCCCCATCACTATGTCCACGCCGTATAAACTCGTTCTGTGTTTTGTATTTCTCACGAGTTTATACGGCGTGGATATAGTGGTAGGAGTAAAGTTAGACGTGTGGATTTTAGGTGGGCTGGAATTAGGCGGCGCGGGATTAGGCGGCGTGGTATTAGGCGGCATGGATATTAGGTGGCGTGGAATTAGGCGTTATGATATTAGGCATTGTGGTATTAGGAGACACGGACATTAGGCGTTGTGGAATTAGACGTTGTGGTATTAGGCGGCGTGGTTTGTCGTAGTCAACTTCTATTGTGGTGGGGTAAAATAAGACGTTATGAATTTTAGGCGGTGTGGAATTTGGGCGCGTGGGTTTTAGGCGGCATGGTTTTAGGCCGCCCGGCATGCTATACGAGCTTCAATATCAGTTATTCTCATGTTGACGTTCGTAGTGTAAAGCTGTGAATTTTGTAATTGATTGTGATTCAGTTATACAGTAGAATCGGGGAGACAGCCGAGGTACGTCATCATTTGGTGAAAAACTTTATAATATTAAAGTACCAAATGTACACAAAAATAAATAATGAGTTTTATAAATATGCCTACGTGTTATATTATCATTAAATCAATATAAATTTGTTTATGTATTTAAATTACCGTAACCGTATATGAATCCATCATTTAAAATTTTTTTTTTCCAGTGGTAACACTGAATTATAGTACGTTTATATGCTTGATTTACTGTGTGAGTTTCTGATTTTCATTTGGCTTCTTTTTTACCAGTTTGGTTAATATCTTTTTTTTTAATCTGTCTTTTTCAAAACAACATTTCGTGATTGTTGCAACATTGTTGCAACATGCACATCATATTACATTATGATTCAAACAACTAATGTAAACATGTTCACAGCTGATGTCACATAATTTAGTTACATTTTTTGATGACGTACCTCGGCTGTCTCCACGATTGTACTGTATTTTAGTTTTCTTTGAAAATTAACTGAAGTGCAGAGTAGCATATACTCGCTAGCTCCAGTTTTGTAAAACGGACAGTACATGACAAGCTCCGCCTTCTCGCGCAGCTCAGGGTTCTAGATATCTGAATTTTACTCTATAAAGCTCTGACACTCACGCTCTACTACATAAAAACAAAACAGTCACAGTTCGACTATCTCCGATTATGTCCGAACTATATCCAACGGAGATTGACGTTGACTCACAGTCACAGTCACTCTTGGATTCTACTGTTAGAATAGGTCAAATACCTGATTCCCAGAAAAGCGTACTTACATTACTACTACAATTTCTTTAAAAACGTGCGTATAGCGTACACATGAATATTTTATTACAAAAACGCGTATATGTACGCTCCAAAAGCGTATAGTTGGCAACACTAATCATTGAATGTTTCTTTTCTAACAGTGCCAAAATCTTCTGGGATTTATCACTAGTCTGTAACTTAGAACAATATTACCAGGAATTTAACAAAACAATAGATTTTACTGATGAATCAGCAATCTCTAGGATCCGTTCTGTAACAAAAATAAGCTCATAAACCTAATTTTACATTTTATGTATCTCATAATATTTTAGGTTGCACCCAGTAAAGATGACACAATAGAACGTATAGAATGGCAACAACAACAATCTATAGCAATATATAACGATAATTTTGGAGAACAACTTACTGAAGAAGGAGTGTGTTATTCTTCTAACTCCTTCAGTCAACTAAATATGTTTACTGACCAAATGTAAGTAGATTACGAATATAATTTAGAAATCTACAGACCACTTTTACATCTTTAGTTCGAATATTAAATTCAATACAAATATTGTATTTATTATGGTTTAATATAGCTAATTATTTTCTCTATTGCTATTTATAGAAATGAAAAGATAATGTACATACACAACAACAAAATGAACGTAGGTTGGAATATTGAAGACGGTTATCCAGCAACAACAAATATGATTACATCATATCCAGTCAGAACTGCTAAAGATGGACAATTGTCTGGTCTAACTGTAACTCTTTTATCTAATATATCTGAAATTGATTACGTTTGTGGATTGCCTATATCTGGATTCAAAGTAAATACTTTTCAGGAAATATGTTAAGGGAAAATCGCATGACGCAAATAACAGCTAATTATTACAATACTAGTAACAATGGAGACACAATTAGTCAATATTGCCTGTATCTATTGTAAAAAGAATTCAAAAATAGTGCGGCGGTGTCATTAAAATTTTCCTCCCGAATCTGCACTTAAATCTGATTAAAACCATGTTGAAAAGCACTATTTCAAATGTGGAACGTATTATTACGTTTTCACTTTTGGTACTTTTTTTAAAAAACATTCTTAATTATGAAACATAATTCATGTTAGTGTCATTCTCAAATTTCGTTTTGTTTTACAGGCATAATACTATTTTCTGTTATATACATTTATTTGCAAGTTTATTAAATTAAAAATTAAGTATTCGGGAGCGGACAAAGATTTATTTTTAAAATTTATGTTTCATTATATCCATAAAACGAGAACAATTCAGTCATTTTGTACAATGTAAATGATAATGGAATAGAAACTGAATTTTAACTAATATATGTCCATGACAATGACTACTATGTTATATGTTATGTATTATGTTTTTATGTTTACCTACTGCAAGTTTACTGTACTGTCAATTCCTGACGAAGATAGACGTTCAGTCTGCCGAAACGTTGAAATAAATAATTACGAAACTTAAACCAGAAAAATATTTATTTATACCGTGAGTTTTATTTAACGTGAAACATGGGATCTTTCATATCCATGGTTACGAATTTGACAGCAATGTATTAGAGCGTTTCATTTAAAATAGAATATAGCAAATGAAATATGTATGTATTTTTCTAATCATTTTAGATATGAAAAAAGTTGCAAGAAATATAAACATATAATAGGTATTTTTTCAGAATACAATTTTATAACGAATACTCAAATACACGAAATAAATCAGATAAGTACTTGTCTGAGGCTAACATCTACATTATACCAACGTATCATTTGCACCTTTTCTTCAATTGTGTACCTTATTTTCAACAACACAACCCTAATTGATAATGACAGCCTATGTTCTATTTTAAATGAATCGCTCTAATACATTGCTGTCAAATTCGTAACCATGGATATGCAAGATCCCATGTTTCACGTTAAATAAAACTCACGGTATAAAATATGAGTTCTACAAGTTTCTTTATTATATTGAAACGAGATTGTTTAAATGCAAACACTGTCATTTTCAGGTGATTCTCCATAACCCCGCGGAAACACCCAAAGTGTCTGAACAATATTTCTTGGTTCCTTTAAACAAAAAAGTCAGTATCATTGTCCGTCCAGAATTAACAAAAACTGAAAAAGACGTTAGAGATCTACCGCCACATACAAGAAAATGTTACTTTTCTAATGAAAAGTCACTAAGATTTTTTAAAGTGTACACTCAAAATAACTGTAAAAAAGAATGTACCTCTAACATTACAGAAGCATATTGTGATTGTGTGCCCTTTTATATGCCAAGTAAGAAAAATATCTCAATTTCTCATAAACGATCATTCTTTAATTTTATTTCCTAGCTGATAACAAAACGGCAATATGCGGATTTGGAAGAGTTGAATGCATAAAGAGAGTACAAGGTACGTAGTACGTATGCCAACTTTTTTTACAGTTGTGCAAAATAGTTATTTGTATGCCAAGGGCTGAAAGTAGCCTTTTGCAGATTGAGGCTAAAGATTGTAGTTCGAGCGCAGCGAGGGCTGCAATTAGTCGAAATCTGCAAAAATACTTTCTGCCGGAAGTATACACAACATTTGTTCTACAACTAATTGATTTGCATTACTATTAATAGAAATTTTTTAATTTTTCATCTATATCATCAAACAATACAATAAAGGTAAAAATATAAACAAACTTGAAATTTAGAATAAGTTTGATTGAACATTAAAATACTAGTATAAATCTAACCAAATCTTAATAAATTATTTATGATTACTGGAACAGTCTTTAAAGAAGCATTGGTGTCAGGGCCGTAGCCAGGTTATGTTTCAAGGAAGGGCCAAATATTTTATAGAAAGGGCGACATTGATCTTGTAAATATGTATTTCAAGAGAGAGAGAGAGAAAAAAATCCATTCAAGGTCAAATGCCTTTATAATTGAAAGTTACATTTTTTCAATGGATGAGAAGCTGCATGTTTTTCACCTACTTCATGGGGCAAAAATGAATAAAAGAAAAGCACAGAATCTTTTAGAAAACAAAATTTATTTTTTAAAATTTTGGCTTTCTTTTTACCAAAATCATATCAAACGCAGACACGCGCAGCCTGGCGCGACGGTGTAATGAAAACTATAACGGAGATACTTAATTCCATTTATTGATTCGAAGATTTAATTCGGATTTCATTGATATTATTTTGTAAATAAATATTATAATATTAATTTTGAAGATTTTTATTTGAAAAATGATGAAAGTAGGTAAAAAGTATTCAGCTCCAGGAAGGACAAGAGTTTTAACAGGCAGTGCCCTGCCTGCTCCCCCCCTCCTGGCTACAGCCCTGATTGAACTGCAATTGTTCATTTTCAAGTAACAAAGTGGACTCCAAAAAGCCTACTATTATAATAACGATACGAGTAGCTATCGAAAGTGAGAAATCTCGTGCGAGTGTAAAGTTTGACGGACGAGGTGCAACCGAGTGAGGCAACACACGAGCAATACGATATTACTTTCGAACGAGTCATGAACACTATTTTCAGACGACCACAAAAACATAATTTTTCACTTTTTAATACACACACAACATTCGAATGACATTTCTACTGTTATTTCAAAGAATCATAAACAAGCAAAAGCTGCCTGGTTATGTTAATTTCGGTTGATTTGGCTGCGATATCTATTATTTTCTGTAGAGATCGTCTAAAAAAGTTATTTTGACACTTATTACATAATATGCTGTTTTACTGACATTATTTTATGACCTATAGCCGCCATATTGACTTTTGAAGTAAATGAAGAGCTTACATTTAATTTGGATTATGAAATGGGCAAATCATTGGAATCCACTCGTAAAATATTTAACCAGTGTGACTGCCTTCCTTCGTGCTCCAATTTGCAGTACACTGCTGAAACATCGCAAACTGATTTTCACCTCCTAAAAACAGCTTTAGCTTCTGGCGTATGGAACTTTTCCCCAGAGTAAGACAAAAAGAAATTTCAAAGAATAATTATTTTGGAACATTAATATAATTTAACATATAGGTAGTAACTAAACAATATTAAAACATTTTTTTAATCAAAGACAAAGCTACTTATTTTTATACTTTCAGTTTAAACTCAGAGACAAAGCATTGATCTGGTTTTCAGTATTTGCTTTTATTAATTTAATATACAGAATGTATCATAACTTTGAGTACCTACATAATATGTACATTAAGGAAATATACAGTTTTATATGTAGTCCGGCGGTTAAAGGGCAAATTTCATATCAAATCCATTTTGTGATTAAAGTGCGAAAATTGGCATACATGTCAAATAAACTATTCTCTTTCATATAAAAAGTGGTGCCAAAATGTTAAGTACCAGAGACGGCCGCCATTTTGAAAAATGTCCACCGTTTTTAGTTTTCTTTATTTATCTCGTATGGTTAATATTGCGAGAAAAATTGTTACATAGGATATTGTAGAGCATAAAATTTGCTGTAAAATGGTATATTTATTTTTTCTTTAAGTAGTACAGTTCTCGAGAAAATCGTAAAAATATATTGGAGAAATTTCTAGTCATTTTCAACAAAAGCGTAATTTTGCCTTTTCAAACAAAAACAGCTTTTATTTTCGAATGAATCAAGATATCGACTTCCGGTCTTCAATATTCGATTTCTTAGATAAGTTGTTGTTACATACATAATTTTCAACATTTCGGGAGTACTAGTTCGGCCACAATTCAAACATAACATCTTAGAGACAATACTGAAATTTTTGTATATTTTGTGGTTTTTGAGTTGTCATTTCTGAACTAATTAAAATATTGACTTGCGGTTTCTCGCATTAAATTCTTCGAAAAATTCTCTATAAGATACTTTATATAGAAAATGTTCTTATGCCTTAGTTAAACCAATATTTAATGAGGTTTTCCTGGAGAAAATATGAAAATTTTAGTATTAACTTTATTTTTGTGTTTGATCAGCTGTAGTTTCTCAACGGATCAAAATATTGAATAGATATTGGTAGCTTGAAAGTTTTTCTATTAAATTCTGGAAATTTCAAATCGATATTTAGATCCTTTCAGAAACTACAGATGATCAAACACAAAAATAAAAGTAATATTAAAATTTTCATGTTTTCTGTAGATAAAACTCTTTAGGTATCGGCTTAACTAAGGCAATAAAACGTTTTCTATATAAAGCATGTTATAGATAATTTTTTGAAGAATTTAATGCAGGAAACAGCACAACTTCTTATATGAAAGAGAATAGTTTAATTGACATGTATACCAATTTTCACACTTTAATCACAAAATGCATAATTTTGTCCTATAACCGCCGGACTAATGTAGTCCGAGAGAAAAATGTAAATAAATTGGTTCCCGTGGAAAAGTTAATGAAGGCAAGGTACCAGTGATACCAATTTTTTGGTAAAAAATACTAGTTTAATGAATTCCATGGTGATACTCACAGGTGTTGCGTATAGCTGTGGTGATATCATCTAAGATGGCCGCCCTTGCACTATAAACAAACTGCCTTATCTCGGTTGCTATCCAACCAATTTTTTTTATCTTGTTGGAAAAAAACTTCCGTAGCAATTATTGCAAAAACCAAATATTTTGGTTGCTACTTCGATTTAAAGTAAAAGAAAATAAATTATGCCATAACTTTGTTTCAACATATACAGAAAAGACTGTAACTGTCGAACATATAAAAATATCGACTTCCGGTTTCAAGCAATCGTTTTCTCAGACTCTTTCTATCTAAAATACAATTTGTAAACTTTTGGAGGCCCGAGTTTGAATAAAGAAAATAAATAAATATTAGTATTTTTGTTGACATCAGTAACGCCGACTTCGTAATGATAAAATTGATTATTGGATTAATCGGCAAGAAAGGGCATGAGATATTAAGAAATACTCATATGTAGTTGTAATTTGTATTTTATTCCAATATTTCGCTACCAATTTTGGTGCTTCATGCTTAGTATTTTTAATACCTTGCCTGAACTTTGCCACCGAAAACACAATGCTCCCGGACCTGGACTCATTACGAATTTAATTTTTTTTTCAGCAATTGATGAATACCCAAACAGAAATACAATAATTTAGAAAAACATAATGTTTAAAAAATTCTATAATTCAGTGGCATGAGAAATGTTCTTTTCAGATAACATTTTAAATTGTATTTCGGAGTTATGATTATGATACATGCACTCTATATTTCAAAAATTTAAATAAATTCTTGAAAGATAAACATAAATGTATGTGCCTTTGGTAATTTCATTATAATTTATGTCACAATCTTATTTATTCTTTGAAATTTAAAATTATACTATAGGTAGTTTAAAGTGAAGAGTCTGTACAATTGCGCGAACGGGCGGAGCTAATTTTTGTGTACTACACATATTACACAATTTGACTAGTGCCGCTTGCTATATTGCATTTCACACCATAACAATATAAGTAGGTACTGTATAAATAACGACAACGACAAACAGAACTCTGAACACAGTAGGTATACAACTATCAAAATAAATTATTCACTAAGGAATGCAAGCATCAGTATGAGAAAATTCCTGACTGATGTTTCTGAGATAGAGAGTACAGAAATATTCTCTTTCTTTCACATCTTTCTGTAACACCAAAATTAGTAGTTCGCGCAACCGACTCTTCATTTCAATAGTACTATAATAAAAAGAAATTAGGCTATGAACATACTTGCGTATAATATTGAACTGTAACTTTTCAGAATTGTAGCAGACTATGGGTCAGGCAAACTAGCAATGAGTCAGCTGGATATATTTTTCAAAGAGTCGCAATTTTTAGCTCTCGTTCGCAGTGAGCTCTATGGACGAACGGATTTTCTGGCAAACTGTGGAGGTCTTCTTGGACTCTTCATGGGATTCTCACTGTTATCGTTATTGGAAATTGTTTATTTTCTTACTATTCGTTTGTGGTTTAAATATCGAATTAGACGAAAACAAAATGTAGATAACTAAAATACCTATTAATTCATTAATAAATAAATATACTTGCTGTTCCATGCATTTTCTCTAATGTATGCCAGGTATGTAGGTATATTTATAAATAAGAGCATGTATTTTTACCTCCCACCACAGCTGTAAGGGAGGGTATTGGAATTATGGTAAAAATGTGTGCGTGTGTGTAATGTGTGGATTTATGTAGGTATAGACGATAAATCAAATAATACATTATCCAAAAAAAATATTTTTGGTATTTGACATTATTTGTATACATTTTAGAAGAGTTTAAATAATCGTTATTGGAAATTGTTTATTTTCTTACTATTCGTTTGTGGTTTAAATATCGAATTAGACGAAAGCACAAAATGTAGATAAATAAAATACCTATTAATTAATTAAATAATATATACTTGTTACTACATTCATTTTCTCTATTGTATACAGGTATGTAGGTATATTTTTAAATTAAGAGCATGTATTTTTACCTCCCACCACAGCTGTAAGGGAGGGTATTGGAATTATGTGTATTAGTGTAGGTACCTATAGACCATAAATCAAATTATACATTATCCAAAAAAATTGATTTTTGGTATTTGACATTATTTGTATACTTTTTAGAAGAGTTGAAATAATTTTGGTAGAAATACATAAACAGAAGATTGAAAAAGTTTGAGTCAGAATTACGGTAAAGGGTACCCCGGGATAAGATGGTCAAAAGTGCCCTTGAACCAAATGTCACATCGCTACTCTACACACATTCAGAAAAAAAATTTCACCTACCGCAACTGAACGAACTGCAATGACATCAGCCGCCGCGCGTTGAGTGAATTTTGTTTTACATTATCAAAAATATTTTTATTTTTATATCCGTCCCCAAGGCTAATGTCTGCGTACGCCACTGCAGGCGTACCCAACCTCTTTAACTTATTTTGTATTGTCACCAGTGGTACCCAAAATGATATTGTTTTGCAAACTACTCTTAATTTTTTGAATTTGAACAAAATTCTTTTTGATTCATGATCAGTGCGTCTAATACTATACACTCTTAAATTTTGTTACACAGGTTGGGTTACACCCTGTATAGGTTTTCATACGCAAATAAAATAGGCCACATTTGCGTTTTCCATTAAAAGCTATAGATAGGAGAAAATACTAATATAAAAAATCGTCATTTTAAAGGACAGGATCCGCTAAAATATTATTTTTCGGACTCAAAACAGTTCGCAAAGTAACGATATTGAAGAGCAAAGAGCATATTATAATACTAAAAAACACTTCTCGCATATCATTTTATTGTAGTCTAATGAAAGTATACGTTACCTATATTAATTAAAATAATGAAGTAAACAGATATTATTTATGTAATTTTAGGTACACCTATTGAGTAGGTAGGTAGGTACTTTATTTTCAATTACTAGATAAAAGTTAATTACATATTATATTTTCCGCTACGTTATACTCGTATTACCTACTCGTAATAATATATTTTTCTTATAAACATAACTCGTAGAACCTAAATATATTCTGAACGGACGACTCACAATAATTAAAGTACCACAATATTAACATAATAAGGGCAATAAAATAAAGTATAATTTACATTTTTTGTTTAAAGAAAAACAATATCTTGCATAGTTAATATCATACAAAAAATATTCAGGTTCAGTTTTGTTCTGGTGTTCTTATTTCTTCATTCAACCGAAGGTAACCTGTTTATAAAAAGTGGTTCAAATTTTGTTTTAATTATTGATTGCAACATAACAATTACTAATTAATTCAATAAGTGACAATTAGTATGTATTCACGCAGTGGCGTATTATCCTAGAAGCCCAAGACGATCGGGCTTAGTCCATGTTTATTTAAAAAAATACTTATAGTAGGTAGGTTAGGTACCTATTTTTAAAATTAATTTAAAAATTTAATTATTTTTATTTGTTAAACCTAACTGTAATAATAAAGTTTTGTAATTTTTAATTATTGTGAAGCACTTGATCTTGCATAAACAAATATTTCGCCCGCGCGGCGCATTTTATTTCACTGCACTAAAAAACATAAACCTTTAGTGTGTTTTAAATTTTTTATATTACGGTGCAACAAAATTTAAATCTGTTTTAGGTAGCTGTAGGTAGGTATATTTCAAAATAAAAAAACTCATTATCAAAAAAAGCACAAAATTTGGGCGTTTATGTTGCTTAATGCTCCACTGTATCCATGGCATCATGTATTTATTTATTTATTTATTTATTTCCGCGGTGGAAATATGCGTATCCAATAGCAACTAACGTAACAATGCAAAAATCAGTTAAATATACTTTTTTTGACAACTGTCACAAATATGACTTCAAAACGATAGGGAAATTGCTCAAAAAATGAGTCAATGTCTTTCAAAATCTTTGGAGAATTTGGATTAACAGTGAAGTGGGACATTTTCAAGATCAGTTAATTTAATTTTTGATTGAGTTTGGTTCTACGTTCACTAAAAACATTGCGGGTCATTCCGGTTTTCTCTTCTGTCCCGGTTCCGATTAGGTTCGAGTCCCTGGAAAAGTGGAAAAATACCGGGTAATTCATAACCGTGTTTGTAAATACATAACTTTTCATGGGTGAGCTAAATAAGCGCATTTGACCTTTATCAGTTTTTGCTTATCACGTTCGAAAAACGCATAAAATAACATTTGAACAGCGCATAAATTGTAGTTGCATAAGCGCAGAAGTGCACATTTGAAAAGCACAATGGTTTTAGGGATTGTACGACAGTTTTTCTACAATATTTTTTGCATTTTTTAAAACTAGAAAATATTCTTGCCTAACATTTTTCTGAACTTAACCCCATCATACTCGAATAGTATTTTTAACAAGATTTTTTGCATTTTTTAAAACTAGAAAATATTCTTGCCTAACATTTTTCTGAACTTAACCCCTCGAAGAGTATTTTTAACAAGATTTTTTGAATTTTTTAATACTAGAAAATATTATTGCCTAACATTTTTCTGAACTTAACCCCATCATACTCGAAGACGATCTGGACTAAATTGTTATGGTCAGAAATCTCATTTTCGAAAAATGCGCTTATTCAATGTTACGATCTGCGCTTATTGAACATAAATTTACTGATTATATTTCTGCGCTTTTCAAACGTTTTGATGACCAAAAATGCGCTTTTACAACTCTCCGCTTTTCATGGTTTCATGGTTTGGTAAATAAATCTTGCTAAGTACTATTGATTAAAACGCCACAGCGTGTAGTTAAGTGATAATTATATCAATTTATTTACTACTCGTCGAAATTAATGTGCATTATCATCATTAAATTATAAAACTAAATCCCTACATTACTATATTACATTTTCAGTTGAAGGTTGAAACATGCCGAATAGAATTGATGTTTCGAAATTCGTAGCTCAGAGGAGAGCAGCAATGAGAATAAAGAAGAAAGAAAAGAATCTAATGTTGGAAATTCTAGATGATTATTGTTCAACTTCAACTTTACATGGAATTAGTTATTTAAACGCAAAGGACAAAAATTTAGTCGAAAAGTAAGTGATTTTGTTTAGAAAACAGTATATTAGTAACCATTGGGTGATTTCTTTTCTTTTGCTTACAAAGTAGATATTATTTATCACATCTTTTACTCAACTTCAGGTAGCATCTTAAAATATTGTGAGTTTATAGGTATACAGGATGTTTCAAACTTCAGGCTAAAAATTAAATGGCTGATAGCTGATAGGTATTATGACATTCTGATCGCGAATCAAAAATATTTTTTTCAAAATTCGCAAAATAAAATGCACTTTAACTGACGTACATATTATTTTAATTTATCATTAAATTATATTTTATTGTAAATGTCAGAAATAATGATTAGATATTTTGAAAAATACGAAATATTTGTAATTTTACCATTTGTTTTTTAGAATTTGGTGGATGATAATGTTCGTTTTAAGTGTAGCATCATGTTCTTATCTGATCAGTCAAACATGGATAAAATGGAAAAATAATCCAGTGATTCTTAGTTTCAATAAAGAACAAATTCCAATTTGGGATATTCCATTTCCAGCAGTCACAATTTGTCCAGTTAATAAAATTGAACAATTTTCTTATAATTATACAAAAAAATTTAGGAATAAAGATAATCTCGATGAATCAGAGTAAGTAGAATAATTTTGATTACCGGGGCATTATGTGATTTTATTTTCATTGCTTCTATATTATTCAACTCAACGTTAACATACGCGTGGCTTTATTTTTCTATTCGAGATTTGTACTAGATTTGTCTACGCCATGCTCAGTTCAGTCTTCAGTGTGTAGTCAGTTTGGCCAACCTTTAAAAGTTGTGGCTCGGAAAAAATCGAAGATTTCCGATTGAATATGAATAGTTCGGATATAAAGTATGATACTCGAACGAATCTCGGATGGAAATGAAACGAGAAATCTAACACGAATCTAGACGAAAAAAGTATAATATAAAACAGGCTTTAGAAGTAAATTCAGTTAAGTTAGAAAGAAAGGCATAGATGATAGACAAGAGGAAACTACGCTAACGCTACTGTCTGTTCTACAGAACATCAGCTTCAATATCAGTTATTCTCATGTTGAGGTTCGTAGTGTTTTGCTTCGTGTAACGCTGTGAATTTTGTAATTGATTGTGATTGAGTTATATTTTAGTTTTCTTGGAAAATTAAGTAAAGTGCAGCGTAGCATATACTCGCTATACTTTGTCCCAGAATTCGGAGGAGCTTATTAAATTTGCCGCGTTTTTCCAACCAATCAGATTGCTCATTTCTGAGCCATATTTACACCCAGTAATTTAGCTCCAGTGTTTACAAAATGTGACAGTTCTTTTATACGTAGATTTCAAATGGATTAAAATATAGACTTACGGCTTTCAGTTCTGAATAGAAACATGTTTGTGAAAACTTATATTGGAAACCGGAAGTGATATTTTAGTATCTATCCTAAATCTGTCTTGTAGAGAATTTTGTGCTCTACAATTCCATTTAACAGTTTTCTTCGAAATGTAAACCATTTGCAAGATAAACGCGAAAAACTAAAAACGGGTACATTTTTTTCAAAATGGCGGCTGACATGGACATTTTCGGTGATGCCTCCACCCCTGAAAATACTCAATAAGGTATGGTAAATAAGAAAAAAAATTTAAATTGCTTTTGGCTCGAAGTGCACAATAATATCACTAAGCCGCCGGACTATATGGAAGAAGCATCAGATAATACAGAAACAATGAGATATTTTGTAATGATAACATTAGGTATAGGTATTACTTAAATATTTTTCTGTAGGAATCTATACGTATTTAGACGACAGATTGTTATGTTAAACTTATTATTTATTTGTGATTTGTGTAATATTAATATTATATTTTTTGTCCGATAAATGTAAATGTTATTTATATATTAACCAGTAGTTAGCGGTAGAGGGTCCACCTATCATGCTAGCGGTCCCCAGTTCGATTCCCAGCACAACCGACAATAATTTACCATTGGGTCCGAGTGGTTGGATTAAACTATAATAACATCTACAATTCAGTAATTGGGATTTAATGCTGTAGAATAGTTACCATCAAAATAAAAATAGAATAAAATAAAAATAGTGTTATTTTTTACTGTACTTTTTGATAAATGAAACAAATTTTTTCAGTGACTAAAATTACATATTTTGTTTGTTGAATCCAAATATTTAGTTGTAGTAAGTAAAATATTTTGTTATTTTAACGTCTGTAGTTTGTTCGATATAACAAATAGAATTATTTAGCCCAACAAAAAAAATCAAAAATATAATTTAGTAATCCGAACTAAACATTTACTTGCTCGTATACAACAAATTTAATTTGCTGTATCAGCAATTTTCTCTTTATTTTAACCAAATCGTTCTCTCAGTGTACCTTCTTATTTTGAATTTCATAGTTACATCGAAGTACTACATTATTCTATAGATGACAGCTTTATTCACAAAACATAATTTATTTAAGATCGCGTCAAATTTTGAACTAATAAAATGTGTGAGTGTAAAACTTACTGGCATTCGCAGTGCCATCTGCTATTTTCTTAGCTGAAATGAAGTATAGATATCTGAATTTTACTCCATAAAGCTCTGTCACTCACGCTCTACTACATAAAAACAAAACAGTCACAGTTCGACAATCTCCGATCATGTCTGAACTATATCCAACGGAGATTGACGTTGACTCACAGTCACAGTCACTGTTGGATTGTACTGTTGGAATATGTCAAATACCTGATTCCCAGAAAAGCGTAACTACTACAATATCTTTAAAAGCCGTGGGTATAGCGTACACATTTTATTACAAAAACGCGTATATATGCACGCTCCAAAAGTGTATAGTTGACAACCCTAATCATTGAATGTTTCTTTTCTAACAGTGCGAAAATCTTCTGGGATTTATCACTAGTGTGTAACTTAGAACAATATTACCAGGAATTTAACAAAACAATAGATTTTACTGATGAATCAGCAATCTCTAGGATCCGTTCTGTAACAAAAATAAGCTCATGAACCTAATTTTACATTTTATGTATTTCATAATATTTTAGGTTGCACCCAGTAAATATGACACAATAGAACGTATAGAATGGCAACAATCTATATTAGTATATGACGATAATTTTGGAGAACAGCTTACTGAAGAGGGAGTTTGCTATTCTTTTAACTCCTTCAGTCAACTAGATATGTTTACTGACCAAATGTAAGTAGATTACGAATATTAAATTGTATTAATTATGGTTTAAGATACCTAATTATTTTCTCTATTGCTATTTATAGAAATGAAAAGATAGTGTACATACACAACAACAAAATGAACGAAGGTTGGAATATTGAAGACGGTTATCCAGCAACAACAAATATGACTACATATCCAGTCAGAACTGCTAAAGATGGACAATTGTCTGGTCTAACTGTAACTCTTTTATCTAATATATCTGAAATTGATTACGTTTGTGGATTGCCTATATCTGGATTCAAAGTAAATACTTTTCAGGAAATATGTTAAAGGAAAATCGCATGACTCAAAAAACAGCTAATGATTACAATACTAGTAATTAGTCAATATTTCCTGTATCTATTGTAAAAAGAATTCAAAAATAGTGCGACGGTGTCATTAAAATTTTCTTACCGAATCTGCACTCGAACCCACTCGAACTGATTAAAACTATGTTGGAAAACACATTAATGCACAATTGTGAGCTTAAGGGGCTTTTATCACAGTAAAAAAGTATTTAACAAATTACTCCCAATATATTAATCCTATAAATCTAAAAAAAAATACCATATAAAGATAAAGGCAGTAAAAATCTAGCTACGTTGTCGAATTTTTTAAATTGTTATTATTATTATTTATAAACAATTAAATAACAATAATTCTGAGAAAAACTCTACGTAAGTTTGATTGCATTGTAAATTTAAATGTTTATATCACATTATTATATAAAATTTTCAAATAGTAGTTGAGTAATTTGTTAAATAAATTTAAAACTTGTATGCGCGCTAGCCAATCAAATTGAGTATTTTCTAAACAAAAATGGAGCGAAACATAGCAATTAGATAAATAGAGACAACATGTGCTCATAAAACATAGGCTGTCAGCGCGGATACCTGAAATAACGAGGATTTGTGATTTAGCAGCGCTGAGCGATAATACCCCCTTAACAGTGAAAATCTACTAATGTGTAAAAATTAAATTCCGATTAATGTTAAAATTAAATTCTATATTTTTTTAGTTATGAACCTTATGTTAATACAATTATTGACAGATTAACTACATAGTAACTAGAAATTTTTTTGACTTATATCTCAACAACATAAAATGCAAAATTCATTATTTCAAATGTGGAACATATTATTACGTTTTCGTTTTTGGTTCTTTTTTTTTAAAACATTCTTAATTATGAAACATAATTCATGTTAGTGTCATTCTCAAATTTAGTTTTGTTTTACAGGCCTAATTCTATTTTCTGTTATATGCATTTTTTTGCAAGTTTATTAAATTAAAAATTAAGTACCTATTTCGAAATTCGGGAGCGGAGAAAGATTTATTTTCAATCTTAATGTTCCATTATATTCATAAAACGAGAAAAATTCAGTCATTTTGTACAATGTAAATGATAATGGAATAGAATCTGAATTTTAACTAATGTATGTCCATGACAATGACAACTATGTTATGTATTATGTTTTTATGTTTACCTACTGCAAGTTTACTGTATTGTCAATTCCTGACAAAGATAGACGTTCAGTCTGTCGAAACGTTCAAATAAATAATTACGAAACTTAAACCAGAAAACTATTTATTTATATAAAAAATCAGTTCTGCAAGTTTCTTTATTATATTGAACCGAAAACTGTCATTTTCAGGTGATTCTCCATAACCCCGCGGAAACACCCAAAGTGTCTGAACAATATTTCCTGGTTCCTTTAAACAAAAAAGTGAGTATCATTGTCCGTCCAGAACTAACCAAAACTGAAAATGACGTTAGAGATCTACCGCCACATACAAGAAAATGCTACTTTTCTAATGAAAAGTCACTAAGATTTTTTAAAGTGTACACTCAAAATAACTGTAGAAAAGAATGCACCTCTAACATTACAGAAGAATATTGTGATTGCGTGCCCTTTTATATGCCAAGTAAGAAAAATATTTCAATTTCTCGTAAACGATTATAGGGTCATTCTTTAATTTTATTTTCTAGGTGATAACCAAACGGCAATATGCGGATTTGGAAGAATTGAATGCATAAAGGTAGTACAAGGTACGTACTAACATACATATAAGTACTTGAATACCAAATTTTTTGACAGTTGTGCAAAATAGTTATTTGTATGCCTAGGGCTGAAAGTAGCCTTTTGCAGATTGAGGCTAGAGATTGTAGTACGGGCGCAGGGAGATCTGCAATTAGTCGAAATCTGCAATTTCAGCCTGAATTTACACAACATTTGTTCTACAACTAATTGATTTTTATTACCATCAATAGAATTTTTTTAACTTTTTCATCTATATCATCAAACAAATGTAAATGTAAACAAACTAGACAAGTAGAGGAGTAGTGGGGCTTCTGGCTCAAAAATTCAAGATGGCGGCCTTGAGAAACAGAAAGCTGGTTTTAGTTGGTTTTGAGAAACAGGTAAGCTGGTTTTGAGAAACAGAAAGCTGTTTCAGCTGGTTTTGAGAAACAGATAGCTAGTTTTGAGAAACAGCTAAAACTAGGTCTAGAACAGCTAAAACAGCTACCCGGTTTCTCAAAACCAGCTAAAATCAGCTTAACTGTTTCTCAAAACAGCTAAAACAGCTTACTTGTTTATCAAGGCCGCCATCTTGAATTTTTGAGCCAGAAGCGCCACTAGTTCCCTCAGTGGCCGCCATCTTGAATTTTGAGAAAGAAGCTCCACTACTCCTCTACTGATAAACAAGCAAAAGCTGCCTGGTTATGTTGATTACGGTTGATTTGGCTGCGATATCTATTATTTTCTGTAGAGATCGTCTAAAAAAGTTATTTTGACACTTATTACGTAATATGCTGTTTTACTGACATTATTTTATGACCGACAGCCGCCATATTGGTTTTTGAAGTAAAGGAAGAGCTTACATTTAATTTGGATTATGAAATGGGCAAATCATTGGAATCCACTCGTGAAATATTTAACCAGTGTGACTGCCTTCCTTCGTGCTCCAGTTTGCAGTACACTGCTGAAACATCGCAAACTGATTTTAACCTCCTAAAAACAGCTTTAGCTTCTGGCGTATGGATCTATACTGCAGAGTAAGACAAAATGAAATTTTAAAGAATAATTATGTTGGAACATTAATATAATATTTAATATAGTAACTAAACAATATTTAAATTAATTTTTAAATCACAGACAAAGGTACTTATTTTTATACGTCAGTTTCAACTCAGAGACAAAGCATTGTTCTGGTTTTCAGTATTTGCTTTTATTAATTTAATATACAGGCTGTATCATAACATTGAATACCTACATACATTAAGGAAGTAGTCCGGGAGCAAAATGTAAAATATTGTTTCCCGCGGCAAAGTTAATGAAGGCAAGGTACCAGTGATACCAATTTATTTAAAAAATAATCTAGTTTGATAATTTCTATGGTGACTTTCTCACAGGTGTTGCGTATAGCGTATATTTTGGTTGCTACTTAAAAAAAATTATGCCATTACTTTCTTTCAACATATACAAAAACGACTATAAATGTCTAATAGATAAAAATATCGACTTTCGGTTTCAAGCATCCGCGATTTCTCAAACTGTTTTCTATCTACAATACAATTTGTAAACTTTTGGATGCCCGAGTTTGCCCACAATTTGAACAAAGAAAATAAATAAATACTTATTAGTATTTTTAATACCTTGCCTGAACTTTGCCACCGAAAACACAAAGCTCCCGGACCTGAACTGATTACAAATTAAAAAGAATTTTTTAGCAATTGATGAATACCCAAAAAATACAATAATTTAGAAAATCATTATGTTAAAATAAGGAATTTATTAATCAGGAATGCAGTCTTAAAGGATTTTTATGATTCTAATATACCGACGTTTCCTTGTCCTGATGTCCTCCAAAACAGTATACGTGTTTAACGTGGCTTTTTGACTAATCTACAATTTTTACAATTTTTGATATGTAGATTTAAAAATAATTTTTACATGTATTATTACTATTTACCAACTTTTTCTAATTAACCCTGAGGAAGGCACTAGAGTGTGCCCGAAACGTCGGTATATTAGAATAATAAAAATCCTTTAAAACTGCATTCCTGATTAATAAATTCCTTACATTTCACTAGTCGAAAAAACCTTATTATGTTAAAATAATTATCTTATTCAGTCGCATGAGAAATGTTCTTTTCAGATACCATTGAAAATTTTATTTCGGAGTTATGATTATGATACATGCACCCTGTATTTCAAAAATTTAAATAAATTCTTGACAGATAAATGTATGTGCCTTTGGTATTTTCATGTTATTATGTATATTACAAGAGTAACTATTTAAATGGTTATAAACAATATTTTTTGCAGTTTTATCTAAAATTATAATTAATGCCAGAATCATATTTATTCTTTGAAATTTAAAATTATACTATAGGTAGTTTGAAGTGAAGAGTCGGTTCAGCTGCGCGAACTGGCGAAGCTAATTTTTGTGTACTACACATATTACACAATTTCACACCATAACAATATAAATACTGTATAAGGGCCCGTTCAGACAAGGCGGAATCCGCGCGGTTGGAAAACGCGCGGATCAACCGCGGAAAAATATGCAGTGTTCAGACAGATGCGGTGAGCGGACGGATATGTAGGAATGGGTAAGGTTACATACACAGTGCACACCTCATTTCTAAAATGGAAGTCGAAGAAGCAATATGTTTGTGCTTACCATTAAAAAAGAAAAAAAAAGCAGTATTGGGTACACCCAATTTTAAAAGATCGGCTTTCACATGGTTTATTTGTAACATTGTATCCCAAATTAAGAGAATTTGCGCCTAAATTTTTCAATTATTTGAGAATGTCAATACAATCTTTTGACTTGTTCCATTTTGACACATCCAAAACATGCGGCCTCCGCAAAGCATCTTAACGATCTCTATACACGCTATAGAAATAGACCCGTATAATATAATAATTAGGCTATGAACATACTCGCGTATATATTGGACTGTAACTTTTCAGATTTATAGCAGACTATGAGTCAGGCAAAATAGCAATGAGTCAGCTGGATATATTTTTCAAAGAGTCGCAATTTTTAGCTCTCGTTCGCAGTGAGCTCTATGGACAAACAGATTTTCTGGCAAACTGTGGTGGTCTTCTTGGACTCTTCATGGGATTCTCACTGTTATCGTTATTGGAAATTGTTTATTTTCTTACTATTCGTTTGTGGTTTAAATATCGAATTAGACGAAAACATAAAAAAATGTAGATACCTAAATGAAATACCTATTAATTCATAGTGTTTTACCGCATGAAAAGCAGAAATAACCAGCCAAGACGTAAGTGTTTTATTTGTATTTTGAGAACGATATTGTTGTTATTATTTGTTGAGGAAACTCAGAAAAGCGAATTGATAGTATTTTGTACGAAGGGTTTAAGTGTGTTTGTTGGCTGAGTTAAAATCGAAATAGAGACGTTGAATATTGTGTATAGTACTTATTGCACTTTTAAATTATTTAATAATTTGTCTTTGCAATTGTTGTTAAAACCAGTAACTCTTGTTTGTGTGTCGACTCCATTAGATTTAAACACATCCAGTTTATAAGTTCCCATTTTAATTAATTATTCATGATTGTATTGTTTATTGTAATTGTTCATTTAATTGTGTCATTCGTAAATGTGTGTTAGTTTTAGAATTAATAATTCTATTTTTATATTTTGTTTTTTCCAAAGTTCACTACCACCTTTGTTCGGGTTTTTGCCAATAATTAATTATACAATTATTGTTGGTTTTCCCTTGAACGCTTAAGGCGAATGTCGAAGGTGTCGTTTTCGTAAATTCATTTATTTCAATAAATTCACTTTAAAGTTAATTCTGTAAATTATATATTTTTCTAAAATCTGTCTCTAATCCATTCACCCTTGTGTAAGTATAAATTATTAGTGATCCGCTATAAGTGTGTTGCGGAAACCGTTCGACAACGATACAAGTGGCAGTCGTTCGCTAATGAAGTAATACTAATTTAGCATTACAATTTAGTTGAACACGAGTCTAATTCACCCTTAGATCCACCACATTTGGTGGTAGCGAAGAGAGTTATTTGGATTCAACTACCACAGTAGGTATAGAAGATAAATCAAATAATACATTATCAAAAAAAATGATTTTTAGTGTTTGACATTACCTATTTGTATACATTTTAGAAGAGTTGAAATAATGTTGGTAGAAATACATAAACAGGAAGTATCAAAACTAGGAGATTGAAAAAGTTTGAGTCAAAATTACGGTAAATTTGGGTAAATATGTATTTCCTTTTAAGCAGAATAAAAAAAGTTATTTACTGCAAATTTGATCTCAATCTGGTAGAATTTTAGAATTATAGTAAAAATTAAAGTAAAATTGTCAGATAAAAATGTTAAACATGTGTAACAATATTTAAGGGTGTATATAGAATTGGACGTACAGATTATGAATCAAAAAGAATTTTGATGAAATTCGCAAATTAAAAAATGCGCCCAAGCACATGAGACATTCTGTAAGTAACTATACAAATTTCATTTTTTCCTGTTTGTAAAATGATTATTACATTAATTTAATTACGCTAATAAATACTGCATAACTATTGTTTAACGAGGTTGGTGACCATATATTAAAATGATGAGAGGCTGAAATTTATACAGTGCCTTTATTACACTATTGAGATTCTAAAAAAATATTTTTTTAAATTTTCGTCTATCCAGTTTTTCAGTAATTAAATGTTGAAATTACGTTCATTTTACATGAACTCTTGTTTTGCATGCTTTAAACTATTACTTATGTGATAAAATGATGAATAATTCATAATTCATAGAACTTGTATTAATATTTCCTATAAACCTTTAAAAATATGTTCGTGAAGATTTTGTGTACTTTTTCCAACCATTTGCAAGTTATTTAAAAAAAATGTAAGCATACCAAACATTATTCTGATTAGTGAATTAGTAATTATTTTTAAAATATATCACTGCAACTGAACGAACTGCAATGATATCAGCCAACGCGCGTTGAGTGAATTTTGTTTTACATTATCAAAAATATTTTTATTTTTATATCCGTCCCCAAGGCTAATGTCTGCGTACGCCACTGCAGGCGTACCCTACCTCCTTAACTTATTTTGTATTTAAATATGACAACCAGTGGTACCAAAAATGATATTGTTTTGCGAACTACTGTTAATTTTACGAATTTGAACAAAATTCCTTTTGATTCATGATCAGTGCGTCCAATACTATACACCCTTAAATTTTGTTACACAGGTTGGGTTACACCCTGTATAGATTTTCATACGCAAATTAAATAGGCCACATTTGCGTTTTCCATTTAAAACTATATAGGTACGAAATAATACTAATATAAAAAAATCGTCCTTTTAAAGGACAGGATCCGCTGAAATATTATTTTCCGGACACAAAACAGTTTGCAAAGTAACGATTTTGAAGCGCAAATAGCAATAGCAATTATAATATAATACTAAAAAAATCTGACGTGGACACCACATGACTTCCTTGTACGCCTATTAAACTGTTCATACATTTCTTCATAACTAAAATGTAGAATAATATAAAAAAATCTGACGTGGCCACCACAAGACCTCCCGCCATACCTACTTTATTCTTTTAACTTATTTTACAGATATATATTAATATATAAGTACTACTACTACTGCTACCATACTCAAAAATATATTTTAGTCATTTTATTTAAATTGCAGAAGAAGATATAATAGTTATTTATGTATCAAGGGCATCATGATGATGTTTATGCTCATCCGAGGGCGACATGTTTACAAGCCCAAGGGCCTCTGGCCCGAGGGTCAGTAAATCGCCCGAGGGCTATAAACATCAATGATGCCCGTGGTGCAGACGTTTCGAATTTTGTTAATATTTTTGGTATCCTAGTAACAGACAGAAAATATATTAATTTCAGAAGAAAAACATTAGTGATGTCTCAATATTACCATGGCAATTTCTTAATGCCCTAGGGTATAATGTAGTATATAACATACCTCGTGTCCATGACAGAATTAAACAATTACATACTATAGGAAGACATAAAGCATATTTTACTATTGTCACTGTCATGTCATAATCATTTAAATTTTACGTAGTAACAAATGTTAATCGATCATGGACTACAAGATACCGAAATACTATAAATTATAAATATATACTTTAATTATTCTTAAATGATACCAGATACAAAAATATTTATAAAATACCGATTGTAGGTAATAATCACATATTTCATTTAAAATTTAAAAATTGTCTGAAATTAAATATTTATCGAAATATTTGAAAAAAGTACTACTTCCGGTTTGTAGATTGAAACCAAAAGGAGGTGCACAACTAGATGCTATAACAGTCCTAAATACAAAATTTCAACTTTCTACGTCTAACTGTATTTGAGTTATGCGACACACATACTTCCGTCCGTCCGTCCGTACGTACAGACGTCACGACGAAACTAGTCATAATGGATTCAGAAAAGGTCAAAACGGATATTTCCATCAAAATCTGAAAACCGAAATTTTTCGCGATTACAATACTTCCTTTTTACTCTGTACAAGGAAGTAAAAATACTTTAATGAAAGTATACGTTACCTATATTAATTAAAATAATGAAGTGAACAGAAATTATTTATGCAATTTTAGGTAGGTATACCTATTGAGCAGTAGGTAAGTACTTTATTTTTAATTACTAGATAAAAGTTAATTACCAACACATTATATTTTCCGCTACGTTATACTCGTATTACCTACTCGTAATAATGTATTTGTCTTATAAACATAACTCGTAGAACCTATTCTGAACGAGCGACTCACAATAATTAAAGTACCACAATATTAACATAATAAGGGCAATAAAATAAAGTATAATGTACATTTTTTTGTCAAAGAAAATCAATATCTTGCATAGTTTGTATCATACAAAAAATATTCAGGTTCAGTTTTGTTCTGGTGTTCTTCATTCAACCGAAGGTAACCTGTTTAAAAGTGGTTCAAATTTGGTTTTAATTATTGATTGAAACATAACAATTACTAATTAATTCAATAAGTGACATTAGTATTTATTCACGCAGTGGCGTATTATCCTAGAGCCCAAAAAGATCGGGCTTCTGGCCATAGACCACATTGGTCCATGTTTATTTAAAAAAATTCCTATAGTATTTTTAAAATTAATTTAAAAATTTAATTATTTTTATTTGATAAACCTAACTGTAATAATAAAGTTTTGTAATTTATAATTATTGTGAAGTACTTGATCTTGCATAAACAAATATTTCGCCTGCGGCGCATTTTATTTTTCATTTTATTTCACTGTACTAAGAAACATAAACCTTTAGTATGTTTTAAATTTTTTATATTACGGTGCAACAACATTTAAATCTGTTTTAGGTAGCGGTAGGTATATTTCAAAATAAAAAAAATTCATTATCAAAAAAAGCACAAAATATTCTGGTCACTGACAGTGGGACATTTTTAAAATATTATGTAGTAAAAATTTTAGGTTTTGGTCGTTAATGTTTTAACCTTTCCGAACCAGATCACAACCATTGATTCGGTTTCGGTCATGGGTTAATTTAATTTTTGATTGAGTTTGGTGCTACGTTCACTAAAAACGCTGCGGTTCATTCCGGTTTTCGCTTGTGTTCCGGTTCCGATTATTTTCGATTTCCTGGAAAAGTTGAAAAATATCGTGTAATTCGGTGTGGGGTCAGTAATCCTAATTATTTTTTCCTAATCCTTTTTTCCCAATCCTTTTTTCCTAATTTTTTTTCCTAATCCTTTTTTCCTAATTTCTTTTCCTAATCCTTTTTTCCTAATATTTTTTTTCCTAATGCCTATTATTTTCCTAATATCTATATATATATATATATATATATATATATATATATATATATATATATATATATATATATATATATATATATATATATATATATATAAAAAGTAAAGTGTCCTGACTGACTCATCAACGCCCAGCCCAAACCCGTACATACAAAGGTAGCGCAACGAAAAACATAAAAACCATGTTTCAGGGTTTTGCCCGAATCAGCCTCTTATGATTTAATTTTGGGGGGAAAATAATTTTATTTTAGTTGCTTTGGAAAACAAATAAAAAATTGAAAATATAAACATGTCACACTATCGTGATTTAGTTATAAAAATGTATGTGTCAAATACATGTGTCAAATAGATATTTATTCATAAGAATGCATAATAAATAAGTGAAAATAAATTAAATAAAAAGGGAAAACAAGATTAACAAATATGAAGCCCTGAAAGAGTAATTATTAAATTAAAGTTTGTAATCTTATCGTGCTATTTTAATTTTCAAATGTTTATAAGGAGATGGTGATTTTTGCCTTTTATATTTTTAGCACTTAACTATTCATCTATTTCATAACACGCCTTTTACCCAAATTGGGTGTGGTAGCCTCACATATTGTGAGTAATCGAAAAAGAAAGTGACAGCTGACAATGTCAAAGTGACATCTGTCAATGTCAAAGTGACAGCTGTCATTTTGCGACGTTTAAAATTCGTGAATTAAAAATTATTTTTTTTGTAAAAAACAAATTAAAAATTTGAGTCGAAAATTCATACGCGTTCTCAAGTTATTGTGCTTACGGACAAACCGAGGGAGAGACAGACAGGCCGAACTGATTATTTTTAAAATTATGGTTTTTGGGTTCAGTGGTGTCTAAACCGTGAAGATTCATCATAATAAGTGTTAATCAGGGGCAATCTTCATAAGAGTTCCTATCAAAACCGAGTATGTGGGGCTTAAGTAGGGTATTTTGGATCCCTTCCCCCCACGTCTTCAAATTAAAACAAACCGTAGCGAAGCACGGGTAAAACGCTAGTTTCACCTATTTGTTAGGTTAGGTTAGGTTCAGAGATTTTAACTTGAGGAACTAGATAGGGATCCGTAGTTAGTAAGTCTCACTATCCCAGTTGGACCTTGTCCCCGACTAACGGCTCACTGTAGTCCCAAAGGCGCGCGCAGCGCAAGTTGGAGCACGGAGCGCGCAGTCTTCGAGTTATTTTTTAAAGTGCGCCGCAGGCTAACCTAAAAAATTTCCGAATACCACATTACGAAAGATTATGAAACATTATGAAAATATAATATTAGGAATATTAGGAAAAAAGGATTAGGAAAAAAAATAGGAAAAAAGGATTAGGAAAAAAATATTAGGAAAATAATAAGTTACGGAAAAATTCATTAGGAAAATTGGATTAGGAAAACTGTACCCCAATCTGTAATTCATAACTGTGTTTGTAAATAGATAACTTTTGATGGTTTCATGGTTTGGTAAATAAAGCTTGCTAAGTACCTACTATTGATTAAAACGTTGCCACAGCGTATAGTTAAGTTATGTTAATTTATTTACTGCTCGTCGACATAATGTGCATTATCATCAATAAATTATAAAACTAAATTACATTACTATATTACATTTTCAGTTGAAGTTGAAACATGCCGAATAGAATTGATGTTTCGAAATTCGTAGCTCAAAAGAGAGCAGCAATGAGTACAAAAAAGATAGAAAAGAATCTAATGTTGGAAATTCTAGATGATTATTGTTCAACTTCAACTTTACATGGCATTAGTTATTTAAACGCTAAGGATAAAAATTTAGTCGAAAAGTAAGTGATTTTGTTTAGCAAACAGTATATTAGTAGCCACTGGGTGAATTTTTTTTCTTTTGCTTACAAAGTATTATTTATCACATCTCTTACCCATCTTCAGGTAGCATCTTAAAGTATTGTGAGTTATTGAAACAGATATACAGGATGATTCAAACTTATTCAGGCTAAAAATTAAATGGCAGATAGGTAGGTACTACCTATGACATTCTGATCGCGAATCAAAAATAATTTTTTTCAAAATTCGCAAAATAAGTTTCACTTTAGCTAACGTACATATTATTTTTTACACGGACGGGAGTAAACGTCAACTTTTTCTTATTAAAAATCATGATAGAAGTGATTCATTTAGTCCCTAGGGAAATAATCACTCCCTAGAGAGTTTATATTATTATTATTTATTTGTTTCTGTGGGTTGCTATGTATGATTTACGTTACCAACAACAAATAACATACTTGATAATTTATTACTATATTTTTAAAATAAATTAATTTAAAATAGTATATACCCCTCAGGAGAGACTGCAATATTTCCCTCGTTGCTTTGTATCCCTCGGGCTACGCTTCGCTTCGTCCTCTGGCTACAAATTGCACCTCATGAAAAAAACATGCATTTCTCTCCCTCGATGTATAATATACTATTAATTTCTAATCATTAAATTATATTTTATTGTAAATGTCACAAATAATGATTAGATATTTTCAAAAATACAAAATATTTGTAATTTTACCATTTGTTTTTTAGAATTTGGTGGATGATAATGTTCGTTTTAAGTGTAGCAACATGTTCTTATCTGATCAGTCAAACATGGATAAAATGGAAAAATAATCCAGTGATTCTTAGTTTCAATAAAGAACAAATTCCAATTTCGGACATTCCATTTCCAGCAGTCACAATTTGTCCAATTAATAAAATTGAACAATCTTCTTATAATTATACCAATAATTTTAGGAATAGAGATAATCTCGATGAAGCAGAGTAAGTAGAATAATTTTTATTACCAGGGCATTATGTGATTTTATTTTCATTGCATCTATATTATTCAACTCAACGTTAACATACGCGTGGCTCTATTTTTCTATTCGAGATTTGTACTAGATTTGTCTACGCCATGCTCATAGTTCAGTCTTTAGTGTGTAGTCAGTTTGGCCAACCTTTAAAAGTTGTGGTTCGGAAAAATCGAAAATTTCCCATTGAATATGAATTGTTCGAATAAAGTATGATACTCGAACGAATTTCGGATGGAAATCAAACGAGAAATCAAGCATAAATCTAGACGAAAAAAGTATAATATAAAACTGGCTTTCGAGTTAAATTCAATTTAGTAGAACCCTGCGCGAAGTACGAATTCCCGTCTGATGATAGACAAGAGAAAACTACGGCCGCTACTGTCTGTTATACAGAATATCAGCTTCAATATCAGTTATTCTCATGTTGACGTGCGTAGTGTAAAGCTAGATTCAGACCTACCCACTTATAAGTATAAGTGCTAAATTAACCAATCAGGGCTTCCACAAAATTCCAATTTCAATAATTATAAGTGCGAACGTTGAGCGCTGATTGGTTAAATTAGCCACTTATACTTATAAGTGGGTAGCTCTGAATCTAGCTTAACTCTGTGAATTTTGTAATTAATTGTGATTCAGTTATATTTTAGTTTCCTTTGAAAATTAAGTGAAGTGCAGAGTAGCATATACTCGCTAGCTCCAGTTTTGGAAAACAGACAGTACATGACAAGCTCCGCCTTCTCGCGCAGCTCAGGGTCCTAGATATCTGAATTTTACTCTATAAAGCTCTGTCACTGACGCTCTACTACATAAAAACAAAACAGTCACAGTTAGACAATCTCCGATCATGTCCGAACTATATCCAACGGAGATTGACGTTGACTCACAGTCACTCTTGGATTTTACTGTTGGAATAGGTCAAATACCTGATTCCCAGAAAAGCGTACTTACATTACTACTACAATTTCTTTAAAAGCGTTCGTATAGCGTAGGTACATACACATGAATATTTTATTACAAAAACGCGTACCTATATAACGCTCCAAAAGCGTATAGTTTGCAACCCTAATCATTGAATGTTTCTTTTCTAACAGTGCGAAAATCTTCTGGGATTTATCACTAGTGTGTAACTTAGAACAATATTACAATGAATTTAACAGAACAATAAATTTTACTGATGAATCAGCAATCTCTTGGATCCGTTCTGTAACAAAAATAAGCTCATAAACCTAATTTTACATTTTATGTATTTCATAATATTTTAGGTTGCACCCGAAATGTTCGACACAATACAAAGTATAGGATGGCAACAATCAGAATATTACGATTATACACAACATATTGGAGAACAACTTACTGAAGAAGGAGTGTGCTATTCTTTTAACTCTTTCAGTCAACTAGATATGTTTACTGACCAAATGTAAGTACTTAGATTACGAATATAATTTAGAAATCTACAGACCACTTTTACATCAATAGTTCGAATATTAAATTCAATACAAATATTGTCTTTATTATGGTTTAAAATTATTATTTTCTCTATTGATATTTATAGAAATCAAGTGATAGTGTACATAGACTTCAACAAAACGAACAAAGGATGGAATATTGAAGACGGTTATCCAGCAACAACAAATATGACTACATATCCATTCAGAACTGCTAAAGATGGACAATTGTCTGGTCTAACTGTAAATCTTTTTTCTAACGTATCTGAAATTGATTACGTTTGTGGATTGCCTATATCTGGATTCAAAGTAAATACTTTTCAGGAAATATGTTAAAGGAAAATCGCATGACTCAAATAACAGCTAATGATTACAATACTATTAATTAGTCAATATTATCTATTGTAAAAAGAATTCAAAAATAGTGCGGCGGTGTCATTAAAATTTTCTTACTGAATCTGCACTTGTTCATTAATTCATTTTCAGAAACTACTCGAACTGATTAAAACCATGTTGGAAAGCACTATTTCAAATGTGAAACATATTATTACGTTTTCATTTTTGGTACTTAATTATGAAACATTATTATTATTATTCTCAAATTTCGTTTTGTTTTACAGGCAGGCATAATACTATTTTCTGTTATATGCATTTTTTGCAAGTTTATTAAATTAAAAATTAAGTATTTCGAAATTCGGGAGCGGACAAAGATTTATTTTTAAACTTTTTGTTCCATTATATCCACAAAACGAGAACAATTCAGTCATTTTGTACAATGTAAATGATAATGGAATAGAAACTGAATTTTAACTAACATAATTATGTCCATGACAATGACCACTATGTTATGTACGAGGCATATCCAGAAAGTAAGGTGACAAGTGCTCTGAAGGGTGCAGGGATTTTTTTTTTCAAAAGTTGGCATACCTGCGTGTAGGGGGCTTCGTAACGGTCAAACCGAGCCCTGGTTCAATTCAATCCGTTGAGAAATGCCGTCACAGGAGGAGCTTTCGTCAACCTCCGCAGAGGCTCACTTTGCGTCAAGAATCCGCGGCCGAAATCCATCGTCAACTTGTGGAAACCTATTAGCCTGAGGTAATGTCATGTCAGCACGTTTACAAGTGGGTTAGGTTGTTTAAAGAAGGTCCCACTAACACTCATGACGAAGATATGAGTGAGGCCGTCGGCCGCGGACTCTTGACGCAAAGTGAGGAACCTCGGCCGACGGCCTCACTATGGATTTCGGCCGCGGATTCTTGACGAAAAGTGAGTAAATTGATGACCGAGGAGGTGGAGCGAACGGCCTCTGCGGATGTTGACGAAAGCTCCTCCTGTGACGGCATTTCTCAACGGATTGAATTGAACAAGGGCTCGGTTTGACCGTTACGAAGCCCCCTACACGCAGGTATGCCAACTTTTGAAAAAAAAATTCCCTGCTCCCTTCAGAGCACTTGTCACCTTACTTTCTGGATATGCCTCGAATTATGTTTTTATGTTTACTGCAAGTTTACTGTATTGTCAATTCCTGACGAAGATAGACGTTCAGTCTGTCGAAAGGTCGAAACGTTGAAATAAATAATTACGAAACTTAAACCAGAAAAGTTTCTTTATTATATTGAACCGAAATTGTTTAAATATGCAAACACTGTCATTTTCAGGTGATTCTCCATAACCCCGCGGAAACACCCAAAGTGTCTGAACAATATTTCCTGGTTCCTTTAAACAAAAAAGTCAGCATCATTGTTCGTCCAGAATTAACCAAAACTGAAAATGACGTTAGAGATCTACCGCCACATACAAGAAAATGCTACTTTTCTAATGAAAAGTCACTCAGATTTTTTAAAGTGTATACTCAAAATAACTGTAGAAAAGAATGCACCTCTAACATTACAGAAGAATATTGTGATTGCGTGCCTTTTTATATGCCAAGTAAGAAAAATATTTCAATTTCTCGTAAACGATCATTCCTAGGGTAATTCTTTAATTTTATTTTCTAGGTGATAACAAAACGGCAATATGCGGATTTGGAAGAGTTGAATGCATAAAGATAGTACAAGGTACGTACGAACATACATATACATCAATGCCAACTTTTTTTGACAGCTGTGCAAAATAGTTATTTGTATGCCAAGGGCTGAAAGTAGTCTTTTGCAAATTGACAAATTGAGGCTAGAGATTGCAGTACGAGCGCAGCGAGGTCTGCAATTAGTCGAAATCTGCAATAATACTTTCAGCCTGAAATATACACAACATTTGTTCTACAACTAATTGATTTTTATTACCATCAATAGAAATTTTTTACTTTTTCATCTATATCACCAAACAATACAACAAACGTAAATGTAAACAAACTTGACATTTAGAAAATATTTTGATTGAACATTGAAATACTAGTATAAATATAACCAAATCTTAATCAATTATTTATGATTACTGACCGTCACTATTAGAAACAGTCTTTAAAGAAACATTGGTGTCAGGGCCGTAGCCAGGTTATGTTTCTAGGAAGGGCCAAATATTTTATAGAAAGAGCGACATTGATCTTGTACATATGTATTTAAAGGGAGAGAAAAAAAATTCCATTCAAAGTCAAATTCCTTTATAATTGAAAGTTACATTTTTTCATTGGATTAGAAGCTGCATGTTTTTCACCTACTTCATGGGGCAAAAATGAATAAAAGAAAAGCACAGAATCTTTTAGAAAACAAAATTTATTTTTTAAAATTTTGGCTTTCTTTTTACCAAAATCAAATCAAACGCAGACACGCGAAGCCTGGCGCGACGGTGTAATGAAAACTATAACGGAGATACTTAACTCCATTTATTGATTCGAAGATTTAATTCGGATTTCATTGATATTATTTTGTAAATAAATATTATAATATTAATTTTGACGATTTTTATTTGAAAAATGATGAAAGTAGGTAAAAAGTATTCAGCTCCAGGAAGGGCAAGAGTTTTTACAGGCAGTGCCCTGCCTGCTCCCCCCTCCTGGCTACAGCCCTGATTGATCTGCAATTGTTCATTTTCAAGTAACAAAGTGGACTCCAAAAAGCCTACTATTATAATACCGATAGGAGTAGGTATCGAAAGTGAGAAATATCGTGCGAGTGTAAAGTTTGACGAACGAGGTGCAACCGAGCGAGGCAAAACACGAGCAATACGATATTACTTTCGCTATTTTTAGAGGACCACAAAAAAACATAATTTTTCACTTTTTAATACACACACAACGTTCGAATGACGTTTCTACGTCATTTCAAACAATCGGTAAACAAGCAAAAGCTGCCTGATTATATTGATTTCGATTGATTTGACTGCGATATCTATTATTTTCTGTAGAGATCGTCTAAAAAAGTTATTTTTACACTACTTATTACATAATATGTTGTTTTACTGACATTATTTTATGACCTATAGCCGCCATATTGACTTTTGAAGTAAAGGAAGAGCTTACATTTAATTTGGATTATGAAATGGGCAAATCATTGGAATCCACTCGTGAAATATTTAACCAGTGTGACTGCCTTCCATCGTGCTCCAATCTGCAGTACACTGCTGAAACATCGCAAACTGATTTTCACCTCATAAAAACAGCTTTAGCTTCTGGCGTATGGCCCTATACTCCAGAGTAAGACAAAATGAAATTTTAAGGAATAATTATGTTGGAACATTAATATAATTTAATATACATAGTAACTAAACAATATTAAAATAATTTTTTAAATCAAAGACAAAGGTACCTACTTATTTGTATACGTCAGTTTTAACTCAGAGACAAAGCATTGTTCTGGTTTTCAGTATTTGCTTTTATTAATTTAATATACAGTTTGATAATTTGACATACTCACAGGTGTTGTGTACAGCGTATAGCTTGTTGGAAAAAAACTTTCGTAGCAATTATTGCGAAAACCAAATATTTTGGTTGCTACTTAAAAAAAATTATGCCATTACTTTCTTTCAACATATACAAAATCGTCTATAACTGTCTAATAGATAAAAATATCGACTTTCGGTTTCAAGCATCCGATTTCTCAAACTGTTTTCTATCTACAATACAATTTGTAAACTTTTCGAGGCCCGAGTTTGGCCACAATTTGAACAAAGAAAATAAATAAATATTAGTCTTTTTAATACCTTGCCTGAACTTTGCCACCGAAAACACAAGGCTTCCGGATCTGAACTGATTACGAATTAAAAAGAATTTTTCAGCAATTGATGAATACCCAAAAAAATACAATAATTTAGAAAAACATTATGTTAAAATAATTATCTAATTCAGTGGCATGAGAAATGTTCTTTTCAGATACCATTTAAAATTTTATTTAGGAGTTATGATATGATACATGCACCCTCTATTTCAAAAATTTAAATAAATTCTTGAAAGATAAACATAAATGTATGTGCCTTTGGTATTTTCATGTCATTATAACTATACTCTGTTTCAGCTTAGAACATAGTAGGTGGCACTGTGAATGCAGTCCGTTCTACACCCAAACATTCTATTAGTTTAAACTTTGGCGCGAACTTACCTATAGATGAATAAAAATTGTCAAAATAACAAGGAAGTAAAAAAGAAACACACGAAATTGTTGCATTTTCGTCGTGAAACACACGTTGTTTTACTATTTTCAGATTATATAAACTTGAAATGTCAAACGGAAATGAAATCGCGAATCTCTTCAATGTTCGCTGGTGTAAATCCACCTCTCGTCTCGACCAATCAGATTCAAGCATATCATCGTCCTATCTTATTCAACGCTATGTTCTAAGCTGACATCAAGTATAGAGTAACTATTTAAATGGTTATAACCAATATTTTTTCCAGTTTTATCTAAAATTATAATTTATGCCACAATCTTATTTATTCTTTGAAATTTAAAATTATACTATAGGTAGTTTGAAGTGAAGAGTCTGTACAACTGCGCTAACGGGCGGAGCTAATTTTGTGTACTACACATATTACACAATTTGACCTAGTGCCGCTTGCTATATTGCATTTCACACCATAACAATATAAGTACTGTATAAGTAACGACAAAGACAAACAGAACTCTGAACACAGTACAACTATCAAAATAAATTATTCACTAAGGAATGCAAGCATCAGTATGAGAAAATTCCTGACTGATGTCTCTGAGATAGAGAGTACAGAAATTTTCTCTTTCTTTCACATCTTTCTCTAACACCAAAATTAGTAGTTCGCGCAACCAACTCTTCATTTCATTTTCAATAGTACTATAATAAAATGAAATTAACTGTAACTTTTCAGATTTATAGCAGAATATGAGTCAGGCAAAATGGCAATGAGTCAACTGGATATATTTTTCAAAGAGTCACAATTTTTAGCTCTAGTTCGCAGTGAGCTCTATGGACGAACGGATTTTCTGGCAAATTGTGGAGGTCTTCTTGGTCTCTTCATGGGATTCTCACTGTTATCGTTATTGGAAATTGTTTATTTTCTTACTATTCGTTTGTGGTTTAAATATCGAATAAGACGAAAACCTAAAATGTAATAAATCATACTTACTGTTGCTTACATGCATTTTCTTTAATGTACTACGTAGGTTTATTTACAAATTAAGAGCATGTATTTTTACTTCCCGGCACACCTGTAAGGGAATTATGCTAAAAATGTGTGCGTGTGTAATGTGTGGATTAGTGTAGGTATAGACGATAACTCAAATAGGTATGCATTATCCCAAAAAAATATTTTTGGTATTTGACATTATTTGTATACATTTTAGAAGAGTTTAAATAATTTTGGTAGAGAAATGCATAAACCGGAAGTACCAAAACTCGAAGATTGTAAAAGTTGAGTCAGAAATACGGTGAATTTGGGTAAATATTGTATTTCCTTTTAAGCAGAATAAAAAGAAATGTTATTTACTGCAAACTTTTTCTCAATATGGTAGAATTTAAGAACTATAGCAAAAATTAAAAAGATAAAGATAAAAATGTTAAACTTTTGGAATCCATGATGTTTGTTTCTATGATTGAAAAATATTGATAGGTGACATAACGACAAACTCTTGGACAAACGTAAGTAATCATTAATAAGATTAGTGATTGTTTAACGTAATTAATGTACCTATTGTTTTAAGTAAGGCGAGATATGTGTGTTAGCCACATTAGATTTTTTAAATAAATTATTCAAATTATACCGTGTTTGGTTTCAATTTAGCAAAAATGTAAAAATTACATTTATGCAATTTTCAATTGTTTCACCAAAATTTTTAAAATCAAATAGACGATATTTGTGGTAACGTCAGCGATTGCAGCGTTGTGGCAAGTTTTGGAAGTATTCTTACAAAGATTGCATTGTGTAGGTATATGAAAATAAAATGTAAATATGTGCATTTTAATACTAAATTGACAGAAAAAGTATAAAACTATGGAACATGTTTAGGTTTTATAAATGGTATAAAATTCACAATTTTCTTATGATCTTTGTGCTTAAACCGAAAATCACTGTTCCATTTACGAGATGCACAATACATAATATGAAAACTGTAAGTTTGTAAGCTGGTGCTCTATTGTATTATATCTGCATATTATTTAACGCTATGCGCGTTTATATTATGTATTAAACATAATTTTTTGTTAAAACAGTTTACCAAATAACCGTCTAGTTGAATATGCTCTATTAAAGCTTTCTGGGAAAGAATCGAAGAATCAAAAACAACATTTAAATAACCATTGTCAATTGTTTTTTCAAATGCTGTTCAAATTATGCCGAAGTTGGTATCAACTTCAATCTTTCGAGGAAAAAAAATATTTAAATTTTGCTAGTTTTGATAGTCGGGGAAGTAGGTGGCCATAGCAGATTTTTTAGTTCAATTGTCAGTAACACAAAATATCGAGTTATATCGTAGATGATGCACAATTGTCTCACTATTGTTGTTTATAACATAGTTACCATGGCAGAAACTTTTGCTTTACACCCTCCTAGGTGTAAAACAGAAAAACGCACCCATGGGCGGTAAAGTAATAAAAAATTCGTCCAATCAAATTAAATGTTTGACACATAAAATGTTATTTATTTTACCATGCGCCATTCATTCATTATTTCAGATGTAGATTACACATAACTGGGAAAATTTAATACGTAATTTAATTGTAGTAATTAATAAATGTCCATCTCTCGCATAATGTAATTTATACAAATTTAAATAACCTTTCATCCTCCTCGTGATTTAAATCCTCCCGACAAGTCGTTCTAGCGTGAAGACACAACGATCACACCGATTGCATCGCGTCGATGTCAACATCAACACTTCTTGCATATTTACGTCACTGCGACATCGGGAGCGACGTGCGAGGCAGCAGGAAGAGTCAGGCTGGCGATGTAAGGATGAGGAATAGATTTAGTTGTTTACCAGTCGCATGACACCTCACACAGACACCCTGTGCTTCTTGGGAGTAAACATGCTGTGGATGTGGACAGTGGAAACAAACACAAATATGTCAGGAGAGAGGATTTTTGAGGTGTTGATTTTAAGATCTTGGAACTGTAATCTTATTTTGTTGGTAATCATTGAACAAGATTAAATCATAAAGCAGAATGATTGTATCCAAAACAGTCGGACATAGTAGTTTATTATATTGTTGGTTGCTGGGAATGAGTTAGCTAATAAGTTAGGCCAAATTGGATATTTTATAAGAATTCAAACTAAAATATAGGAAATGAGGGTATGTTTGTTTACAATCTAAGATAATAATAAACATCGAAAAGTATTTATAAAACAACAGAGGGTGCTCACAAAACTACAGAAACGTAATGCACTCATTAGGAGTTCCTCTTAGCTTTAAAAGTCATTTTTAGGGATATTATACCGATATAACCAGAAATAATTTCATATCCTTATCCGTATCAAAAGTGTTTCTAATAAAACCGACCGAAACAACAAGATTTAAATTCTAAACTCGGTTTAAATAAGTAATAGGTAAATAATATGTAGGTAAATTGTTCTAAAAATTAAGTTTGGATAACGTAGGAGGTACGATACATTCATTAATACGCGCTTACAAAATCTACATTATTTGAAAACAAGTATGATGAAATGAACAACAAAATTTGTCGAAATTGCTTCAGCACCAAAACTAAAGAAAATATTGACAAAAATATCAAAACTCAAAGTTGTAACAGCTTCTATAAAAGAGAACTAAATTCTTGAGATACTAATCCGAATGGCTGTCAAAAATAATCCATGACTTTTGATTTAAAAAAATCTGACGTGGACACCACATGACTTCCTTGTACGCCTTGTGTGTTCATACTTTTCTTAATAACTAAAATGTAGAATAATATAAAAAATTCTTTTAACTTATTATACTAGTATACTCACATATATATTTTAGTCATTTTATTTAAACTGCAGAAGAAGATATAAAGCATATTTTACTATTGTCACTGTCATGTCATAATCATTTAAATTTTACTTAGTAACAAATGTTAAACGATCATGGAGTACAAGATTCCGAAATACTAAATTATAAGTATATACTTTAATTATTCTTAAATGATAGACGATACAGAAAAATTTATAAAATACCGATTGTAGATAATAATCACATAATCTTTCATTTAAAATAAAAAAAATTGTCTAAAATTAATTATTTATCAAAATATTTTTAAAAAGTACTACTTCCGGTTTATAGATTGAAACCAAAAATAGGAGGTGCACAACTAGATGCTATAACAGTCCTAAATACAAAATTTCAACTTTCTACGTCTAACCGTATTTGAGTTATGCGACACACATACGTCCGTACGTACAGACGTCACGACGAAACTAGTCATAATGGATTCAGAAAAGGTCAAAACGGATATTTCCGTTAAAATCTGAGAACCGAAATTTTTCGCGATTACAATACTTCCTTACTCCGTACAAGGAAGTAAAAATATGAAACTATTAATAATTGTAATTAAGTTGCATTTGCATACAAAACATTTGTGGTACCTAAACTAGTGTGAACCAACTGGAATACTTATAGTTAGTGAGTAAATTTATACGATTACTTTTTAGTACAGTTTGTAACATGTAGATATGATTTGAAATCGAACATGCTCCACTAAAACCTTTCGGTTTAATTTATTTAATATTTAAGTACATGTTAGCGTAGTAGATATACCGTATACCTACTTCAAAAGATAAAAAAATGTATTTGAATAATCATATTTAATATAAATTCCGTAAAAATGACAAAATATGAGTTCATAAATATTTCCGTCATGTCCTCATTCATATTATCATATTTAGTGAATAATGCGTCTGCGTTCACCCTCAGCAGAGTGAAAATCCTGGATCTTCTGAAAAGTGCGTGTGCGTGCCAAGCGTTTAGAGTCTAATTTTTATGTGCAGCATTTTCGTCAGGAAACGCCCGATTGTTATGTTAATTCTCCGACCATTCAATGGCTGAATTATACACATTTATGAGGTCCCGCAACAATCGTTTACGACTGAAATTGAACATGACGATTGCCAAATAATGTTCCTAAATATCTCGAGTACACAGCTATGATCATCATAGGCGTAGATAGTTTTTTTTTAAAGAAGATGACATTGGAGAGTTGTTTTATCTAAAGTTATGTTAATTCTCCAACCATTCAATGGCTGAATTATACACATATATGGGATCCCGTAACAATCGTTTAAGACTGAAATTGAACATGCCGATTGCCAAATAAATGTTCCTAAATATCTCGAGTATTTACTATGATCATCATAGGCGTAGATAGAGTTTAAAAAATTTTTTTTTTTAAAGAAGATGGCATTGGAGAATAAATTGTTTTATCTAAAGTAAAGCTCAGAGCCCTGAGTCTGTATGCATGCAAAATCCGAAAATGCATTTCTCGAAAATTCTTGACTGAAAATGCATGATTAGAATGATATAAATCCCGAAAATGGTTCGACAGAAAATGCATAAACAGAATATTGATGCGAACTTCAAAAATGTTTCGGCAGAAAATATATCGACCGAAAATGTGAAAACAGAATGACGCAAATTCCGAAAATGTTCCGACAATAAATTTGCATACACAGAAAAATTATAGATTAGCTGAAAATGCATCAACCAACAGTGTAAAAACAGAGCTTCGACAGAAAATACATGAACCAAACTTCGATAATGTATTGGCGGAAAGTGGAAAATGCTGAGTGTGCGTATGCTAGGAATAAGTAAACTATTTTTAGCATCATCTGGTGACAACTGCCAAAAACAGTCCGATTATTATTATCCAAACTTAAAATTATTTTTTGCAAAACCTGAAGAAACATTCAAATACAGCCGCCATCTTGTTTGATAAATAATTGACGTATAAGGCTCTATTAACACGAGGATTCTATAAAGATTATTTCAAAATTCTGAATCTTGCGGAAAAAATAATTCTAGTGATAATTACCTGTTAAATTGCGGTAGGAACTGCTAAATTGAAACTTCTATGAGTCTTGGAAAAGAATAATTTATAATTTATTAAGGAATTTATTAATTATTATTCCTGATTAATAAATTCCTTACATTTCACCAGTCGAAAAAAACATTTATTCTTATAATTTTTATTGATTGCCTCAAAACCGTGAATTTATTTTCCTTTGTAGAATCCTCGTGTGGGGTCTAAGATAATACTAAATCATGTTGTCATGTCAGGTTTGCACATAATATTTAGTCAAAAATGACACAATGAGAGAAGGCAAAAAAATTCCAAGCAAGTGTGGTATCAATAATAAATGCTCAAAAATAACAGGTCTTAGTATGGGCAATTGAAATAATTACTAAAAGTAAGATTTTATGGAAATTCATTTGATTTAACTTACTTAATTAAAATATTGTGTTGAGATTGGCAAAGTGTGTTTTGGTCTCAGTAGATTTTTTTGTTAAATGCAAGGTAACTAATTTAAATGGAAGTAGAATTTTTCTTCTGGCTACGTCCATGATGGTCAATGGTAAGTGGCGACCGGTAGAAAGCCTACGACCGGAGGAATATTGCTTTTCCGATACGATGGCGAGACGAGACTTACCTCAGCTGCCATTTGCTGCCCCATTACCATAATATTAACGTCTGTCTGAGGAGATCATTCGATTCGCGCCAATAAATACCAGAAAAACATCATGGCTTGTTTTACTTCATATGAGTTTTACTTCTTATTTATTTACTAACGAAATGGAGACGCGTTATAGCTTATAACAGCTTTCGATTTAAGATATGACACTTTTGTTCGTTTATGATGTTTACTTTATTTGTGATGTTCTTTTAATGTGCGAGTAAGGGGTATTAAATGTGTTTTCATGTTTTTAAAATTATTATACTACGTAATGTAGAATCGTTCTTCTTTGATTGCATTTTTACAGCTACAGCATTGTATACCAGTCCTTATCGTTTGTAAAGGATAACTTGATGTTAAAATGAATTTGGTCTCAGTAATATTCATTATTGTTTTATTCATGTTAAATTCTTGCAATTTGCTAAGATTTTTGTTAAATACAGATTAAAGGAAATTTAAAATTTGTATTTATTACTTGCTAATAGTTTTAGGAAGTTTAAACTGTGACTAGTTACTCACATAAGGTGCGTTCGGTAAATTATATTAGTGATGCCGTTTGTCGAGAGTAGTCGAGAGTGCATCCGACTCTCGTCTCGACTCGGAATTTCCAAAACTAATAAAAGTCACTCTCGTCTCGTCTCGAAATTTCTCGACTAATCTCGACATGGAGTCGAGAGTCTCGAAAATCTCGAATCAACTTGGGTTGTGTGGTATTTATTTATTTGACATTTTGCTAATAACTGTTACATAATTTGAAGAATAGGTAGGTAGGTATTATTTTTATTAAATATGTAATTGATTTATGTAGATCAAAATAAAGATTTTATTTTTAAACATGTAAGTATGTATATATTTATTGTTTGTTGATCTTGGGAATATTACTTAAAATACAACTTTTTTGTGAAAGATCCCATTTATGATCTGGTTCTGATATTCCAGCATCATTAGCATCTAAAAATGCGTCACGGACAAGAAGTGAAAATTTTTCGAGAGTAGGTAATTGTTTAATCCTATCATATTCACAAAAGCATATTTCTGTTAATTTTAATTTTAAGCAAATAGTTACTAATCAATTATATAGGACGAGACTCGAGAGTCTCGACGAGACTCTCGGCGAGACTTGATACTGGTCTCGTCTCGGTTCGAATTTGTAGTCGAGAGTTGCCTCATGGTCTCGTCTCGATTTTCTCGACAAGACGAGACGAGACCGAGACTAGTCTCGACTCTCGCGGCAACACTAAATTATATAGAGTTGTAGTAACGATGGAGTAGTGTTGCAGTGGAGTTACAGAGGTGTTGGAGCTGGAGTGAATTGAGTAAACAAAAGAGCACTCCAAATTATTATTGACGTTTGTAAAGAAAATGATGAAGAAAAAATATTTTTCTTTATATGTATTTGTACTTAATATTTATAAACAAAATTGACATTAAAATCTTGCCATAAAAGGTAAATTAGAATAATCAATATAAACAGTACAACTTTCAATAATATTAACAAAATATCTTACTACTCTATTAGTTATTTATGTATCAAGGGCATCATGATGATGTTTATGCTCATCCGAAGGCGACATGTTTACAAGCCCAAGGGCCTCTGGCCCGAGGGTCTGTAAATTGCCCGAGGGCTATAAACATCAATGATGCCCGTGGTGCATACAATATTTTATGTCTTACTATTTTATTTAAAATATTACGCGCGTGACATTTCGCTTTGACGTTTCGAATTTTGTTAATATTTTTGGTATCCTAGTAACAGACAGAAAATATATTAATTTCAGAAGAAAAACATTAGTGATGTCTCAATATTACCATGACAATTTCTTAATGCCCTAGGGTATAATGTAGTATATAACATACCTCGTATCCATGACATAATTAAACAATTATACTAGGAAGACATAAAATAATTATTAAACGGATACAGAAAACGTAACAACTTTATCCCGGAAATAATAAATTAATGAATTCTTTCTTATTATCCTTTCATCACAAATATCTTCCCGTCACACCACAATAGCCATAATCTTCCACACTACAATCCGCAATCAATTACAGCAATCTTCTTAACACATACCACAACAAACACAAAAACCACCATCACACTGTAACACAAGAATGTTTACTGCTGTTGGTTGATAAAGAAATTAATTAAATAATCGTCTATAATATCCATGAAAGCCACAGTGCGATACAATCATCGCAGACGGACATCCCATGCCAGCTTCCCGGCGTCTCCAGACAGCGGCGTAGCCAGGATTTTAAAAAGAAGGGGCGAATTGAATACTCGTAGTCCAGAACTTTGATTTTGTATCTAAAAAGCTATAGCAAATGATGAGATAGTGTAGTGATTAGAGAGTCTTTGTCTACATCTATGCAGAAGTAGTAAGTTCGAAACCGGACAGATATGAATTTTTAAAAGCCAGATTGATATCCACTTTCGTCACCATTTCAAATTGGAATACAATTAACTTAGTAATTATAAAGCTATCAAACGGCTGCAGGTTGGAACATGTGCTTGCACCAGAGGGTTAAATGAAAGAATAGCCTCAAGCTGAATGTCGCCTAATGACAGGACTTATGAAATAACTTTAAATCGGATCCATTTACACAAAATAATGTAATTTTGTTTGTTTTGATGTCGTTTTACCAACTCATAAAGTTGTTTATCTCTGCACTTGGAGAATATGTGAATATGTTTATCCAATACCTCTTAATAAAAGCATTATAACTATGGTGATTTTAAACAAGCAAAGTAAAAAAATACCCACAAGTGGCTTTGATCAAAATTATACTCACTTGTGGGTAAATTATTACTTTGCTTGTTGGAAGTCATCATAGAAACGATGTTTTAGGTTGAAACTTAATATTTTTAAAATATTTAAGCAGTTATTAAGAGGTGTTGGATAAAACGTTATACTTCACAAGTGGGCAAAAAGGAATGATCTATAATCGAGAAAATTATCTCACTCAGCCTTCGGCCTCGTGAGTTAAGATTTCTCTCGTGGGTAATTCCTTACTTTGCCCACTTGTAAAGTAAATAAACTATTATGTGTGAAATGTTGCTTTAAGCTAGTAGTGTTTTATAATGTTTACTTTTGTAATAAGTGCGGGAAACTACGAAACGAGTGATTCTGAAACAAATGAAAGTTCTCCGAGACAAGCGAAGCGAATTTAGAAATTTTCATGGATTTTTGCAAATAAGATTATTTTCTGCAATCGTCTGCAAAAACTTTATATCAAAAATAAATTCCTGATTTTGACAGTTTACATTATGAAACTACTTAGGCGGCGTAGTTTATCTTTAATTTTTATTTCAAATCATCATGACGGTGTTGCTTAGGTACCTACTACTACATAATAATATTTTTTTAAAGCCCACACTAGTGCTACAATTGGATATTTTATGCACTAATTTTTATTAGAAGAACCAATATAGAAACAGATAAATATTTATAAAACAACGATTTCGATTGCCATTTTTACAAGGTGGCAGCAAGGTCAAAACTTGAATTGTTTTCAAAAATCACAAAATCGTACTAATTAAATAAACCAGAATTATTATTACTTTTTGTATGTTAAAGCTTGCTTTTTGTTCTCCGCTACAGAGTAAAAAATTAATAAAAATGTAACTTAAAAAAGTATTACCTTCAAACAAACAATTAAAATATATTGGGGAACGGATTTTATCATCCCCTTTGGCTACGCCACTGTGTCGGCGTCTGTAGGCGCCTCCTACATGACGCCTCAATCAGGAAAGTGCACGGCAGGGGCGCGAAAGCAAGCGCGATGGTGATATGGCGATATGTTATTGTGTTTTGATGGTTTCTGTGAGCGATGGCGATGGTGTCGTTACCCCATGGATTGATGGACGGATGTGTGGGAGGATGAGGACATTGACGGAAGAATATTAATGAAAAAGACTTTATTACTGCCTTGTTTTGTTGTTTTTTCACTAGCGGAAGGATTAATGATGGTTTAATTAATTGCTAGAAGTGATGAAAGTGGATTATTTGAACGATATTGGTTGATAAAAAGAGTTCAGAGAAAAATAAGTTAATTGAGATACAATAACAACATAAAATTGGAATAACATCATTATCTTAGTAAGTTAATGCATAGTCAGATTATTTTCAAATAATTCAAGAATTTTGTTAGCCCAGCAACCAGCACTACTAAATACTAGTAGTTAACGATAATTTATTATAAGTACATATTTCGCCAATTTATGACCATTGAGTTGATTTAAATTTATATATCATAACATTTCTTTATTTTGTTCGTGACCGGTTTATCCAGAAGCTACATATAGTGTTAAGTGTTAAGAGATTGATGATTATAATCCAATAATCATATTTTTGATAATTAATATTCCAACATCCAGAAAAAGTATGAAATAAATATGTATGTAGGTTATATCTACTTCTATTTAGTACCAAATAAGGTGGACGCTTGCTTGGACTAGAACGTAAGTTTAAGTTTTGTAGACATAATTTTTTTTAATAGAATACATCAAAATGATCTTATTACCTACAATACAATAACCAATAAGTAGATATACTCAAGAATGTAGGTAGGTACACTTATACAGAGTGTTTCATATCTTCGAGTACCTACATACGTTAATGGTATATGTTGTTTGATATGCTGATTACGAATCTAAAAGAATTTTTTTAAATTTAAAAAATTAAGGGTTGTTTACCTAAAACATTTTTTGTAGTACTGCACTGGATTCGTTTTCCTATTAAATACAAACAATAGAAGTAGGTAATGAACATCTTAAATTACACAATACTTAGTAAAATAACAAAAAACATATAATTATTTTGAATGAAGCAATAATTACTCCACCCAGTGGCAGTGGCTACTAGGGCTGGGCGATATTAAAATTTTGATATCGATATTCGATATTAATATAATATCGATATATTTCAATACCGTTTTTCTTATGTTTTTGTTATAGAATGGTATAAAACTAACATCTCGTTTTATTCAGAAAAAATACTGAATCGAATAAGCGAATAAACAAAATAGGTCCCCATTTGAAATAAGAAAGTTGCACCCCGTAGTTTGAGAACCACTGGTCTAAATTTTTTTTTCGTTCATTAAAGTAGTCATATAAAATAGAAATTGTTTGCTAATTTAACCAACTTCGTAGCTCTTATACTTCTTGAGATAGCAATGGTGCGCCACTTAAAATGAACACCCTGTATGTATATGTATATATTTACCAAACTTTGAAAAGCTGCATCTCGAAAACTATTACGTCTACCGAGCCCATTCTGGTCTCATTGTAGATAATTTAATATAGTTTAAAAATGCATACACATATAATGGCCTTTGTCGAAATGGTAAGAAACCGAAAAAAGTGCAAAAAATTAGCAATTTTTGAGATATTCAAAAGTGTTCCGGAGAGTTGCCGAGGTTGAAAACTTGGATTTTACATCTCAGGCATATCCCATACAAGAAAAAAAAATGCAACTTAGGCCCATTATAACCATGACAAGGTTACTATAAAAAAGATATCAATATCAGTAATATATCCGCAATGTCAATGTCGATATAGATATCGAAAATATTGATATATCGAACATATCGATATATCAAAAATATCAATATATCAAAAATATCGATATATCGAAAAGATCAATATATCGAAAATATCGAACATATCGATATATCAGAATTATCGATATATCGGAAATATCGATATTATTGATATATCGATATTTCAATATATCGATAGCGTAAAAATTTCAATATCGATATATCGCCCACCCCTAGTTGCAATGTTAGAGAGAGTCAACAATTAACAAGGACGTTTCTCGTGACCAGCTCCTTAAATTGTTGAAACATAGGAGTTTCCACTTTCCAGTCCATGAGGTATGAAAGGTCACTGTTAAACAATAATAGAATCGTTTGCATTAAGAAGTTATTTATTTATTTTTCCATCACCATCATCATTGACGATCATTTCTAAATAATTTAACATTCAAATGAACTAAATTCTAATAAGATAATCAAAGCAATATATGAAAACGAAATAATTGATCTGTCGGGAACTAATGCTCATTTACCTAACCAATGTGTTTCATAAAGTCGATGGTCGTACCATAACAAGCTTGTCATCTAGCCAGTACCATGTTGTTGATTCAGATTGCAAAATGGGTTGTGTTAAGAGCATCATATATTGCTGATAAAATCGCACCATATTTGGGTTGGGAGATGAGATATGTTTCTGCATATGACGCTATGGATTGGCTGGTGCATTTATTCCGTAATACCGGTTTTTTCATAACTGATCGAAAAATGATTAATAATCGTGTTGTAATTACAAAAAAAAAATTAACGTTCAAAATTTATGCCGTACTAGCAGGTATTTATTATTTATTCATATGTTACAGTTTTATAAGAAGGAATAATCATAATATAATACTAGTTTAATTTTATCGGGCAGTTCCATGCAATTCAGAAAATACACAAACCATTCAAATAATTATTTTTTTGTTCTCTTCGAATTTAATGCAACATTTTTCAGAAATAAGAAACAGCACATTAAAGGCTGGTTTGTAATTATGAAAAACATTAATGTCGAGTTATAATTAATAATAATTATAAATCATTCTTTTTATCTTCCGTCATACCTGTAAAGGAAGGTATTTGAATCATGCTAATAATTTAGCCCAGTCAACGAAAAGATATAAAGGGAAATTTTTGACTTCGTAACTTTGTTTGGACTAGTTAGGAGGTGAACATATCAAAAGTCCCCGCCCGTAGTCCTTAAGCCGGGGGTGGAGTGGGGTTTGAAAGTCTCATTTTTCGGTTTTTTGCTTATATCTCGGAAACTATGCGTCAGCGTCCTACCGACATGACTACTCTATACAAAATGAAAGCTGATTAAATTTGCAAGCCCAATCGCAGCTCTGTACGTCCTTTAGTTTCCGAGATATGACACTTCTAAAATTAGCAATTTTTTCAAAAAACTAAAAGTTGAGAAATTTTAACTTTTTTCGTTATTTTTGTGTTTAATTAACTGTAACTTCGGAATGAATAAAAATATTGTCTTCCGGTTTCTTTCATTAAATTTCACGAACATTTCTCTATAAAATACGTTATTTTAAAAACTTTTTAGGGCGTTCATTAAGCCAAAATATCACATTTTTTCGAGAGAAGTATTTAAATATTTTGTGTTTATTGTGTTAATGAGCTGTAACTTCTGAACGGATAAAGTTATAGACATCCGGTTTCTTATATTAAATTCTACGAACATTTCTCCATAAGATGCAGTATTTTAAAATATTTTTTGGGTATTCATTAAGACAATGTGTGTGTGTGTTTTTTCGTTTGTATGTTACAATTTTTTCGGACGCGATAACTCAAGAAATGTCAAACATTAAAACTTCAAATTTTATATTTAAGGTTCTGATACGAATATTAATAAGCCATTATATTTTTGGTTTCAATCTACAAACCGAAAGTAGTACATTTTTTAAATATTTCGATAAATAATTAATTTAAGACAAATTTTTTTATTTTAGATGAAAGATTATGATTACAATCGGTATTTTTTTGTATCTGGTATCATTTAAGAATAATTAAAATATATAATTATAATTTAGTATTTCGGTTTCTTGTAGTCCATGATCGATTAACATTTTTGTTACCTACTACGTTAAATTTAAATGATTATGACATGACAGTGACAATAGTAAAATATCGTTTATACATTTTTCTGCAGTTTAAATAAAATGACTAAAATATATTTGTGAGTAGTAGCAGTAGTAGTAGTAGTAAAAAGAATAAAGTAGGTATGGTGGGCGGTTTTGTGGTGGCTACGTCAGATTTTTTTGATAATTTACAAATCATTTCTTTTAAATACGATTGACTATAAGTATGTAGGTAAATTTCTTGTTACAGTTGACACATCTTAGTTGTAACCGTAACACAACGTAAAACATGTTTTTTTAAAAAAATATTTATTTATTTTAAATTTAATTTCTAAGCCACAAATACTTAACTAACTTTAACAATAATTGTTTTTTACAGGTTTAATTACAATATTGATCACTCGAATTTACCTTGTGATACTCGAACAGTTTAAATTGGACATGACATACTTAGAAATGGCACAGCTATGTTTCTTTGTTGTATGTGAAATTTTTACAATGATGATCATAAGTATAATGACAAAATATGCTGACACAATACACCATATTGGTGAATTACATGATGCAGCAGATTCAGCAATGAAGAAATTAAACTTATCAGTAAACTATCGTTTCGTAGTAATTCCTATAATCTTTGTATTAATCTTTAGTTACCATGTTTTCGCTGGTATATTTGTTATGATTTTTATTTCATACAACAATGAAACTCACTTTATTGAATTTATTTTTTATTTAATAAGCACATACATAAATCTTATGTATCTAATGTCGATTTTATTTCAATGGGGCGGCAATCCATATGTTTGCTGCATTCGACTTGCTGAGCTCAACACTTTTCTTGAGAAACATATTGAAGCTTTAGACGCAGACGCAATGTTGGATGATATTTTACAAAACATTGATAATTCAAATTGGGAATTTCCTAGTTCTCGTGCATCTACACTAGATATACAGGCTGTTGCAGATGTACTATCGTATAACTATGAGATAATTAAATTAAATAAATTGATGACATCGGTTCTTGCATTTTTTGTAATACATGTCGTCACACTTATGAGTGCAGTATTAGTTTATCTATATATTCAGCAAGAAATAACGTTTTCACTACTCATTTGGGTTATATGTGTTGTATTTTCTATAAGTCTATTTATAATGGGCGTTTTCGAGAAATACAAACAACAGGTACGTAGATCATTTAAAATTTTATGATCTAATTTATAAGTTTAAAATGCACAAAAACTATTCTTCTCTAATGAAATCAATTATCTAGTAAAGACGTAAGACGGCTATAATACTGCCCTCCTTAGGAAGAATGTCCTATCTGCAAATTTTAATATTTTTGTAAGCTGCATAAATTATTACAAATATACCAAAATAGAATGTCCAGCCGCCCTAAGAAAAGGTAGAATTTATTATTCATGGTTATTATATTTATATAAAGCAATTTAAATAGTAAAAATCCGCATACATGTTTCCACAAAAAATTTTATATAAAATAATAGCTAAAATAAAATTTTTGCAGATAGGACATTTTTCCTAAGGACGGCAGAATAGGTATTAGTAGGTACCTATATCTAGGCTGCGTAATGAAAATTATAATACACAAAGAATATATTATATATTAGGAACTCGAACAGCTCAAAATAACGGTTCAGGTTCGGTTCGCGGTTCACTGTTTTATATTTGTTATGATATGAACCGGAAACAGGTTTTCAAGAAATGGGATCAACTTCCGGTTTCGGTTCAATGATTTATTACATAACAATCAATAATTCAAATATTCGTCTCAATTTGGACTAAAAAGTTAAAAAACCTGTTTTGTAATAAAAAAAATAGTCTATACAAATTACAATTTATTGTTCAATACATTATAAAGTAAATAAAACATACAAATTTTAAATTTGGCAACTTTACAGAAAATAAATATTATAAAATATATTATTTGACCAGGAACTAAAACATTTCGTGCTCGAAATAAAAACAACATTTTTTCTACAACTGTATTTAATTCTAAATTTTTATTAAATTTTGCTAATGATGTCAAGGTAACATCACAAAAAGAAGATTATGGAACAAAAAACAGTTGTAGAAAAATAATTTTTTTTTACTTATAAATGTGTGTTTTTTTTCAGACACGATATACATTAGATTTGATAGTTGAGTGGAATGCCTGTTTCTTTGATCCTGAATTGATGAATGCAGTAAGATTTAATCATTCGACGTATTGACAAAAGACGTAATATTTTTCTATTTACAGCGCAATTCAACGATACTGCAAGCCACACATGAACTACATACATCAGTCCTTGCGGGTAAATTTCCTCTAAACACAAATCTAATAATAGTGGTAAATAGTATAAACAAATTATTTGCGAAAATTTTCTATGTGACAAATTCTTGTATTTTTAGATGACTGAGATGATAATCTCCATAGTTATTTTTCTTCTTCAAACCAAATAAAGAAGAATAATATTTCGCATATTTTAGAATATAGATTATAGTAAATACGTTTATTTACTATTGTCAAAACTGAGTATGTGGGACTCAAAAATTGTACTGGGTTGTTGATTTAGTTCAGTTAAACCTAATTTGTGTTGAAGCGACAAACTAGATTTCTAGATTTACAATTTCCTGTGTTTGCACCTTTGCATCTCCTAGTGTTGCATTTTCTTGTGTTAAATATTGTAGATTTGAATTTTTCTGTGAATGAATCTTCTGATAGTAGTATTTTGTTATTTATAAATAAAATCTTCTAGTGTTGCATTTTCCTGTGTTTGAATATTCCAGATTTTTAATTCCTGTGTTGAATTTTTCGATTTTTATTCTTTACTCACATTATACAATTTTTTTTTTGCTTATTAAAAATTGCTTCAAATAACATTAATGCCGCTGTAGTTCGAGTATACAGCATGTATCATAAATTCAGGTATAAATATAGGTATATATATATACTTACCTACGTTAAGAGCACAATACTACAAAAAAAATTTTTTTTTGAAAAAAATCATATCTTTTTGATTTAAATTAATATTTTCATAAAATTTTTCATATTTTAAGAATAACTTAAATTTTTTTATTTTGTTCTTGTTTTTAGTGAAATTTAATAATAATTCTTCATGAAACAAAAAGAATTTAAAAAAAATTGTTATAAGGACATTTTCCGCAAGAAGCACATTTTTGAAGCCACTGGATTGTTGATTACATAATGGATATCTGACTGACTATGAATGGAAGAAAATAATATTTTAATTAATTATGAAATGGCAAGAATAGTTAATTTATTAAATTTCAAATGAAAACTGTTACCCAAAACTTACATATAGGTACATACATTCATACATACATACATACGTGCGAAAATCCACGTTCAGACATGTCTGCTAAAAATTACGTGTCTGCTAAAACTGTCTGTTTTGGCCCTAGAACAGCAGACTTTTATCTCAAGATCAGCATAGATACCGGTGTCTGTTTCATATATTTAAAAAAAAATCAGCTTAGGGATGTTATTAGTAAAAATTGGTTATAGAAATAGTTGTAATTTTTATGGTATGATACGGATCAAAAAATGGTAGGTTTGATTTTGACGTAGTAAGTTGTAAGAAAAAATTAATTTCCTATAATAATTTCAACACGTTGAGTGCCATGGCAGACACTGGTGTCTGTTCGTTGTTTTAATCACAGGGCCAACGCATACACTGGTGTCTGCTTCAGTATTTTTTGTCCAAATGCATGTGCTGAACTGGTACATTTTAGACGGATTTCCAACGGTAGAATGTCTGTTCTGGCTCGTCCGCAAATACATGGACACATGGACAGGCCTGAGCGCGTCGTGTTATGATTTTATGATGTGTCTGCTATTGCGTCTGCTTTGGTCCACTGATGATATGCTTTTTTCAAATTCTAGGACAGGGTCAAAGCAGATACGGTGCCGTTATATTCATAACAAATAAATTTACAACTATCCAAAGCTATAATTATATCAGTCTTTTAGATCTGCTGCTCATCTTGGCGTTTTCTTTACAACTGCACTCGTTTCTAATATTTTTACTATTAAAATGCACGTGCGAAAATCCACTTTCAGACATGTCTGCTAAAAGTGCCTGTTATGGCTCTGTGATAGCTCACGCTGTGTCTGCAAAACGTGTCTGCTTTACAGCAGACTTTTATCACAAGGCCAGCGCAGACACCGGTGTCTGTTTCATATATTTAAAAAAATCAGTTTAGGGATGTAATTATTAAAAATTGGTTATAGAAATAGCTGTAATTTGGAAGTTATGATACGGATCTGGTAATGGCCCTGAGAGGAAAATTTCAAAATTTTCCTTGCACTCATCGTGTTAAGTTCTGAAATGGTAAAGAACATTCGCAGTCGCAGGTCATCAACCCTTTCTATCCTTTTCTTAATCTATATTTAACAGTATTAAAATAATCTAATTCTCTAATTCGATTCCTCTACCCTTCAGTAACTTAATTGTCGCATGAAGAAAACACAATCCCTTGAACAAATCCATCACATGACTTCACGTCTACATTGTGACACAAGTCACCAGCAGCACTCGACAAGAAACAGAACCAAGAAAAACCAGGCCCGTATTTCAGGAGGAAACTGAGGAAATAAGGTAGGTATTCGATATAAGGACTACCCATCTGTATTGTCGAACAATGAAATTTTAATGGTAGGAAAATTTTGAATTGGACAGGCAATGAGAACTAAGGTTAAGATAATAATCAGTAATTATTGGTAAAGAAAAGAATAGCATGTTCAAGTATGCCGTTTTACTAAATAAAAAACTCATTGAAATGTATTATTAAATCGTTGTAGATAAGAGAAATAGGTAAACCCTAGGTCTAGATGTATAATAAAATACGTGGTGTTGGATAAATAAAAATTTGAAAATAAAAATTCCGACTAATCACAATTTCCTCATTAAACGTTAAAATGTATTCGTTTGTAATCTCATATGTGCATAATTCGGCGTCCGCTTATTTAGTCAAATATAGTTTTGTCAAAATGTAGTTTGACCAAAAATAATTAAGCCAAACTGTATTTTAGTCAAACTGTAATTTGTTCAACTAGAATTTTGTCAAACCGTAAATATGCCAACCCGTAATTTGGCCAAACTGTATTCTAGACAAACTTTAATTTCACATTCCGTAATTTGACCAAACCGCAAGTTCTACTAATATTTTATTGTCAAATCATTTTCAGGTCACCCGTAATTTAGCCAAAACGCAACTATACCTAACTGGAATAATCCAAAACGGAATTTATTCCATCCGTATTTTTGTCAAATCGCAGTTATGCATAACCATATTCTTACCAAACGCATTTTACTCAAATCGTAATCTTTATATAGAGTTGGGAAGATTACGATTTGAGTAAAATACGGTTGGCAAGATTACGGTTATGCATATCTGCGATTTGACAAAAATATGTGTTGGATAAATTCCGTGTTGAATTATTCCAGTTAGGTATAGTTGCGTTTTGGCTAAATTACGGTTTACCTGAAAACGATTTGACAAAATAATATTAGTCGAAGTTGCGGTTTGGTCAAATTACAGAATGTGAAATTACAGTTTGTCTAGAATACAGTTTGGCCAAATTACGGGTTGGCATATTTACGGTTTGACAAAATTCCAGTTGAACAAATTACAGTTTGACTAAAATACAGTTTGGCTTCATTATTTTTGGTCAAACTGCACTTTGACAAAACTATATTTGTCCAAATTGTGTGCTCCCCATAATTCTTTTCACAATTTTTTTTGAGTGCATTCCAACAACGTATTACTCGGATCGAGTGGAACACGAGATATCAATTACGTTGTTGGAATGCATACAGTGCATGAAGTATTGCACGAGTGCACAGATTCGATAATACCTTACTGAATACACACTGAGAATGACAATTTTACCTATAAGTTAAATTCAAACTGACATGATATGTAAAAAAATTCCAAATTATAAATTTTAGTTAGGTTAATGAAGCTAGTAGTAAAATGATTTCGATTCATAATTTTATTGATACCCTGGTATATGTATTCTTGTTAATGGCGTACTTAGTGCTTGGTGGGCCCTGTATCAAAAATAACAATAACAATAGGTCTCCGCCTCCTGGGCTGAGGGTGCAAACATGAAGAAATTTTCGGTATTATTATTACTGTTTATCTTGCATATAGGTATATTCGAGTATATTCAAAATTTGTAACTGCTTAAATAAGATCTTTTTCTTTAAAACAAAAGTAAGATTTAAACTCCTAAATAATCCAGAAAGTCAGGATTTTCTTTTTCGTTAAGTTTAGAGTGGGCAACTTGAATTTTACGGTGTGCAACCCACTTCCGGGGCGAATATGCGAATTTATAAGAAAATTAAATGCGTCGCAGGACAAATTTTTGTTATTCATTTAAATATTTAAAGTTTGTATAATGCCTAATAATAAATAATTTTTTATTGGGTTTGGCTGCTGGATATAGCGGTTTCTACGCTCCTGATTTTTGTAATCAATTTTTCTATTGGCTGTGTTATTTGTGTCTACAAGAAGAATATCATACTAAACTTCGGAAAAATAACGGAACTTATTTTAAGATCTCATTGTAGTCTTATATTTTTAATAAGATTATCACAAAAAATTACTCCGGTTTCTCTGTCAAAGATAAAACTAACCAAACCAAATTTTGCAGATCCAGCCCTGCTGTTGCGAACCTTCTTCTGACGCGACCGCGATATTTTATTATTGCCAAGAACTGAGAACTGAGAAAGCGAAATGTAGAATAGCGAAAGGCAACGGCGACTGTTGCAAACAGATAAGTCTCTGCGTGCTTTTTGTCACCAAACGTCAAAAACATTCCTGCCGCGTGCGAAACTTCGTCGACTTGAAGCTTGACAGTCGCGAATCGCGACAAGAGAAGCTAGAAATGTGCTGGAGAGACTGAGAACCAGAGGCTATGACGTGCGGTGCCGCTGCCAAAGTCGAATTCACTGCTCTGTGCTCTCTGTTTTTGATTTTGTTTTAAAAAAGCGAATGTCATTTCCAGGGAAATAACTCCGTGTGAAGAAAATAAAAATAATCATTTCGTAAATAGCCTGGCCCAGGAAAAGGTTTACGGGCGTTTAGCATTAAATTCAAATTGGACACTTATTGTATATAGCTTTTTGTTTGGTTAATGTTACTAATATTAAATATTTAATCGTATCATCAACAAACTGTTATTACCTTTTAATATGTAACATTTATTAATAATTATAAACAACATAATACGTTAGATACTTATAATTCATTTCATAAATCATTTCAGTTACGGACTTAATACGTTAGAGGTTAGATACAACGTGGATACAACCATAACATCAAAACCTTCCATAATATGCGAACTGTCAACTAATTGATAGATAAAATTGTTGATTTTTTGTTTTAACATTGGTGTCGTTGATGATATGATTAAGCTTTGAATATATGCGATTTAAGCCCCCTTGGATGTTCAAAGAGACTCGGTTTCACCTCGTCGCTTAGCAACATCCTCGGTATTATAAATCGTATAATATTCTTTTTATATTAATAGCTATTATAATTTACATTTTATCGGTGATGACCCAGTGATCATTTTACCCAATTTCATGTGCAGAAATACAATAAAAGCATAGAGTGACCGTCACGTGACTTGGAGAAGTCCATTATTCAGCAATTCATATTCTAAGATTTATTTTTTTATTTAATTACAAATATTAAGGGAATATTATACAACAATATTATACGTATATCCTTTTTCGATATAAGTATTCTAGTAATATTCTGAAAATAATCGGAATATATACATGCGTTTTAGATAAATGAATATTCTCTGAATTTCTTGTGCTATCTGGGTCCGTAAACACGATAACTTGAGAACGCGTACGAATTTTCGACTGAAATTTTATATTTTAGCTTTTTCCAAAAAGTTAATTTTAAGTTCGGTAGGTAATGAGCTTTATACAATCAGTGGTACTAATTTTATGAATTAAATTATCTATTAGTACCTATACTTACCTACTTGAATTGATGAAAATATTGTGAACATTTGCTCTTTTAATAATATTACTTACTTACTACTACTACTTACTTCCCGATGATCAAACGAGCCATATGGTGGAACCTGACGATTATATGCTTCCGATAAAAGTACGTTCGATCACCGGAAAGCTGATGTATTGAATATGGCTCCATTTAAATCAATAATGTGTCCCGTATACAGAAACACCAAACAAAGATTAGATCACAAGACTAGGATTAACCATTCCTACTATTAAACAAAAACAAAACTCATAATGACATATTTTTTGTTAATTGTACTTTTTCTTAAGGAAAAACTTATTTCCCAGCAAAAAAACAATAAATTCCTTATCCTTATGATGGTATGTGCTTGAAGTGTCGCGACGGAGTAAAATAAAAACTCCACCACATTGACCGAATGGTTTTCCAGCAGATCACGTAACGGCAGTGTGTAAGTGTCTCGCCGCGGAATACGTGGCGCTGGCGTCAAGTTTCTTGTCACGTCATTTCTTGCAGGAATAAAATATCAACTAAACTACTAAACCTTTTATTTTAAGAACTATACTTCTTATTAATTATTATGAAAGGTTAAAATATGATTGAAATTTTAATACTAATTAAGTTTTCTGAAGCTGAAAAATTATTATTTTTATTTCTATAACAATATATCAAGTGGGTTAATTTTGATGTCAGCTATTTCCTGTTTATCAAAACTTATGAATTTAAAAAATATGAATTTCTTTGTTTAGTAGAATACAAAAAAATTGTGTGAAATTAGTTCTAACGAAATAAAATAGGATATCTAGATAATGTCTTGAATAAGGAAATAAATAATACTTATAGACTTTTTATAAGGTGAGTTTTAAGGGATACGTAATTTCTTTTATACTCAAATAATTTCTTTATAAAAATAAAAACCCTGTTTTCAAATTATATTGTCCAAATATAGATTTCATATTTACAGATAAGTAACATAAATTAAATTTAGAAATATAGATATTGTTTGTTTAATGGTGGGCAAAATTAATTGCTTTTAGTTAAATTGCCATAAAGAATGCTACTTGCTATAGTTTCATATAGTATTTATTTTAATTTAATATATAGTGCGGGTACAAAGTTTTGGCAATAGTTTAGAAAGAAAAATGAAAAGAACTATATAAAGTAAATTTATTTTTGCGACATAGCGTGAATGATAAGAAGTAATGTGGATTGTGGAATTTGGCATTTACAAAAACAAGTAATACTTTTTCTCGAAATGTCAACATCAAGTTTAAAACAGTAAAAAATATGAAAACTAACCGATTCATCAATCACATTAGACATATAAACACATAAAATATGCAACAAATATTGAAACTGGACTAGAAGCTTCCCAAAAACAAATATAAAATTGTTTACTTCGCGTGCAGCACATGAGACATAACCTAAAAACGCGTTCTATTTCCACGACACATAAATAAAAGTGTGCAGTGCGAGACATTACCGCTAGAGGCGACGGAAACTTTCACAAACAAAACAGACAATTTATGCATAAGTTTTTTACGAGGTAATCCTAAAACTTTGTGATCACACCTCGTAAGTGATATACATCCGAAGAATTTTATTTTTCCGCAAAGCGCACTTTTTGGATTAAAGTTATTTGTGCGTTGGTAAACATTTTAGCGGCACTAACATAAATTTTGTATTGCTCACTACTAAATTACGGATACATTTCGCTTTAGTACCTAGTTAGTTTTCCACTTTATCTCTCTATTTGTGTTCTCTGAATTTGGCAATAAAGTGGAATTGTCTCACAGTAGCACAATAATTGTAACTAGAGTATTTTATTGCAAAATGTGCAATTTGCGTTAAATTTCTGGCAATGTTGTTATACAATTAATATATTCATTAATAATTAACTTTAATATGTTGCAGTGTATATTATTAAATTAATTTTATTGTTTATATGTTAATTATACAAATTATTTTGTGTTAATGATAATGAACAAAATATGTGTCATATAAGCAATATTATAATTAGTTTTTGGTACATTTATAAAGTTGGTTTGTTTGTAATTAATTAATTAGCTAATATTCACATAGTAAAGCCAAATATGTACATATTGAAAATTATTTTGAACCATTAAATAATAATATAATATATTAAAATTATCAAAGACGCTAAGGACAGTTTACCAATGGAAGACAGCAATATTTATATCAAAACAAAAAATGCTACGAACAAAGTAAAAATAAAAAAATATATTGACATTTTCAAAGAGAAAAATATCACCATAACTGAATTAAGGATATCACACCTCCATAATTTAATTAAGGATATCGCATCTCCATAATTTAATTATGGATATCACATCTCCATAATTTAATTAAGGATATCACATCTCCATAATTGATTAAGGATACCTATCAGATCTCCATAATTGAATTAAGGATATCTCATCTCTATAACTAAATTTGGGATATCACATCGCCATAATTCAAGTAAAGATATAACACCTCCATACTTGCATTATGGATATAACATCTCCATACTTGCATTATGGATATTACATCTCCATAATTGAAATTATTATATCTCCATAATTGAATTATCTCCATATATGAAATAAGTATATATCACATATATAGTATGTATGTTTTACCGTGTATTTTACAACAATATCCAACTTTCTGATACACTTATTACTTATTAAATTCGAAAGTATACCTTACTGGATTCGTACCTTAGTTATCACTATCAAAAACATAGTCGGTTACATAACTTACTGGGCTATACACCCCATTATGCAATATTGACAAGTTAAAATTTAATAATGTCCTCAGCACTGGAATACGGAATACATTTGAATTGTTTCAAAATTAATTTTAATATCAGAATTCTTCTTGGGAAACTAAGCAAATTAAATAATAAAAGTCGCATTGAAAATTCATTTCCTTCGGCGGAAGTCAAAGAAAAAATCAAAAGGGTCTGCAAATACCTCAGGACGCTTGACTAGAAGCAGATTTAATATTCGGCAAAAGAAGTCGCAACAGTAAATAGAAAATATATCGGGACTATAAATAAAAAGGTCGGAGAAGTTAAACATTAAAAATTCATTTGTGTGCGCGAAGTGAGCAGCAGAACGAGCGGAACTGGAAGTAAAGAAAAGAATGGAATTCAAGCAGTGGCGGCGCGACAGTTAAGGTAGATTCAGACCTACTCAATTATAAGTGTAAATGGCTAATTTAACCAACCAGCGCTCAACGTTCACACTTGTAATTGAAATTGGAATTTTGTACTTATAATTGGTAGGTCTAAATCTAGCTTAAATGTCACCAAATAAGGAAACTAATGTTGTCAACACTATTTTGAAACGTTTTCAAGAAATTTCACTTTTTTTAAATGAAAGATAAATGCGCTGCATATTTCTTATATAAACATAAACTACATAGGTACCTACCTATACATATTAGGATAAGAGTGGACACTAGGGCGGAGGAAGTGTGGCCTTAATGTTTACCTTGTTAGAGAAAGACAGAAAATACGGGCAATCTAAATAACAATCTAAATGGTTTACTGGCATAATTTAACAAATTTCAATTGTTATAAGGTTATAACAGACTAAAGTGTACCAGCTAGAAGGGCATGAAAAATTTGTGTGAGATTTTTTGTCAACCGTAGGTACAAGAGCTTTTTATTTCGCTTGATAAATTTCTGTTTGTATTGAAACCTTGTTGCCCAGCAATTTGAAAAGAAAAATTGTTTTATAAAATCATAAGACCGTAGGTGGAGTAATTTTATTTTAAAACAATTTTTCGAGTCAAATTGCTGTCAGGTGAAAAGGTTCAGATGTCAAACAGAAATTTATTCGGAGGAAATAAAATGCTCGAGTATAATTCAATAACATAATTTAACGACTCCTTTGGTTCTTCTTCACAAATATTCCCAAGATCTAATTATTTCACTGACAAATATTAGAATTATGAAATGATATTTTAGTGTTTTGTTTGATTGCTAAGAAAAAGGTAAATAAAGTTTTATCACTTGCAAAAAGTTACCTTTTTATCCTGTGTCACAGTGATAAACTTGTGTTTTGTTTATGGTTTACTTTATACAGGAGTATTGATAATAAAACATGATAACTAGGTAAAGTCAGAACTTTATTGAACTTGTCAAATAATCTGAAATAAACAGCTGCAACTTTTAATCCATTGTATGTGTAGAAATAATAATATTTTGTTGTTGTTTGTTTTTTCTCTCTACAAGTTATTATCAGTTGTCATAACAACAATATTGTAGCATAAATACTAGAAAATTAATATAATCAACAATACGGCCAGTATCAGTGGTAAGCACAATGCACAATGGTGGTAGAATATTTGCTTATAGTAAGTTGGCGATCCCGTTTTAAATTTCACTAACCTAAACCATAGGATTAAGAATCATAGACAGTTATTTCTTATCTGACGAACTCTCCAACCTCACCCCTTCAGTGGCGCTACTGAATCCTAGGCGGCCATGTTTTATTGAATCTCGAATATCGAAGTCCCTTTGCCGAGTGAGAACGGATCGGGTCACATGATACCGATACACTCTCCTAGAGTATAGCTTTCGTGAAAGATTGTACTACATGCTTTTTGTATGGAGTAAGTCAACGATATTGTTTAAGAATTGCTCGGAGATCTCCCAATGGAGACATGGCCAGGATTTTGATGTTACTCCTGACGTGACAATGCAGACTAAAATTGTACCACTTTACTACGCTATTGCTGTTATTTCAGGTAGTTTTAATAAATAAAATAAATACAATTCGTCATAATTGCACAATATTTTCACTTTACAGTTTCTTATATTTTTATTAATCAATATGTGTTGTATGACATTTCTTTTTGACAAATTGATATTAGTGCGGAGGATAAGGTACATTTTCAGGTTCACCTTGCATTTTGTGATAAAAAAAATGAGACTTGGAATATACGTTCTATAGAAGTTTTTCTTCAAAATAAGATGTGTTGCCAAAATGGCGGCCGATGCAAAGGGTATTTTTTTTAACCTCAAAGTCACAGAACTTGCAGTAACACCAATAATGAGCCGTAGATTGGTTATTTGAAGCCAGATTAGTATTTAAATATTCAGTAATGTTCGTACAATATTTGATCTTATTGGCAGTAATTTCAGTGAATTATTTACCCTTTGATAATTCGAAAAGAATAATAGAAACTATATTTAAAAATCTTCAAATAAAAATGTAAATACACCCGAGGAAAAAATGCACCACTTGAAAATGCACAAAAAATTGCAAATATTCAGGATGCCATAACTCGGTTGCATTTTATCGAAATTTGATACATTTTTGAGTTCTAAAAAGTTTGAAGTTTTCTCTTTAATATGATGCAAATCAATATGATGCCATATCCATTCCACCCCTTCCCAACTTCTCTAAGAAAAAAAAAATGTTCCTGATATCAAGAAATGTCCAACTTTGACAGCTCGTACGGTGTGCCAAAAAAATTGTGGACATAATTGACCAACAGAGCGAGAAAGTTCATTCATTTTCCTTTAAGTTCCCAAAAAATTCGAATACTTACGATGATTTGGTGCGAAGTTATTTTTAGCCATAATTTGGCTAATTTTGCACCAAAATCGATGAATCTTTGAGTTCTGTAAATTGAAGTTTTCCCTTAATGTGGCACCAAACCCATTGCACCACCTGCCACCCCCGGATGAAAAAAATGTTTTCGACTTAAAAATGTTTAACAACTTATACCGCGAGCAAAAAAAAAATCGTGGAGTCAATCAAAGTTCATTAATTTTCCTTTAAGTTCCCAAAAAATATTTCCAATTCTACAAAATGCAACCGAGTTAGCACTCTGAATATTTGACATTTTTGGTGCATTTTCAAGTGGTGCTTTTTTTCCTCGAGTGCATCACTCTTTATTTTTTGTAGGAAATAAACAAAAATAAAAAATACTCCTCCGAAATTAACTTCTAAAATGAAATATTTCCGTTCACAATTCAAATATATGAAGTAGTAGTCGGTATCTATTCTGCAAAATAATATGAAAGAACATTTGTCAAGACATTCCATTGCTTGAGAGCAGAAGATACAACACACTTGTGCTGCGCATATCAGAATCCAGCAATGTTCAGAATTTCCGTAATATCGTTTCCATATAAATGCATGATTGTAGATCACAGAACGATACATAAAGTAATATCGCTAGGCAAAGACAAGTTATAACGTTATGTGTTTGAAATGTCGCCAACATCCCCTCGAATAGTCCTGGGGAGTTCCATGTTCGACAATTTACAGGGGAGCGAAAATTGTCAGGGAAAAGATATTTCTTTTATGTTTTAATTTGCACATTAAATATGCGTCTATCTATACTTTAATTACACAATACTGCTGTCGTATCCGAAATTTTCAGGAAAAATCAGTTACCGTATCTACAAGTTGAACTATATATTTTACTATCTTTTGCACTTGGTTTGGAAGTCGAAAATCAGCGTAAGTTAAAGAAAATTGCTATAAGCTCGTCCACAGCAGTAGTATATGGGCCCGTTTGGGACACTTACTACTAACGATTCCTGAGCGCATAAATCAGTATAAAACGGCCATTTTTATTATAAAAAAACCAAGTTTATGTCGTTTTTAGCCAAAATTGAACACGTTCAGGAAATGTTCAGGAAACGTTCAGGAATCCGAATGAGCGAATACGAATGCAAATAGTCCTGGATGTCCTAGCGGTTCTTGCGTTTGAAAAGTATCCTCGGTGTCCTAAGCTCGCGGACTATCCATATGGTGCGCTGCTATGGCGTGCTGAACAATCCTTCTGTGAATGACTCACACCGGCCAGTTGTTCTGTGAGTTACCGAATACGAATGCAAATAGTCCTGCATGTCCTGGTTGTCTTGGTTGTCCTCGCGGTCTATCTGTCCTGGTTAAATAATAAATTATGCAATATATTCTCGAACATCTTCTAATATTAATAACAAATCGTTATCATCACCACTTAAACGAGGTAAAAATAAAGTACAATTTTCCAACTCAATAAGTAGTATATTTTTACCAAATTTTGTTCTTTTAAGTGTAACTATTATTTGTTTTTCATTAAGTTGTAGTGGTGGTATTAAATGTTTTGCATCAGATTGCTTCATTAATTTGTTAAAAAAATCTCTGTAAATGTTTGAATCCATTTTTATTAACAACAAAATATTGTTTCTTGTTTTTGTGTTCTGCGAAATCTTAGCGCGCTACGTTGTCGTTACTCAAACAAATTACAATTGAACAAAAAATATATTAAAATATAGTTTAACAGAACGTACTTTTATAATTAAATAATTATATTAACATAATTTTATTGTAGTAAATGGAGAACAAAACTAACTATGCAGACTTGCTAAACAGTGTATCAAATCAATTTGCAAAACTAACTGAATTAGAATTAAATAAACCGTATAAAGTTGTAAGTCTTGAAACTAGTACTGGTAATTACGGTCAACAAATTATAGCGAATTTAGAAAATTGTAAAGTATCATTGCCTCAGAGATTCAATAAAATTATTCCACAAATTAAAGAAATGAATAAAAGCCCACCTGGATTAGTTTATAAAGGTAAAATAGAAAGAAACAATAAACAAATACATGATATCCAATTTATTTAAAAAATGAGAATTAATAAAATAGGTTAATCGTTATGTTATTTAATGAGAACAGTTAATGATCTACCTTCGTAAAAGGATATAAATAACCAACAACCAATTTCCATGACATTGTGTTTATTATAAATATATAAATGCTACATTGAAAACTTCATTGAAGATATCTTAGACGTTATTCTGTAAATAAAAGTTTAATTAGTGTCTACTTATAAAAATAAATAATAGTACTCACATTTTAAATCCATACGATTATCCTGTTCATATTCTTGGCCTCTTGCCATCTTTAGTTCATTTTCTAGAGTAATTAAATCATCATCGATAGTTCCGATTGAAACGTCCAAATTTTTTACTTCTTGCACATATTTCTTTACTTGATATCTTTTTTGTCGTCTTAAATTTTGCATTCTGAAAAATTAATATATATGTATTATTTAAATAAAAATATTAACAGTATACATTACTTTTCTTTTTGCCTTTGATATTTTGTTATATCTGCTTGAATTTCACTTGTTTTTCTAACTGTATAACGTACACCTTGTATTAAACGTTTATTTTCCTGTTCTACTTCTTCAAGTCGCAGCTGTAGCTGTCTAAATTTTTGATCTTGTGTTTGCTGTTGTTCACTACTCATTTGATTATTTTAACGCTTGTTGCATCATTTTCAAACCTTTATACCACTACCACCTCCACTACGTAAGAATGTACTAGAATAATCTAGGCGCATGTGACGTTGAGTGCACTTAAGTGCAAAATATAACGCTTAAGTGCAAAATATAACGCATAAGTGCAAAATATAACGTTAAAGTACAAAATATAACGCTTAAGTACAAAATATAACGCTTAAGTGTAAAATATAACGTTTGAGTACAAAATATAATGTTTGATGGAGTTTTATTTAGATGGTTTAATTTATACAAAGAAATCTGTATTATTGCAAATTAAAAACTATTTGAAGAGATGACACCAGTTATGTTAACAATGCATATTTGTTATCACGTGCATGGATTCTGTAAGAAATATTGTGGTAGGATTATTTAAGTTGTATAACCATTTAAGTTTTTCTTCTTTAAGTATTTTTCAACAGGAAAATACGTAATATTATCTAAAAAATCTCGTTCTTTATCGTATATTTCTTGTTCACTGATTTTACCAGATTTAAACAATAACAACATATCTCGGTAAAACTTGTAGCATTTTTTAAACTCAATCATTTTTTCTTTAATATTTAATACTTCACTGAGCGTCATTAAAATCGCACTACCAAGTGATAAAGCAGCAAGAGGTAGAAATACAAACGCAGATAAACTGCTTGCTGGGAAAATAACCTCACCAATATGAAAACAAATATTAATATTACTATTAAATTTATAACTCTTACGGTAAACGTATTTTCGTTTCTCTAAATATTCTTCCATTTATAAATGAGCAAAAAAGGATCAGGATTTGTGAATAATTTAATAAATAATTTACCATTTGAAGCACATGTACCTGGGTTTAATTATTGTGGGCCAGGTACAAAATTACAGAAACGATTAGCAAGAGGTGATAGAGGCGTTAATCCTTTAGATGAAGCTTGTAAGAATCACGATATCGCATATTCTCAGTATAAAGATGTAAAAAATAGAAATAAAGCAGATGAAATACTTGAATATAAAGCATGGGATAGAGTTAAAAGTAAAGATGCAACAGTTGGTGAAAAAGCTGCTGCATGGTCAGTTACAAATATTATGAAAGCGAAACGTAAAATGGGCATGGGTTTTTCTAGTAATAAATCAGCAAAAATGAGTAGCGTTCTTACACAGTGTCAACAGAATAAAATTAAAGCAGCAAAGAAGAATAAAACAGGTACAACAATACAGTTGTCAGCAACACAAGTAAATAAAATAAGTAATGAAAAATCAGGTGGTGGTGTACCAGAAACAATATCATTTTTAGCCTCAACATTAGCAAATGCTTTGAAGAGAACAGGTTCAACTTCTAAATCAGTAAAAGATAAAATAAATAAATTAGAAAAACACGGTGGTTCTATATCATTACCTCTACAATTAGTACTGAAACATTTATTGTCTAGTATTAAAACTGGGAGGAGCGTTTTATATTTACCAGCAGCTAAATTTGCAAAAGTTGGAGGTACATTAGTTAAAACAGCAGAAAAATATGGTGGTTTTTTACCATTTGCTATACCGCCGTTAGTAGCACTTATTGCAAAAGCTATAGCTACTGGAACTGTAGCAGCAGCAGCAGGTCATGTATATAGAAAAGCAACAGGCTCAGGTGTTAAGAAACCAAAATCAGGTAAAGGAATGTTTTCATTAGGTGATGAAAATTGGAACAAGTCAAAAAAAAAATAATTGCAGGTATTCCAAATCGTCCACTATCTAATTTTGAATTAATAGACTATGCTAAACAATTAAAAATTCCATATTTCAGAGGTGTGTTTATGGATGATACTTTACCTAATAAAATTCATAAAAACGAATCTGGAATTGTAAATTTAGACTCAAACTCAGGTTCTGGAACACATTGGATAGCATATAGAAAAATTAATAATAAAATCTATTATTTTGATTCGTTTGGTGACGTTAACCCAGAGAAAAAATTAATAAAATACTTTAATAATGCAGATATATATTATAATTACGATAGATATCAAAAATATGATCAAACAATTTGCGGTAAACTCTGTTTATTATTTTTAAACTCAAAATGAGCTATATACAACGGGTGGTAAAGCACCATCCTTTAAATAACGCTGTTTATATATTAGAACTAAGTCATTTTTTAAGTAATAAATGAGAACCGAAGTTATTATATTAAATAATTCAAAAAATCGGTACTCATCTATTTTACAAGTAGATTTTTATCCGCCATTAGATATAAGTGACGGTGAGTATGAAGTGTGTCTTTTAGGGTTAAAAACTAATTTCAAAATACCAAATGTATCGGAAATACTACAAAATAATACATTCACATACATTAAAGACAAGAAATCAACTACTTTTAAAATACCCGCTGGTACTTATGGAATTGTTCATTTAAAGGATATTTTCGAAGAAAATATTGGTAACGGTTTTGAATTAACACCAAATACTAACACTTTTAAATCTGAAATAAAATCTATATTTCAAATTGATTTCTCCACTGATACTTCTATAGGCTCATTGTTAGGTTTTAATAAACGAAAGCTTGAAGCAAACAAGAAACATATTTCAGATAATGAAGTTGATATATTTAAAATTAAATCAATTAGAGTTCATTGTTCATTAGCATTAGGTCAATATATAAACTCAAAACGTACAAATGTTATTTATGCTTTTAATATTAAAGTAAAACCCGGTTATGATATTGAAGAAGAACCGAAAAACTATCAGTATTATCAAATAATAGGCAAAAATTATATTGACACACTTATTATAGAAATTAGAGATGAATACGGCAACTTGATTGATTTCAGAGGTGAATATATTGAGGTAAAATTAAAAATAAGAAAAATTAGCAACTAGATGCTCGTGGACGGTAGCTGACACTATTTTTTTATCTAATAAATGAATAAAGGTATAGAGAATTATCGCTACCACTCTTATTTACCTCAACAGAGGGACTATATTAATTTTCCTCAACGAACTACTACTATTAACATAACATCTCAAAATTCTGTTTTTGATACAGCAAATAGTAAAATAATTATAAATGGTTTTATTGATGTAGTTGGAAATGAACCATTAACAGAAGATAATTTTAAGTCAATTATATTTTTACCACTACATATATATGGGCAAATGAAATATTATATGTGTAATGATTCTATTAATTATGCAGAACTTGTTGACAACCCCGGATATAGTGTTTTACTAAAAAATCTAGTACTATTAAATAAAACTAAACTACCTTACTGGTTTGGTGGTAAAATTTTAGATAAAAAAGGAAATTTTTCAGTAACAATTCCACTAAATAAAGTATTTAGTATTTTTGAAATTTATAATAAACCTATTATGCGTGTAAGTCAAACATTAGAACTTCTTAGAAATATTGACGACAGTAATTGTTTAATAGTACCAGCAGCATTAAAAGATAAAGTAAAAGTTAATATAACTGATGTATTTTGGGAAATGCCTATTATTAAACCATCTCCAAATGATGAAATAGAAATTAATAAAATCATAGAAACAAATAAAGCAAATAAAATACCCTTTAAAAATTGGTCATATAAAAACCCTGTTGTAATTACACCAGGTGTAAAATCTTATACGTGGGATATGGGTAATATGTCAAAACAACCGTTGTATGCTATATTCGCTTTTCAAATAGATAAAGATCGTAATATTGAAAAAGATAACACAAAGTTTGAATTCAAGAATTTGAAAAATGTAAAAGTAATGCTAGACGATAAAGAATATCCAGGCACGGATTTAGGTTTAGACTTTGAAAATAATAATTATGGTAAAGCATACACAGGGTATGAAGATTTTAAACCGAGCTATGAGAATTACAACAAAATGGACCCACGTTTGTATGAATACCTTCTTAGTTATGAAGAATTTGCGGTTAATCCAATTATCATTATAAATTTATCTTACCACGTAATGGTTACAAAAAATGTAGTTACAAATATTACATCTGAATTTACATTTCATAACGCTGTTCAAGCAAATACAAGAATATACGGTCTAATTGTAAGTAACGCTGAATACAGTTATAACCCTCTCACCAACTTAGTTACAAAGAATTATTAAATAGTAATAAATGGATATGAAACTAAAAAAAGATGGTAAAGGCTTGCAACAATGTATGTTGATTGAAAAACAAGCTAAATTATATAAATATTTTCCTAATCTTATAAGAGGTGCTATAATAGGTGGTTCAAATAGCGGTAAAACAAATCTCGCTATATCAATATTAACAGATTCAGAAAACGGTTTACTTTATACTGACATACACGTTATTTCAACATCGTTATACCAACCAAAATATGTTTTTTTAAAAGATTTTATTAACGTAGTAAATTCTACTTTACCAAAGGAATATAAACATGGTTATCATGAATACCCAAATCCAGATGATATTTTATCTTTAGAAGATATAAAGCCATCTTCCGTTATTATTATTGATGATATTAATTACAGTAATAAGCAAATTGAAAATTACTATAGTTTTGGAAGACATAAAAATATTAGTTGTTTATACTTAGCTCAAACATATACGCGAATACCTAAACAAATGATTCGTGATAACTTAAATATAATTATGTTATTTAAGATTACAGACAACACAAACTTAAGACATGTTTATGATGATCATATGGGATCAGACATGACATATGATGATTTTAAAACTCTGTATAATATATGTTGGAAAAAAAAACATGATTATCTTACTATAAACAAAGAAGAAGAAAATGTTTATAGTGGCAAGTACAGACGCAATTTTAAAGAAATAGTAGAAATAGTAGAAATACAAATAACATGAAGACATGAACATGAACATGAACATAAACATGAAGACATGAACATGAACATGAACATAAACATGAACATGAACATAAAAACATGAACATAAAAACATGAACATAAACATAAACATGAACATAAACATGAACATAAACATAAACATGAACATGAACATGAACATGAACATGAACATGAACATGAACATGAATTTTATGTTATATAAATGGATGAAAAACTAGCTAAGAAACTTATAGAATCACGTGAAAAAGCAAAGGTTGCGTTTGACACGTACCATCACACAGAAGAAACTAAAGAGCAAAACTTAAAAAAACAATATAAACCAATTACTAATGAATTAGTGCCCATAAAAAGTTCTATAGATGACCAAGTTAAATATCAACAGGAATTAAAAAGGTCTGTAGATAAACAAATTGAGTATTATCAGGAGCAACTAAATGAATTAAAACAAATTAAACATAATTTCATGTTAAAGGCAAAACCAGAATCACAATTATCAATTGATGAAATTCAACCAGGAACAATAAGAGATAGAGTATTGGGTGAAAAAAAATTAGGTGATGTATACCTTTCAAAAACAGACAAGACAAACATAGATGAAACATTTGGAATCAATCGAAGTAATAGTCGTATTGGTAATAAAAATGTACTAATAACATACTACGATCCACATTCTATTAGCATCCATAAGTTTGGTAAAAATGAGAATTTAGTTGAATTCACAGTTCCGTCTACAAAAGGTATATGGAGTTTATTAACTGAAAAGGAACCTAAAGGCTATACAGAACATGATTTAGCTAACTACAAGAAAATTTTAATATATTCTAATTGCATAAAAAGAGCTGATCAACCATCAAAACCAAGATCAAGTAAAAGCACCAAATACAACAATATTATTAAACCTATATGGGAGGAATATAAAAAACAATCTCCAAGCAAAAAGAAACAAAGACATCAATTGTATGATGAAGCTAGAGCAAAGTCACCAGAATTTCCTCAATCAGAAGATTTATCTGATATTTCAGATACACCAACAACACCTACAACACCTGTATCGCAGTATCACTCATTGGAAGACATAACTTCAACACCAAAAACAGGGAGAGGTATTAAACCCAAGTTTAAGAAATATAAAGAAAATGTGGAATATAAATACTGGAATGATAAAACAGAATTAGAAGAACGGTTACAATTTCTTGAAGCTGAAAAAGCTGCGGGTAACGATAATGTACGAAATGAAATTATAAATATTAAAGAAGAGTTAAATGAAGAAAAGAAGTTTATATACAGTGATTGGTTTTAGTCGCAGACCAACTGACGCTAATTATTTTATTGTAATAAATGGATGGATTTGGTAATGTTATTAATGATTACTCCGATTATTTTATATTCCAAAGAGGTGTAAAAGGCGAGCCTGGAATTGGTTTTAAATTAACAAATGACAACAACTTTGATATTGAAAACAAGAGATTATGCAACACACAAGATCCTGAAGAAGACACAGATGCCTGTACAAAAGGTTATGTGTCAAATATTATTAAATCATATGAAAATCTAATTCAAAAAGTAGATAACAAATATCATACAGAAACCAGTAAAATAAATGCAGATTTAATAACAAAATTTAATGAGAATAATTTAAAATTAAAAGCATTTTCCGATAATACAGAGAGATTTATAAATTTAAAGTATAATACACTTAATAAAAAATTAGAAAACACTAAAGATGATTTAAACAAAGCACAAAATGAATCAATTAATAGAAAAATAACAACACTTTTTTTGCATTTACATAAAGCAGTAAATGATTTATTTCAGGTATTTGCTAATAATACTAATAAAATAGTAAAAGATAACTATAGCGCAATTAATAACAAATCTGAATTAACCAAGGAAGATTTTCTTGATTTTGTTAAAACATATAACAATGTATTCCAAATATTTGCTAAAAGTGTAATCAACACAACAAATTTAAATCATGATACAATTAATAGACTATTAGAGTAGTCGCAGACCAATTTTTTAATTAATAAATGGCTGAATTAATATATTGTCTTAAATGTAAATCTCATACAAATTCAACTAATGTTACTAAAACAGTAACTAAAAATGGTCGACCAATGTTACAAGCAAAGTGTAGCAAGTGTGGTTCAAAGAAATCAAAGTTTGTTAAAAAAATTTAGAAGATATTAGAGAACAAATTGCAAGCGAATTACACAAACCATTAAGACGTAATTTTCCAACACGTAAAGTAATAACATATGGTATTGATGACTTATGGCAAGCTGATTTGGTTGAAATGATTCCGTATTCAAGAGTTAATAAAGGTTATAAATATTTATTAGTTGTAATTGATGTGTTTTCTAAATATTTGTGGGCTATACCTGTTGAGAATAAAACTGGTAAAAGTATAACTAGTGCATTTAAATCAATTTTAGTGAAACGAGTACCAAAAAATCTTCAAACTGATCAAGGGTTGGAGTTTTACAATACAGATTTTCAAACATTAATGAAAGAATATAATATAAACCATTATTCAACATATTCAGAAAAGAAAGCAAGTGTAGTTGAACGTGTTAATAGAACTTTAAAAGAAAAAATGTGGAAACAATTTACAATTAATGGAAATTACAAGTGGCTTGACATGTTACCTGAGCTAGTAAATACTTATAATCATACTAAACACAGTACAATAAAAATGACACCTATTGAAGGATCAAAGAAAAAGAATGAAGAAAAATTAAAACCTCTGTTTCAAGAAGAAATACCAAAATCTAAACCCAAGTATAAAATTGGAGATCAAGTTAGAGTATCTAAATATAAAACAGTTTTTGAGAAAGGCTATACGCCTAATTGGTCAAATGAGATATTCACAATTAGTAAAATATTGTACTCAAACCCTATAACTTATCATTTGAAAGATTATCGCGAACAAGAGTTAAAAGGCTGCTTTTATGAAGAAGAGTTAATTCAAGTTAAACACGATGTGTATTTAGTTGAAAAGGTAATTAAACGTAAAGCTAATAAAGTATTTGTAAAATGGTTAGGTTTTGATAATAGTCATAACTCTTGGGTTGATGCAAAGAATATTGTTTAGTCGCAGACCAACTGACGCTTAATTATTGCTCAGACACATGTCTGAACAAAACGTTATTACCACATAATGTTTGCTGCGCCGCGTGGCGTTGCAAAACATCATTACTAATATTGTCTCTAACATATAAGGGAGTCGTAAAACGCGACACCCTTTTTAGCCAACCAAATATAAGGCTCTTTATCACACAATATATGAAAAATTGAAGGGTGGAGCAATTCGTTCACCCCTTTAAATAACCTTCCGCATACTTACAATTTAGTATTCATAAATTATATTAACAAAAGTTGTTTGTAATAAATGGAATCAGTTGTAGACATTATAAACAACAACATCATCTTTAATAATAATAAAATCAATTATCTAACAGATAAAGATAACAATGTATGGTTCAAGGCAAAAGATGTTGCTGAAATATTGAAGTATAAAAATCCTAGAGAATCAATCCGTGAACATGTTCGTGAAAAACATCGTAAAACTTATGCTAGTATAGGGAGGAGCGATTTGCTCCCCCCTTTAAATACTCAACCACACACTGTTTACGTGTCAGAACCAGGTGTATATTCCTTAATTCTTAAATCAAATATGCCAATTGCTGAAAAGTTTCAGGATTGGGTTGTTGAAGAAGTCTTACCATCAATAAGAAAATATGGTGAATACAAGATAGAGTCCAAGTACAAGGCTATAGTAAACAATCTAAAAATTAAAGTAGAATCTTTAGCAGAAAAGGTTGAAGAAATACAGCGTGATGTAGTTTCTAAACCAAGCAATGCAAACAAACATCATCAGTTTATACTAATTGAGAAAAATCATATGTGGGAATATCCTTATTATGTTTTAAGAATTCAGAAACGGAAAGCTAATAATCGTATCAAGGTGTTAAAATCTGTTTATCCAGAACTAGAAGTTATACTTAGACTTGAGTATAATCCAAACAGTATTAATTTATATAATAAAATGAAAGAAACTATTAATATAACATATTATTGTAATCACTTTAACACAAGTCTTTATAAAAACGAGTTGTTGTATGAAATAATGAGAATTGTGGCACACCGCTAATTTTTCCTCCTATTAAATGGATGCAGTAACAGAAGTTTTCATTAGTAAATTATCAGAAGATTTCATTAAAGAGTTTCAAGATAAAGTTGATTGGTCCATTACATCATATAAGCAAACATTATCAGAAGATTTCATAAGAGAGTTTCAAGATAAAGTTGATTGGAAAGGTATATCATCTGAGCAAACATTATCAGAAGATTTCATAAGAGAGTTCCAAGATAAAGTTCATTGGGGTGAAATATTATGGCCTCAAACATTATCAGAAGATTTCATTAGAGAGTTTCAAGATAAAGTTAATTGGCGTAAAATATTATGGAAACAAACATTATCAGAAAATTTCATAAGAGAGTTTAAAGATAAAGTTGATTGGGAAGAAATATCACTGTGTCAAGAATTATCAGAACCTTTTATTAGAGAGTTCCAAGATAAAGTTGATTGGTCTAATATATCATCTGAGCAAACATTATCAGAAGATTTCATAAGAGAGTTTAAAGATAAAGTTGATTGGGAAGAAATATCACTGTGTCAAGAATTATCAGAACCTTTCATAAGAGAGTTTCAAGATAAAGTTAATTGGGAAGGTATATCATGGTATCAAAAATTATCAGAAGATTTCATAAGAGAGTTTCAAGATAAAGTTGATTGGTCTAATATATCATATGAGCAAACATTATCAGAAGATTTCATAAGAGAGTTTCAAGATAAAGTTGATTGGAAAAAATTATCAGAAGATTTCATAAGAGAGTTTCAAAAATGAACTATTGTTTGAGATCATGAAAATTGTAAATGAATAATTTCTATCTAATAAATAATGATGAGTCAGTACTTGCAACTTCGATTGATTGATAGTTTTCTAACAGGTCTTTCACATATTTACTTTGTTGAGTTTGTGAATGATTATGGTTTTCCAATGGAAATTGATTCTAATAAAATTAATTGGAATGAAATATCAAGTAGATATGATTTTGATGAAGACCATATTGTAAAATATGAAGAGTATGTGAATTTCAATATATTATCAAAGCGAAAAGATTTGAGTGAAGATATCTGTATGAGGTATTTACATAAGGTTGATTGGCCAGAAATATCATCTCATGAAAATTTAAGTGAGGACTTTTTAGAAGAAATGCATGAATATATAGACTTTAATATTGTTGCTAAAAGAAAGAATTTAAGTGAATACTTTATGACTAAATTTGCTGAAAAATTACCATGGCTTGTGATTTCAACTAGAAAGAATTTAAGTTTAGATTTTATTAGAGCACATCAAGATAAATTAGACTTTGTTGAAATATCATATCAACAAAACTTGGATGAAGAGTTTATTAGAGAGTTTCAAGACAAATTAGATTGGACTGTGTTATCATATTATTGGAAACGATACACTCAACAATTTTTAGAAGATTATCATGATAAAATTCATTGGGATGTTATTTTTAAAACTGTTAAATAAATAGTCGCAAATAAGCTAACGCTAATTTTTTCTCTTATAAATGGCAAATAAAGAACAACTCACAGAATACGCTCTTATCTTAAATAAAATAATTAATGCTATAGCTAGTAACTTTAGTAACGATGATTTCAATTATTTTAAAAGTCAACTTACTAATTATAATATTCTACTAGATATACAAAATGAAAATAAGGATTTAACGGTTAACAAGCAGGTTGCTGTTAACGAATCTAAGTCCTTAGAAGAAAATTTAATAAAATGTCTTAAAGAATATATTGAAACAATTGTAAAAAATATATTTGAGTCATATGAAGAATGTAGCACAGACATGTCTGATGAGGAGTTAGTTGAGGAAACAGTAGTTGAAACACCTGTAGTTGATGAATCAGTAATTGAGTTTCCGCTTACAGTAGTTGAAGAATCAGTTACTGAGGAACCCGTTTCTGAGGAATCAGTAGTTGAAGAATCAGTTGATGAGGAATCAGTAGTTAAAGAATCAGTAACTGAAGACCCAGTTGTTGAGGAATTAGTTGATGAGGAATCAGTAGTTGAGGAATCAGTAACTGAAGACCCAGTTGTTGAGGAATCAGTAGTTGAGGAATCAGTAACTGAAGACCCAGTTGTTGAGAAACCAAATGATGCTGAACACATTAACATTGTAGAAATAGGTTCACAAATATTAGATACAGCTGAAGATATTTTAAAAATCGTAATGTAAGGTTCAATAATAATATTAAAACACATTATATGTTTACTTGGGATTATGCTTATAGAGCAAGTCGTAAAGGTATTTGGCATCTATATGCAGTAGATCGTGAAAGATTTCAACAAAGAATTAATAAAAGTTCAGTTATCATTACACCTATCTTAACTAAATTTATTGCCAATAAATGATTTTTCTAGTGTTCCAGATGCACGAATTATAGATATTGATGATGAGGTTTATGAAAAATGTAGACAGTGTTTAGAATATTCTTTTAATGCTGCTGATGATGTACCAAATTGTAGAAATTGTGGTTTTCATGTGATTAATCGGTGTAATAAAAAATTATTTATTAAACATGTTGATAAAATGAAATATGTTGAGAAATTAGTTCATGAATATCGAATAGAAATAAAACCTAATTCGTATACATCTCTTGATGCTACTACTAAAGATAATATACTTCAAAAATACCCATATTTGCTTAGCTTTTTATATAAAAGTAGTAATAGAAATAATATATCACATAAATATTTTATAAACAAATTCTTAAACAAACCACAGAAAATTCACAATGAAAATGATAAGTTGTGGAATAAATTTTTGTCTAAATATATGTTTTCTTATGAAAAATATTAACAAATTTTTCTTTTATAAATGACTAATAAGCAATATATATGCACAGTTTGTAAAGTTGAAAAAGATACAACCAACTTTTATAAAAATAAAAATGGTTATCAATCTCAATGTAAAGAATGTATGAAAACCTATATGAAAAATTACATGAAAAAATATTATTATGAAAATAAAAATAAAATACATGAACCAACTTTGTGTGAATGTGGTCAAACAGTTGTAAAAACTTACATGAAAGAACATTTAAAAAGACCTATACATTTTGGTTTAATAAGTATAAAAGAAAATTCACTCAAGATGGTATAGAGTTCACAAATTCAAATTAATTTTATATTAACTAAAATTATTCTCTATTAAATAGAGATGAATGCAGCCGGTCCATCTCAAATAAATGCCTCAACAAATATTATACAATATGTTAAATGTAGTATCTGTAATGCTGATTATAATCCAACTGATAATCATGATTGTTTAAGTACAAGAACTGTTAAAGATTTACGAGTAATATGCAAGAGTAAAAATATAAAAGGGTATTCAAATTTAAAGAAAACTGAACTAGTACATAAAATTAAAACACATATACCTACACCTATACCAACTCCTAGAAATAAACTACACAACATTTACCCATTTCATTACAGTTTATTTAGTAAACCTAAAACTACACTAAGTACAAAAACTATTAAAGATTTACGAGTAATATGCAAGAGTAAAAATATAAAAGGGTATTCAAATTTAAAGAAAACTGAACTAGTACATAAAATTAAAACACATATACCTACACCTATACCAACTCCTAGAAATAAACTACACAACATTTACCCATTTCATTACAGTTTATTTAGTAAACCTAAAAGTATTCGAATCAAGAAAGAAAAGTGTAATATTTGTAATAACTACCACTATAAAAATCAATGTATTAACGACAGATTAATAATTGAAAATATACGTAACAAATATATAAAAAAATTCAGTGCACATCAAGTAACTTTAAAAATAAAATTAAAAGATTTGAACAACATTGAAGGTGATATTGATAAAATAATCGAATTCGTCAAACAAAAAACAAACTATAAAACAGGTGATAAATTTAAGCTTACATTAGAATGTCCAAATTTAAGTAACCCTATAAGTGTTGATATTAATAAAGATAGTAATGCTCAAAATATTATAAATTACTTCCACAATGCGTTGGGTTATGGTGAGGACTTTGATTTAAATAATACAATATTTCATGCACAAGTAATTAATATACCGCAAGGTGCAGGTGGTGGTACAAAAATATTAAATTTAGCAGAAAATATTAAAACTAAACATTCTATAACTCAAATTAATAATAGCGATAATTTATGTGCACCAAGAGCTATAATTGTGGCGTTAACTCATCAGAACGATCCGCAAATATTTCTAAAACTTAATTTGTATGATAAAATTGTTACAAAAAACGATATTAAGTATATAAGAAAAGGTCGACCGCTACAAACAATTCTGACAAATAATTTGTGTAGCAAACTACAAACATATAATGAAGAAGGTTTTACACTGGAAGATATAAGAAATGTGGAAACATTACTGAATATTCAAATTAAAGTAATTTGTTCTGAAAATTTTAATTCTGTTATATATAGCGGTACCGATAAAGATATTACATTATATCTGTATAAAAACGGTAATCATTTTGATGTAATTAATAGTATGACTGGGTTCTATGGCTCTAGTTATTACTGTAAAGAATGTGATAAAACATATAATAATAAAAATCATGTATGTAAAATTGAAAAACAAAAAGTATGCAATGACTGTTTTAAATCAAATCATACAAATGAAGAGCCTAAGAATGTATACTGCAATAATTGTAATATATGGTTTTCTTATGAAAACTGTTTTAATAATCATTTAGAAAACAACGTATGTCAAACAAGAAAAAGATGTAAAACTTGTGAAAAAATATATAAAACTGATAAAAAACACAATTGCGGTTGGAAGTTTTGTGAAAATTGTCAAAAACCTGTACTAACCAAAGAACATAAATGTTATATACAGCCGAAAACACAAAAAGGTGGAAAATGTGAATGTGCAAACTGTAAAAAATGCAAAAATGGTACATGTTGTGAAAAAACATGTACTTGTAAATATTGTACATATACTGAAAAATATATATTCTTTGATTATGAAGCTCAGCAAGATACAGGTGTGCATGTACCTAATTTAATTGTTGCTCAATATTTCGATGGAACTGAATCCGTATTTTATAATAACGATGAATTTTGTGAGTGGTTAATTAATAAAAAACATAAAGGATATACTTGTATAGCCCATAATGCTAAAGCATATGATTCCCATTTTATATTAAAATATTGTATAGAAAATACTTTAAAACCATATACAATATATAACGGCTCAAAACTCATGCTACTTGAAATTACACAAATAAAACTAAAAATAATAGACAGTGTGAATTTTGTAGCAGGTTCACTTAGTAGTTTCCCAAAAACATTTGGTTTAAAAGAACTCAAAAAGGGGTATTATCCACATTATTTTAATACACCTGAAAATAATAATTACGTCGGTCCAATACCTGATAAAAATTTTTATGGTTATGATTCTATGAAACCAAAACAACGAAAAGAATTTTTAAAATGGTATGAATCATTAGGTAAAGATTACATATTTGATAATAAAAAAGAAATACTTGAATACTGTCAATCAGACGTTAATATTTTAAGAAGAGGTTGTATAGAGTTGCGAAAACAATTCCTTGAAATTGACAACATTGATCCATTTCAGTATCTAACTATAGCTAGTGTCTGTATGGCTATATATAGATCAAAGTATTTACAAGAAAATACAATAGGTGTAATAGATAAAGAGCAGAAAGACTGTTATAGTCAAAAATCTATAAGTTGGTTAGAAAGTTTTGAAAATAAAAACATAAAACACGCTTTAAACGGTGGTGAAGAAATTATATGTAACGCAAAAGTAGACGGCTATAATAAGTTTAATAAAACTATTTATCAATTCCATGGTTGTTTTTGGCATGGTTGTAAAACATGCTATACACCTGATAGAATTAATAATGTCACAAAAACACATTTCAGGTATTTGTATAGTAAAACTGTAATGAGAACTGAATTACTTCGAAGACACGGTTATACTGTTATAGAAATGTGGGAGTGTAAGTGGGAAAAAGATTATAAGAAATGTGTAAAACCAAATATTATTACATCGTTAGATCCTAGAGACTCATTTTTTGGTGGTAGAACAAATGCTACAAAATTAAAATATAAAGTTAAACCAGGTGAAAAAATTAGATACAATGATGTTTGCAGCTTGTATCCCACAGTTCAATATTATGATAATTTTCCAGTTGGCCATCCTACTATAATTGAAAAACCTCGTAAATATAATAGTAACTGGTTTGGCTTTATCAAGTGTAAAATATTACCACCAAAGCAATTATATCATCCTGTACTTCCTATAAAAGCAAAAATAAATAAAGATGAAAAATTAGTATTCCCATTATGTTATAAATGTGTTTTAAGTTATAATAATAACTGTACGCATAGTAATGAAGAACGTTGTTTAACAGGCACGTGGACAACAATTGAAATTGACAAAGCGCTAGAAAAAGGCTATCAAATAAAAGAAATTTATGATGTATGGCATTATGAAAAAAAATCTAATAACTTATTTAAAGGTTATATTAAGGACTTTATGAAAATAAAATTAGAATCATCGAAGTGGACAGATGATTTTAAAACAAAGGAAGAATATATTTTAGAAGTAAAAAACAAATTAGGTATAGACTTGGATCCTGATTCTATTATTGAAAACCCCGGTAAAAGAGCTGTGGCCAAAATATGTTTAAATTCACTCTGGGGTAAATTTGGTCAAAGATTAAATATGTCCAAAACAGAATATGTAACTGAACCAGCACGTTTTTACGAGATACTCTTAGATGACAGACTACTTAATATTGATTGTGTATTTGTTAATGATAATATTGTACATGTCACATATAAATTTAAAGACTACTATATTGAAAATAATACTGCTACCAATATAGCAATAGCTTCATACACAACAGCTAATGCGAGATTACGTTTATATAACATGTTAGACAAATTAGGAGACAAAATTTTATATTTTGACACGGATAGTATTTTTTATATTGACAATGGTTCAAATACTGTTGAAACAGGTTGCATGTTGGGTGAGTGGACAGATGAACTAGGTTCTGATACACATATTGAGGAATTTTTGTCAACCGGTCCAAAAAGTTATTCATATAAAGTTAATAATTGTGTATGTGGTAATGGAAATGTTGAATGTAAGTGTACATGTAAAATAAAAGGTTTTACATTAAGCCATCAAAATTCACAAAAACTAAATCATGATACACTAAGACAAATTATTGATAAAGATAAAGAAAGTGTTGAAATTAAATATAAAAATATTACTAGAGACAAGCTAACCAAAAACTTGTTAAATAAAAATGAAACCAAAACATTTAAACTTACATATAATAAGCGCATAATTGTTAATGTAGATGAAGATTATATAGACACAGTGCCGTACGGTTATTAGCAACCAGGACAAATAGACCGCGAGGACAACCAGGACAGTTAAACCGCGAGGATCAACAGACCGCGAAGACAGCCTCGACAAATAAACCGCGAGGACAACCAGGACAGATAGACCGCGAGGACAACCAAGACAACCAGGACATGCAGGACTATTTGCATTCGTATTCGGTAACTCACAGAACAACTGGCCGGTGTGAGTCATTCACAGAAGGATTGTTCAGCACGCCATAGCAGCGCACCATATGGATAGTCCGCGAGCTTAGGACACCGAGGATACTTTTCAAACGCAAGAACCGCTAGGACATCCAGGACTATTTGCATTCGTATTCGCTCATTCGGATTCCTGAACGTTTCCTGAACATTTCCTGAACGTGTTCAATTTTGGCTAAAAACGACATAAACTTGGTTTTTTTATAATAAAAATGGCCGTTTTATACTGATTTATGCGCTCAGGAATCGTTAGTAGTAAGTGTCCCAAACGGGCCCATATACTACTCACAGCCGAGGCCTACAGCATACTCACCGCATTAAAAGAAATTCGCAACAACATAAACCAAGAAGAAAATATTATTCTAACTGACGCCCTTCATATTATCCAAGAAATTAAAGACACCTACAGCAAACAGCCTCTAATACAAAAAATCCAAGATTTAATACACCATATGAGTGAACAACAAAAATTTCAATTATGTGGATACCAGCCCATATAGGTATCAGGAAAAATGAAGAAGTAGACCAGGCAGCCAAAGAAGCCCTCCAAGAAGACATAATACATATACCGATTCCAGCTAAGGACAAAATTAAAATAAATAAATGTAAAATAAAAAAACAGTGGGAAGCACAGTGGACAAATACTACCGATAACAAACTTAGAAACATTAAACCAAGTACTGAGAAATGGATAAATATGGAAAATCGGGTAGACCAAATTAAAATTACCAGGCTTAGAATCGGACATACTAAGCTGACCCATAATCATATATTACAAAGATCTGAACCGGAAGTATGTGACACATGCGGAACCCAAATAACAATACAACACATACTTATGCAATGCCCTAAATACACCCAACAACGAATTCAACACAACATACCACCAACATTGGAAGAAACACTAGGGAACAATAACGACAAACTAAACAACACCATACAATTTTGCAAAGATATCGGCATATACCCAAACATATGAAATTAATTATATCTAAATCATACATGTATTAAAATATATTATTATATACTATTATTATATATTTAAAAAAAACACATACACGATGTAATAATTCACTGTAAAAATTACTGTACCGGGTACTAATAACCGAAGAGGTTGATGTACTCCTTTTCTTTAAAATAAAAAAAAAAAAATAAAAAAAAAACATGTCGTAGAAAGTACTCCAATTATTCTAAACTATATTTTTAATTTTTGTATTCAATAAATAACAATATTGTTCAACGGGAGTCTCATATCTATTTGTGCCCTGCCTGTAAAAACTCTTGCCCTTCCTGGAGCTGAAAACTTGATTTTTATCTACTTTTATCATTTTCCAAACAAAAATCTTCAAAATTAATATTATAATATTTATTTGAAAAATAATATCAATGAAATCCGAATTAAATTTTCGAATCAGGAACCGTGGTTCAATAACAGGCATTAAGTATCACTTTCATATTTTCATTACACCGTCACGCCATACTTCGTGTGTCGGCGTTTGATTTGATTTTGGTAAAAAGAAAGCAAAAATTTGCAAAAATAGATTTTGGTTTCTAAAAGTTTCTGTGCTTCTGTTATCCGACAATTATTCATTTTTGCCCCATGATTTAGGTGATAAACATGCAGCTTCTAATTCATTGAAAAACATGTAACTTTCAATTTTAAGGCATTTGACCTTGAATGTAAAAAATTTTCGACTGCGGCGTATTTTCTTGCCTCAACCACTCGACTCTCTTTAAATATGTAAAAGATCAATGTTGCCCTTTCTACAAAATATTTGACCCTTCCTATAAACATAATTTATAAAATTCAAAATAATTAATAAATGAAACAGGTACCTACAAAAATGGCGTATATAAATTCGTCAATGTTTCGATTCCAACCTTGTTGAAATTCAATATGTAGCTAAATGTCCCAGAAAATAAGAGCAGGAACCGAACTGAACACTCTCTTCCACCCCAACACAATGGAGCAAGCGAAGCAGTGTGTATTTACACAAACTTTTGTCTTATATTGCCGTCAAAGTTGCCCCGATATTTGTCAGATGCTGAATTGTTCAAACAAATATCACCAGCTCTTGTTGCGTTCCAGTTCCACAAAAATTAATAAAAAGACGGGTGGTCTTTTCATCTGTTGTAGGATTTTAATAAGAGGAAAGTTGGGTTGTCTTTAAGTGCTCAGCTAAAACATTATGATGCAGAATGTTACGTTATATTTGTTACTTTGTGATAAATTATTTATTGTATTGTAACTTATAGGTACTGCTATTCTGCCATTATATGTAAAGTTTGAATAATTAATGATCATCTACCTTTTTAAATCCGTTACATTAAGCGGCCCGTCTAGGTTTTTTCCGAATTCCTAGAATACTCGCGATTTTACTAATTTAATTTAATTCACATATGAGTAAATTTATCAATATTTTGCCTGTTATCATTTTGTTATTCTGTAATTAATACTATAATTGCTACCCACAAAATATAATATGTAGGTAGTTATTGTTAACCTATATAGACATTCAGATTTATCAAATTATATGTTTTACATAAATAATACACGCACATTGGTTTGTTGAAAATAATGCTATTGCACTATAGTTTAGTTTATTAACCTGTATTCTCTGATTGTTAATTTAATTAATAATTCAGTTATTCAGTAGCTCTAAAGCGTGAATAAATCAGCTTTAGTCGGTAAAAATATCGTTGATATAAATATCAGCAGCTCTTGTTGCGTTCCATTTCCAGCAGACAAATTAATAAAAATCCGCGTTAATGCAGTCCGGATTTTTCCATCCTCGCCTTTTGGAGTTATAGCGAAGAAAGAGGCAAACGCCCGCTCTAAGTACTTAATAACCGATAAAATTTTAAAATATCCCCCGGAGAACGATTCGTGCTGTTCATTTTCTCAACGAAACTTTCGAATTTTAGGCAAATTAATTGTTGCTCAATGGCGTATAAATGGAATTATGAAACGGCGAATTTTATTGCCACTTTCCTGCCAGTTAGAGATAAGTACCCAGAAGGAATGTATATTATTTTACTGGAATCACATTTGAATTCTTGGAAGATTTTATTAGAGAATATTAATGTAATAAAATTTCAAGCTTTCAAGTCAAGCCATGTTTAAATTAGAATAAAAATAAACAGTTTACTTACATTTGTGAAGACGATTTTCTAAGAAGAAGCGGTACAGATCTGAAAATAAAATATTTTGTCATTAGTCTTTGGAGTAAGGAACAATATTTCTCGTATATAGTCCAGTCAAATTAGATCATATTTTGTCGTTTTGTGGAAAAAATTAGTAGAAAGCTGAATTTTGGTATACACCTTCCCAATACCTTTATCAACAACATACTAAAAGTCTCAATCGATTGGACTGGAGCGTCGTCCGCCATTTTGAAAAAATGGCCGCCGTCTATTGTTTTTTTTAATCTCGTAAATGATTAATATTACGAAAAAACAGTTAGTAAAAAATTGAACAGCACAAAATTTGCAATAAAATGGTATACATATTTTGTATGAAAGTGGTACAGTTTTCGAGAAAATCGAGAAAATGTAATTTGAAAAAAACGATAAATTTTGATCAAGTAGTAGTTTATGTCTCATCATACGAAAACGGCTGTAATTTTTTTATGAATAAAAATATTGATTTCCGGTTTGCAGAATTCAATTTCCTGAATATTCTTCTATGTGAAAAATTATTTTCAAATTTTTTGACTCACGGGTTTAGTCACAATTTAAGGATATCCTTAAAAAAGTTTAACAAAATTTTTATTTTTACTTCCTTGTACGGAGTAATAAGGAAGTATTGTAATCGCGAAAAATTTCGGTTTTCAGATTTTGATGGAAATATCCGTTTTGACCTTTTCTGAATCCATTATGACTAGTTTCGTCGTGACGTCTGTACGTACGTGCGTGCGTACGTGCGTATGTACGTACGTACGGACGTATGTGTGTCGCATAACTCAAATACGGTTAGACGTAGAAAGTTGAAATTTTGTATTTAGGACTGTTATAGCATCTAGTTGTGCACCTCCTATTTTTGGTTTCAATCTATAAACCGGAAGTAGTACTTTTTCAAAATATTTCGATAAATATTTAATTTAACAGAAATTTTTTTATTTTAAATGAAAGATTATGTGATTATTACCTAAAATCGGTATTTTATAAATATTTTTGTATCTGGTATCATTTAGGAATAATTAAAGTATATATTTTTAATTTAGTATTTCTTTATCTTGTAGTCCATGATCGATTAACATTTGTTACTACGTAAAATTTAAATGATTATGACATGACAGTGACAATAGTAAAATATGCTTTATATCTTCTTCTGCAGTTTAAATAAAATGACTAAAATATATTTGTGAGTATACTAGTATAATAAGTTAAAAGAATTTTTTATATTATTCTACATTTTAGTTATTAAGAAAAGTATGAACACACAAGGCGTACAAGGAAGTCATGTGGTGACCACGTCAGATTTTTTATTTTACATTTTGGTGTTTAATTTACCGTGACTTCTGATTGGGTAAAGTTATTGACATCGGGATTTCGGCATACGATTCTCTATAAAATTTGTCATAAGATGATATGAGTTTTAAACGTTTCTAAGTTTTAGTTAGGTCGAAAATTTAAGACTTTTCTAAGAAAAAATCTGAAAAAATTGTAACTTTTAGGAATATCCTTAAATTTTGACTAAACCCGTGCATCAGAAAATTTGAAAATAATTTTTCACATAGAAAAGTATTCAGGAAATTTGATTCTGCAAACCCGAAATCAATATTTTTATTCATAAAAAAATGACAGCCGTTTTCGTATGATGAGGCATAAACTACTACTTGATCAAAATTTATCGTTTTTTTCAAATTACATTTTCACGTTTTTCTCGAAAACTGTACCATTTTCATAAAAATATATGTATACCATTTTATTGCAAATTTTGTGCTGTACAATTTGTTACTAACTGTTTTTTCGTAATATTAATCATTTACAAGATAAAAATTAAAAACAATAGACGGCGGCCATTTTTTCAAAATGGCGGACGAAGCTCCAGTCCAATCGATTGAGACTTTTAGTATGTTGTTGATAAAGGTATTTGGGAAGGTATACCAAAATCCAGCTTTCTACTAATTTTTTACACTAAAAAACCTAATATGACTGGACTAATATAAACAATACTTTAAAAATATTTGTTAATATTTGTTGACTGATGTAAATTTAAGATAACAAATAGTCGATATGATTGCCAAAAAACTAATGAATTCATATATCGCTTCGTTTCATTATTATTTAAGGTAGGAAATCCGTCGATCATAGCCGTGCATGATTTTGGTGTGAGGTGAGGCCATTGCAGTCAAATAATGAGAAATACCTACTTCATTAAAAGTCATAGATTTGGATGGACAATCAGTCGTTATATGATATATTTTCCTATTTGGATTACTTCAATAAAGTCTGTATCACGAAGCATAATTGTATGATAGAAATGGACACTAGGGCGGATGAAGTGTAGCCTTTCTGTTTACCTTTTAGAAAAAGACAAAGCTTAAGAATAAAATGCTATTATAAGTAGGAACGTTTTTAACTGATTGGATAAAAGGATCAGTAGTTTGATATATTTGTTTATACATTCAAATGGTCTGTCAGTTGGCAATCACAGTTGACTGATAAATCCATTTCCTTCTGAAAACTTTTCGTCTGGACGACAAATCAACTTATGAAAACCTTTTCCTCCACAGTCTGCAATCGCCAATGATGCATGTCGTTTGTTTGAATCATGGCTGTGTGGATGTGCGATACAAACACAAGACGATAGACGAAACGAAACAAATCGTAGTCGCTTCAGCGCGGACGGTGACGGTTTTTTATCACGTGTGCAATAAAAACAAATCCGTATGACAGATCTGGAAAACAAGTTGTCATGGTGGAAAGTTCACATATTATACGGCGAGTGGAGCTGTAGACCCGTGGTCATCCCCATGAATAATATAAGGGAGAGGGCGCGTTGATAGATGCTGGGAACAAGAGAAAAGGGAAGAAAAGAAGTTTCTGCATTCGTCGGGTACTGACTTTTCACTTCAGCCGTACTCAATTCGTTGAAGAATCAAGAATTTTATTCGAGTTTTATAAAGAAAAATAAATTGAAAGTTAAATATTCAACCAAAAATTATCTGAATACTTAGTTATTTTTGTGCCAAGAGTTAAAACGGAGATGAAGGATTTTGCAAATTGAGGTTAGAAATTGTAGCACGAGGGCTGCAAAAATACTATTAGCCAGAAGAATACACACTATTATTTCTACGATTAATTAATTTTTATAAATAATCAACAGGAATTTTCTAAATTTTCATCAAGGAGTGATGGAAAAATTTAACACCAAAAAAAGAAAAAATGAAAAATCGATTCTAAACAATTTAAAAATTATACTTTTCCTACCGCTTTTTTCTACAAAAATTAAATCTTTTGTTTCAAAATTATTGCTTAATTAAACCAAATGGGTTGTTTTACTATCACTCATAAACCGATAAGTAACTAAAAAACAATACGTGTTACATAATTCTTGTTATTTTAAAAAAATTTAGAACAACAAAAACATCTAGAAATTGCTTCTTTTATTCATGTTATCGAAAATAAGTTTTAATTTGTCGACTAGTGTAATTCATAGTTATTGTTTTTACCTTCCGCTTACCTGTAAAGGAAGGTATTGGAATCATGCAAAAAATCGGGTAGTGAGTTTTTAGTGGATGAGCACGAATTAGGGTCCTTACAACTCATTTTTGATAGTTTCCCGATGATGTCTGTATGTTTGTGTGTGTGTGTGTATGTGTGTGGTCCGGGCCGATGCCGTCTATCGGATAACTCAAATACGAATTACCCAAAAATTTTGATATTTGGTATTTTACAATTGTATACGAATAGGAAGAGCTCATTAGATTTTCGTACAAATATCTTCACCGGAAGTGATATTTTTTGAAGATTGAAAAGATTAAGTGTCAAAAATGTCTATAAATTTGGATAAATATAGTATTTATTTGTAATAAAAATAAGGGGAAAAGTTATTTGCAATTTACGTTATAAAAAAATTGTCTTTATCTGGTAGCATTAAAGAACTGCAGTAAAATTTAAAAAATAAATTTATCAAATAAATCGTTGAAATCATGTAATCCATGTTCGGTTGATTTTTGTTTCTGCATAAAAAATATTGACAGATGAGACGGGTGACAAGTTGGCATACTAGCGCTATAAGCTTACTTATAAGCTATTAAAAATGTAGTAACTGAACGGAGGATTGCTTCAACACAGAAGAGTTTTCGTGTGAATGAATCTTTTGATTCAGGTGATACTAATTTCTGTGTTTGAATATTTTAGATTTTTATTTGTATATTTTAAATGGGCACCGGATTGTACGTATACATTTCTGTTTAAAGTCTAGATATGGCGGAAGGTTGTGTGATGGCCACGTCAGATTTTTTATAATCGTTTGAATAACGAACTACGGATTCAATGGTAATTGGTAACGTAATAAAAGACCAGCACTGATTTCCTTCTTGTAGAGAAATATTAAGAATCAAGGAATTGATAAGATAAGAAATATTTCTCTTTTAACATTATGTTTACATCAAAGACAAGAAGGCAACCAGTGTCAGTAATTATCTAAGTTTCACGCGTAAGGCTTCATGTGGCATTTTATTAATTTATTTTCAAGTCAAAACTTAATAGTGGAGATTTTAGTTTTTTCCTAGGAGAAGAGATTGCAAAACATGAAGAAAAGTGGAGGAGTTGGGAACGTCCCAAATAAGGAGTCTATAAAGTTTCTACATTTGCTAGTCGTGAGCCCGGCTCTTGCTGGACCATTGGCGTGCGACTTCCGTTTCCTCTTGACTTAATCCGTCAACTGTGAAACTTGTTTCATTATAAGGTTATGGGATTGTTTGGAATAAATGGTGGATGTCTAAACTTTACTCCCGGATAATTGAATTAACTTTTTAACTTATTTATCAAGTTATTCCGACTTGTGTGACTATGTACGGTTATTTTAACAATCATAATAAATTTCTAAGTAGTTTTCATTGTGCACTTTGGAACTTCTGTTTTACTACTAACCATTGTTTGTTTTAATTTGAAATTGTGACGAATCGAGGGAATGCGACGAAGACAAATATCGCACATACTTGAGTGACTTGCATCAAATGAATGATGAATGCAGCGGAGAATGGAAAGACGACAATACGAGTATTATTAACATTACGTATGAGACAAATTAGTTACCATTTATTCTTTCGACTTCAATGTGGACTTCAAATTGTAAAATTGTAAAATACTTTGGCTATAATCGACAAAATTATTCAATATTAGCAGCAAATTAAAATATATTTTGTCACTCAAACTATCGATAGCAAATTAATTCAAAATCATGTATTACTAAGGCGGTTGACTTCTACACTACTAGTCGTTAAAATGGTGATACTGATAAATGTGTTTAGTTTTCTCCTTAAAATTGAAGTCAAAATTAAAATTTTCTAAATGATCAAGATATTTTTAAACATTTTCAGGATGCTCTCGCTATGCTCTAATACGAGATTCTTTAGTTTTTTCCTAAATTTTTTTATGTGCATGGCTAAACATGGTCTATTTTGTAAATATTTTATGCATATTTTAATAGAAAACTAAATAGAATAATAAAAAGTTTAAAAAGTGAAGCACCAACTTCATTTATGTTAAATGCTTCTTTTTCTTTTTATAGTTATAAATAGTTCTTCTTATTACTGCTACGAAACTTATATTTATATGTCAAATATTAATTATTTATTATGCTTTGCTATTTTGTAAGTTATTTTGTGTACTATAGTATCACTGTTTTTTACTTTGTATTTGGCTTATAGGGTTCCACCCTCAGCTCACTCATTTATTATTATTATTAATAATAATAATAATAAAGGGAGCAAATTCAAGCTATTCGAAAACGTGTTATTTGTTTCAATTTAAACCACTTTTATGAGGAAAATTGCGCTTTGTTTATCGCCATTTTGACGATTTTAAATTTAATTTTCTGGGTTAGAATATGCAAAAAATAGTTTTATTTATTTAAAAGAAATACAGGCGCCTAATCCATTATCTTGAATTGTATCGATCAACAAAGTCGGTGTTACTTCTTTTCAAAGTAATACTGAAACTCTTAATTTGACTAGGGAACCGCCTTAAGAAGCTACACTTGTGCCAAAAATATAGTGAAAAAGGGACCTTGCTATATTACAAACTGAGCTCTTGTTAGTACACCTACACTATTCGTATTTTATACATAGATAGTTAAAGGATGACTCTAGAGTGCTAAGAAATTATAGTTTTGAAATACTTAATGGTATTTTAGTAATAAAATAGTAAAAATAGTCAATTTGACCGATTTTGTACTATTTTTTTTGTCAGATATGTAATTTTTTTGACAAAAAATATTTTCTTAGCACTCTCACGAACAATGCAAGGACTCGACTATTTAAAACAAAATTAAGATATATGCAATAATAAGGCTATAATTTGTAATATTAAAATGCATAAATTAATTCTTATTTTCTCTAATTGCTGTCTGAACAATGTATTGTATAAATTTTTCGATCAAATAATTCTGCATAATTACTTATAGTAAATTTCAGATTTTTATTTTGAGCATTATAGACAGAATCGTGAATTCTGATTCTATTGCAGCAATATTGCGTTCAACAAGTGTAGAGCCTTAAGTCGATAAGTTATAAAGTACTACATAGTACCTGTAGTAGAAGTCGTCTTTAGATCATATAATATCAGTATTAAGTACGTATACGTACGTGTACATAATGTGCTGAGTACGTAACGTACCTTTAAATAGTGATGCCGTGAGACGAGACGAGACGAGAAATAGTCAATTCTCGTCTCATCACAAATTTTCTAGACGAGAATTTTTAGTATTCTCGTCTCGGTCATTTTTCAGCTGTTCATTTCTCGTCTCAAGGTACTCGATTCTCGTCTCGTCTCAAATTTCTCGACAAAAATTAGAGCCACCTAACGATTTTTGCAAGAACTATTAGATTTCGCGTCATGCCCATGTCACACATTCATGTAATACTTGTACAGAGTGATCGGAGTGATCAAAACAAACTGACAGTCACGTGACCCGCAATTTTCTTAAATGCTATTAAAACTAGACTTCTAGGAAGAAAAGTTTGATTTCCAAGTTCATGGGTGTGCGACTTAGGATAATAAAGATTTTTTATTTTAGTAATTTTATTAAACTCAACAATATTTTCTAAATGAATAATTAAATAAGTTACAATAGCCACCGTTTCGGAATTATAATTAGTGATGACCACCGAAAACCGCCAATATTTAAAAATAACTACAACTTGAATGTATTTGATTATAGTTTTATTCGTTACAAAAAACATTGTACAAACCTCTTGCGGGAAGACACCATCCCAGCATTCGCGTAAATGTGTGTGTTTAAAAAAACCGCTCATGTGGGATCAAAATCTTCCCGCATTTGGTCGAAACTAGTCGACTGAGAAATAAAATATTGTTGAGTGCATCCCAGTAATTTTTCTTCATTCCTGATTAAAAAAAGATATTTTTAAGTAAAAATTTCGAGAATTCTCGAGTTCTCGAGAGTATTTCTCGTCTCAAAATTATGAATTCTCGTCTCGTCCCGAAAATCCGAGACGAGAAATTTACTGATTCTCGTCTCGTAATTTCGAGATCGTTTCGAGACGAGACGAGAATGAGACGAGAAATTTCTCGTCTCGGCGGCATCACTACCTTTAAATATGATACATATGTATAAATTACAAAATAATTAGGTAAAAATTTCTAAAACAATATAATCAACCCCTTGACATAAACCTATTTCCAAACACTCAACTAGGTATTTCTACCCCACAAACATTCAAATCCGACTACCCCTTGAAAAGCCAAAATCCCTTTAAATTTGAAATCAATACACCCTCGCCCCTCTACAACTGACCAACCATACCATAGTACATCACCAACAACTCAACTGTTTCAACTTTCAACGCTGACATGATCGCGAGACATGGCCATGTGACCATGACTTGCTGCTACCCCTGTGACGTGGTATTTTCACGGACGCGCGCACACGTACGGTCCTGCTGACGTGCAGGACAACATGGGGCACAGGAGGGAGGACAGGATGACGTGCAGTCTTGTCCCATGCTAACTCGGACCAGGACACTAATAGTGCATTTCATTCTCTAGAAGTGAGTACCTAATCCTAATCAGGAGTGGTAATTTTTTTTGGCTATGACATGCAGAGAGAGAAAAAGAGCCAAGAGTTAATTTAACAGCATATTATCACATGTTTTAACAAATAATACTAATATTTCTCATTAATTTTACTACAAATAATTATGTTAAATTAATTTGCCTTAGGTTAAAAACAGAGTACTTATATCATAACTTCGAGTAAATACGTTAATGGTATGTTGTTTGATATACTTACTACGAATAAAAAAGAATATTTTTCTGGCCACTGCTTTAATTATTATTTAGTATTATTGTAAATTGGTTCAATAACACATAATTTATTTTATGCACGGTCGTATCATAATTTGACTTTTGACATTTATACACGAATTTCTTTGACATAAACGTCACTTTATAGATCACGAACCACATTATAGCGCAGTGCGCCATAAAGAAACAGTTTTCCTCATATAAACTTCTATTAATCCTACAAATAACCATTTTCAGTAATTAATTGTTTAATTTTTTATTTAAATACCATCAATTTTACTTACATTTAACATATATTATCTTGTCAATGTTTAATTTATAATGACAACTTTGACATTTTGATTTTTGTTTATTTTCGGAATTTTTATGATATCTTAGCAACATTCCAAGAATTTAGTAATTTTTGGTAATTTGAACAATGAGAACAAGTAGTAAGTTAAATTAATTAATTTATTAGAAAATATTCAACCGTGCATAAAGTTGGGTATGTACCACGAGCGTAACTTGCTTTTATGGCTCTCGACGTGTTTTTAGTCCCCGGCTGACGCCCGGGCTGAAAATCACGTCACGCCATAAAAGGTACTTTAAACTTTACATCCTTAATACATAAATAACTATTAATAATTAATTATGAGTATTATGCGAAACCAGTGACACTAAAAAAAAAAATACAATTAATTTCTAAATAATTCTTTTTGGTCTATATTTCGAATATATTTAGAATATGTTATGATGTTATAGTGTCGGTAACTTTAACTGAATTAAATTTATGAACTAAATATATCATTTTAATTATTTGAGAAAATGCAGGGACGTGACAAGAATGATATTCATTTCTGTTCTGAGCGAAGCAAAGAGAAATTTTTTAAAGAAGTTAAACTTAAATTAATTAAGCAATTAAACTAAATTCTTCTGTTTCGCAATTTAAAAATTAAAAGTCAATCAATAGACTATAAATTTTAAATTTTGAATCGTAAAGCTAAACTAGAACTCAACTTTTTATCATGAGAATACTTTGCTTGGGACGAAAGAGCACGCCACCGTTGGACAGTGGACACGGATGTGAGAGTCTCGCGGGACAGTGCAGGAATAGAGGACTCGACTGAAGGACATTCACCCGAAATGCAGGAGTTGTCAGTTGATGGAAATGTTTGCATGGTTGGTTTAAGAGCAAAGGGGTTGTGAGATTCATGACTTAACAATAAATGTATACAGAGGTTGAGATCATTATACCTACTCTCTATACAGGTTTAAAGCGAAATTTGATGATGGTGTTGGTGTTGTGTACAAATATAAATGCGTCACAGATGTTAAAATAAAAAAAATATTAAACGAAATATTAACACAATTTTATTTGCCATACCTACATAAAAATCCCTAAATTTGGGGTTAGCACGAATCCTATTCATTCGTTCCACGCGTCAAATGCGTTAAATAAAACAAAATATGTTACATTCCGATCCTAGTTTGTTCAGCTTTTCGATAGCAAATTAATATCGCATCGTTCCAAACAGCATCCTAATACATTCATTCCACATTTCAAACACATCAGTACAAATTTAAATTACAAACTTTACAAGCGCTCCTATGCCCTCTGTATTCACACAAGAATTCTTTGAGGATTCTCTCATGCTTTAAAATTTGTGAGAATTGCCTGTCAAACAGCGGCGGCGCTAAATTAAATCCTCAATGAATCTTGAGAAATAAAAATTTGTAATTCATTGATAGCAACTTGTGAATTTCTTTTTTTTTCAGATTTAAAAGCGTGAAAGAATCCTTGTGTGAACAAAGCATTATTCTTTTCATTTGGAATCATTCCTACAGGCAACAACCCATCAATCATATATAATATAACATCAATTCATTTACTCGAGCATTTACTCATCGGTCACTGGACGTCCTCGCAATCGCTCACCAACTTATAAGTACAGTGAGTTTATTTTATCGTGAAACATGGGATTTTTCATTTACATGGTTACAACTTTGACAGGAATGTATTAGAACGTTCTTTTTAAAATGAACTATAGGGAATCAATTTAACTGTATTATTCTTGTACAATATAAGATATTTGAGTAGCTGCAATAGTTCCAAGGGACGCTTCTAACATAAACTTTTAATTGTTCAAAGTATAAATCATATTTCCAGATAGCAGCAGTGTAACACCAATTTACAAACTCAAATTTATTCCCTGTTTCATTTTAAAAAGAATACATTGCTGTCAAATTCGTAACCATGGATATGATAAATTCCATGTTTCACGTTAAAATAAACTCACTGTATATTATTCGCATTGCTAACCTTTTATTCGACATTCGTTTCATATTACATCCAAACCACCGCAACTGACTCATTCTTATTCTACGAGTACTAACTACATTCAACGATTTGAAATTATTCATACACCAACTAATTTATTCCGCATTCGGTTCCTCCCTAATACTAAAACTTAACTAAGTTATAGTTTGTAATACTGTATTAGATTCAGTGTTGTAACTTATCTAGATAATTTTATCTAGATAAATCATCTAGATAATATATTTTTATCTATTATCTTATCTAGATAATTTTTTTCTTATTAATCTATTATCTTATCTAGATAAAATTACAAATTATCTTTATCTATTTTTTAATTATTATCTAGATAATGATTTTAGTAAAATTATAAACAACTTTTTTCAATTGTAATTTAAACCGAATTCAAACTGTGCAAGCATACAATGCACAAGCTTGCAACGCTGTCGGCTCGCCTACTGGTACCGCTAATACTTTATAATAATGTCCTTAATATTTATTTATATTATCTACAAATTATCTAATAATTATCTAGATAATAATTATTTATCATTTATCTATTATCTAGATAGTTTTTTTCAATGGTTATCTATTATCTTATCTAGATAAATAAAAAGTAAGTTGTCTTTATCTTTATCTAGATAAAAAATATTGTTATCTATTACAACACTGATTAGATTACTCCATTTTCTTGAATATACGGATGCTTAAGATTTTTCAGCAGCACAAACTGCTACTGCCGTACTGCCACCATAGCTACAAAATTCTTCAGGCTCTTTAGTTCTTCATCGATAGACCTAATAGAATTTTAATTAAGAAGTATTTTATCCAATATTTGGATATTGGGTGCGTTGGGAAAGACTTGAAAAGTTAATAACATAGCTATGGCTTTGAAGAGCCACATAAGAAGTTTGTTAAACAAGTTTTCCTTGGCTTGGACGAAAATATCTCCAGTACAAGAATACTTGAGGAAATTTTACAAGCTTGCACGTAAGTCCTGCGGCCGGCGGTCGTCTGTAGATTGAGTCTCGCTTGGTCTACTTCAATTCGCTGATCCCTTCTCACGGACTTAGACTTCCCTATTTCGGAGAAAGAGGAAAAAGAAAATTAACGTGAATCCTTTTATAGTTATTCTTCCGTTTAGTGTACGACGCATGCGCCTGCGAGGCTGTACGTGCATGCGGACGTGCGGGACATGGACGCTTGCTTGTGCTGCTGCTGTTGTTGACGGATTTCTATTGAACTACGACTTTTCTGAATGACGTACTGTTTTATAGTTAGTAGACAGTTCAAAATATTATAAGACTTTTGATTAGAGTTGTATATTTTCCACTCACTACAGGATAGGTAGGTATTTAAAGTTGGAATCTAATATTTGATAAATGTTGGACATGAGTTCGGTGGGTTAACGGCTTTTCAAGTCGAGCTCTAGTAATAGTTATTTACGAGCAAGCATAGTAAATTAATCTTTACGGGCGGGCTGGCAAGTTTTAGGGGCGCGCAACGAAGGAGATTGAACCTCCTAATCCAATGAGCCCAGTAAAGATTAATTGCAAGCGTGCAGCGTACAAAGTTTTATTTCCACCTTCAGTGTTTTTATGATAAATTAATTTATAATTTAAAAAAAGTTACATTACATTTTGTAATTAAAGGTTGGACGACAATTGAGCAGAAGAGACCTGTAATGTCCCTTCTATGAACCTATGTAATATATTTTAAGTCTAATCCCTGTAACACTCGAGCTAGAAGCTTGTGTCACGAGCGAAGCGAGTGAGTCAATCGAGTGAGAGTGAAAAAAGAACTTTACTCTCGTGTTGGACACAACATTTTTTCACGACATTTATTTAAATACATTATAATAATTATATCCAAGTTGACAAAATACTTGAATACTAAGGATAAACTGTCAAAATGACGTTTAGAATCAATGAAAAGTTTAGTGCACCAAATGTGTCAAATTTTAAGTAAGTAGTCAAATAATTGTAAAATATAATACCTATCTATACAAAAAGAGAGAATAAACATAATAACTATTGTCCAATAATTTTGTAAAGTACCTATCACCATTAAATAAGAATTTTCACTTGTGGATGGATTATTATCCGAAATTTTTTTCGAGTGCATTGCTGTCAATATGTCCATTTCACGAGTCGAAGATGAGTGCAATTGTATTGCAGAATGCATGACAATAAAATTTTCTGGATATTCATCCATGCCGAGGAGTATTCGGAAAGAAAATCGCAGTATTTCTTATTTTTTTAAAATGATGTTTAAAAATGTCTACAGAAATATTTCCGGAAATATAGCTACTAGACAATTTTTTCAGGAACAAATGCTATTTTCACTTGTAATATCCCAACTGCATAGATTAAATTCGAAAAATTTTTCGAGTTTTACATGTCGAAGACGAGTGAAATTGTATTTCAGCTATGCACGACAATAAATTTTCTGGTATTAATTATTCATGCCAAGGGATATTCCTAATCTAATTATTACTTATTTTTAAAGAATGACGTTTATAAATGTCTACAAAAATATTTCCAAGAACTAATGCGAATTTCAATAAAAAAAATTAAAATATTTGGTTGTAAAATAACACTGGTGGTAACACTGATTACTTTCCTCACTATTTCGCGAGTAGAAAATTTAGCTTTCTGCACGTGTCATGAAAAATAAAAGTAATACCATTTCGTTAATCCGGAAGCGAATGTTCGTGGGCGTCGTAATGTTACAACTCTTTACTTTTAGAAGCTGCTGTGATTTAATGCTAGCCTATTAACTTAATCCTATATAAACTTCAGTATAACAATCGGAAATTCAACTCTAAGAGTATATCACATAATATTTCCTGTTGTCATAACCTCAAACTTTGGCAAAACAAATCGCAGCTATTAACAAAAACCTCTAGCCAGTAGCCTTTATTCTTCCTGTGAGGAGACAGAGCATCAAACCAAGAGCATCAGAACCAAAACCGGAAACATGTGTTGACGGTGCGTTTCCGGCTGTCTCAGCTTCATATCATATCGATTCACCCGAGCGCCCGGCAACGAACAGCGAACGTTCGCCAATCGCCATTTATACACACGCATGTTATTGTGTCAGATTATTTGGGTATTCTGATCCTGTCACTTCAAAATGTTGTTCCAATGCTAAAAAGTGGCGCGTTCCTGTGCGCAAAAAACTGTCTCCCAGAAGAAATAAAATCTAACAGCAATAATTATAATTGTTTTAAAAATAAGTTGAAAAAATTTCTATCATCACATTGTTTTTATAATATTAACAAATTCTATGCAGCTTCTTAATTGTTATTATATTACTTTATATCTTTTTATGTACCTAATTAATCTATTGACTTTTCCTATAATACTGCATTACTGGATTGTCTTAAAATAATAAAAGAATTTATTATTAGTTATTGTGTCAGATTATTTGGGTATTCTGATCCTGTCACTTCAAAATGTTGTTTCAATGCTAAACAGTGGCGCGTCCCTGTGCGCAAAATTTTTTTGGGCTCCATTTAATTAAATAAATTTTAAATCTGATACTGGCACTGAACTCATTAGATCGGCCCAGGAATATGAATCATTAACTGACTACATTTAGTTTACATTATGTACCTACTGTTGTACAATTATTATTGTTTAGAATTGTATAAATTGTGAAAATGTGTAAATTAAACGTTTTAACAGAAAAGACAAACTGAATTTTACTCTGTTTTCGTTAGTCGAATGACTTATTTTCACTGCTATCATTGTTTTTTGTAAAATGGTCCTTTTTATTTTATTATCTCTATACTTACGGACGTCAATGGTCGAATAAAAAGTAGCCAGAATTTTGATAAATAATGTTAAAGTAGGTACTAAAATTTCGGGGCACCAATGAAAAATAACAAATAAAATTTATCTTTAAAATAAAAATTCACAGTTTTAGGCTGACCGGGGTTTTTTAATCATCTGTGGCCCTACTTCTGCGCACACCTATAAATACGTCTCCGATGCTAATTCGTGTTTTACTGTTGAGAATATTTGAGCTGGATGCTGGATGGGATATTGTGACAGGCCTTGAGACTATTCCGCAAAATAAAAACTATATTTTGTAAATTAAATAAATTTCTTGCCATTTTAAAAGTTGGCAACGCCTATATCATTCTTTAAATAAAGAACAGAACCTCAAATTCAGCAACAGGGTAGTTAGTTAGCATTTAAATTTCTATATAATTTGAAGTGATTCTGCCCAATGGTCCTTGCTAGCGGACCGTTAATACTTTATAATATAAATAAAAATGCTAACCTTTGATGTACTCTGACGATGGTGTATCCTAGGTGTCCCAGAAAGTCTTTAAATTGTTCATGGCACTACACTTTAAATTTAAAATAGTCGTTAGTTATTATTTTGTTATCATATTACGCATACAAAATTGAATTACACACAATTTATGGACATTTCTATATATAAATACATCAAAATATATACACAAAATTGTTAATTTTATCTTCTAACCATTGAAACATGCACTTCGATAAACCCCGGTATACTGAACTTGAAAGATCGGTTCCTAGCTCAGCGCAGACAAGGTTTCAACAGGTTTAGTTTATGCCTCTATAACAATATTGTGCTCAAATATTATTTGATTTTAGTTTACTAAATCAGTGATACCCAAACTGTTTTCTTGAATATTGTGTTGATATTGATAATATGAATGTGACATATAATCAGGGCCGGATTAAGGAGAGGAAACACAATATCGGCACCTACAAAATATTTCTTCGCTAAAATTTATAAAAAAATATCTTAATGTTATGATCTTAAAATAGAGAAAGAGAACTATTAGTAAAAATTTCATTTTTATTTATTTTCACGCATAAAAAGAGTGTTATTCGCATCCGAAATTTCATTTGAACGCATTTGATCTTGAACTCCAAAATTTACAAATTTGATATTGTTATTGATTTTATTTGTAATTTTTTATTTTAAAATAGGTCCCCACACTATAATTGCCCCGGGGTTCCCACATCCATAAATCTGATCCTGTATATAATATTAAATTTTAAGTTTCAGATAAACGATAAACTACTTGCACTTGCTACTGGCTAAACCAATGTCAATTATTTAATTTAATTTAAATTAAATTAAGCCACTCAACAGGACAAAGTCCCAATTGTAGAGTAGCTTATAAATTTTCTTAGAAAACTTTGAACGTACTACTACGATAATGCAATGTTTAAATTTTTAAGATTTTAAGTTTCATCGTCATAACTTGGGAAACGATATTGCACTTTACAGTTTTCTTAAAAATAAAGCCGCTTCTTTAATTTCAACATGTCAGCAGCAAGACCCATTAAAATATAAAATATTATACTCGTATCAAGTATATACCATACCATAACATTCTTGATATATTATTTAGTTCACTCTATTCAAACAAAAAGAATTAAATTTATCTTGGCATAAAAATAATGAAATATGTATGCTATAAATTCTAAACCACTTCTATGATTGTTTCATACCACACATATTTTAAACTACTCTAACCTCTTTGGTAACCTAGTAAAGAGTTTAATATTTCTTCATAACTCTGTTATTAAACATTAAATTTTAAATGTGCAAATTTCAACATTCTTATTCGCATACTGAACTGACCGCTGACCCATGCCTAGAAATAATATATTAAGTATTCAGAAACAGTAATGTACAGAATAAATTGATAATAATTTACAAATTTAAATTTCGCCCGGAAGATATAGGACAAACTATGCATTTTGTGATTATAGTGTGAAAATTAAACAATTCTCTTTTATATAAAATGTGGTGCCAAAGTGTTGAGTCGTTGAGTGTCAGGGACGGCCGCCTTTTTGGAAAATATCCGCCATTTAAAGTTTTTTTTATTTATCCATACGGTACGGTCAATATTACTAGAAAATTGTTATAGAGCACAAAATTTGCTATAAAATGACATCCGTTTTTTATGCAAGTGGTACAGTTCTCAAGAAAATCGTAAAAATATAAATGAACAATTTTAGTCATTTTAAATAGAACCGAATTTTTTTCCCGAATGAATCAAGATATCGACATTCGGTCTTCAACATGCGATGTCTTAGATAATTTTTTGTTATATACGAATACGTAATTTTAAACATTTCGGGAGCACTAGTTTAGTCAGAAATTAAAAATATTTTCTTAGAATAGAGGTATTTTTGTGTTTATTGAACTGTCATTTCCGAACGAATTAAAATATTGACTTACGGATTCCTGCATTAGGTTCTTCAAATACAAATTCTCTACAAGGTACTTTGTATAAGACATTTTAAAGTTTTAGTTACCTACAAACTAAACTTTTGAGTATTGTTCTCACTCGTATTTATTGTGTTTGTGTTTGATCCTTTTCATCAGCTGTATTTTCTAAACGGATCAAAATATTGACTTGAAATTTCCAGCATTAGATAGAAAATTTTAAAGTAATCGAACGATTACATTACCTACTTATTGATTTCGTTTTCGATCCTGAATGAAAAATATACTTTTCATATTCGTTCTTCTATAAAAATTTCGATTAATTTCATTATTTCGTTTTCGTTCCATTTTTTGTTTCTGTTAATTTTATTAATTTGCTACTGAAAATATATTTTCCTCCAAATGTTGGTACCCGTTTCAGATCAACTTCCGACTTTACCGGACCACCTTTATTCCTTCCGGCATTTCATTCTAAACAGGAACTACAATCCTAGTCTTCCTTTGGTCCATCCCGAATTTCCATTACTCCCCGAGCATCTTTTTTCTGTTCAGTTAACCAGGATAAATGCCAAATTACGTTTTCATGTTGAGGCTCAGGCCGCTACTGCTGCCATCTCCCGGCGAACGGAGTAATCTCCTTTGAGTTGCATCCACGGGTGTAATGTGTTGATTTGCTGGCTGTTAGCTGCCGCGCTATGCTATGCACCTTTAAAACGAAGAGAACAATTCCGACTTGCTGATCATTTCGCGATACACTGAGCTTTCCGACTTACAACTGTTTTCACTTCCGGGATCTACAGAAAGAAAGTTGGTGGGTGTCAATGCTGGACTTTTTCTAACGCGCAATGAGAACTATTGAATTGTGTAAAAAGATTGAATTTTAATGACAATTCCACTCATAGTTTTTCATCCAATCAAAACACAGTATTTTGCTGAATTGTACCAATCACAGACGAACTACAGTGACAATTTTCACTAGTGAAAATTACACTGACAATTTTCACTAGTGAAAATTACCGCGAAGCATTCCTTAGATATTACGTCAGTTGATGATTGTTTTAAAAATACATTATTTTTTTTGAATAAATAAAATAATTTGAGAAATTGTCAAGCCAAATTCCATACGTGACTGACTATGATTTTTTGGTAATTTTTGACGTCTGGTCACGACTGCTTGTTGCGTCGAAAATAAACACGGGTGCGTAGCACGATTGCCGGCAAAATCATAGTCACTAATGGTATTATATATGACAATTTACAATTCTTGTATATAATGTGATATACCTAGGTACCTAGAATAGTGTATTACATATAGGTGATGTAACGACCATGTAAAAGCATTGTGCGAGGTTGAAGTCTCAAGTGGGCCATTACAGATATTTGACCGCTAGATGTCTCTCCTTTCCGGGAAACAGCAAAAGTACTATTTTAATTTATGCGGATAAATCACTTTTAATGTTGTGTTTGTAAATTTCAATGGAAATCACGAAATACTTAATGCCAGGAAAAAATTATCAATGTCAGGAAGACAACACACCGCAACTAAAAAGTGAAACAAAATTTGAAACTGTTCGATATTACCTGTTCCATAACATATCGAACGGGTTGAACGAATGTGTGATATTGTCTATTTTTGTAGCTACGTAACTGTATGGATTATGGAAACTGTTGATTTCGTATATTATGTTCTTGGAAAAATAATTTTCAAAACAATTATTTAAGCAGGTATTAACTTAAAATGGTATGTTTTGATAATGAAGAAAACATTTTAATTACCACCTACTTATAAACAACGAAAAATTAGGTTTTCACTTATTAATGCGAGGAAAGGTGCTGCTAATATAAATGTTATTATAAGAAATTTAAATTCGAAGCTTCCATCGAAATCTCACAGACATAAACCAAAGATATGAGAATAAGAATAATGATAAGAATATTATATTCATTCTACATTTTCTCAGTGTAAGAATATTTCTCTAATTTGTTTAATTTATATTTATTCATAAGCTCATAAAATATGAAACAAATATTTGAAAAAGTACAGTTCAAGTCCCACAGATTCTCACTGCTAAATTTTTAAAGCACAAGCACAGCAATGTTGTGTTTTCATTTTATGATTTCACACGTCGGGATTTTGACCCCAAGCACATAAACCTGCGAGATTTGAACCAGAACCGTAAACTGTGTCAACACAGTAACCACAGCAACAGGAACATAATGTGCTGGCCGCATTGCTCCTGCAGCTGTTAATTCTGCTTAGTTCTACACAATGCCCTAAATCTACCGGAACGAAATAAAGGTGTAAGTTTATTATGTTTAACTTTAATTATAAAACCCATTCACACGTCGTAATCAGCTTTGGCTGCCCCTAAACCTCCGCCCCTGGTAATTTCATTAGAGGATTTGTTGCGGTGACGTCACGGGATGTACCTACCCCTGAAGAATTGCAGAAAAAGGATTGAACGACTGAAGTTTTTGGAACGAGATAAAGAACGGTGACAACAGCACTGAGAACGGAATTAAATTCTTTTTAATAGATTCCTAGTGATGGTTTTTTAGGGTAAATTCTTGTGTCGGTCCATTAGAGGGGGCACGCCCCTTCTGAGCAGGGACGATAATGATTCTTGCTTTTCTGCTCGATTCACTAACGACACTTTTTTACTTATAGCACTTTCAAAGAAAAACTTTTATCATTAATTGTATAAATAGTTTAACAAATATAGCCTCAGAATTGATATTTGTAAAATTTCCAATTTAAGTATAACCCAACAGGGTTAAAAAGCTATAAACAAGTTTTGCATAATTTGTATTTTCCTTTTTACCGGAAAATAGTAAGTTTTAAAATACAATGATAACATAATGTGGTTATGAAGCACAATTTTATGAAGCGAACAACATTCCAAACTTTATTTTTTAATTTATAGCCAAAACTGGGATTTGCAGATTAGCTCCACATAACTCAACATTATGTTCCATCAAAAATCCTTTGTTTGTTGTAGCCAGAATCTAAAATTGAACTTCGCCTTTTTTATTTCATTTATTTTATTTGGTGGTAACCATTCAAAATAATTTAGGTACTACTAGTTATCGAATGGTAGAATCCAGCCATTCTCTCAACCAGAATCTCAATTCGTGCGACGATATTTGAAATTCAAAGCAGTAACGGAGAGATTTTTTGCAACCAATAATACCTACATTTGATGCTTGAAACACCCGCGAGTGCGTTTTAACTGCAAGATATTTTACAATTTAGCGATAATCATACACTACCGGCCGAGAGACTTGTACTACGGAACTTCGAGTTCGAGGTTCATACGTCATCACATGCAAAGAGCTGTGCTTAAACCTCCGCAGCTAATGCCTTAATTTTACAATTACAATATTTACATAAAATTGTAACTATTTGGTTAATCTTCCATGTTATGATAGCAATATATTAATTTTCTTTAAATAAATATAGTTATAAATGCACCGTTGGCACCAGAACGGTAAGTGGTACGTCGATTCTTGGCTTCATCTTTTAGGGACCTACCCATACCCATATAATAAGTCGGGAAAAATTAAAAGTGCTAAATTAACCAACCAACGCTTCCACAAAATTCCAATTTCAATTATAAGTGCGAATGTTGAGCGCTGTTTGGTGAATTTAACCACTTTTATACTTATACTCGTATAATAAGGCAGGTCTCAATTCTCAATCTAGCTGTAAAGAAAAATGGGATACGGTTAAACTTACACAACTCAAAGGCTCGTAATACACCCACAACGCTGGATCGAAGTCCGATGCACTAATTTACACAAAGCTTCATCACCAGTGGCGTCAGAACTATCTTTCACAACTGCATAATTACAACTGAATACAAGATCTAATAAATTATCCATTTATAAATAATTTCATTATCTAAGCGCTTAATATTCAATTAAAATAAAGATAATAATCATTATAAGCAACAATAATAATTATTAATTATACTAGTATAAAATACTTATGACGTAACAAAAGTACGTAGTATACAGTACAAGGAAGTCATGTGGTGTCCACGTCAGATTTTTTTGTAAGAATTCTGGATTGGGCGATATTTCTTCCAATTTCTGTGTCTGTGACCATAAAAATGTCAAAATCTTCGATAGTTACAAATTACCAAAAATCTCTGGAGAAAAAACCACATTGCAGCCTGATCAAAACTATTTATCAAATAAAAAAACTATCAAAGCACCCTAGTTTTGGGAATTCAGAAATCGCAACCGAACCTTAAACTCTACATTCTCAATCAATTAATCACCTCACATAAACACATCCCTGTCACTCCTTTTCCCAATCTCAATCTTAAACACAAAAGGGGCTTTCTCATCTCTACTTTACTCTACTTCTTGAAGATTCGCACGCCGCCTACCGGAGTGATGCGCACTAATCACACTCGTCAGTCAACGACGCGAGGTTGTTGTTTTGATTCATCCTTTCTTATTCATCCAAACGTACGAATTGTCCAGTTTTAACCGAGGCGATAATTTTAATTCCTTACAATTCCTAGCAATTTGATACTCCAAAGTAAAGTAAGTTACTGAATTATTTTACATAAAATCGCATGACACAAATATCAGGAAATGGAAGAATCGATTATCGATTACAATACAAAAGTAACAATGGTTAGGGTTATATAAAAATATAACGGCAATTTTTTTCTATACTAAATTCCACGCGAGCTTTCATTAAAAGAACACATGACCACAGTACATGACTCGTCGAAAAGTGTCTATTGCATGAATGCTCGTGAGATTGCCGAACTCAATATCACTCACTGTCCGTGTGCATTATGTAATAATATACTATATAATAATTATAATGTTTCAATAATAGTTTAGATAAACAAAAAATAGTGCATTTAAAAAACTAATTTTAAAGCTCTTTTTCTATACTATAATAAAATTCCATAACGTGTTATACAGGTTGATTCACTACTTCGTGCATATATTTTAATGGCATATAGTGCTCAACTCACTTATAACGGAACTGAATAAGTTTAAAATTCACAATTTTAGTTTTTGGTTTTTTAACGAAACTGTTTTCAAATGGAATTTCATAAATTTACTATTCTTGCCAATGCACAATTAATTAAAATTTTATTTTATTCTATTTATAGTACCAAAAATGTGCTTCTTGCGAAAACTGTCTTTGAATTTACGAATTTTTAAAAATTTCTTTTTGTTTCATGGCCTGTTGAGGTCTATAGGTGCAAATGTACCTACACATGACCATGATATTTAGCTTTAAGCTTTAAGAGGTGTAATATAAAAAAGAGAGGTTGCAAAAATGCTACTTTGCACACTTATTTATGTTTGACTCCATGTAGAGTGCTAGGTAATTATTAATACCTAAATCATATTAGCATGATCTTAATGTTTGGAGGAATAAGAATGGATGAAACAAAACTGCATTCCACCGCGACACATTGTAGAAAAACCAGTGGCGGCGCGGGTGGGGCTGATGGATCGCTCCAGGGGCAAGGGTCAAGTGTCTTGATGGATGATACGTGGTCACTGGGAGGAAGGGTGGGGAAGTGGTGTCATTTTTCTACCACGGGATTAAATATGTATGAATGTAGTTGTAGTGTAAGTGGATTAAAATGGTTCAAATGGGAATTGCGAATGAAAAGTTTAGGGTTTGTTAATATTAAAAATGTATGGAAGTAATATCATTATTGGCTCGTGAATCTAGATGAAAATAGTAGGTACCTATATTATTTAACGAGTGCGAAACCAGATGGAAATAAAACATAAAATGAGAATTAAAATTTTCTATACGACCTGCAAGCAAAATAATTGAAAATTGAAACATATTACTTTTTGGTATTACCACTTTGTATTAGATATTATCAGTTTCAATTACCTACAAATAAAATGTAATAATACTGACATCTTCAAGGATACCATGTTTACCATTAAAACAAAACTAATAAATTAATCTATGTAATGTCAACTAAAATTGATTCAAAGATTCCTTACATTTTAAAAGCAAAATAAATTTTGTTAAATAATATACTTATATTTTTAGATTTATGTAATATCCATAGTTAATTCTGTACATCATATTGATATTTCTTATTATATTATATTTCTCATGTTTACTGTATTCGCCCTCTGTAATTGGGATTTAAATTCTGTGGGGAGTGGCATGAAATTTGGCACAGAGGTACCTCTTTATATTGTTAAAAGATAGATATTGGGGCACATGCGAGCTAGCCTCTAAGTGTCTTAAGTCTTAAGTCCTAATGTTAAAAATGTTAAAAGTTGAATACAGTTCAACTTTACGTTTCTGTTATGTTCGTTTTAAAAGTCTGTTTACGCTTATGGTTTTGCTTACGTCCATTGTGAATTAGGTGATAAGGTGATTATTTCCCTCACCTTCGGCTCGTGAAATAAACTTCACCTCGAGGATTAATTAATGCACTTTAGTCCTTTAATATATACCTAATATAGGTACTATTACAAGTATTTATTATTTATATATAAAACCTTAATTAATTTAAATCATATTGATGACAATAATTTCCATAACATGTTTACTAACTTAAGTTCAATGTCAAAACCAATATGGAAACTAATATTCTATTTTTATTTTTATTGTAGGTCCATAAAATTTGAAAAACAATCAGCAAATTTAAAACACATCGATGGGATAAGAGTCTGCTAAACGAAATTTTCAATTTCCTAATTCAGATTGATAATGATCAAGTTCAAATATCTGCAGCTTGAGTTATAAATATTAACACTTCATTTATATTAACTGTATGTATTAAAAACGCAATTGTCTTAATTGTTTTCTACTATTCAAATATTTTTTTAGATGCTTGACATATCTTTGACATATTTTCTAATAATCATTCAATATTATTATCCATAATCAATAAATACAGCGATAAGAAAAAAGGCGAAATAAATGTTGTTTTATTTATTAAATTGTTTTAAAAACAAAGATTGTAACATGTAAATATAAACATATAACACAAAATAATTGCTTTTTCATAAATTAAAACGTTATCGTAAATATGCATCCGTTAAATTATTTTTTTAAATGATTAAAAAAATTGGAACACAATTGTACAGAATTCAACATGATCGAAGACTGTTTGTATGAAATTGAACCAGTATACTATATTTCGAAGTTATTTCAAAATAATCCAATTAATTTCAATGGAAAAAATCACGGGAACATTACTGAAAACAAAAATATCCACAAATACTTTATTATATCAATGTCGATATACATTTGTTGTTATTATTATGCATTTTCTACAGTTATAATAACTAATGTTTTGAGTCGATATGAAGTTACTCATTTTGTTGTGGATGTAATAAACTATATATTTATTTTTGCGAAATATTGGTCAACAAGCACTTATATTAACAAATTAAAAAGATGTTTTGTCCGAATTAAAAAAATTGACACAATTTTGGCAAACTATAACATAAAAGTGATACACAAAAAAGTCAGGATGTATGCATGGAAAAATATGATATTTCTGAAGTTGATCATATGTTGTACTGATTTAATTTTTGATGTTATATATTTAACAGATACGACGAAACTATTTGACATATATGAAGTTTGTGTTTTGTATATGATTTTATATTCAGCTAATGTATTCACGGATTTTATAATAGAATTTTTAGTTTGGAATAAAATGTTATCTTATCGTTACAGCCTTATTAACAATTTTCTGAGAAAAAGAACAAATTATAATATGAGATATTACTGCCACAAACAAAAGTATTTTATGCCAAAAGATTTAAGAGTTTTTGCAAAATTACATTCTGATTTGACGTCTGTAACCAGGAATATAAACAAAATATATTCATTAAATTTGTTATTTTTCCTGGCTAGACTGTTTGTACATATTATTTATACATCAAAGCATATAGCACAATATATTTTAAACCGTAGCAATTTTAAAGAAAATACTTACTTTAGTATTTCCATTGCATTTTTGTCTATATTTCCTACTGTATTCTCGTTTTCGTTTTTTTCAAATTTGAATTACACTAATTTGCAGGTATACATAATAATATTTTAATAAATATTTGGGATGTTATTCAATTTATTTTGAAGGCTAATGAAATATCAAAAATTATTAGTAAATTTAAAGTGTACAAGTGGGACAAATCTATGAGAAATGAAATACTAAATTTTCTAATTCAGCTGCAAGATGATCAAGTAGAAATTACTGCAGCTGGAGTTATTGCTATTGATAATTCATTAACATTAAAGGTTTGCATTTATTTATATTATTATCAATTTATTGAAATTATACCCAATAGTTTTATTTCAGGTATTGGATACAACTTTACAATATTTAATAGTCATATTTGTAGATAATTTTTGGTAAAAAGCACAGCGAAGAAAATAGAACTTTCTACCATATTTTAACTTTAATGAATTGAAAAAGTATTGAAGTCGTAATTTTTATCAATTTTAGTGGTATGGTGGTAGGTATAATTTTCAACAAAATATGATGTTTTTGGAATTATCAACTTATTTGTTTACCTTTTTTAGTTCAAAGATGTCCCAAATTTAGCGTGAAAACATACAAATTAAGATTAATTACATTTAAGCTTCGTTTTTCTTAAAGCCGCCTTTAATCCAATACCATTAACTCTGTAGGTATAATAATAATAAGAAGAAGAAATGTTAAATGAAAATAATAAAGAAGAAATCATTGTCAATTGTTTGTTAATAGAGTAGTATAAGTATTATTTAACGAGCACATAATGTAGTATATAATTCAAGAGGATGAAAGTTTACCTATGCATGAGCTGAAGACGAGTGAATTATAGCCATTATCTGCTAGTTAAATACGACGTTTTATCTACGACTTTAAAATAGTTTTTTTTAAATTTTAAAATCTTTATTTATTAAAATATTTACCTAACCTAAACATTTTGATGTGATGACTGTTCATCATAATACACTATTAGTGTTGTATAATGGACTCTTAAAACAATAGTATTTAATTATGAATTCAAAATACTATAGCGTGTCTTATAATGGGGTTTAACTTACTACAGTTACCAACATAATAAATGCTTTATTGAATGGTCATAGATAATAGATATTTACAAGTGGACAGAGTAAGGGGGTCATTCCTTTTTGCCCACGTTGAAGTATAACGTTTTATCCAACACCTCTTAATAAATGCTCCAATACTTAAAGAATATTTAGTTCCAACCTAAAACATCGTTACTACGGTGACATCTAACAAGCAAAAAGTAACAATTTACCCACAAGTGGGTATAATTTTGATCAAAGCCATATAGTTATAATGCTTTAAGAGATGTTGGATAAAAGTTCATATTTATTGTTCACATTTATATGTTCTTTTAAAAAATAAATAATCAAAATCAAAGGCATAGAACCTTCCAAATATAAATGTTCTTCTTTCCAATTACCCTCAACTCTTCCACATTTCAGTGTACATTTTATGAGTCACATATAAAACTAATGACATTGTTGGTTGGGTTGGGTGCTTGTATGTGACTGGTGACTGTGAGTGAGTGTGTGTTATCAGAGGGTGGGTTTGGGGGTTGCGGGGTTCGGGGCACGTAGAACACAAGGGGTGGGTTGGCACGCGGCGCTCAGACAGATTGATGAGTGCTAAAGTCGGGTGCAACGGCGCGCGTAATGCATCTAACACTACAGAGGATACGACCATTGATATTCAAAGTCTGGATGGGGAAAGGGTTGATGTTGTGAGTGAACTTATTATACCTACGTATTTGCCGCATTTACAGCCCGAAATTTGGTGAAATTTGACCTTGCGTTCACAACACCAAATTTCAGACCTCCATTCCGCTAGCGGTACCAACTCACAAAAAAATTGAAAAACCTATGGAAAATTATAGGCTAATTAAATGCCTCATCTTCCAATTTTAGGCTCTTTAATTTTTTTTGCAATAAAAAGTTCCGCTAGCGGAAGGAATGCCAGCGGAACTTACGGTAGTAACAACATAAACTTAGTTGATAATTAAAGGCTATTTATAGGCTCCACAATTGACGTCTCACTATCCCAGTTGGACCTTGTCCCCGATTAACAGCTCACTGTAGTCCCAAAGGCGCGCGCAGCGCATGTTGGAGCGCGGAGCGCGCAGTCCTCGAGTTATTTTTTAAAGTGCGCCGCAGGCTAACCTAAAAACATGGTTGTACCAAAACCATTGTTTCAGTGCCACTGACAATTTTTCGTTGTCGGTACTCCATGTAATCTCGGCTACTTCCCCTCAACAAGTATCTTAAATAATTATTTAAGACATTGTCCTATATTAAGTTTATATATACCATTCTGGAGCCTATAAATAGCCTTTAATTATCAACTAAGTTCCAATAAGTTTTTGTTGTTACTACCGTAAGTTCCGCTGGCATTCCTTCCGCTAGCGGAATTTTTTATTGCAAAAAAATTTAAGAGCCTAAAATTGGGGAATGAGGCATTTAATTAGCCTATTATTTTCCATATTAAAAAAAAAAAATATTTGTGAGTTGGTACCGCTAGCGGAAGGGAGGTAAATTTCAGTGATGTGAACGCAAGTACACATTGCCATATGACAAACTTCACAAATGTGAATGCGGCTTAAGAGGTCCGTCCACCTCCTAAAATCCAGCATAAAATATAGCGAGTGTTTTGTAGCTAGTACAAAAATGGTAAAATGCCATTCCAACAAGGATTATATACCAGCACCCGACTATTGATATATTTATTTACTTTATACAATATAAAATTTTACCCCTTTTTGAAATATACTTCCTGATTTTATTCAAATTAGTACCTACACTATTGATATTATAGCGTCATACTACGAGTACAAAAGCGTAAAAATAACTTTAGTTCTATTTTAAAATACTATCATTCAAAAATTTAGAAATTGTTCTAAATATAAATATTATTTGAGGGTGAAAGTGTTATTATTTATTTTCGGTTATTTTTACTCTTTTTTGTAGAAGAGTGAAGAGTGAGTAGGAGTATCAAAAGTTTTCAAAGTTTCTAGAAGTTGACATTTTGTCATTGACAAAGGTAGGTAGTGTTTACAAAAATATATTTCAATACTTTACAAACTGGAGTTGGGTAGGTGACATCTATTTTTATAGAAATTAATTTTCTCTTAAACAATGCAACGATCGAACTAATGCTTTTGAGAAATCAGGATTTTCAATGCCAAAAGTACAAAGAATCACGCTTTAATATTGTATGTAGTTACTTATAAGTAGAGATGGGAATTTAGTGATTTTTCCTTTTTTTCTACGTGAGTACTATTTTTATGCGTCAAGATACAAAATCCGTTTTGAAGAAAATGCTTTCATTTGAACCCAATATGAATTTACCTATTTTTCCTAAAATCGTGGTTTTTTAAAATTAGGACCTAATTTTACTATTTTTATGTTCCTAAATCGTGTTTTAATTTTTTTCTTTTTTAAAATTATTATTCAGAGATATTTGTATTTTTTAAGTTGTCAATTTGGATTTTGTACCTACTTCTGCAGTTATTTTCTTCGCGTATTTTAAAAAGTATTTAAAATTAAATACAGCTCTCATCTAGCGGTCGGTGCGAAAACTTTCTTTCTTTTTAATTGTTATTGGTGCTAGAATTCTGCACAAATTGATGATTGTACAAACAACCGTAACTAATTTTTTAAACCTAAAGTTTAATAGATTTGTGCAATATATAAAATTTGCACAGAATTTCACCAATAATTTATAGTATAGAGTAAATGTTTATTTAAATTTACAAATCTGTAAATTTTTATTTTTGTTTATTATTTTATTTATGAATATGATTATGAATATTTATGAATAAATCTTTATTTATATCAATATAATAAAATATTTAAAAAAAATTATAACCTAAAATACATTTTTTGGAACCTAATTTTAGATATTTTGTACCTAAAACGAGAATTTTATTAACCTTTTTAGGAACCTATTTTCGCAAATTTTAAATCCTAAATTCCCATCTCTACTTATAAGAACTACAAACGTAGGTACCTCGAGTAGGTAGAGGTGGATTGAGATTAGATAAAGTTATATACAACACACAATTGCGTTTTGGTTGGAATATGGCTGCACGATAATAGAAAATCACACATCGTACGTCCACTCGCTTCAACTATAAAGTTCATTTTACAATGAGCAAGCGCAATGGGCAACTGTACTCTGCAAGTCACAATTGCTAAAGAAAATTGCTGAAGACATTTTTATTCATTTAACATTGAGCAACATGCAATTGCAAAATATAAGAAATTATTTACAACTAGAAATAACTGTGAATAGGGTACTTTACCATAGTAGCAAATTAGCAATCCAGTCAATTATATTGAAAGGAGACTTCAAAAATGAGTATTGCCATGAAAAAAGTTTTCAAAAAGTTAATATTAGTTCTTTAAATATTTGAGATTTTACGTATCGATACTTATAGAAATAAAGAAACTACCAAATTGTATATTTTGTAACATTTAGAAACAGTTGATTTTACATGGAGTACATTTTAATTCCAGCTTAATTGTTTGAGAAGATTTTCAGTTAAGTACATATACATCTACGTCACACAAACTTTAAAAATTAATTACAGCTTTATTAGAAACAATTAAGGCTTATCAGTACTCTCAATCGCTTTTAAATAATATGAAGTTTTAATAAAAAAACTTTTAAAAAAATGGTAAACTACCCTATTGTCTTGCAAGAATTAAAACAAGTTGTATATCATGCAACCCGTTGCGGACCAGATTGCTTGTACTTGTTAAACTTGCTATTTCTGTATTATACACTCTTGTCACTGTTATAAAGTTGCAATTGCATCTGCAATATCAATATTGCCCAATTTAAAATGGTCTTTATGAAGAGTCCAGTGCTGCGATCTCAATATTCTGATCTCCGGTACGCATGCGCCCTGCACGCAGCCCTAATTAATGACGACGATTATTGAAATCCACGAGGGTGCTCCACGCTAATGCCAACAATGTATTCCTCCGTGGTGTTTTATACTCCGCGAGTTGGAGCTACCTGTCCCGGGTATCCGCCCCTGAAAGGGTTCACTGAGCCTCCACAAATATTTGCCTTTTTATTCAAACGCCTGACACGACGCTAGGAACTGACAAACTGGGACAGGAAGATTGGGAGGTTGGTGACACGTGTCATGTAGGTGCTAAGAGGAAATTTGTGTGGAGAAAGAGGATAGTGTTTAATATTTATTGCAAAAAATGATAATAAGCAGGCATACCGCATGAAATTATGATTTTTTGCAAATTTTATCGAAAAACCATCGCACTCTTTATATAATAATTTTTTTTCAAACCCTGCACCCAAAACGCTACCTTTCGTTCCTATTATTAGGGACGAAGTGAAGTATTTCTGACCGGTCAGTACTTTTCCTCCCGCTTTATGCGGAAGTCCAAAATTATTGTATATTTTCCCAATGTTATCATCATCCGGTTCATCCCTTTTCTTCAACATCTAATTGCTTTTCTGTGTAGATACTGAAAAATTCTCGTGTTCATCTCGGGACAAAAGTGTTCTCCCGACTCGTACGTGCGGTGGCAGCCCTTTGCCAACTCCTTGCCGGGAAAACGTCACTTTCGTCCCTAGTTGCACAATAGGTATACTACTGCTAAATTTGTATCGATGTCATTTTAACTCTTATACTTGAGTTTTTTTTCACATGTGCATTATACTTTTTTCTTTCTTCCGGAATTTTTGAGTGCTTTCTAACATTCTAACACGCAATTAATAAAATTCTTGGAAATAAATTTATGCACTAGTGCAGCTCTCAGGAAGAAAATCGTAATGACGCGCTGCTCTATTTTTAAATTATTTCTACATTAGAAACCAGAAATTGTTACATAAATGATTGTATTATTTATCTTACTGATTGCATATTTACACTCAAAATGACAATTTAACCAATTTTAATGTAAATGTCAAACTGACTTAATGAATACTTAACTGAATTTCCACTTTTAAATTTAAATTTAGGTAGGTATTCAGGATAGTAGTAAATAATTTCTAAATTTTTGTATGCTACCATGGTTACTATCAGCGGTGTTGTAATTTTGCCGGACCCACCCAATAAATCCAATAACACCCATATAAAAACCAATTTTTTAAATAGAAATTATAGGTAGGTACAATTGAAAAAATGGTACATATATTTTTTAATTAAACACATTTTTATCGAATTAAATAATTTAGGAAGAAATTATACAATTGAAACAACCTTGTTTGGTTTGTTTCTTGTTTGAAAAAAATTTAAATTTTGTGGTTGTTTTGAACTCAATAAAGTTAATACCTTCTCTGCTTTTACAGCTATACCGCAAAATAATTCAAACACATTCAATAAGAAATAAACTACAGTCAGAAAAAGTTCCTAAAATCATAATTCTTAATTTAATTATTCGACGACATTCAAAATAAGCAAAAAAATTAAAAATCCAAAAACAATAAAACCCAAAAAACTCGACTGGGTTAGGTTTTATATCTAAAACCTGGGTTTTTCTCAACCCTATTTCTAAATCCATTCTTCTAGTTACTTTTATTTGTGTCGTGCGATTTTCTGATTAATCCACGTATCAAACACACACGCACACGCACTCACGTATACAATATCTTACTTACAGACATCCTCGCAAAAGCAAAACAATCAAAAACAAAAATAAATGTTAGAATTCTAATTTACTGTATAAATAAAATTAATTCAATATGTAAAAATTTGTGTTGTATTTTATTATCTAGTTTTAGTTTTCTCTGGGTTAAATAAAACAAAAATTATAAAAACTGTGTATATAATCCTGTCATGTCACTTGAAAACTGTCACAGATATAAAATGAAGTTCATTTCCATTTTCCGGAGTAAAGTAAATGAGACACAAAACTGTCAGATTTAGATCTAGTTTCAGCTTTCATAATTTAAAGTAATTTGTGAAAAGTAGTTTATACAAATGAAATATGTCATATTTTAAATATTCTATCTCAATATTTCTGATAGTAATCTTCTTACGAATTCCAATTTAATATTGAAAATTCTATCTTTCCACGAAGTTCAACCTAGATTTCTAATTCAATTATAGTTCTAAATGCAAAACTCATAAACCGATTACATGTTCGTTCATTTCATCGCTCATTTTTATTCATTAAAACTTTTCCAATATTAAATAGTTACAAAAAAACTTCCATTTTGTCTTTTCACTAACAGTAAGAATAGCTTCGTTTCCACCTCTGAACAAAGTTGTTGTTCTCTGATATGACATAACCTCAAATTATTGCATATTTATTCATATCTAATTATTATTTGTCTGGCTGATTTTATTTAGACCAAGAAAATTACATTTTTTCGCGACATGCGGATGAAATACAATTTTCTTCTCATGAAATAGTGAGGAAAGTAAGTTTTTCCTCTCTAGAGAGGAATGTAAGCAGTTATTTTACGATGAAATATTTTAAAAATTTTAAGTAAATTTATTATTTTATTGAAAATTCTGATTTTATAGTATTATTTTACAATTATTATGTCTTATACTTTCTTTTTCTACAATTTCACTATTTTACAACTTAAATTTAATTTGACATATTGGCTGCAGTGAAACATTTAATTGTTTTTAAACATAATTCTGATAGATGGCAGTTATAACCATAACTTCTAGTTATGTGTTTCTTCTACATTTTTAAATATGCCGTGAATTTTTTTAAATCTCTAACATGAGAAGAAAACTCTTTTGCCACTCTCGCTTGAGCTCGAGTGGGAAAAGATGCGCTTTCCTCTCTGATGATACAGTTTACTGATTTATTAAAATTGCTACTTTAAATTAAACATATTAATTGTTACAATGGAATACCTTTATTTAAAATTTAAATATATTAATTTCTTTTATTTTACTTTTATGAAACTTTTCCATGTCTTTCATTGCATATGAATCACTATGGATCTTACTAAATTATGTACTATGCGAAATTAACTTAAGTATTTAATTGAAATACATAAGAGTGGGTGAAAAGTGTGTTTCATGGATGGAAAATTAGAAAACGAAAAAGACCAGAACTATAATAAAAATTACTATCTATACAACTATCTAGATTTTTATCGTCTTTAACATTACAACCCTTAGTTTGCCAAATAAAACTGTATTTGTGCATTTGTGGTAAATTATCCCCAACATTAAGCCGCACTAAGTTTTTTCGTGCAATTTGTAGATGTCTAGAGTGAATGCACTTCTCATTTTCTGCGTTTATTTTTTATATCTGTGGGTAGAAAAAATGTCCCTAGTCTTCAACCAGGAAAGCTTCGGTTGTGAGATGGATGCTTAATGTTTTCTGTACTCCCACATGGGGAACTAAATTGATATACATTTTTAACGTTATAGTGCAGCAATTACATTGAAATAAATATTATTCTTTACATTTTTAATAACCAAGAAGAATATTGCAATATTACAAATTCTGCATTGATTTACGTTAATAATGTTTTTCATCAAAATAAAATACCACCGTTGTTGATTGCCTAGTTGCCTAGTTTAACAGCAACATCTGAATCTATAAAGAATGTTTCGTAACTTCAGGTAAATACGTTAAGGGTATATGTTGTTTGATATGCTGATTAAGAATCAAAAAGAAATTTGTTAAAATCGCAAAATTAATTTCCATGTTTTCCAGTCAAACATTTTTCGTTGTCACTGCCACTGGGTGGAGTATTTATTGTTTTATTAAAAATAATTTAATTTTGTTTGTTTATTTTACTAATATTCTGTAATTTAACTTCTATTGTTTGTGTTTAATAGGAATACGAATCCAGTGCAGTACTACAAAAAATTCTGCAGGTAAACTACCCAATATTTTTCAAATTTAAAAAAGATCTTTTGATTCGTAATCAGCATATCTAACTATACCTTTAACGTATGCACTCGAAGTTATGAAACATCATGTATAAAGAGTAAAAATAATAAAAAGGTTATGAAATCCCATTGGGCTTGCAAGCAATTCCCTGACAAAAGACCTTTTAGCGCCATAACCCTTTAAAGCCAACACATAAGAAAATCGCTAGTTTAGTATCTCACGTATGACCTTATTAGTTTTTATTGTCAGACATGAATATTTGATGCAGCCGGCTCCTGACCCAGTTCGAGCATCTGCCTAAATATAACGTCATAAGATGCGCATTACGGATACATTATGTTGATACTTTACCTTACGTGGAATATCAAATCAGATCAACCGTACCCCATCCCATCCCATGCCGTAACGTATCGTTTTATATTCGTATTTTGTACTTCACTTCTTGATGTTTCCCGTATCTCTTTCTTGCCGGGTGGAATCTAGAATTTCGGAGGAATATTAAACTGGGTAATTCAACCAAATGATGTTATATTTAACTCCAGATTTCATATCAACGGATTAACCTATATGCTGCAGGATTTATACAGTGATAAGAACGGAGAAAGAACCTGATGGTAGCTTTGTAAATTTCTTCTTCCGTATAAGGGAAATAAAGGAACTTTTATGTTTATTTTTTTTAAGACTTTAAAATTGAGCTTTTATAAAAGGATGAGACTGTTTATACTCGGTTTATACACAAACATTACTTACCCACTATGGAATTATTTTTATTCATACACAAGAAGACAACCGAAATTATTTTTAAGCCGTCACATTTAGAATTCAAAGATTTATTTATGAATTTTAGCTGGTTCATGTTTTAATAAAAAACCCGGAAAATCTCTAAAAAAATTAAATATTCAACCACATAGAATTTTTTTCCCTTAATTGAGGTATTTCTCTAATAATTGTTGACTTTAATAGGTCGGTACTTCTAGAAATTTCTAGAATAGATAAGAGCATTATTACAGCAATTGAATGTGAAGAATTGCACGACGAGGTCGTAAACCGAGTCGTGAAATCACATTAGTGCTGTAATATGCTTTATCCCACATGTGATATACAAAATTTTATCCACGATTGCTCAAAATTATTAAAAATTGATATTTTTGTTTAAACGTCAGATTTAAAATTTTAAAAATTATATATTTTGACAAATTGATAGATGTCAGTTATTATCATTTTGATTTAAAATAAAAGCTACAGGGTATAAACAATCTGTTTGGAAGCAAGACATCCTGTCAGTATTATTTTCAAACAAATTTTTAATTTTTAGTTTATACGTGATATTTATTTAATACTCGTTTATAAATTATTTATCATGGGACATTAATTCAAAATATTGACAAAAATCTTATTTTTATTAGTAGTATACTACTTCACTAGTGAGGTAATATAACTAATTACTTCACTCAAATGATGAAAATAATATGACTATTATATCACTGGCGCGGATAAAATAATTTAATTTTAAATGAAAGAAAAGATATTATATAAATTCTATGAAGATTTATGTCACTTTTAACATTTAACTCAACATTTCATGTTCATGTAAAAAACGTGAGATCTAACGGCATTTGCAAGCTAAAATGTCATCTCCTACCTACCTACCCAAGTATATATAATAAAAAACAAACAATACTTATAATTTGATCAAATTTACGCTATGCTGTAAGCATATTTTAAATAAAATTCCTTTTCAAATCTCGTCCACAAAATGATTATATGAATATTTACTCTGCAGGGAATAATTCCACGTGGATTTAATTCATTTCTGAAGAAAGAAAACAACCTTGCGATAACGAGGGAAGAGTTTCTACCGCGACCTCCGAGGCTTGAAGAGGAGAGGAAACGCGAGCAGTGAATGAAATATTTTTTCAGCAGAAACCGCGTACACTCTGCATATTAATTTCCACCCCTTCGAAGTGAAGGGAGTCGTATCTTATAGTTGGCTGTGCCTCGCACCGCACTGTCAAGATGCTAACAGTTTCACCGTTAATCATTTACGAATCTTGTTTTTAATTACGCATCGCTAAGAAGGAGTAATGGGAAAGAGTAACCACCAACATGGACGTTCGTTAACACGAGGGGAAGATTTTTTGTATAGAATTTGTACCAGGCTGAGGTTCAGGATGATTTTGGTTTGAATTCTTTCGTGAAAAATTAGTAATTACAATCGCCTTTTGTTTATTACGAGAAAAAAAAAATTCTGTCACTGATTAGTGATGCCATTTGTCGAGATTAATCGAGAGTATGCCCGACTCTCGTTTCGTATCAGAATTTCCAAAACGAATAAAAAGTCATTCTCGTCTCGTCTAGTCTCGAAATTTCTCGACTAATCTCGATATGGAGTCGACAGATTCGAATCAACTTTGGTCTCGTCTTATTCTCGAATTTGTATTTCAGACTTGACTTGTGGTCTCGTCTCGAATTTCAAGACGAGATGAGACGAGATCAAGACGTCTCGAGTCTCGCGACAACACTACCACGAATGAGAAAAACACAGAAGTGACGACACTTCACTCAACATATATGTATAGATACAAAACCACATGACTTTTACGTCGATTAAATTGTTTTTCACCAATCCTGAAGATAATTTTCTATAAAAAAAACCGAAACTGGTCGACTCTTTTGGCAATAAAACGTGAAGAAAATGACTACCTACTCCTTGATTTTTTCATTCCTTATTTTATATCCTTCATGAAATAAAATTTAACAAATATAACATAATACTGATAATCGATATGACATTAACACTTAATATAAGGAAGAAAATAAAAAAATGTAAATTCTTCCTGTTGTGAAAGATTGGTAAAATATTAGTATAATAAAAGCACACTTATTTCAGAAAATAATCTAAACTTTAAAAGCATCATACTAGAGTAGGTACCATTGAAACGAAATATCGATTGCGCGAACTACTAATTTTGATCTTAGAGAAAGATCCCACTTGACATGAATAGTTCACGAGATGTTAAAAAATGTCTAATTCTTGTAAATTACATTCTCAATACAAACATCTCAGAGAATTACACAAAATAGGGATATTTATTTTATTTTTGATGCTAAACAACCTACAGGAGTAATTCCAAATTACAGGATGGTAGATGTTATTATAGTGGAATCCAACTAACCAAATTATACTAACATTGGGATGTTAGATAGATAAAATTATCAAGGGCGGACATTAGCAATCGCTAGGACATTAATAGGATGTTAATATAGCAAGTAACAAGCCGGGATGTTCACATTCTTGAAATGTTCTGGGGGATTTATTTTGTCAAGTAGTGGGTAGATGAAAGAAATAGAAAACTTCTCTACTCTCTATCTCAGAAACATCAGTCAGGAATTTTCTCATACTGATGCTTGCATTCCTTAGCGAATAATTTGTTTTGATAGTTATACTGTGTTCAGTGTTCTGTTTGTCGTTGTAGTTGCTTATACTGTACTTATATCGTTATGGAGTGAAATGCAATATAGCAAGCGGTATTAGGTCAAATCGTGTAATACACAAAAATTAGCTCCGCCACTATTCATTTAAAACTACCTATAAAACGAATGCGATATTCTGTTGTTGAACACTTGGTATCATGAAAGTTGATAAATTTAGATTGTACTTTAGTATTATTGATAATGGTAATACTCTGGCATATTTTATCACAATCCTAAAAAATAGTCTACCCCATTTTCCATTCAACTAAACACACCCCATCAGCCATCAACATCAAATCCATTCTTACCGTCCCTGCTTTTCAGTAAGTAACCATCTACCCCCAACCATGACCGTATCGTTTTTCTTGTTTTTTGTTAGTAATAAACATAAATTAATTTGGGGTTGCACCTCCCCGTAGCAAGGGGTTGTGGAAGGCGAACGTGAGACGCGTCTGCGAGACTTCCTACTCGGTGGCGCCACGCACGAACGCCCCACTCATTTGAGGTTTTGCGGTGGGGGGTGGGGGTAGTGCTCCCCCAGGATGTTCAACTGTTTCTCTATTCCACCCCCGTGGATCGCTACCCCGAGCAGAGACAAGAAATAGATAATTGTAGGAGGTTATAAATTGAGGTGGAAAATTTGGGTTATTGTGTGGGATGATAAGGGTGATTTAAGTGGGGCGATGAGGGAATTGTAAATGATATTTTGTAAATATTATATATACATTTGCAATACGAGGTAGTTTAAGTTCTATGTCCTAGGGGAAGAATTTTGTTGTGATTTTATTGACATCGAGATTTTAAAGAATCTATTCGAATTTTTTACTCTATATTGTGTATGCACTTAATCTACAAACCTCACAATAATTTTTTAATTAGTTAATAGTATGATTTGAGACAGTGGTGGACTGGCAATTTTATCCGGAATCAGGTTATATATTTATATATATTTATGGCTTCACATTGTGGCGGTTTTAGGGGGGAGTAAATTTGAATGATTTTTTTTTTCTATTTGACTCAGTATAAAAACAAGCATAATCTTAGCGTAGGTAAGTAATGCTCCAAATGAAGCTTTAAAATCATGAACAAGTAAAACAAACATTATTTTCTATTACTCTGAATATATATAGTAAAGTGAATAATGCAGGTACGAATATGAAGGGATCAGCAGGGAAACTTACAATTAAAGCACAATTTGAATTAAAATCTTTGAAAAAATCCTTAATCTGTACCTGACCATCACATAATGAGAGTAGCAATGTGTCGTTGCCGGAAATTTTAAATCATGGTAACATTGCTGACAACTTTGATGGCAATATTGCCAAAAATGGAAATATAGAGCAATTTATACTTACTAATTAAGTAACATTAGTTTATTTTTATTTTTAATTGACTTTTAAGTTTAAAGATTAGCGATTAGTTTTTATTAAGGTAAGAAAAATATTTCAACTTTTGGCAACATTGTTGGAAATATTCTTGGCAATATTTTTAAATTTTGGGAAATATTTCCCAAAATTTTACAATTTTCCGGGAATATTCCCAAAGTGGCAATATTGTCCATTGTAAATATTTCCGATGGCGCATTTGCTACTTACCTACAGCTTGCATAATATTTCTAAATTTTGTGCAATATTTCCATTTTCAATGTTCCTAAAATTTAGCAACATTACAGGCTCAAAGCAACTTTCCGGGCATATTCTCAATGTGGCAATATTGCCCATGACACATTGCTAAATGCGAGCCACCGATATAAAGATATTAAATTACACCGTGTGTGCGGTTAGCACTTACCAGGCATCAACCCACAGTTGTTCATAGTTGTTAGTGGAGACTGGAAGATAAACTTTGGACTAAACGAAAGAGAACACTTTTGTGCAATTAAACTGGAATCTGGTATCTGACTGGTTTCAAACCAGAGTAATCAGAACAACAGTCGGTCACGTTACGCACTCAGTTATCTACCCTATTTTAAAGGCATATCTTATATCTACTTAATTAGAATTTAACAAAAAAAATTTTAAAAAGAAATGGATGGTGACGGTAAGTTTACTTGCTATGAAAATATTCGAATTTTTTTGGTCAATTAAGTTTAATTTCGGCAGCTTAAGTTTAAGTTTACAAATTAATTTGTTATTTAAATTGATTTTTGTACACGAAATAAATCCAAATCCCAAATGAAATATTTTTTTAAATTCCAGATTTCTTGTCATACTCAAATACTTAATTATTTAAATTATAAAATAAAAGACAACATATTGTGCACGTTGGTAAATTGTTGAGGTCAGAGTGTTTCATTTTGCCAACACTTTTCAGTTTTTATTTTCCATGAATTTGCATTATAATTGACAACATAATCATAAAAACATTCAGTGCAGAAATGCAATTTCCATAAAGAAAAATAAGAAAACCTTCAGCAAGATATTATGTAGCTAAAAGCTAAAAGGTCATTGCACCAAGAACTAAGAAATAATATTCAAACAAAAAGAAACCTTATTTATATGTTTCATTCTTGTATGATGAAGACTATATGAGTTTCATTTCTTCTAGTTACGTAGAGCTTAGCAGTAGCAATTCGGATATGAAACCCATTTTTAAAAATTTTAATCTAGACTAAGAGTATAGAGTATAAAGTAGAGAATTCAATTTTAATTTAATTATAAATACATGAGATCAAATAAGTTATTTTGATTAAAAATTTCTAGGTTTCATTATACAGGGATAGAAGGATCAGTATTAACACATGAACCAGCGGAATATAGCAGCATGGAATCAGTGGCGTACGGTTGCCACCATTGGCGTAACCAGATTTTTCTCAAGGTAAAGCTCAAATTATTATATGAATAAGCATTAATAGTTCAATTTAAAATGCTAAAACAATTTCTTAAGATTAATAGTAGGTACCTATGTATTTACTCATTCTTTGATGTGCAGAGAAATATGTTTATCCTATGTTAATTAAATAAGCTGTTAATTCATATCCTGTATGTTTTGAATAAAATAAAGTAATAAAATATTTCTTAGTAAGTACTGATGAGTTATAGTAAATTATGATTCAAAATTGTTGGTGGAGCCCTCTAGGGACAAAATAAGAATTACTACCTGCGTGTAGTGACAAAGATAGGTAGGCTATACGGTCGACGGGACAGACTGAAGAAGATCTCTCGACCACGCGGTCAAGTAGACATGTTGCATTTAAAATAAGTAAATAAAACGATTGTTATTAAGTGAAATAAAATGCTGATTGTCTGTATAACTGTGTATGTGTTTAGTATATGTGATTCAAGCAAATAAAACTCATAATATATGGTCCTTCGAATCGAATCAATTAAGCATTCCTCGGCACATCCTCACCATGGTCCTTCGAGCCGGATGAACTCAGCGCTAACAATAAAACAATTAAAACAAAAACAAAACAACATCAAGCTCATCTGGAAAACGGATTAGTTCATCTTCAGCGTCTTCAATCCGCCAACAGAACGAGATAAGGTTAAGGTCAGTGGTTCTTTATCCCCTTTACCCTCCTAAATATTTAACCTCCTAGATTCTTACTAGTGCAGTGTCATTTCTTTCAATTAATTAATATTTTGTCTTAATAAAGCGCGATAATGGCAGATTTAACTGAGTTAACACTCGAACGTGATCGAATAAAAGCAAAAGTCGATCGAATGAAAGATGTTATCAAAAATTTTAAAGAAAATGACGATGTAGATCAATTAAGGCTACGTAGAACAGATTTGATACAAGCGTACAAGGAATTTGATAAAATTCAATCGGAAATTGAACCTCTTAGTACAACGAAAGCACAAAAACAAGAAGTTAAAAAAGAATGGAACAGTTTTGAGTCCTTGTATTACAATTTATTAGCAAAAATAGCAAAATTCGTAGATAAACCTGCAGTGGCTCCAATAATCGCCTCGCAAAATCAACAAACAGCAGAAATAACAGTAAAGCTCCCAGATTTAAATTTACCAAGCTTTTCCGGTAACTATTCTAGCTGGACAAGTTTCCACGACACCTTTCAAACTTTAATACATCTCAGAACTGATTTAAACAATTGTCAAAAATTTCATTACCTAAAATCATGCTTGGAAGGAGAAGCCTTTCGTGCTGTTGAGGCGTTAACAATTTCGTCAGCAAATTATCAAGCAGCTTTGGACATTCTTACAAAAAGGTTTAATAATACACGATTAATTGTACAAGAACATGTCAATTCAATACTTAATATCAATAAAATTACAAAAGCGTCAAATTCATTATTACGGCGTTTAATTACAGATATAAACACTAATATCGAAGCGTTAAAAATACTCAAACAACCTACAGATAAATGGGACGCTCTATTAATACCTATTATAATCGAAAAATTAGACTACAATACTAATCGAGAATGGCAATCTAAATTAAATTCGCAAATTCCAACATTAGGTAGCTTAATTGCATTTTTAGAACAAAGATGTCTTACTCTAGAATCACTAGAATCTTTGAATAAAAACAATAATACGAGTAAACCAGCCATTTCATCAAAACATCAATACAATAAAGACAACAAAAATTCTCGAGATAATAAAGATCATAGTACACTAACTCATGTTTCACTAAACAATAAACAGCTCGCATGTTATTATTGTAAAGATCCTTCACATACAATTTACAAATGTTCCGAATTTTCAAATCTTTCCTTTAATGACAAAATTCAAAACATTGACAAAATGAAAATGTGCAAAAATTGTTTAAGGTCGAATCATTTAACATCAGATTGTAAGTCTAAATCTAGATGTAGATATTGCAATCAAAATCATAACAGTCTTATTCATCAACAAAATTTGGTACAAGTTCTAGAAAAAGCAGAATCGGTAGGTGCTTTAGTAACTCATCAAGTGAGTCAACAAATATTAGTTAACTCCGCTCAAAAGGAAGTTTTACTTTCAACTGCATTAGTTTATGTAAAAGACAACAGCAATAAATTTTGTGAATGTCGCGCATTACTAGATGTCGGTTCACAAAGCAACATTATAAGCGAATCTTTAGCCAAAAAATTAAATTTAAACTTGAAAAATAGTAACATTTTAATACACGGTATAAATCAAAAAGGCATAACTTCTACACAAACAACTAAAATTACAATAAGATCCAGAGTCAATACATTTTCTTCGGAAATTTCATGCTTAGTCTTACCACAAATTACAACGAACATTCCTTCGTATTCGTTGAATAGCTTAAATTTTAATATCCCCAGTAATATTGAATTAGCTGATCCTAATTTTAATAAATCGGGCCCGATTGAACTACTAATTGGAGCCGGACTTTTCTGGGAATTGTTAGAAGAAGGAAAAATAAATAGTTCGGGCGAAACCCCCCATTTCATAGAAACGTGTTTAGGGTGGATTGTTGGTGGCGAAATTTCTAGGAATACTCAAACATCTGTTTGCAATTTAACTGTAAATTTAAATAATGCGTTAGACAAACAACTTACACGTTTTTGGGAAATTGAAGAATACGGTGAAAAAAGCAATCAGTCCTCTCAAGAAATATTATGCGAAACCCATTTCATAAATAATTATAAACGCGATCATCAGGGAAGGTTTATAGTCAAACTACCATTTGTTTCTAAGAAACCCGACCTCGGTACTTCAAAGGAAACTGCATTAAAACGGTTATATTCTCTCGAAAACAGATTTAAAAAACAACCGCTATTAAAGCTCGAATATTCTAAATTTATAAAAGAATATCTTCTACTAGGACATATGGAATTGATTTCAAATGCTAATTTAAACAATAACCCTAATAATTATTTACCACATCATGAAGTTTTTAAACAATCTTCAGGTAAACTTAGAGTTGTTTTTGATGCCAGTGCTAAAACTTCCAACAATAAAAGTCTAAATGATGTCCTTATGACTGGTCCAACAATACAACAAGATCTTTTTTCTATTTTGACCAGGTTTCGTACCTTCGAAATAGCAATAACAGGTGATATTATAAAAATGTTTAGACAAGTCAGAGTCGATCAACAAGACAATGATTATCAAAGGATTTTATGAAGAGAAAATCCTGAAGACCCTATTTTAAGTTACAGATTATTAACAGTCACTTATGGTACTACGTGTGCTCCATTTTTGGCAGTGCGCAGTTTGCAGCAAGCCGCACATGACGAAAAGGACAATTTTCCGATAGCAAGCAAAGTCATATTACGTGATTTTTACATGGATGATTTGCTTTCTGGAGCATCCTCAATTTCAGAAGCAATAAAATTAAAACAAGAAATTACTTACATTTTACATAAAGCGGGTTTCGAAATGTCCAAGTGGGCATCAAATAGTTCTGACCTAATTTTATCCAATGAACAAAATAAAGTACCAATAATCGATTTAAGTAGTGATCATCAAACTAAAACACTAGGTGTAGTATGGGAACATAAAAATGATTTCCTTACATACGAAGTTAATCTTAAATTTAAAGACAATCAAATAACTAAAAGATTAATTTTATCAATCATAGCTCAACTATGGGATCCGCTAGGTTTAATTTCCCCAATAATAATTAGAGCCAAACTCATTCTTCAAAAAATGTGGACTTTAAAACTTTCATGGGATGAAAGCGTACCCGATGAATTACAAAAAATGTGGTCTCAATTTATTTCCGATTTGTCCTGTGTAAATGATATTAAAATCAATCGGAAGATTTTATCAATTCTTCCTGTTATAAAAATAGAAGTGCACGGTTTTTGTGACAGCTCACAATCAGCCTATGGTGCTGCAATTTTTATAAGAAGTTCAGATTCATACGGTAATTATTCAGTAAATCTTTTGTGCAGTAAATCCAGAGTAGCGCCCTTGAAGGTATTATCCATACCACGGTTAGAATTATGTGGAAGTTTACTTCTGGTACGGTTAATGCAAAAGGTTGTACCAGTTTTAAATTTAAAGATCGCTAAACGATTCTTCTGGACGGACTCTTCAATAGTATTGTGCTGGATTGCCGCGCCTCCAAATACATGGCAAATTTTTATAGCTAATCGCGTATCCGAGATACAAAGTTTGTCAAATATAAATGAATGGCATCACATAAATTCTAAATTTAATCCAGCGGACATCATTTCAAGGGGCATGTCACCAAATCGTTTAAACGGCAACAATATTTGGTGGCACGGACCGCCTTGGTTACGGTTACCAGAAAGCCATTGGCCTGATTCTTCTTTTAAATTTGATTCGGAAAACGTTCCGGAAAAACGAAAAACAACTAATAAAATTTTCTTAGCGAGATTGCAAGAAGGTGATGTTTTAACTAGTATTTTAACGAAATTTTCTAAATTTTACAATTTACAGCGAGTTGTAGCCTTCATGCAACGCTTCATACATAATTGTAAACACAAAACATCAAAACGTAAAGGTCATTTAACAGTAACAGAATTACATGATTCTCAAAAAACAATAATCAAAATGATTCAGCATGACTCATTTAAAATTGAATTAAATTCCTTGCAGGAAAATCATTATGTCAAAAAAGGAAGTTCATTATATTTATTAAACCCTATATTAGATCAAGACGGTCTTATAAGAGTAGGTGGACGAATTAAAAATTCATCAGTTAATTATGATAAAAAATATCCGATCATTTTACCGGGTAAACACCAAGTGACGAAATTGTGGATCGTTCAAGAGCATGAAAAGCTGCTTCACGCTGGTACTCAAGCTACGTTAACTTCTTTAAGACAAAGATTTTGGATAATTTCAGGTCGTAACGTAGTTCGTAACATTTTGCGTAAGTGTATAACCTGTTTTCGCGCTCAACCAAAATCTATTAACCAAACAATGGGAGATCTACCAAAACAAAGACTTGAACCAGTACGACCTTTCATAAAAACGGGAATTGATTATATAGGCCCTATCTCGGTAAAGGAGGGAAGTGGTCGTGGTAACTCCAATTGTTTTTGAAACTTTTTCAGCAAAATAACTTTATCTACGAGCTACGACTAATGAACACTAAAAATTTGTGATGTTTGCTAAATAATGCCATAAATTAATCCCGCAGGAACTAATTGTCAGTATTCCCTCCTCTGCACCTAAACGCACGAAGATTCTACCAAGATTCTTCAATGAGTCTTGGAAAAGAAGAATTTATAATTTATTGATTGCTTCAAAACCATATATTTTTTTTAAGATTCAGAATTTTGAAACGTCTTCTTTCGCAAGATTTAGAATCTTGGTAGAATATCTTCAAAGAACTCTCGTGCGAACAGGGCTAAACGCGAGGTTCTATAGAAAAATAACGATGCGAAGCGGAGTGCATTAATAAAATCGAGCGATGTACAAAAATAAATATCTAACGCACACATAAGTTATTATATATTTTGGCTGACATAGGTAGGTACTACACATTTATTAAAAATATCTATTTTCTATATTGTTAAGTTAATAGTTAAATTAGATGCATTTGCCATTTGCACTAAATTTGCCTTCTGTTAATTAGCATTAGAACAACTTCTAAGAGATAGCGCCAGCAAATGCCAAATATAAAATTGATTTGTGTTATTTATTTTATACGCTACTGAACGATAACTTCTGGTAGTTAGTGGTTTTGTAGGCTCTCTTTTTATTACAAAGCAAAAATAGCTCATTTTAAACCAAAACCGGTATCGTTTTAGTTCTGAATTTAAAAATAGTACATTTATTGGCTTTTGTTGACATTTGTTGATTTATTAGAATCTACATATTTATAGCTATTAATATAACAAGAATATTATGCGATTTATAATACCGAGGATGTTGCTAAGCGACGAGGTGAAACCGAGTCTCTTTGAACATCCAAGGGGGTTTAAATCGCATATTTGCGTTATATTCCAAGCTTAATCGTATCATCAACGACAGCAATGTTAAAACAAATCAACAATTTTATCTGTCATTTAGTTGACAGTTTGAATATTATGAAAGGTTTTGATGTTATTATGGTTGTATCTAGCGTATTAAGTTCGTAACTAATGAATTATAAGTAACATAATGTATTATTTTGTTTATAATTATCAATAAATGTTGCATATTAAAAGGTACTTACAGTTGATGATGCGATTAATTTGTTAATGTTCTCATTTTATAACTACACTTTTTAGAAAAACTGGTTTTTTTCTGAAAAACCCTGATTTCCAGCCGCCAGTGCCGCCACTGCTAAAGATTTTAGCTCTTTAGCATGCAGAAAGAAAACTCATTTCATCGAAACCTTAAATTTCCGGGCACTCGCGGCAAACATTTTTCTCCGCGTCTTATTTTTATTTATTTTTAAAATTGAATTTCCCGGGCCGGAGAAATAGAGAGTGCAGCAAGAGCAAGAGTCGCGAAGCCGCCGCTGCTGTTGCTGCTTGCATTCTAATGAAACCATGTGTTACTTTAATATACTCTTAACGGAAAGACGTGGCATTCCGCGGCGAAAGTGCCCCGCATATTAAAAATTCTTATTAAATTCCGAGAGGAAGTCAATGCAATGGCAACCCAGAGCGTTCCGGTCGCACTGCACACAGACGCACGATTGCTATTAATATCAAACTTACGACCAAATATTCAAACGTTATTAAAATATGTTCGACGAAAATAATCTCTGGCTAAGAATTTTCAATCCGTTTATTATGTTTCTTTTCAGTTTATAAGAGTATCTTATCAAGTGATGAACATAAAGTTCAATAAGCTTGGCATTATGAATCATATTCGTTTTTTATGAATCATTTTTTGTTAGTAGTTATAAAATGTCAAAAATTCGGAAGAGATTATTAAATTTTCGCTTTCTGCTAAACAATCAGATTGCTCATTTATGAGCCAGATTTACACTCCATAATTTAACTCCAGTGTTACAGTTCTTTCGTAGGTTAGAATTTAAGAGTTTCATATATTAATGTTATGATGTATACATTTTAATAGCAGTGGCATTATAAAAGCACTTAACGTACGGACCAGGGAACTGGAAGTTTTTTCTTCTTCAAAACACACAATTTTAATTTTCAGAATTTTTAATCAAACAGTTTTGGGCTACTACTATTTTCTTATGATATACGGCCGGTGGCTTTTTAAAGGTAAGGATTGCCATTGAAATAAATATGTGCCGCAGGCGAAATTTGTACATAGCAGCACGTATGCTCACTCTTTAACCCACACAATGGCTATCGTTCCCCTCGCCGCGCACACATACTTGTACCAAAGTTCGGGTGCTGCTTGGAAATCAGCGCCCGTAGCATAGAACGAAAATACTCTAACAAAAATGAGTATTGCGTTGAATCACACCGCGGAAAAGTATCACCAATAGTATGCCTACAGGCGCATTTTTTATTACAAGATATATTTGATGGATAGATAGATAATATGTTGTTGATTGACATTAGGCATATAATGTATCAGAACAGTTTCATTTCCTACTAGGGGCTGCAGCCCCGCAGCCTTTAACCACGAACCGCCACTGATGGAATTTCATTTTCATTTTATTCCAATCATAGTTAGTTAGATATCCAATATGCAATTTTAAATTCATATATTAATATTCTCGGGTATTCTTAAATTGTTTAATGTTTATATAGTCCGTATGGGCAATTAAGTGAAAATATAATAATTAGAAATTAAGAATCAATGTTAAATTTAGAAAATTTGTATTTCTCAGTGATAGAAAAAAAATAACCAAAGAGTCTAAGTACTGAGAGAGTGGACATACGATGTATGATTTTCTATTTGTTGCCGCCATGTTTCAACTAAAACGCGGTCGTCTGTTTATACTTCCAGGATATCGATATATTGTATTTTGATAAAAAAAATTACATGATTGTGTTAAAGCTGTACGTATCTCTCAATTTAATTCACAATTTCCAGTTGTTCTTCTATTGGACGTTTCAACCGTCCACAATATGGATGAATTTAAGAGTTAGATACTGAATTAAACACCATTTTATACGAGCGAAATATAATATTTTTAAATCACATATTTTGTCAGATAAAACTTAATTAATTTCACATTTTTGTACAGTACGATACCATGGCAACCTGGTTGCAATATGGCACTTTTTATAACTACAATAAATTTGTTCATTTTTAATTTTCCCAACAAACTATAAAATCTGTTACAAATAATATCCTTCAACTAAATTCTCCACTTCCATATCTCAGCTAGTGTTCTTATTTCAAAACATGATCTTGTCTCCATGTGACTATCAGCGGCATTGACATTTCAGTATTCTTGTACATTAGGGATTCAGCGCAGTGTTTTAAGAACACGGTTAGGTAGTGTCGAACCGAACCGTCGGGCGGGCGGGCGGCAGCTCGTGTCGCTCTAATGCAATCAGGAGAACTCAGGAGGCTGTGGAGGAAACAGGAGAACCAAAAGAACGAGGATGAAGACGCGTGAGGCGACCACTTGATATGTTGGAAGTGTTTTGTTAAAGGCAGAGGTGGCCTTTAGAATTCATTAACATAAGATAACAATTATTATGGTTATAATTGTCAAGAATGTCAAATTCTGAAGAATGTAGTTGGGTAGGAATGAGTCGGTTGCGATTAGCTGTAATTGCAACTTTGATCTTACATTTAAAGCTATAAATGCAACATAGATCTTACATTTATAACTAGCTAATTGCAACTTTGATCTTACAATTCTAGCTATAATTGCAACTTTGATCTTACACTTATAGCTATAACTGCAACTTTGATTTTACAAATAAGGAATTATTCGACTGGTGGAATGTAAGGAATTTATTAATCAGGACTGCAGTCAATAGATTTTTATTATTCTAATAAACCGACGTTTCGGCACACTCTAGTGCCTTCCTCAGGGGTTAATTAGACAAAGTTGGTAAATAATAATGATACATGTAGAAAATATTTTTAAATCTACATAACAAAAATTGTTGTAAAAATTGTAGATTAGTCAAAAGGCCACGTAAAACACGTATACTGTTCGAGGACATCAGGACAACAACTGCAGTATTGAAAACAACTGAAGGTATTGAAAATTATATTTCTATTTTACCTAATGTACCTAATGTTAGGTCGAAAACATTATGTAGAAATATAAATTTGTCATTGGTTCCAGGTTGCTCTACGTCACAGTAATATTCAATTTTCGTTAGTATATTATTTTTGGACTTGTTAATAGAAATCTTGTCAAAATAAAAAATATGTGTCCTTCCCAAGTTCTGATCTATTCTTTTAAAATATTTAATAAAAAGTTATGCAAGTATAGCTTATTGCAATTTGTATCTTACAATAGCTATAAAAATTCCTTATAAAATGTAAAATAAGAGTATTAGAGAATTCAGTGGAGCTATTGGGCAATAGTTTAAAATTCAAGCAATTTGTTATTCAGAATTTTAAATTAAGGAATAAGGAGAACAAGTATGTATTCCAGAGTAGATTTTTAACATCCAAAATCAATATTGCTCCTCTAAGAAAGTGCTTCCTCTCCTCCTGTAAACATAAGCCGGCCCTGCATTTCCAGCATCGCATAAACCATCAGTAACCCACTTGGAACCGCACTATCACATTTCAACCTTGTACCTTGCATCCCAATATCATATCTTCGTTCGCTTCTCTTTACCGCTAGCGGTAGCCATTACCGGAACCCGTTCCGGTTATGCTGCAAGTGCTTTACCGGTGCGGTGGGCTGACCGCAAGAGCACGCGGTGCACCCGCGAAATCGGTCCCGGTTCGTTTCCAACAGGGAAATTAACCGCGGTGAAAAAACAACAACTTTTATTACCCGCTTGGGTATTTTTAATATAATGCTATTCGGAAAGAAGTAGCTCCATTGTTGGATTATTGTGTTGGGATTAACGAACTGCTTTAATTTTGCGTTTTTATTGCTAGTTGATATTTATTAAGGAGGTGTGCAATTAATTTGAATTTATTGGTAAGAGACGGAAACCACTTTCTGTAAAAATAGGATCTTGGGTATAGTTGTGTATCATTTTTATATAGGTACGTAACATTTTGGAGAAAATTAAGAATATCGACTCCACGTAGCTGAACTGTGCTATGATAACGCATGAAAAAATTCGCTTTAATACGTAAAAGCTGTCTAGCAATTTTTAAAATGCTCAAGGAGTTTTACAGATAAAGCAAAATTTCATAAATTTATTTACAGACGTCGAATGGAACAAGGTTTATGTCGAATTACATTTTCTAATAAATCTCTTAATAATAAGATAAATAATGTAAAAAATTGCTTAAAACACACTCTTTCATTAATTGTTGCACATTGCTGACTTCTGGTTTGTTGCAACAGCTGATGGAAAACTGCAACACTTCAAGCAGTTATGAAGGTCATACTCCTCTTCACACCGCTACGCTATCACCTATCAAAATTTGTCTTTAGAAAACGGTTATAGTAGCATGCCCTGTATATGTTCAGCGAGCTCAAAGTTTTGGTCTTGATTGTAGTTAGTGAACGTCCTTAAGCACAATATTATAGAGGATTTTTGTAAACAAAATTTTTATCTAAAATTTACTTAAAACGAGTTATTAGTAAACTACGAACGCATGTCTGCGTATAGCCTTAAATTTCCCGTTTCGAAACTAATTGATTACTTCTTGCCTCAAGGCATAGGTATGCACTTTTCTTCCTAAGTAAAATATCATCTAAATTTATTTGCTTCTAAACACCTGCAGCAAAATCATCACGAAGAAAAATTTTGCAAAAAATATTTTCTGATTGTTATGAAAGTTTCTCGGAAAGTTTGTTACAAGTAAATTTTTCGTTTAACTTTTTTACAAAACATGATATAATTTCGTTATTTGAATTCATAATGATTAATGAACAAAATTCATGTAAAATTATTTCAACTGGCAGTTAAATTGTTACATTTTGTAATATTTGTTATTATTAAAACAAATAAACAGCAACTATATCTAAATCTAAAACCTTTTTGAAATATTCAACATCAAAGCAAACCATATTGCATCATAATCTTCATGAGATATAAAAATTCAATATACATGTGATACGGAGAGACGTCATTTGCTGATCTCTGTTCCTTATTGCTGCTGATGCTGCGACATGGAGTTGATATTTCCTGCCTGAGGCATCAATAAAATTTTCCTCTGTCAAGTCTCATATCCATCCATCTTCGGAAATACGTCTTTGCTTGTCTCTTAACCATAAAACTATCTTTATGAGTATACACATTAACCTCAAAGTTGCAAAATTTGGGACCAAGTCTAAAAAGCATTATTATGTAGAGAAGTATTCAATCATTTTGTTTGAAGGTAATATCGTAGGTTAACAAATTTATGCAAATTATTGCCGTAAAATTTTAGATGAGCCAAATTTGTGATAATTTGCAGGACAACACAAACAAATTTGAGCAGGAAAATCAGAATCCTGAAATTAAATATACGAACGTTTGTATTCAGCATAAAATGGAGTTGAACATGTAGGTACTTTGAAGGAGTGTGAGTTAAGTGGATTTAAGGATGTATTAATCTATTCACATAAAGAATTTAAGAATGTGTTAAGAACACAAACGAGTTAGTAGTAGTGTTGAAAAGGCGTGAGTTCTGTTCATTATTAGAAATGAACCTAAAAAAAATTTCAGTACAAAACAAATTGGAGGTTTTCTTTGAAATGGTTGTGATTTTAGTGGATTTTAAGATTTATAAAAAGTAAGAACTCCAGAATAATGTGACAAACATTATAATAAAATAAATTTTGTAATGATTTTGGTTCGTCTGGCTTTTTACAAGTCTGAATTTTTATTTATATCGATGACTAAGCTGGTCTATAATAAATTTAACCAGTTGGTAGGTTAAAAATGCTGTATTTTATAAGTTATACGGTTCATAATGACACAGACCCGTAATACAGAAATAACTTAGTTTAACTTTCCAGAATATAGAATAAGTAACCGGTTACATCAATTATAATTTATAAACCAGCCTTAATAGTATACCGGGTGTAGATTTTTATTTCGATCTATAGGAAATACAATGTTAAATTTTTTATTTTGCTCTGAGTTTTAACTTATTGATTTTATTTTGAATATCCTTTGTTATACACTTTTGTTCTAAAATCAATAGAAAAAAACTTAGAGCGAACTTATAATTTTAACATTATATTTCCTATAGGTCAAAAAAGTAGGCTGACAGGCTATAAACAGAATTAAAAAGGTACAAAAAAGATAGTGAACTTTATATTTTATAAATTAAGAATTAAAGACTGATTATGCATTTGATACTATATATTAGAAATTCTGAATTTTAAATCACTCGCTGCTAGAAGAATAGTACATTATGCACCAAGGGAGGAAAACTCGATTTTGCTCCCGCGGGTGAATTGATAGCACAAGACTGAATCAAGGGCTGCCGAAGGCAGCCCGAGATTCAGTCGAGTGCTGTCAATTCACCCGAGAGAGCAAAAGCGTTCCTCCCGAAGTGCATACGGTAATTTTTGTAACGAGTGCAAAGAAAAATGAGCTGAAACGTGCTTGTTTAGAGGGAGCAATAACGCGTTTTTGCTCCCTTGAGATATTTTGCTCCCTATAAATATTTTGCTCCCTCTCGATTATTTTTGAGAAGCGGGTACCGCTCTTGCTCTGATTGATCGAAATTGATGATAGTTAAACATCTTAGTGGCTTGTTACTTACTACATTTTTGTATAATCAGCCTTATGTGTAAATTTTATTAGAGTAAAATTGTGCAAACTTAGATTAACTGTACTACTGCACATTTTGCTCGCGTGTGTTGGTATATCGCCGAGCTCTTTCTCTTTGTCGGTTTCTTTCTTTTATTTTTCGAGGGGAAAGAAAATCGACGTTGAATATTCATAAAACTGCTTTATTTCAGGCGCCAAGCACACAACGATGCAAAGTGATTGCAATTTTAATGGCTTCACATGGACTTGGTGTTTATAAACATCAACGAGGAGCATTGTGCTCTAGCCACGGCCGCGGTTGCAAGACTCAGGAAAGATAAATGCATGAAAGGGTTGGAAGGTTGTTGTCTTGTTGTCTATGGTAGCCATGACACTAAATTTAGAATTAAAATGAGTTACGCTTTATGGTTTTGAGTTGGTTTCGCTTTAAACTGTGAACACATTTATTCTAGTCTTAAATTTGCATTTACTTTAACTGATGATGGAATTTGATTTCGTTACCTTCTGGCTTCTGCTGTTTTGTTAAACTACCATTATTATAATAGTCATAGTTACTACTATAAATATAATATATATAATAGTCATAAGTAGTTACTACTAATAGTCATACTAATACTACATGATTAATTACGACAATAAGCTTTGTAGAAATTAAAATATATGTATAAAAGAATTTGAATAAAAAAAATAACAAAATAGAACAGAAACTTATTATATTAAAAATTAAAGGAAATGTTTGGCCATTTTGCTACTTATTCAAATTTTTTATTTTCAAAAATTACACAGCATCTATTAAGGCGCTACCTACACTTGTAAATCCAGAAGATTAACATTTTGAACGATTCTGGCTGTATTATAAAAAATTTCAAATTGAAATTTAACATGAAGAATCTTGACTCATTAGTGAATCAATAAATGCAAATTATTAATTGCTGTGACATAAATTAGCAAAACAACGCGAAGTGGAGTGCTTTAATGAAACCGAGCAATGTACAAATACCTAACACTCTCGCACGCATTATGTATTAAGTATTATATTTTTGACCGACACACTTTTATTAAAAATATCGTATTTTCTACAAGATTAATGGCCAGTTGCACCGCTTCCACTTAAATGTTAAGTTTTCCTCTCGGTTTTCCTCAAATGAACAATATCAAAATCAAATTGTAAAACGTAGAAGTAACATTTCTGTGATGAATACGATTCGATATTTTTCATTTAAGTGACACTTAAAATCTAAATGGAAGCGGTAGGTGAATTTATAACATACACAGCGCATAGAAAATAATTTAGCACAACATAGCATATGAATTGGTCATACGTAAATTAGTGCATCCATTTATAAGACGCACAGCACATAGGAAATAATTTAGCACAGCACACGAATTATTTATTTACCATTTATTATTTATGTCATGTCAAAGTCTCTTGTTAAGGTTATTTTTTGGTCAAACACGGTTTTGAATTATTTTGTTGTCCATTATTTTAAAGAAATATTTGCAAAATAAAGTAAGAAATACACAAAGGCTCCAAATCAAATGTCCAAACAGCTTTCATAACTCGTCAACAATCTCGTCAAAATGCTGTGCGCTGAGCTGTGTTATGTTGTGCTAAATTATTTTCTATGCGTTGTGCGCAGTTATAGCCTTGAAAAAACTGCTATGAGATGGCAGATGGCGCCAGCAAATGTCACATTTAAAATTAAATTTTATTTATTTTACTCTCTTCCTCGTCTTTATTACAAAGCAACTTTCAACAGAATAAAATTCGAGTTTCTTTACCATATTTGGATATAATATGTAGTAAAATCATGTCATGTGTAAAAACGCAACTACTCGTACCATAGACGTCAACGATGTGTGATTATCAAGTTTACACTTGTGAAACGAAAAGCAGTTCCATACTCCATACCCGAAACTAATTAAAAAATAAATATCCAGTTAAAATATGTACCTAACCCAATAAATCTATTTAACCTAATCTAATTTTTCCATCTCCCTACGATCCTACAATTCCTTGTGTTAATATCCTCCGTTATCATCCTACATGCCGCGTTATCAGACGGCCGCCGGCTCGAAACCCCCCCCCCCCCCCTCTGTACTCCTCGTGCTCGTTGATCCTAGGGCTGCAGGGCTAAGCCTCTCAGGCCACATTCACTAAATTTACTTGACACAAGTTCCGATTGTCTCGCGTGGAGCAGACACCGAGCGCTGGAACTGTGACCCGTAGCTCGATTGCTTCCCAGTTCAGAATTCATTTTATGTATCTCACTCCAGGAGAGGATCGGGAACTGAGTGTGTGTGAGAGCAGGCATGGGTGGAACACGTAGAGTTTTTGAAATTTTAAGGCTTGTTAATTATGTGAAAAGTATATTTGCTACACCTGTCAAATTACAACATTTAACGGCAGTGTGAATCTGAACTTTAACATCAGAAGTCAAAAATATTCTAACAGCTTTGCCCTGCTTTGTCCAGTAACTGCACAATTTTTAGTTCAGCAAAATTATTTGTCTCAATTTAAGTGAAAATCGCATTTGTGCCTAGAAATATTGTCTACTAGCAATATTTCCGGTAATATATCTGCAGACATTTTATAAATGTCATTCTTTGTAAAAGTAAGTAATATTTCGATTTTCTTTCCAAATACGCCTCGATATGGATTAATATCCAGAAAATTTAGCAAAATGCACCCGAATTTTTTTTTCGATAATAATCCATACTTAGGATAAGTGAAAATCATTCATTTTAATACTTATTATTAGGTATATTTTTATTTAGCTGGTAACCATTAAACAAGATTTAAGTACTCCAATTTATAGAATGGTAGATGTTGTTATAGGAGAATCCAATCACTTTGACCGATTCGTCTTGGTGCAATCAGGAACTCAATCCGTGCGACGACCATTGGAATTGGAAGCGGCAACAGAGATATTCTTTTTGTAACCAGGACTATATTTTAAGACGATGAAGTGACCAGCTTGACGCATTTAGATTTAATTGCAAGATGTTTCAATCACATAATGCCGGCCGAGAGGCTTGAACCACAGAACTACGGATTCGTACGTGCAGAGAGCTATTATAACAACTAATTTTAGGTAAAATAATCAGGTAGGCTTGTTGACAGCCATAACCTTCCAGTAACTGTAATTTTTAAGTTATGAAATGGAAAATGCACTGTTTGAAAAATTTGCATACAGTGCACAAAATGAGTGTGGAAATTGTTTTCTGTACCTACTCAATGTTTTAAAAGTCTACTTTGAACACCAATTTTAATATCAAACAGTAATATGTGAATTTGCACTTTAGTAGAAAAATACAAATTCGACGTTCATGACATAGCTCTTCGCAAGCCTATATTGCTGTTGTCAACTTTAATATTATCGTATAATAATATCCCTGTACAGTTTTAATCATTCCAATATATTTTACTGACTTCTTTCATATTGAAATATGATTTTACCTACATGCAATGGTTAAAAACTATTTAAATTGTTCATCTATGATTGTATTTGATTGGCAAAACTATCAGACATTTGTACAAACTGATTTACTTAATTTATTGTATAGGAATAAATAATACATGCATGCATCTTTCTAGTTCGATTCCTACGCCTCTGAGGTTCAGGTTCCCAAGCTCAGGAAAAGACTGTGTGAAACGGACGACTCCGGATTTAGAAAATTGGGTTAGTATTTCAAAAAAACTGAACCCACCCTACTACATTCTCGCAGAGTAGGTTAAACATTTGTCAGCACATTTCACTCCGGACAGCTTAAACCGTTTATCCTAACTAGATGCGAATTTAACTTTTTCTCATCATTCCCCCGCATTGTCTACGCGGAAAAAAGAAACACCCGCTTTTCATCACTGACTAATCCCAGCAAGAACAAGAACGAGAGATATTATTTTAATGCGGCATTTATTGCGATTTCCATTAGCTAATTAAATAGGTTTGTTAGTGTCTTTATAGGTGATATAACAAAAAATTATTATGGATTAGGTACACACAGTAATTTGGAAATAGGAGGTTTAAAGAAATTTAACTAAAGAATATCTTTCTAGGGTTGTAAAATAGGAAATAGGACATAAGAATATCTCGTTCGTTCTTAATTTGACGGTAAAATGTATTTTCCCACGACCATATTGTACGAAACTAACAGTTTCCATACAGTTACCTAGCTATGAAAATAAACAATATCACAAATCCGTTCAACCCATTCGGTATGATATCGAACAGGTCTTATCGCCACAGTTTAATATTTGTTTTATCTTTTAGTAGGCGTGGGTTGTCTTTTTGACATTTGATGTTTTCCTATTATTAATAAATTCGTGATAATTGCTTTATTCAAATAAAATGGACAAACACCACATTAACAGTGATTTATCCACATACATTAAAGTAGTACTTATATAGAATTTATATTATTATCGTAGTATATTTGTTTCTACGTAAAATTAAAATTATGACAGTGCTGACAGTTGATATTATAGTATATTACATAATGAGCGAGGAAAGTGATTGATATCGTATAAGTGAGAATGTAAACAAACGAGGCTTGCCGAATCTGGAAATCTCACAAACATTCGATAGACACTTTGCCGTGAGATGGGTACACTATTTTTCCCACTCGAATTTCAACAACGTAATCAGCTCTCGTGTACCACTCTAGTTGATTAAGACGTTGATGGAAAGTCCTCAAAAAATCCTAAAATAGTTAATGCGAGATTCAATTATGAAAAAACGTAGGTACATATTTCAAATTTTTTGTATTATCTCAGGAAAACGGTTCCAATTTTAAATTGAATGCAAATATTGACAATTTTAAAATATTCCCTGAAAAACAATATTTGTAAATTTTAGCAACAGTTATTTTTGATCGTATAAAATATCAACTTTTGATGTCCGGCATTAGATTCCTTAAACATTTGCCTAAATTACCTCATAGCAATATTAAGTATTATAGAAACTGTTGGAAGATTAATTTGGCAAGATTTTTAATATTTTCTACGAAAGAATTTAAAGAATACTAAAAAAAATTATTTAACTTTTTCTTGAAAACAGTAAGTAAGGAGTAACTTTATTTTCATTCTCTATATAACGCTTATTAATAAACGTTGACTGGAATACTGGATTTAATATTTATCCTATTTCATAATAATTTAGATTTTTTGCTGTTTTATTATTTATTATTAAGAATTTTAATTTTAATATGTACGAGTATAATAATATTAGTTATATGCATTCTGGTACAGCAAAACCTAATTGAATATAACTAAAATTAGTAGATATTTTTCTTTGTTACCAAGAAAAATAATAAATTCAGAAAATAAGTTAAATCTCGTGGCACAATTTTCCGCTCGAATAATTTCATGTATCACAGTAAGAAAGCAGAAACCTTTGAGACTTTCTCTTATCTTTTAGTCTACAGTCTACATGATGTCAGCATCATCAGCATTTCGGTAACATCGCCACAGCCGCACTCACATACATGTGTAACCGGAGTGAACCGGGCAAGGAAGAAGAGAACCAGTGTCAGGAACCGACGCTGCTGAGAAAACGGTAGCAGAACGCGGCTAAAGTGAACGCTTACAATAATATTGTTCCAGGCGGAACGCAGAAATGGCATTTTCATTTCAATTGTACCCATTCGAATGTTTGCGTATGTCTGGGGATGTTTGGAGGGGGTGGGGGGGGCATGTGTATATAGCTTGTCGTGTTAGACGCATGTGCATTTGCAGGAGGGGATTACACGTTTTTACTTTTGTCGGTGATTCGTTCACAAATAAGGTGTTTCTCAAACTGAGGAACAACTGAGTCTTTTAAAATTGAATCAGATGTATATTTAATTAAGCAAGTACACTTGGGTGGTGAAGGGTTAGGGGCATCTCCTATGCTCGCAATGTATTTCATATCAGGATTCCAACTTATAAAAATAATAATAAACATTTTTTATTGCATGTAGACACATTCTATTTGAATTTTTTTGTTATACAATGAGATTTATATCAATTAATTAAGAATATTATTAATTTTTATTATGTAAAACTAGTTTAAGATTTCATGCGGCCAAATACCAGTGAGTGTAAACTACGACAACGCTATGTGCTGTACATGTCATTTTTCGCGTTCTTATGTCAAACTGACAGATTGTAAAAATGGAAGGTGAAGGGAATTCTACACTTGAAATTTCATACAAATCGATAGGTATAAATTATTCATCATTTGTACACATTACCTTTCATTCTTGTGATTATAGATAGATAATTTTTTTTTCTGGTTAAAATTCAAATTTCGCGCTTTTCAACGTTGCCGTGTCTATGTTCTTACCAATATTCTCCAGAAGGCATAAACGTCAGTCTTTCGATTAAGAATTCTGGTTAATTACGTGGTAAATGATGCTTGTATTACTTTCTTCCGATCTTTGAGTTTTTTACGTTGATTTAAAAATAGTCCCATAAGAGGACATGCAAAATGTAGTTTGTTAATATTTTTTTTGATAATTTGCGTGGTGAAAATTTCTGAAAAAATTCAGGTAACATTCTTACAATGTTTTGATTAATTTTGCAAAGTTTCATTAAACGTTTAACTGTAAATTTTAAATTAAATTATCTTTTGTATTTCAATGGATACCTATGATTTGTAATTTACATGCAAATCTACGATTTTTAAGGAATTATTTCTCATTAATTGACTGCGTTGGCCTCATATCACACCAAAATCACGCACGCCTATGATCGACTGATTACCTACCTTATGTAAGTACATTTAATTTATTTTTTTAAATTTAATTATAACAGCTTCTTATAATTTTTTAAACGACAAGAAAATTTGTAGAGAAGCAGTCAATTTTCCTTTTTTATTTAACATCGAGCCGAGAAATCATCTTTCATTAATTAATTAAGTAATTGAATATGTTAAATATTTTTCAAACAGATTTATTTAAATTATTGTTTTGAAATTTTATATCTAACCTGATATTTTTCAAAGAAAGGACGATACAGCCAGTAATATGTACTGTTATAAAACTTTGCTTCATCAATGTGAAAAAATAGACGAGAAAATTTACTATAACTAAGTACTACACAATATTTTTTCGCACCTAAAAGAGTTTATGTTCTAAATGCAATCCTGTACAGAAAAGTGTCAAAACCCTGTGCACCACGAATAGGGACCACGATAACACGGGTCTATAGTAAGGATTGTTTTCCTAAGAAGACAGTTTATTTTGTGGCAGTAGTTCAGTTTGCTCGGATACTTATCATAAACACGGGCGGATTTCACACACGACTGATCGAAGTTGTCAATCCACATCCACACATCACGTGATGCGTGCACTTTGTGCGTGACTCACAATACACACATGCGGAGATACCAACTTAAAATAAATACAATACTTCTCTCCATCTGATATTAGTATTTGTATTATTTCTATTTTTAGGTCTATATAGTGGAAAGTATCAAAACAGAATAGTTTATACAGATGTATGTTCCTACCTTTGTGAAGAGAAGCTGTTCAGCATCTGAAACAAAAACATCAACGTTATAGAATAGACATTAGCATAATGTGTATATAGGTGGTTTTGTCCTTAACAAATATTTATCTAAAATAGAATCAAGAACAGCGGATCGTCCGAATGATGAATAAAACACAATAATGAATATATTCTTTATTGTAAAGGTCTTGGTCATCACCCTCATCATTATATCATTAATGATGAAATTATGTAACACTAAATACGAAATTAAACAATTGGCCAAAATGATTCATAATTTTTATCAATTTTTACTGGCAAATAACGAATTTTAACATGCTGTCTTTGAGGATATATAAGTACATTTCGTACTTTTTGAACTTCAAACCTGCAAAACTTCTAAAAATACTGGGTTTTGAGCTTATGGAGACTATTGATCAGCAAGGTTCAAAGAATAACATACTTCAATTTCAGCAAAATCCACCTGGACGCCAATTACATAAGATTTGTGCGGGGTCCTTTATGACGCGAACATAACATATTAATAAGTTTGTATTCTATTTTCACCCTAGAAATTCAGTGCTTTTTGCACTTATAGTATACAGCTTGGATACATATACTCAACCAATTCAATTAATACTGTGTGTCATTAAGTCACCCTAGGGATAGAAACCCATGAGGTTCAAATCCCGAAATCCTAATACATACATATAATTAGTTAAAAAGAATAGACGGATACCATAAAATAACATATAACGCATTTAGGACTATTAAAAACAAACATGGCTAAAATGTTTATTTTTTCAATATGAATCAATAAGTACACAAACAAATTCTAACAATTTCCAGTCTCTAAGCATTATCATTCCACGATATTTTTAGAGTTTTTAATTTACACTGCTTGGTAATTTAACATTTATTTTTTATTGAGTAAAGTTTTTCAAACTTAGACTCTAATACAAGGGTGGATTCAAGGGGCAAGCTAAAAATATGGTCTATTCAAAATAAAAACTAAACTTTGTATATTATTTTTATTCAAGAATAAATCTGTTTCCTCATTCTACAAGTTGTCAACACATGATTTTGAAAATAAATTAATAACAGAGCATCAAATTTGGTAATAGAGTTGTTCATTATTACAGCCTTTATTTTTCCATATATTATGGTTTGAATTGATTCTGCCCAATATGGATCCTGCCAGCTTAAGGTGCGTCATTATTTTATAATATAGATAAATAAAAATGCTAACCATTGGTGTACTCTGACTATGCTACACATCCTATAATAGGTGTCCCGGAAAGTTTTTAAATTGCTTATGACACTACACTTTAAACTTAAAATAGTCGTTATAATTTTACGCATTAAAAAGTTCAATTACACGCAATTTATAGACATTTCTAACATAAAATATATAGTCCACAAAATTATTAATTTTATCATAAACATTGATACGTGCACTACGATTATCCGCGGTCAACTGAACTTTGCAAACATCGGTTACAAGATTACCTAACGCAAAGATAGTTTCGACAGGTTTTGGTTTGTTCCACTGTAAGAATATTGTGTTTAAAGTATTATTTGATTTTAGTTTAATAAACCAGTGATACCGAAACTGTTCTTTATGAATATTGTTTTGATATTTAATGATGATTGTGAAATATAGTATATAAATATAAAATTAACCTTTATTTTTTACATTTTGAAGCCTTTTTCTAGATACGCCTCTGCTCTGATGGGCTTATTTATAGAAGATAATTTGTACAAAATAACAAAATTCTATTTAAGCCTAAAGAAAATAGCACCCACTAAATGTATATTTTATTTAAGTTATGAATTTTTGAAAAAAAATATGCATTTTTGCATTTTCGGTCATAAATAAATAAATTTTGCACATATATCAATGATTCTTTGAATTTTGACAAGATTTGTGATTCAATGGTATACAAATTATTGTGACGCCAAATCCAATTCACCCCAAGCACTCTCTTGAAAAAATAATGTTTTTGACTCAAAAATGTCAAATGTATGATGTTCCAAAAATGTTTTCGACCCAATTGATCAACATGGCGATAAAATGTATTTATTTTTCGGTAAAATTAAAAAACTTCAATTACCTACGATGATTTTATCCGAATCTATGGGTTTTTGATATTTACTCAGCATTTTGTGAATTTTTCGTAACTCTGCTTGAATTGTGATAATGATAAGTTTGAAGTCTAAAGTGATCACGAGAACATTAAATAATGAAAAAAACACTTCAATATAAGGTAAGATATACATTTGTAGACAATTTCGATAAATATTCAAAGGTCTAAAAATGCATTATTTTAAATTCTTACTTTCGCGTCAAATCATTGCAGGCACTTAATTTAATTTTTTTTTGATAGGAAAATGAATATACTTTATCGGCTTGGTAATGGATTGAGTCCACGATTTTTTTTACACCTGGTACAAGTTGTGAAAGTTTGACATTTTTTTATATTAAAAACGACGGGAGTGGCAGGAGGTGAAATGAACCGAGTTATGACGATTTAAAACTTTTGGTGCATTTTCAAGTGGTGCGTTTTTCTTTTGGCGAGCGTATATTATTATGATATAATTACGTTCTACAATAAATCGTACTTATTGGAAATCGCATTTCACAATTCATTTCAATATTGGAGTCGGCACTAACCGAACAACGAGGAAACCGCATCAACTCCTCATGTAGCTACCACACAATCAGCCGTATAGCGAAGACATAAACCCAGCCTACAGTCTACCCTCACCCACACATCTACACAACATAGGCAGTCCGTCGGTAATTAGTCCGAACAGGTCACTGTCATTAATTACATCTCCTATAATTAGACCCCTGTGCATGATCCAGTGTTAAATATGTGCGTCCGCCGTCCGGTCGGTCCGAAATATCCCTGCCTCTTCTAATCTACGCCAGTGGCCGACAAACTTTTTTATCGGCGCATCCAATTTTATTCGTAAAAGATTTGCATTTTCATAGTTTCCTGAAAACTACATTCAGTGAAAAGCAACATTCCAAATGCACATAGTGTACCACGAAGCTCGATTTATAATTTTTATTAATATATATTTCTCAAAATCTGTTCTCAAGAGATGCTCGGCTTTATCAACAATAAAATTAAATACCTAATACTTTTCTATACGATTGTTGTAAAATGTTATCATTGTTTCATCATTTTTAATTTCAGAATGGTTAACATTACTAGTTGTGATGGAATGGTTTATTTTTATCATACAGTGATGAAATAGTATATTGTGCAACTAGAGACGAAAGTGGCGTTTTTCCGACGAGAGCGGAGGGCTGCAACTGCACGAGTCAGGAGAACGCACTTTTGTCCCGAGATGTACACGATATTTTTTTCAATACCTGCACCAAAAGGAATTAGAAGTTAAAGAAAGGAATGAAACGGATGATTTTAACATTGGAAAAATGTATAATAATAAATTATAAAATAAATAAAAATAATCTAAATAATTAATTTTGGAGTCCCGCATAAAGAGAGAGGAAAAGTACTTTTCCGCCCTAGGGAGAAAAAATTATGTGGGTTCCCGCATAAAGTGGGAGTAATAGTACTTTTCTTCCCTAGGGAGGAAAAAATCAAGTGGATAGCCGCATAAAGCGGGAGGAAAAGTACTTTTCTTCCTAGGGCGAAAAGTACTGATAGGTCAGGAATACCTCACTTTCGACCCTAACAATAGGAGGAAAGGTGGCGTTTATTAAAGTTAATTAGTTTAAATTTAATATATCATTATTTTTATTTTTATAATATAAATAGGTATTAAATGTAACCTACTTATACGAAATCTTATTACAATTTTTAAGATTATATTTTTTAAATGCAATTAAATTTATAGTCGTAGAGAAAGTATAGTCTTCAACCAAAATTGAGGAACAAGACTGATGACATCTTATTATACGTTGTCGACACGGTGATTTTATACGCCGAGGTCCCACGAATTTTAGTGGAATAGAAGTTATACGCTATGATTTTATACACCGTGGCCCCATGTATCGACACCGTGATTTTATACACTGTGACCCGCATTCAATATAGATACCATATGGATGTAAGAAAACAGTGGAGGGAGCGTTAGGTGCTAGTTATTGAAAGGTGGGTGAAGCCAGGAGGGTATGGACGTAAGGGGATGCTTTTTGACATGGCACACTTAAAAATATGCTACGATTTTACACATGCACAACCATATTGTTGATTTAATAACACCTTTATGGTAAATATTTCTATATCAAACTATATTTTATATTGAAATATCAAAAAAATGTAAAAATTATTAAGTAAGGTTAGAAAAGTACCACGTGACTAGCAAGTGACAGTGACAGTTAGGCACATACTAATACATAATAAGGTAAATCATACACATTAATAAATAAGGTTAAATACATATTTAGTGAATATTTCAAGTTTCTATATTATAAAAAGAATTCAAAAATTCGAGCAGTAGTGTAATTTTGTCAATAAAATTTTCTTACCGAATCGTCACTCGTCACATATAATCTAAAATATGCATTAATTATTTCCACAAAGTTTATTTAGTGCTTCCGACAACGTCTTACAGCTCGAGTGGAATACAGGAGAAGCTGCTTTACATTGTTGGAATGCAGGGTAAAAAAATTTTTGGCAATAAATAATGTACATTATAAGATTATTCATTCATTCATCTTTTTTCAATAAAGTTGTAGATTCAGGAAATCATATTCTACTTCAGTTGTAAGTTGTTATTAAATAGTGGATAATGACATTCGACTGCGAGTCTTGCATCTTTTAAACCTTCATTCTCAATGAGTAACTTTCTTTGAATTATAAATAAATTTGATGTCAATAGTTATGAAATGATTATCTTGCGCACCCCACTTTGAAGACCACTGATCTACGGCACTGGCAGGCGGCATTAATTCTCTCTTTTTCGAAGCGAAGCCATCAATGAACGGCGATTTTAAATGATCGGAGGATTTCGTGTTAATCGCGCTCGTTTGTGTGACAGATGGAACTCGTTTTTTTCTTTAGATTTTATTTTGTTGGCGATCTGTTTGATAATTAGGACGATTTGTTTCGCTGATCACCGTGAAATGAAAGTGAATTTAATTGATCGGGGGTATTAGTTTGTAGTTAAAAATGTTTAGATTCCAGAAAGAAAGGGTTAAATGGAAATTGATCGCCGTTTCATTATAATCCAGATTTGAATGCCTACCGGTCTGTTGTCTGCATGCCGTATGGCACAGAAATTGTTACGTGAAACTCATTTTAGATTTTATCATTAAAACTTCAATTCATTAGAAATCGTTTATTAAAACGTTTTAAGATTTATAATTTAAAAATATAATTAATATGAGGTCGTACTGTGGTTCTGACAACTCAAGTTTGAATCCATTCAGGTTCAACTGCACAAAAAACTCCGTTGTGCAGTAGTGCTATAAGGTACTCGAGGTTTACTGTCCGCTAACATACTTAAGTATTCGTGATTTGACGACTGGTAACCACACACAATTTAGGTAAAAGGCATGATAAAATAAGTATATGTAGGTAATGTAAAATTTTAAAACTTGTTAGTACTTATTAAAATTATTTTTTCTTTAGAAACATTGCCAATTATTTTCTTGTAATTAAATTAGTCGTTAACAGTTTGCAAAAATTTATAGGATTTCTAAATCGCCCAAGAGGTATTAACAAGTCGTAATGCTTGGAAGTCTGTATAAATCATAATGCACAGAGTAGGTATAGAATGCACATAAAGTCTGGATTTACATAAAAAGTAATCAAAATCATAATCCTTTTATAACTTCGACGTTTTAAATTTTGTTGTTATTTTGTGGTGTATTGGGAACTTCAAAATTATTTGATATACCTACTAATTACAACGCAAAAATAATTTATCCGAAATTCAAACAAATTATTTTTCGTGTCGCTGACCAGGTTACAGTAACGAATAAAAATTAGTAAACTTTTAAAAATTGCCTCACAATTAAATGTACACTAATTATAACAATACGAATACCCTTACTTCTTTAGCGTTTCAAACTTTGAATCTTGTCATCCACACTCACTCGGGTTCCTTACGTCCAAATTTAGTTCAAAATCACAAACTACTGGCAGCCCCATTAATTATCCTTAACGATACCACTATAAATTTTTTGCTAATCTTAATACTTCAAAATTACATTACCTAATTAAATAATATTTACCACCAGTAAGAAATTAATTAAACAAATTACGTGAATTATAAAAATGTCGATAAAAACCATTAAAATTTATTTTATTTAATTCAAGTTGTGTAATACCTTTTATTCAGTTTTATTGTTTACTAACTTCAACGTGTAACCTGTCAGACCAGTGGCACGAAAAATGGTTGTTCCAAAGTAATGTGCAATTATTAATTTCGGCATAATACTTTTTGCGTTGTAATGAGTACATACCCTTAATTTGTTTGTCAATAATTTTGAAATATAACAATGTTTTAAGCTATTGTAATTAAAATTTATATTTTGACATTATTGACTCTAGTTTTTTGCTGAAAATATGTCTAACAAAACTATAAACCAGTTATATGTTTCAAATGATGATCGTAAAATCCCAGTTTCCGAGAGATATTATGTGTTTGACGTTCAATCAGGGTTGTTCATCTACGCGTCAAGTATTATTCTCTACGTCTACACGTAAAGTTTGCGTAAACTATGTAAAATGTAAACAATGTAGACTTTTGCGTAAAGTATGTAAATAATTTAATTGTCAGAAAATCTAACCTATATTTTTATTCGTTTTTGGTATGATTTGTGCTTTGTCTACATTGTCTACACTGGTCATATTGTTTACACGGATACTGCATGCGTAGATTACGTGTTTGTCTACGCGTAAAATTACACGTAATCTACGTCGCGTAGACTACGTGAACAACCCTGCGTTCAATACGTCCATAATAAACATTATTATTCAAATCACACATAATAATATATCTCAACAATTGCAGAATGACTTTTCCCTTTTTTGATTTCTTTGGAAATCTTCAATCATATATTCCTCGGACATATCTCTATTGTGAATGGAATGTCCATTCCGCCTCTTGGGATAACGTGGCCTTTTTGCTAATATTTCAAACAGACATTTGTTCAATTTGCTCTCGTGAAATAGATCTGATCTGTGTCCTAGATAGATATCATCTTTCAATTTACAGTAGATCAGATATAACAACTTAAGAAAATATTATATGAGATTTGCTGTAATGCTGTAACCTATCAGATTGAAGCGATATTACGTCATTTATTTGGAACATTCGAAGATGAGAATGAGAAGTTTCGAGTTTCAGTATGATTTCTATTATGTAATTTTAACGTTGATAATGAAATATAGATACTTGTCAAGACTAAGACAGTCTTAGATAGAAAAACTTTTCATTAAAGTGTCAATGTTTTGATTGTCAAATTGATGAGATGGTATAATATAAATTCTGGGAAAAGAATAAATTCATATGAGAAATTAATTTAATACATTTTCCCCCAAATAACTTTAGTTGCAAATAAGTACTACTACCATTATAAATAATCGAAATCAGTACCTAATACAATACTCTTAGGTATCTATTTTTAAGTGAAATTATTGTCTCTTCCTAACTTGGGTGTGACAGCATCAGCATCACATAATAAATATAAAGATGGGAATTTAATGTTTTTACATTTTTTTTCTGCGTGAGTACTAATTTTATGAGTCATCGAACAAGATCCGTTTCGAAGAAAATGTTTTATTGAGCCCAACATGATTTTACCTATTTTACCTAAAATCGAGTAATTTTTAATTGGTCCTAATTTACTTATTTAGTTATCTAAATTATATTTTTAATGTACCTAAATTGTGTTTTTCAAATTCGATTATTTTTTATTTGCAAATTTTCGCACACATATACAAATATTTGTAATGTTGAAGTTGTCAATATGTTTTGTATTGTTTCCAAAAATTTAAAAAATTTTTTTTAAAATTTGTAACTTTAAAACACTTGTTAGTACCTACCTAATTTCAGATATTTAGTACCTAAAACAAGAATATTTTTACGTTTTATTTTGCAAATTTAAATTTATAACCTAAAAATTCTTTTTAATATCTACCTAATTTCAGATTTTAGTATCTAAAACAAGAATTTTTTAACCTATTTAGGTGGTACGTACCTATTTTTGTAAATTTTTAAACCTAATTATCATCTTTAAGAGCGTAATGTAGTGAAGTTACGCGCAGCAAAAACATGCTTTTGAATGGGGAATGAAACTGAGACTAATTTTCGTCGGATCGACTTAATTTTTTTTATTTAAAGATAAAGATGAGCTTCACGTCCATTAAGTGTTGAAATAATAGTTTTATTTTTTGTTTCAACTTTACAATGCCATAAAATTGTCATAACTTGGCTTACTTCACCTAACTGTTACTCAGAAAATCTACAAAAATTGCAAATTTCAACACTAGACGGATCTATCGTAGATTGAACTTCTATCTTTCAAATGAACCCTTGTTTGTGATGATACGTTCATATTTAGTACCAATTTTGATCCCTCTACGAGAGCTGGTTCCCTATTGCCGGATTTGTTCGACACACTAAATCTGTATGAATCTATCCTTTTCTCACAGACAGCTACATTCGGGCCTTAAGGCTGTACACTTGTTGACTGCAATATTGCTGCAATAGAATCAGAATTCATGATTCTGGCTATATCGCTCAAAATATAAATCTGAAATTTACTATGAGTAATAACATAGCATTACTTAATCGAAAAATTCATATAATGTATTGTTGCGACAACAATTAGAGAAAATAAGAATTTATTTATGCATTTTAATATTTCAAATTATGGCCTTATTAATGCATATTTATTAATTTTGTTTTAAATAGTCGATTCCTTGCATTGATCGTAAGAGTGCTATGAAAATATTTTTTGTCAAAAAAATTTCACATTTGAGAAAAAAAATAGTAAAAAATCGGCCAAATAGACTATTTTTACTAATTTATTACTAAAAGACTATTAGGTTTTTCAAAAATATAATTTCATAGCACTCTAGGGTCATCTTTTAACTATCTATATATAAAATATGAACAGTGTAGGTGTACTAACAAGAGCTCAGTTTGTAATATAGCAAGGTCCCTTTTTCACTATATTTTTGGCACAAGTGTAGCGCCTTAATAATGAGTCATTACGGATAGAAAAAATTAAAAAATTACAAAAAAAAAATTCAAAGTATCTTAAGAAAACATATTTCGTGCCTTTGATTGATAATCATTTTCTTAAAATAATTTATTTAAAGTTATATAATGAGTAAAATTATCTCATTTTATTTACCAGTAAAAATGTACCGTGTACTGCCATTGCCTCTAATTTTTGGTATATCTAAAAAATTATGTTTTACTTACTCGTACTGTCGTACTAATCAGCATAGCATATAAAACTTATATTCTACAATCTGTGTGCGATTATTAACTCATTGTTGTAGCGAAAAGTGGGTTGTGTAGGTACTTCACAAGAGTAAATTTTTGTGTAGTCTTTAATTTGAGTTATCAGAATCACAGTCAGTTACGAAATGCATTTGCCTATCCACCCTGTACAACGAATGTTTTATTTTCATGGATTCATATTTGTCGTGATTATCTGTTTTTGCAAGCAGCATAAAATGAAATAAAAGTGAAAAATTCCATATTGGTGTATGGAACTCTTTAAAAATCATCAATTACTTCACGGCACAATGCGTCCATAAAATTACGTGATTCAAAAATTCGATTCAGTCAAAACGCAAATGGAAACAAAATTAGAGAGAGAGAAAAAACAATTGCAGGAAATTCCCAACGCAGAAACATATTTCAATCGGCGCACTAATTAAATTTCAGCACTGAAATACTGAAATCAATTCCAGTTTTATATTTCCTCTTGGCTGCAATTCAAGTCAATCCGGAATATGCTAATTGGCCGCCGTAATATCTCTGGTATGAACCAAACCGCGAGTCGCCGCCGCGCGCTGCGCACTATATATTGCAAAAAAACATCCCCGGATAATTTGATAATTTCGCCTTTCGCGGGGATTGAAAAGTAATATTCTAAAAAGAATTTTAATATTCTGTCGCCGGAGGAAAGAGATTGCGCTGCGCGAACTGATTGAATTATTAATCGAATATTGGGCGAGTTCAGTGCGTTATAATACTAATCCAATAACGCGCAATGCAGAGCCGTCTTAAAACTCAATAGAGCTCTTGATAATAATTCACTGCACTGCATTATATTGGACTTCATGATATTGCTTATCTATCGAAGTTATGTCCGAAAGATGCATGAGATTTTTACTTTACTGATTGTAATGTGACTTAATTTGGTGTGGACCACTGTAGTGTAAACTCTTCCTTAAGTCTTGTTCACACATGGACTCTTTATGGGTTCTTTCACTGTTTGTAATTGATGCAATCAATAAATTACAAAAATTTATTTTCCAAGACTCATTGAAAATTTTGAAGGTCAATTCCGGTTAATTCACATCATGATTCTTTTTTCAGGAGGCATGAAATAGTCGTCAAAGAATCGTTGTGTGAACAAGGCTTTACAAACAACAATCGTGTGATTCGCGTGATTGTCAAGTTAATTATTGTATCCCAACTTGAATGGTGCCGTGCCGGGAATAGATACTGAAGACGGCCGTAAAAATTTCTGATATATTTGATTTTTGGTTCTAGGAAAATGCGCACAGGAAAATTGCACACAGCAAAATCCGCACAGACATAATTGCGTACAGGAAAAATACACACCCACAGACAATTGCGGACAAGTAGTGTTTATAACAGAACTAAATCACTAAATGAAGAACCCATGCAGTAGGTACCATTATTCAGTCTAACCCTACATGGTTTTGGTAAAAACTCTGATAAAAATAATTGCAAAATGCGCTTATAGCGGGTTTGGCAAAAATTGTCCTTGATAAATACTTATACGTAATAATAATTAGGTATAGTATATTATAGATCAGGTCACAACGTATAATATATGACAGGAGTGGACACTAGGGAGGATGAAGTGTGGCCTTTCTGTTAACCTTTTAGAGAGAGAGACAGACAATACGGGCCAACTCGAACCATGCATTCTATGACGATAAACAACGGGAAGTAACGATGGTAATGCGAGGTCTTTCTCTCTCGCACAGGGTAAACGAAATGCCACGAATCTACACTATTGTTAAGATACGGAGTGTCTACTCCTGTGTTTATATTACACTTCGTGGTATAGGTGTATCTCACTAAAACTTAATAGTAGTTTAATGTGAATATCTCGGTATAACGATCACTAGTGACTTACAAGATTGACTACTAAAAATTCAATACCTACACTCTACACACAATAATATCATCCGAATATAATATAGAGAGCAAGAGAAGGAAAATTTACGAAAACAATGGATATTCAACAATAGAAATAGATATTGGGAGAGCCAGGGGACATAATATGACAGAAACAATAAGACAAAGAAGCATAGAAATTCAGAATCAGTGGAGAACAAATAAATTAGAAACATCCAGATACAACCCCAAGTATAAAGAAATAAGAACCATCGGAATACCACGCTACCTGAAAATTAGAAAAATAGCAAGATACAGATGTGGGAACGAAGAGAAAGCCAACGAGTACTGGAAGAGTGATGAAGAAAGAAGTTGCAGACTATGCGGGGAAGACTGGGAAACATTAGAACATCTTTTTATGACTGTAGGGAACTAAAGGAAGAAGAAAAAAGCAGGGAGGATGTACTGGACGACTCGGGAGGTGGACTATGCTGGATGAAAACAGTAGAAGAAAGGAGAAAAACCCTGAAATGAATTAAATCAAATCAACAATTTATTGTATTATTTATTTATTATTTATTATATATATATATATATATATATATATATATATATATATATATATATATATATATATATTATTTTTACAAATTAAGGGAAGCAAATGTATAGATTTAAGCCGAAAGGCAAAATAAAGATATTTACTACTACTACTATAATATAGATACGGATACGGAGTGTCAACTACTGTGTTTATTATATTATACCTTGTGGTATAGGTACATCTAACTAAACTTAATGTGAATATCTCGGTATACAGGGTGTTTCTGTACTTATGGATCAAACTTAAAGGGTATATGTAACACGTTCTACTGATAACGGAACAAAAAGAATTTTTCAAAAATTCGTAAAATTAAGGATGGTTTACTTAAAGAAAACATGTTGAGTGCCACTGGTTTCATTACTGTGAAAGAAACAGAATAATTGAAATTAAATTACTACTACTACTAAAAAATTGCATTTCGTAATGTAACAACATAAATGCATAATAATAATAATCTTTCACAGTAATAAAACCAGTGGCACTCAACATGTTTTCTTTAAGTAAACCACCCTTAATTTTGGTAAATTTGAAAAATTAATTTTGTTCCTTTATTTTTTTTGTAAACCCTATGCAAGAGGCCTTTGTTACTAGTCGGCGTTCGACAGCTTTGTGATTGCCAAGTAAATTGTATCCCAAATTGGAATGATGACTGGAGAAGATACCGGTTCAAGTCAGAACTGGACCTTGACCTATTCAAATAAGTACTGTTCTTTATTTATACTATAATTACTTAATGTTCAAAATAGCAAATACTGCCTGAGGTCCGTGAGGTTTAATGAGACTAAAACCTCCCCCTACAGAGAGCTCTGATTCTTCCCACGTTTCAAAACCCCTTCCATCTTCACAACTGCCTTATTTTCTGTTTCGCGGTTAAAGACAACGACGTTTTGTCGATTATCTACATATTTCCGTTTGTGGAGAATATTTCCGCTTGGGGTTTGTTCCTTTGTATTATGGAAATGAGGTTGCGTGATTTTAATGAAACTAAATAAGTTCAGTAATTTGATTTAGTTTCCCAAATTAGGAAATTGGTCATCAAGAGAGAAAATTGGATTGTCGTTAGTGAAACAGAAGTTTGATATTCAATTTATAGTTAGATAACAAAAATAGGCATAGAGAGAGTTTAATAGTTTGAATAACTTGGGAAATAATTCTAGTTTCAAAAATAATCTATAAACATGCATAAACAAAAAGTTATTCTTTTGATCGTTATAATAAGCAGTAAATTTACCTACTTATTTATAGGTAATAAAAATCTTAAAATCGGCAATGGCAATTGACAGTGAAACCCTATAGTAACTTTATTTACTGTATAACTACACAAAACGACATTTCAAGTGACACTGTTTTAAGAAGAATACAATCATAAACAATCAGAATCTGACCAGAACTCACTTCTTTTGCGCCATTCTATGTCCTCATACAATCAAACAGGGAAGCGTACAGCGCAAGGTTTCTTTGGATGTTACGGCATAATTTCATTGATGCACCTTATTTACTCTCGTGTATCCAGGCATCGTGTATCGTGGTATCCAGGATTTCCAGAACCTTTTATCTACCAACGGATCAACGGATCATTCTGAGATCATACGTCGCTCTCCAATCCATGCCATGTGTCGCAATGCAGAGATTCTATTTGATGATATATAAAATTATGTTATTTATATTTTGTTTGCATGTTTACAATAATTAATTATTTTTGATGTTTTGTAATTTTGTCCTGTAATTGGACTATTCTGTTGGACAATAAATGTATTATTATTATTTGTATTACTACTACCATTGATTCATTATAAGCTATATTAAGCTTGCAGGCTGTAAGTTAATAGAACCGGTGGACTTCCGGCTTGTTACGTTATGGAACTAATATTTTGATAACCACAGAAATTATGAAGTTTAAGAATGCAACTACTAAGATATTGCAAAAGTGCATTTCACAATTCTGATAATAATTCAAAAATTTTGATCGTCAGTTAGAAACTATCAATTTAGTTTCTTTTCAAAAGAAATTATTCAAATTTGCTGAATTCAGACATGACAACAAAGAAATTTATTAATCAGCAAGCATTCTTCCACATCTTTTACAAAAAGATACATTTCTTTATTTCCTGTTTCCGGCAGCATCTGCATAACAATCGCTGACGTAGGCGCCATCGGGCATGAGCCACCAGCATCAAGCATTCGGACTGTGGTCAACTCATTTGTCAGATCGCTTCTCCGCCGACGCCACCGTCGCCGTCGCCGTCGCTGGCCGGATGACGTGCAATCTCGTCCGAAGTGAACTCGTACCAGGTCCATAAGAAGTGTGCATTCTTAATTGTCGCACCACCATCGTACATACATGAAACTTTCGTTTCAAAAATTAAGAACTCAGATAAGGTGATATTTTAAGGATTAAGATTACCTGTGCACGTATAAATAATAGGGTGTCGTCAAATCCGATAGAAATATTGCTATTAGTATATGAGACGAATAAACAATCAAAATACGCGGTATTTGAAGAGTTACTTTGGTTGAGGATTAAAGATTTCTGCTGTGGCCATAACAAGACTGCCAATTTTTTTTTAAAACTTTTAATATTGTTATTTCTTCCAATGTCAATTTGCTTTTGCACCTGAAAAAACTTTAAATTTGAGGACCCATTGGCTCCTACGACACTACGACTACATACGATGATGATAACCATTCCTATTGCGCATGACGGGTACAAGTTACCGCACAGACCGAGTTGGGGAAAAAGTACTCACCGAGAGTACTTCAGATCGTTCCGAAACTGTTTTATTACGCATTGAACTACACACTGCAATTTAGAACAGCTAGAGTATACTTTTACTCCCTTGAAATTCAAAGCGACAACGAGGTGATTCTTGCTTGCTACCCAGGACTACATTTAAGGCAATCAAATGTTCAGCTTGAAGCATCCGAGTGCAATTTAATTGCAAGATGTTTTACAATAATTGTATAACAAGATGGCCTTAGCATCTGTTATACTTTGGATTATTATTATCTTAATTAATTTTTAGATACAATAGTTCAAAGGGCATCTGCATGCTGCATCCCTCCGTATCTTTGAGCCAGACGGACCGTATGATTTTTGGACGTCTGCAGTTGTTCTTCGTTGGCCGGGCTAAAGATAAGTTCAATATGTAGCCGTGTTACGGACATTTACGCTTTTTTTAGTATAAATTCGTATTTAAGTTAGTTGAAACGATAAGTTTTTTTATTATTGTTTGTATTCGTGTTTATTTGGAATTTTGTATTTTTATTAAAAGCCAAATATTTTAAAGTGTGTGCATAATGACGCAACGCTCCCTAAACAACCCCTTCTAAATCGACCACGACTGGTTTATCCCTTTTCACTTTAGTAAACTTCCTTTCGTTTTCATCCTACCCCATATTTTACCCCTATATTGCTACAATTTAACGACAATTTCAAGAACTTTTGAAAAAAAAACTATTCCTTCCCTTGGTCATTATGTGTGTTAATTATTTGTTCTTCTTAAAACTAGCTCTAGCAAAACTTTTAATTTGATACCATAATACTAGGATAGGATTAAAACATTGTACCTATTGTATTAGAATTTCGGGATTTGAACCTCACGGGTTTGTATCCCTAGGGTGACTTGGTAGCGCATACACAGTATTAATTGTTTACTTATACTTTGCCACGGCGTTTTTTTTTACTTTACTACCATGTATGTTGCCCAGTCAACCCGGCGCAAGCCTTTGTTCAGCCTTTAGCCGGTGCCCGATAGCTAGAGGTTGCCAAGTTAATTAGATCCCAACTTGGAATGGTAACGGGAGTAGGTACCGATCAAAATCAGACAGAGAATTGCACTAATTACGAATTGGAGCTGGTCCGAGTTGGCTTGGGACGAGACTGCACCCACCGCTGACCGTTGCCGGCGCGCGGCGGCTGAAAACCTCGACAGCTCAATCAATCTCCGCCTCCTCGCGGGTGATTTATAAAATAACGGCGTCGTATGAAGTGGACCCGTCAAAACCGAATTTCGCCAAGTCACCCCCGAAGAGTGGAGATTGTGGAGAATGTTCCGTGCTGCGTTATTGAAAGTGTCACGTCATACAATGAAAATACTTACGAAAAGTCAAAAGGAACGAGGCTCGTTCCATACTGACCCAGTTCAAAGATGCCGGCAAGTGAGGGGTTATATTCATAACTTTCGATGAAATTTGCGTGAAAAGGGTGGTAAAGTTCATATTTACTTTGAAGATTGTGGCATATATTAATTTTTAATACCGATGATTCACAATTTCGTACACGTATTTTAATGGCACAATACAGGATGATTCACAACTCATCACGGAATTCACAATTTTAATTTGCAGGTGTTTTAATCAAACCGTTTGGGTTTCCATATTAGGATTTCATAAATTCTCACTGTACAAGATACATAATTAATTAAAATTGTATTTTATTTCCTTCGTAATTAGTCAGGATTCATAGAAGGATTTTTGTGGATTCTTCCATGCCTCCGAATCATGGAAAAAATTTATTCACTGTTTTGAAGCTATCAATTAATGCGAAATTCGTCTTTTCCATAACTCCTTGAAGATACAATTTAGCGGCGCCGCTATTTGACAGGAAATACTCACCAGGAATATTTTTTTCAAAATTCAGAACCATGAAAGAATCCTCTAAGAATCATTGTATGAACAGCGCCTTTTGTAACTAAAAAGCGAGAACGAATTCGTATAGAATAAGAAAGCCCCATTCACTTTTTTCCGAAGACTTTACAATTCTACAAATTCTAAACGAAAATGCTATCCGAGTAGTCGTGGTCACACTGAGATGTTATGCTTGACATGCATCGTAAAATAATCAAACTGTAATAATTACAAAAGAGCTTTTTTGCACTTCCGGGACTAAAACTGTTCTTTAGTCTTTATTTTTAGGGACTAAGGTTCTTAATTTGATCCCAAGGGATTATTTCTCATATTTAATCCCGTTGTCAAGGAATTGAATTAATTAATCCCGTTGTCAAGTAAATACGTGCTATTTGTTACAGAGTATCTATGGTAACAATATAAATATTTGTCATAAAATTTACTGTCAAAATTACAAAATGTGTATTCTTTTACACTATTTTGCATTCGTTTGAGGATGAAGTGCAAAAAATAGCGTATATACCACAGGACTAAAGTACCTTTAATCCCTCAGGTGATTATTTCTCTCACCTTCTTCTCGTGAAATAAACTTCACCCTCAGGATTAAATCATGCACTTTAGTCCCTCAATATATAATATACTATTTATTTCGCCGCATAAATTTCTGTTTGTATTGTAACCTTGTTACCTAGCAATTTGAAAATAAAAAATCTTTAATAAAATTTTAAAACAATTTTTCGAGTCAAATTGCTGTCAGAATGTGAAACAAAAATTTATTCGGAGGAAATAAAATGCTCGAGTGTAATTCAACGAGATAATTTAACGACGCCTTTGGTTCTTCTTCACAAATATTCCCAAAATCTAATCATTTTACTGACAAATATTAGAAATATGAAGCAAATGACATTTTATTGTTTTGTTTATTGCTTGGTTGCTAAGAAAATGGTAAATAAGTTTTTATCACTTGCAAAAAGTTACCTTCCTTTTTATCCGCTGTCAAAGCAATATTCCGCAATATTGAATTCGCATACGATCTCGCTTTCTAGTTACAAAACAGAGGCTCAGGTAGGGCATTACTCTATATTATATAAGTCCAATTATTCTCAAATCTTTTTATTAACTGCTTATTTCTTCTACTACTGATACACTTCTTTGTGTCCATCCCATGTAGTGTATTACAATGGCCGATCCCCGCTCCCGCCCCAATCTTCTTTCTTGTTGCTATTCTGCGGCAATTGACGTGTTGATGAATTCTTTCCCCTCGTCGCAGCTCATTGCACGTGGTGTTGGCAACACCAGCTCCAACACCGCGTGGAGTGAAGCAGCGGAGGAGTGGATTATCACTGACTGCCCCGCTGATTGACAAACACTAACACCGCAGATCGGATAAGAACACAGGGGATGTCTACTGGATACCGGACTATCAGAGATATGAATCAGGGGTGGAATCGGAGTATTTGACCAAGTAGTGCGTAGTCAATAATCACTAGGATAATTTATGTTACTTGATTAGCTACAATCAGGGAAAAGTAGGTTATCCTATGCCAGGAGTAATAAAACCGAGCGTAGTACAAATACCTACCTGTCAATAAACAGTAGTAGAGGAAATAAGCAGTTAATAAAAAGATTTGAGAATAATTGGTAAATAATATAGATTAATGCCCTAAGCATATTTTGTAATTAGAAATCAAAAACAAATGCGAATTCAATATGGCGGAATATGGATCACCGATAATTCCACTACGATGATATTATGATACATTATTATTATGTCTGCAAGAAACTACTTTCTTCTAAGGCTACCTGGTTCATAACTATTTTATTTTATTTAACAGGATTATATCTAAATTGAAAAATGGTTGATTTGACGTTTATGGAGTCCAACCATGAAATGTTTTAGGTTAAAAATATGAACTAGTTTTGCCTGATTTCGTTTTTTCTCTTAAACCTAATATAATGTAAAATTATTGTTTCTTGGTCTGAAAGAACTGTCTTCAATACACTATGTCATCGGTAGCCAGTAGAATATTATAATCTGCAACAAGTAGGTACGGTATGAAATATATTCCGCTCGAATGAAAAGTTTGTTACACGAGCCGTGGGCGAGTGTCAGGGTTCCACGAAAGCGGAATAGTCATTCCAAATGAGTTGCAGTCTACTATTATCTGTATGACTATCAATTGTGTTCCGCTTAATAAAACATAACCTAAAATTATGATAAAGTACTATATTAATGAATTATTTATTTATAAATGTATTTTAAAACTATCAAAAATTGAAACCATTCCATAACAAGTGATAGAATCTAAATGTAACCACATAATTTAAGGTGTATTAATCAAATAAATTGCGCGAAAGAATGATAATATTGTATAACAGCCGTATAGAAAAATTCAGTTTTTCGCTAACGGTTCACAATAGTATATTACATACCGAGCGGGGAAATGGTTCATTACAGCCGAGCGTTTCATTAGATGACTGAGGTGCTTGCACCGAAGTCATCTATGAACGCGAGGCTGGCATGAGCCTTCCCGCGAGGTATGTATACTATTTTATTCACAATCCAATTGGTTATTGATATGCCCGTTTTAAATATTCATTTTATTCATATTTTATGACAGTTTTATTATAATTTGTTTTGATACTTCAACATAGAGATCTATGAAAAAGTTGCTAGGGTTGCCAGGTAACTTGAAAAAATGTTTATTGATTCTGTCAATAATTAGTTTCTTGCTGCTTTTTATCGAGAATATTAATTATCATGTTGTCTGATTGTGAAGATGGTGAAGACGAAAATATTTCTTTAGAACTGCGAGAAGCTGCAAAAAAAGCTTCTGAGGGTTGGAAGGGATATTTTATTGGTTGAAAAGTGACGTTTACCTAGCTGGAAAACGCTCACTTCCCCGCTAGCCGGGAAGTTTTTTCCGGCTAGCTGGGAAGTAAAGTAAACAATGACTCGCTTCCCAACTGTTTAGAAGGTTGGAAACGCACATATTACCAACCGATTGTGAATAAAATTGTTATTTACTAATTTTATGTGCATGTAACACTCCTCATTGAATAGTATACCTACACTCGTCGTTGCATAGTATTTGACTACACACAGATTCAGAAGTCCCGTGATAAGTTATACTTTATTAAAATAAAGCAATATTGCATGCAGCATTTATTTATATTCCTAAATTTCCTTAATATTCCAATGACAATATCAAGTATGAAATCCTGGTCTCCTGACTCCGTCACTGCCAGTGACAGTGGCACTAGTTGGCGAAGCCTCGACAGGGACCCATCGCTAGCAACTCAATTTCACGGCGGTTAGACACGATGCCGTTTGTGGGCTTGTCCCAGCAATGTCACACAGTCACCATACAACGTACACACTACTCTGTGTACTTGTACTCTGTATACTCTATACTCCCACATAGTGTACAATTCACAACCCACAGTGGGTACTGATACTGACTGCTGCTGTACTAGCTGACCACGGGGAACTACAAGAGATGCATATCATAGAGTTTGTAATGTAGTGGATTGCCATTGCCAAAACTGAAGCAGGTTATTTAAGAAAATATTATAATATAATATGGAAAGTAAGCAGGGGCGGAAATCATTTTTTATGTTGGTAGAACTATTCTAAAATTAATCGAATATTTTAAAATTTACTGTTACAAACGAGATTAAATAATATAGGTACCTACCAAGTAGTGATGTTTCACTGGGAATTTCTCGTGGGAATTCGTTTTTTTTTCGGGAAAATTCTAGAGAATTTCCCTGAATACGTTTCTCGTAAAAAATTGGGAATTTCATTTTGGAAATTTCTGGAAATAGATGGGAAAATTCCCGGAAATAAATAGGAAAATGCCCGGGAATAAGAAGGTAAATTCTCGATAGAGATAATAAACGGAGAAATTTAACGCAGGCGCAGCATTGCCGACATGCTCCAACTTGTCCAGACTTTTTCTTTATTTTTATTGAAATAAAAATTTTGTTGTGCCTCCCAAGGAGAACACAGTTGTAAAACAGATCTTATGACTTATTATATCGTTACAGTAACTTACAATATCTTGAAATTATAAAACTTTCAAGTTATAAACTCTTATAAAACTTGTTCTAGTCATAGAGACTTTTTTGCGGAGTTATTAAAAATAATACACAAATAATAAAAGCAGAATAAGTTGTTACAACGTGTTAAGTACGTCGCATATTTAAGTTATTCAATCGTTTTATATGAAGTTGTTACAACGAGTTAAAACCGTCGCATATTTTAGTTGTTCAATCGTTTTATATGAAGTTGTTAAAACTTTGTAATCACGTCGCCTATTTCAGTTGTACAATCGTTTTATATAAAGTTGTTACAACGTCTTAAGAACGTCGCATATTTTTGTTGCTCAACCGTTTTATATGAAGTTGTTACAACTTTGTAATCACGTCGCATATTTCAGTGATACAGTCGTTTTATATAAAGTTTTGTTTACCTTATATAAACGATATACAAGATGGTTATTCTAACGTTTTAATTTTACCTCTTATATTAGTCACAAAAACGTTCATTAGTTTGAATCTATTACCACGTATCTTTTGTGGTTGTATCGTAGTTTATATGATTATATTATAAAACTTCTCAAAGAAACCATTTTACATAATCTTGTATAACGTCAGTTATTTTCGTTTAACAGTTTGACAATTTAAAGTACAACATTATTGTGATAGTGCTCTGAAAAATACGAGCATATTGAAATGTTTTTTAATAACTGTAAAGTAAAGAAGCAACATATTATATACATCAGATTATTATAGGGAAGTTATAAATGATAATCATGATATTCCATCAACCTCTACTAGTAAAATAATTAAGGAGTATGTAGTAAAGAATTACAAGAAATACGGAATATAACTACTGATCCTAATCAATATGCATCCAATGTAGCTTCACCTGTTTTGTCTGTCAATAAAACTACCAATTTAGAAAGTTACAGTTTAATAGATGAAGACCGAAATGAAGTAAAAAGTGAACATTAAGAAACCGACGATGAATTTATTAATATGAACAAGGAACCACTTCACAAAAAACTAAAATCATGGGCACTAACTCATAAAATAACACACCGATTTATTAGACTTATTACATAATTCTTTAACTAAAAACATAACAGCTAAATTGCCAAGAAACAGCAAACATTATTACAAACTGCAAGAAATGTTAACATAGTACACGCCACGGAAATAAACCTCTTTCTCAAGTATCTAAAAGATTGAGCTAATATTCTAGATTAACATTAACAACATCACCAGAATTAAAATATCCATTTACTAAAAAAGATAATAAATTTCTTAGTCACGATCTTCCAGAGTGTAGATAAGTATTTTATAATTTACATGTAAAAGACGGATTAATATTGAAGAATGACAATTCTAATAAATGGTTCTTATCCCATGAAAATTTTATTTTCAAAACAAAGTTAAACATATACGGACAAAGTTTGAAAGAAAAGCATGATTTCTTTGACAAGCCATTTAAATCATAACGTAAACACACTTCTCTACCGTTGTAACTGCGTCTTTATTTGAAGATGTGAGAGTTGTAGTAACTACTGTAAAACTATTGTATAACTCCAATATGTTTTCAGTTTCATTATAGTTTTATTAAAGTTGTAAAAACACCTCTAAAACTTGTTAACAATAGTATGTATTATAGTATCAATTTTGACTTATTGTAGTTTGCCTATGTTCAGATACGTTTCTTATAAATAATTGTATATATTCACATTCGGTCAGTCATATTATATATTATACAACGTCAAAATAACTTTAATATCATATTTCTAAAGGAGCCATTTTCTCATACAAATTATTAACACTGTATGTCAGCCATTGTTAAGAAATATCACTTTTTCTGTTATTTTGTTGTAATTTTCTTTAGAAATTAGTGTTTTATATATTTTTTCTGCTACTGAAAATGAATAGATTTTAATTGAAATATTTACATAATTTTTAGTGCATTTTTTAATTTTTCGTAATATTAATCTCTTAAAACAAATTTCTAATAATAACTAATTTTATTAAGGCCCCTCAGTTTTATTTCGAGTAGAACAACCACTTCTGCCAGTAAAATTTATTTTGTTCATAAATTTCGAAGTATATCAAATATATCTGTCATATTTCTGTTTAGGTACCTAATCTGTAACTAACGATTCAATATTAAAGTTCGACATGACAAGTCTCCTGGGTCTTTATAAAGTGTCCGATACATGACCAATATATAACTTCAACCGAATAACATGTTTAACTTTATTACATATTATATTATACAAACTATTAAGAATATTTTAAAGACGACAATGAAACTTTGATAAATAAGATTTTGTGAAGTTGTAATACAGGACAATAAAACCAATTTATGTAAGTAGTTTAATGGTTGTATAGTAGGTAGTAAAACCAATATATGTAAGTTGTTTATTGGTTACAACAAGGGTTGTATAATAGGTAATAAAACCAATATATGTAAGTTGTATATTAGACATAAAAATGGTTGGAGAATAGTATATGTAACTATGTAATATGGATGTATAGATTCCCCAGGATATAGCTATTAACGTTGTATCAACGTTAAATTCTACTATTTGAAGTTATATAATTGATATATAAGAAGTTACAAAGTTTTAAGTAAAGTTTGACAAACGTATATGTGACTGTTTTAAGACTAGATTGTTCTCCTTGGGTTTGATTTTTATGAGGAAATTTATCGTAAATTTTTTCATAGGAATTCCCCGGAAAATTTTCCCAGAAATTACTCAAAAAATTCTCCAAAAAATTTTCGGAAATATTCGTTCCTGGGAATTTATCCATCACTACTACCAAGGTATTCTTACATGTTTAAAGTTGAAATATTTTGTCTTTTGTGATGTACACGGTAATGCTAATGTGGGAAAAAATTACCCTCTTTATGATTTTGAATTTTAAAATAATTCGATTGCGGCGCGTTACTTTTTTAAATTTCTTAAATTTTGCTACGGTTGTTGTTGGTATTGGGAAGGGGTGTACCCAAAATCCAGCTTACAACTAAATTTTTCCTCTAAGAAATCTAATTTGACTGTATTAAAGTGTTAGTATCAAATACTTTAGAAGAAACAATACAAAGTGCGAGACGTTTTTATTCCTGAATTCCTCAAAGTAGTCAATTGATCAAAAATGTCAAAAATGACATTTATTTAATGGTGAAGATATCAAAATCACAATTTCTGTTCGGCTCTGTATTGCCCACATCAATTTTTGTGCATTAAAATTTAAAACACAAATCCCAAGTAACCATCTACATCATCTTTAGTCGCTTGAACCATCCACCCTACAAGATCTACACCAGCGTCGCGACGTCACGGACCGTCACAGGGCGTCGTGTCACTGCGGTCAGCCTCACAGCGCCGCCGCCACTTATGAACTGAGTGAGGTCACGTTCATTAGCCGGTCCTGTGTCCCGTGTCCCATCCAGGCCTGCACAAGCCTCAAAGGCAACAAGACTCGGTTTTGTAATTGGATAGTTAGTGGGCTTCATTTCACTTCCCGCTGCACACAAATCATACCATTGCCAATTATTCCAATACGATCGGGACAATGTTACTGCGTTACCAGTTACGGATAGTTGAGGTTATGGTTACTAAAGAATCATTTGATTTGAATGTGTGGAATTTGTAGTCAAAGGGAGATTGAGATTAGTTTTGTGTCATTTAAAAGATGCAATGTTTTTGCATAGTTTTCAACCTCCAGCCTCATATTATAAAGAAAAGGAGGTATCTATTCTAATGGGCAAACATTTGAGTGTTTTTAAGTTATGATAGCGACAGTTGACATCCTTATATCTTATATTATTCGAAACTAATAAAATTTATTTGTCATCATTGATAATAAACATGCAACCACCGGCATATTGCTCGATCGCGCACATAGATGGACTGTCTATTTATAAAAAACATCTTAGAGGCAAATATGAATGTTTTTAGGAATTTTACTAATTTAAAGTATGACATAGATTCTAATCTAAAGTCAGGGATAATTTCGGACTAAACTATTTATTGTTTTAACTAATTATCTGACAGAGAGATATGAAAATATCTAATTATTTTTGTTAAAATCAATCATAAATTTTAAAATTTCTATAATTTGTTATCAGTTCTGTTATACTTACAGTGAGTTTATTTTAACGTGAAACATGGGATTTTTCATATTCATGTTTACGACTTTGACAGCAATGTATTAGAACGTTCTTTTCAAAATGAAACGTAGGGAATCAATTTTACTGTATTATTCTTGAACAATATAAAATATTTAGGCAGATGCAATAGTTCCAAGGAATGCTTTCAATACAAAATTTTAATTGTTCAAAGTATAAATCGTATTTTCAGGAATCAACAGTGTGACATCTATTTAAAAATTCAAATTTATTCCCTATGTTTCATTTTAATAAGAACACTCTAATACATTGCTGTCAAATTCGTATCCACGAATATGATAAATCCCATGTTTCACGTTAAAATAAACTCACTGTATTATTTTTACTGTATCATCGAATGTTTGCTCACTTTATACATCAATTCTATCCTTCCCTAATTAATGCGTTATCTATTCCAGGTATAAGCATAATAAATCCTACACCTACAAGTATTATCTTGGTAGTCCTAGTAAACCACCTTTCACCATCCTGAAGTTATCTACGTACACAATACACACTGAGACAGTCTCTGGGTCTGTAGCTGTAAGGACCGGCCAAGGACTCGCGCGTCTCCGGAGATTTCCATATCTAAACTTTCATTCACATTTATCACCTCCGTTCACTTAATATCCATAAACACGAATGTGTTTGTCTCTCCCGGGAAATTGTCGCATTACACCGCCACGACCGTCGAATCTCACAACAAACAATCATTTTCTCTGCTGTTTTGTTTTTGTCAACTCGTGTGTAGTGTAATTCAATCGAATAAAATGCCACTGTTTATGTACTCGTAATTGCTGTTGGTTTATTTTGTTTGAATTAAAGTTGTGGAGAATTTTTGGCTTGAAATTGCGTTTATATTTACAGATACATATTTTGTTTAGTTTATGTTGATTATTGTGAAAATAATATGATTTCATTTATAAATTTAGTAATAAATTGTTGATTGCTTTAATACTGTCTGTAAAATTAAACAATGTATAGTGTTGTAAACGTTATAACGAATACCCTCCGGTGAAGTGTTGAAAGAAATATGTATGTTTTTCCACGACCATAACGAAACTAACAGTTTCCATACCGTTACCTATAGCAACGAAAATAATCAATAGCATACAACTGTTCAACCCGTGCGTTACGTTAACGCACGTTTTTAATTTCTGTTCCACCTTTTAGTAGGCGTGTGTTGTCTTTCTGACATTTGATAATTTTTCCTGTCATTAAGTATTTCGCGATAAATTGCATTATTCCACAAACATGTTTAATATTTATGGAAAAGGAAAGTGTCCATTGAATGCTCGTGATATTTCCTCGGCAAGCCTCGTGTGTCAACATTCTCACTTATTCCTTATTCGATACAATTCGCTTTCTTCATTCGTTATGTAATATAACCTCATTTCAGTTACGAAAACAGCAATGATATCTTTGAATCTAATTGATCGAGACGAGAGGTGGATTTACATTAGCGAACATTGGAGAGACCCGCGTTCATATTTATGTTTACTATTTCAAGTGTTCATAACCTGAAAATAGTAAAATTACGTGCGTTTCTTTATTCTATAGATGACAGCTTATATTCACAAGATTAACTTCTTTAAGTTCACTCCAAGGTTTGAAGTAATAAAATATGTGAGTGTAAAACGGGCTGCATTCGCAGTGCCATCTGCTATTTTCTTAACTGAAATAGACTGTAGTACCTACTATTTATCTTCCCCGTTCATATTAATTGCGGAACATGACTATTATTTTATAATAATATTACTTATTACATATAACGTGTACGGAAAGTGAATTATATCATGTGAGCGAATATTCCCGAGTTCGGAAAACTTACAAGCATTTTCCATAAACACTATGTAGCGAGTTATGTACTCTATTTTTCCACGACCATTAATATTAGACATTTTATACTATTCATCAATTGAAGTAAATGTCAACTATCACTGTCATCATTTAAATTTTATGTAGAAATAAATATATCACGACCGGATTATAAAAATAAAAATTTTAATTAGTGAGACTATTTTGTTATTTACGTAATAATCTACGAGACACTATGACAGATGACAGAGAGTGGATCTCAAGAGAAATAGGTACATTGCAATATCGTTTAAACAAAATTACATACCAACGCCCATACGACACAACCAAAAAAACTTTATTTCCAATTGAGCGCAATATTTGCAAGTAAACAGTAAACTGTATCCACATTGGATCGTTATTTGCGGATTAAAATTGCATTTCACGTTGTACAGCACGAGAAACGGGGACCCGTTGCTGAAACGAACTCCATACTCCAGTCTCTAGTCGTTTTAGACTAGAAACTAAAGGCGAGTGTAACAAGAACAACACAAAAACAAATACACACTCGCTAAACACTAGCATTTTCCATTGAGAAGGCACAATGTCGTTCTAAGAACATAACCATTTCAGCATCATTGTGCTTTTAAGTGTAGATGCAGTGTTTGTGCAGTATTATGTGCTAAGCGCAAGGAAGCGACATGAAGATAACTTTCGCCATTTTATTTCAAGATGGCGGACACAAATTGACATCAATATTTTTAATCAGATAGACATAAACTTCAATCGTTTAGCTGATTTTCATTTTAAGACAGCGAAGAAAGCAGTAAATATTATAACCTATCAAATGTTCTTTGGTTCATGTTATATTTCATACGGTATTGTTTTCCAGGGTTACTGGAGTGATTTTAATAATGCTGTAAATAAATTATTAGTATTAGGTACGGTATTAGATTCATTTCGATATTGTATTACCACTTATCACCGCGTTGTTTTATAAATAATTGCTGTTCTTATTTTTTTTAAGTAAGGAAATATAAAACCAAATCTTCATTTAAAAATTCAAAATAGCACCTATAAAATAAAACGTTGTACGTCATACATATCCATTCATACATTTTTACTGTACCCGTTTTATTTTGATCTGGTGTCTTCGGCGATTTTGAGGAAATTATTATCAGGAGTAATATACCTAGTGCTATTATCATCGGTAATAGTAGGATTTAGTCAATGAAAATTGACTGAGTGCGCAGCAGAAGTTAAATTTTTTGAAAACCTAACGAATGCTATGATCTATGATTAATCATAGCCCGAGTTATATTTGGCGAGAATATAATAATGAATGAGTTCAAATGTTGGGTTATGTTTCTTCAAAATCTGTCAAAACCGTTTTAAACTCTATTTACTTTTCTCAATTTTGCGTTTTCTTCTCTATTGTTTCTATCTTGATACATTTTTGACAAACAGCAACTTCTGATTTAGAAATTGACAGTTCTTAACTGATAAACAAAAATAGTTGATATTTGATTTGATAGCCTCTTACTATCTTATTTCAGCCAATTAAATTAGTCAAATATGTAGGTACCACGTGATACATGAATATTATACATTCGTATTTATACCAGAAAAGCTTAATCTCCGTATTTAAAATGTAAAGTAAAGTGTTTAATATTATATGTAAACTAAAATGTAAATTATAATGAGGAGCAAAATTAATAATAGGACATCAAAAGACCATTTGCACACAAACAAGTACAATATATGGTTTTAATTTTCACTGGTTAAATTCCAGTAGACTAAGGGTTTGTTTATAAGTAGTAATTTAAAGACTATTGTAATCGTTTTGACTGAATTTTATATTTACAGTGTGATGCTAAATAATTTTAATTAGGTAGCTGATCAAATCGAATATTTTGCTGATCCCATAAAATCAAACCATATTTTATTACTTTATAACATAACATACAAGCATTAACCTGAATAATTCACAAAAAGGATTAACATTTGGTATTATTTTCCAAACATTTTCTTATCCAAAATGCAATTTAAAAAATATTGACAGTCCAAACAATCAGGCTTGACCTAAAATTGGGATTACCAACTGCCAACATTGAGCACGAGCAGCATACTAAAGCCTTCTAGTCCGGCTTAAAAATTGCCAAGCTGCCAGGCAACTCTCCGACGTCGAGAGAATAGATTCAGTGTTCATCCCTCAGAGGTATAACACGGCATTAACTGAATTCGACAGAAAAATTGAAAGCTATCCCCAGTTGAAAACAAGCAAAAAGCTCTCGCATCATCGTGCACTCGTGCAAAAATATCAAGTGATCCATGGACGCTCGACGATAAGCCGCCTGCGACCGCTGGTCAAGGATCAAGTGTCCTGCGACTGCAGCACTGACGGCAACGCGTTTACAACTTTCCTATTCGGAATGGAACAAAATTGCTTTCGGTTTAGATAGTTTTTTACTTGTTTCTTTGAAAATTAGTTCGCTGAGAATATTTGTGTTAGGCGTGTTAGTGTAGATGCAAAATTAAATGATGATTGATAATGCTGGTCTATAGAAACTGACGATCCAAATTTAAAATTGCACATAGAGGGCAGTGTTTATATTTTTGTTTAAGATGCTAAGTCAAGCTTGGTGGTTTGATTTTCGAATAAACATCGACCATTGTTCAAAACTTTGATAGAATAAACCGTAATTGACTAGACTAGTCTGCCTAGCAAAGTGTAATATCACAGATAATAAATAGGTTTGTCTGTGGTAATATTTAGGTATTTACTGTATTCAAGAATTAAGGTAGGAGGAGGGAAAGAATTAGTGATGCAACGGATATCCGATTAAAATCCGTTATCGGGCCACATTTTTACTATCCCACCGAATACCGGATAGTACTTTGATATCTGGACTGTACCGGATAATAATTTAAAATATATAAAATAAGTATGAAGTTATATGAAAATTGCTATCAGAATTTCAAAAATTTAAGTTTATTCTCATAAAAACAATAAAATATGAAATTAACTTAAAAAATATAACTAAAAATTTGTAGTTTATAAATTTGTGCATCACCCCCAAACAAGTTTGTTCTTATATATATCCGGTATCCGGCCAATTCACTATCCGTTGCATCACTAGTAAGAATTTTATTTTACATTTTTTTAAATTTGATAATTTATTTCAGTCATATTGTCCACCTTTATTAGATATGCATCAAAATTGAGCAGTTTTCCTAGAAGCTCTTTAATTTTATAAATTTACAGTTTAGAAATTAAAGTATTATATAATTTTATCCTGAAATATACCTACAGAGTGTTTAACAATTTCAGAAAAAAATTAAATGGTAGAAACTGTATGACATACCTACTGATCGTGATCATGAATCAAAATTCGCAAAATAAATTGCACTTTACTTTAAATAACGTACTCATTTTAAGGGCCATTGTTTCAATTAGTTATATGATTAAATTAAGTAAACCTAAAAGTAAGAAAAGTAATCACTTACCGAATGTTGTACTAATAAAAACAAACCAATTAATAATTAATTAACCGTACCTACCTACTAACGTCATTAAGATTGCAATTTATTTTGCGAAATTTGAAAAAAATCACTGATCATTATGTCATAATATCTGCCATGTCTTTTTCTGAAGTAGTAAAATATCCAGTATATTTGTATATTCCATGAAAGCGAATAAAAACCAAATTGATCATAATATTTAAAAAATGAAGCAAGATGTGGTTGTTCATACTCGTATTTTATATCAGTTAATAGGAGTATTATTTTAAGCACACTTTTGATTTATTGTATGGTTTCAGAAATAGTTTCTATGATAATGAAGTTTTAAAATAAATTAGGTAGGTACATACAAGTTTGTTTGTTCGATCTATTATAAATTTTTATACAGTTCATTAATTCTACACTCATGATACTAAATTAAGTGCTAAAAGAAAATACATTAAAAACATAGACTATGTTTGAATTTTCACCATACATTTACACCTAAAAGCAGAAAATCTGATACACTTTTTGTAAAAGTGTATAGCCCGCGGGCTTCCACATCCACAGCTAGATAATTATCACGATACGACGCTATTCTTTTAATGTTTTTCAGTATTTTATTTCCAACATGACCGTCATGTAAAAAAACCTTCATTTGTGTAAATTTAGCTTTGCCATCAAAGAGTCAAAGAACACAAACCATTGGCATCAGATGCAGTACACTGCATACAATTTGCTTCAGGATACGAGCTGCATGCAACAAAATACAAAATCCATCGCATTTTGATCGCTGGATGCGTTTACGAGGTTTAGAGTATTATCGCTGTTTGATGTACAAGTCAAACCTTTGTCATTAAGTTCAATTTTCCGTAAATTTGTTTTCGTAAAGTCATAAACACAAAATAATACAACCTATAACGTCGTAAGAGAAAATTGAAAATTTTTCTTCAACGGTTTCTGATACGTATTTGTTCTTCATAAAATTTTATACTTTATAAAATTGAAGCGAATATAGTCTGTTTCATAATAATAACCGTACATTTAAATTACTTTGTTTATAACAGTGTATGAATGCTGAATGCACACAAAATGGACAGGGTATTTTTATACTTTGTATTACAGATGTATTACAACATGAAATATAGCTAGGTATATAATTTTTAAAAATTAGCAAAATCAAGGGAGGATCGCTCAAAGAGAACATATTTTTTTATCTACGACTACTATGAAAAGTTTATATTTATGCTTTCAAGTGTCAAAGTTGATTGTTACTCAGGACCAAGCAAAAAAACATTTTATTGCGCGTCTCCTATGACAACGTGCATTAAAATATTTTATTGTTTACATAAATAAACGAAAATGACAAAATCAAACAAAGTTTTTGTTTATGTATATGTGTGTGTTACCCGTTACGAGCGTAAAGTGTCTTTGTTCCTTTTGCACTATTGCAGCTCTCGCCTTCGGCTCGCGCTGCAATTACCGTGCACGATTAAGGCGGTTGCACTGTCAAATTATAAATTTTGCTGAACGCTCTGTATTAGTTTAATAAAAAAAAACATTTAAATTATATATCTGAATAAATAAATTGAACACTTTTTGAATTTTGTATTCCAGAAAATTAAATTTAAAATGGATCAACACCAGTCGTCAAAATAGCGAAAAACAACATGCAGTTTTCCCCATAAAATTGGTTTAAACAATAAGATTTTTTAAACAAATAAGACTTTTTTGCTCTCTTTTTACTCTAATGCCACTTTTTAGAATTTTTACGTAGGATTGTATTAAAATACAAATGAAATATTCATAAAATTGGAAATGTTTAGCCATGCACATAAAGAAAAAAAATAAAAAAACTGGCATTAGAGCAAAGAGGGAGAATCCTTAAACTTTTCAAAAATATCTTAGTTAATTCGAAAATTTCAATTCGTACTTCAATTTTAATGGGAAAACTAAATATACTTTTCACCATTTTAACGGATAGAAGCCAACCTCCTTAACAAAGAATCACTTTACGCTTACGCTCTTAATAACTATTAAGTCAATATTACAATGTTAAGGTACATTTACAACCAATTTAAACTATTTTATTTTAATATTGGTTCCAAGTGAACATTGTCCAAATTGCCTAATTCCTAACAATAACATTTGTATTTAAATTTTATTTTTATTAATAATAATGTTCGAAATATAAAGGTGTTTCAGACCACTCGAACCTCCCAAATATCTCGCAAAATACAAAACGAATTGAGAAACAAAAAAAATCGTGTGATATATTTTTATTTTTATCTCAATCCGATTTGTATTTCGCAAGACATTTCGGGGTTACAGGTGGTTTGAAACATCCTATATAATTATGTGTATTTTAATTATATTTTTGACACCGTAAATAATTTAAAAAATTCGTTTTTCAAACTGGGACACCTAATTAACCTAAATATGTCCAGATGTACTTCAATCTTCCATCCTTTCTCTAAAACAAAAACCACCTTGGAAAAAGAAGTCCCCACTGGTGCACAAATACATCAGCAACAAGAGAGGACTTATTTGCCCTTTCGCTAATTAAAAATAGAATTGTGAAGAGATTTTTCAGCAGGCCTAGAAGCAAGTGCAAGGGAGAGACAGTGGCCCAGTGGAAGAAACGCGATGATTTTGAGATTTCACGTTGATTGGACAATATGGTGGATTGTTCCACAGACCAATCATGTTAATTGGAGAGTTCTCCTGAGAGAAATGTTTCTGAGCGAGTTCGCATACACGTGGGGTATGTAGCGACACCCGCTAGGTATATGTGAATATGGTATAGTGTCCTGAGGTATTACAACTATGAAATGTTTACTTATTTTTACGTAGATGAGTGCTTCAAAAATAAAATCTAGCTGCTGAATTCGAAGTGATGCCGTGAGACGAGACGAAACGACAAATACTTAGTCAATTATCAAATTTTCGAAAAGAGATATTGAAATATTTTTGTTTCGGTCATTTTTCAGTTGTGCAATTTCCGTTTTAAAGAACTCGATTCTCGTCTCGTCTCAATTTTGCAAAAAAAAATTGCTGTCATGAAAAGCTAAAAGATAAATCAGGAACTTTTTTACACATTTCTGTAAATTTTGCACACATATCTTGTTTTAAAAATTAAAATATTTATATCAAAACAAAAAAAGCTACGAACAAAATAAATTAAATTTTATTTTGACATTTTCGAAGAAAATAATACCAAATTTTGTTCAAAGTCTTAGTTTCTAGTATTCTCGATTCCTCGAGACGAGAACCCTTTGAAAAGCTAAACGATAAATTGAGAAGCATTTTGCACATTTATGTAGAATTTGCACACAATTCTTTTTTTTTAAATAAAAAAATTTATATCAAAACAAAAGAAGCTACGAACAAAGTAAATTAAATTTTATTTTGACATTTTCGGAGAAAATAATATCAAATTTGAAAAGCTATAAGATAAATTAGGAACTTATTTACACATTTCTATAAAATTTGCACACAATATTCTTGTTTTAAAAATAAAAATATTTATACCAACACAAAAAAAGCTACGAACAAAGTAAATCAAATTATAATTTGACATTTTCGAAGAGAATAATATAAAATTTTGTTCAAAATCTTAGTTTCAAGATTTCTCGATTTCTCGAGAACTATTTCTTGTCTCGTAGTTTTGAATGATCGTCTCATCTCAAAATCCGACACGAGAAATTTGTTGGTTCTCGTGTCGTAATATGGAGACGAGACGAGGATGAGACGAGAAATTTATCATCTCGACGGCATCACTATAAATTCAGCGGGAATTCAGTGTACAAGAAAAAAGATATTCTGACTATAGTAGAGGCATGGCATCAGACGAGGTACGTCATCAAAATAAATGACCTATAAATGGCTATGACGATATATCATAAACAAAAATTTTACATGTAAAATATTCATTTTACGATATTTACTGGTAAACCGGTATACGCTAGTGCTATCTCGCCGTAATTAATTAAAATTCATTACAACTCAAATATTTCACAAAAAATCACCTTTTGATTTGCAGTCATCATAATACCTTGTTCGTATGTAGTCGAGTCAATATACTAATCCACTTCTCGTTTTTTGCGCAGTAAGATGGATCGAAATGGGGTTTTTTGCATTCGCTTCCTAAAATTAAATAGAAACTTTGTAACTACTTGTGATCCGCTTGGGTTTGCAAATTGCATTTGTGCACTGCAAAATGCATTCTGAAAAATGCAGTTTTGCAGGCAGCAGTTTAAAAATTAATAACTTGGCGAATAACGACTGCAATTGCACCAGTGCGGGTTCCCTGGGGTTTTCGAGGTCGTAGAATCCGATTCTGACATTAAATTCAGCCTCACGGGCACCGGACCTGGGCATATACGTCATCCCCTGGAGTTTTCCTGAATTTATTATGCGAACTGAAAGAAAATCGGTATCTGAGGGTTTCTTGGGGCGCTGATCTCGAATCGGCAACCCTCTCCGGGTACCTAGGAGCACCGGACCGGACATATTCGTCATCCTCTGGAGTTTTCAAGACTTCCCGTCATACCGCAAACCTATTTCCCCATATCCAATCGATCTGAAATTTGGTACAGACTCGTTGTGACCAAACATTAACTTTGGCACAAGAAAAAATCGGATGTGGCCAGCAACAGACTTCCCGCCATACCCTATTCTTTTTAACTCTTTCTTGAAACCAAGTTTTTATTATAACTCTTTCTTAGATCCTAGTGTGTTATTCTAGTTTTTGTTTTATATTTTTAATAATATTATCCATAATTCAGTAACTCCAACAATGCATGAGACAAAGAACCTATCCCAGGCTCAAGGCATAAAATATTAGAACATTAATTTATTAAATATCATAAATATTTTTAATATTTTCATATTTTTAATATTTTCATATTTTTAACACGTTCGCTGACAAAACGGTCCTACATCCCGGAACATGACGGTATATGCCGTCGAACTTTGTTTTCGTGATACAAAACGGCAAATGCCGACAAAAATGTATAGAGTATCCATTTAATCTAAGTCTACTGTCCCCGAAGAACACATAAAAATGTATCAACGTTCCAGCATACGATTTTTTTGATTTATTTAACTTTTAAAATTTTTAAAATAAGTAAGTGTGTTTATTAAAGTCCACAATTTTTGCTACAGTCCGCGAACATGGTAAATAATAATTATGCTTCTTATAAGTACATTAGGTACTTTTGGGCAATAGAAGTAATAAGAGCATTAATAACTTTATTGAACTATAATATCACTGACCATAACCTGTAGAAAATATCAATCTAATAGTAGATTATAAAGAATAAAAGATAAAAGCTTTATTTATAACTAGCTGTACCCGGCCACGCATTGCTGTGGCTCATCTGGATAAATGGAAAAAAAAGAAAAGAGAAGGCACGCATTTCTAATATGTTTAATTTCACAATGCCCCGCGTAAGCGAGGCGAATTTCCATGTCCCGCGAAGAGGCTTCTGTAATTCACTGTTTTTAGTATTGCGTGTGTTGCTGTTGCGTTCAGCATGCGATAAGTGAAAAAGTCCTTGTGGTACGTCATGCGGTCGCTTCTACTCAATGATCCAAGTCGGATTACTGAAAAAGCTGGCGCTGCAATATTTTGCAGATACGTGTTAGGTACACTAAATTAATGCTGGGTTGCTACCTAAAACCTGTGAACATTTCAAGTCAATAGTTCAAATCATTTTATTTGCTAATAGGAAACATATGTATTTTGTAATAATTCGTAAATCACAGATAGACAGTTCAATTTTATATTATCTGTTATGATACTTTATTTCAAATTATTTTATTAATGACAGTTTTGTATCATTTTATAATGACAACATATTATTGTTAATAAACTAAATACCTACTCTATTTATTAGTATTATAATTTTAATAATTAAGTTGCATATTCAACAATATGTACAATATTATAAGTCAAAGCCATGTACAATATGGTATTAAAAGCACGTAATTGATATTATTTTGAAAAATTGACAACATTCGCATATAGCATGACATAAGCTGTGCGGTATTGTAACTTTTGTTTCATAAAATGGATTATTTAACTGTTTTTTTTAAATTATTAATTGTTATCTATAGTTCAGTAACTCCAAAAAAAGCATGAGACAAAGAACCTACCTCAGGTTCCAGGCATAAAATATTAATTTATTAAATATAAACCTCTTTCATAGATATTTTTATTATTTTGTTACTTTTAAATAATAATTTTGCTTGTTATACATTTTTAACAAATTGATTTTGGCATAATCAGAGAAGAATCCTACACTATTTGGTATTATTTTCTCTCACACAAGATAGATCACATAATATACTTTTTTAAATTATTATAGGTATATTAAACTTTGAATTTGACTGACTTGTAATAATAAATTTGCTAAGATAAAGTATGCAATGAAAATAGAATTTTAGTAATATATTTCATACACTTCTGCTTCAGATTCTACACAAATTGTTATTTTTCTATGTTTTAGAATGTGCACTAAGACATAAAATTTTCCTGGAAAAGCAACAACAGACATAGAATGAGTTTATATGTGTTTCCTTGTAGCATATGCATCCAATTTGTAAAATCCCTAAAACATAAAATTGAAATGAAATTAATTTTGGCTGATTTATCTATAGTTAAAAATTAAATTTATGTTGTCCAACAAAATTTTTACGATATAACTCATAAACGTCATCATAACATATAGTTAGGCAACTTAACGTCAAATTTAGCTTGGATGTGGACACATTGGACAAAAGCGCCAAATTTTTTTATAAAATACTTACACCTGAAGATTTTAATTTTAGGTAGGATCAACTTTTCCCCACCAACCACACGGCGGTTATTTTGAAAAATGAGCGTTTAAATATCTAAATATCTCAAAAACTGTGTGTTCTAGAATAGATACTTTGTATACAAATTTATAGAGCATATGAAATTCTCTATAGAAAACGTCCCTAACGATTTTCATGTAAGGCGCACAGTTTTCGAGAAAATCGTAAAAATATATTTCAAACATTTCAGATTCTCCCAAAAATATTTTGTGATAGAAGCATTAAAGTTGGTATACATATAGGTACATGGGTCCCCCTCCGCCCCAAGTAAACCACCCCCAGAAGAAGTACAGGGTTGTGTATTGCGTTGCATATCAAATTTTTTATATATATATATATATATATATATATATATATATATATATATATATATATATATATTATTTTGTAAACAATTAATAATACAAGGAAAACTAAAGTCCTCAATAGTTTTGAAAATATTGTAAGTACCTAATAGAAAAATTTTCATAGAATTGATTGCAGGAAACCGGAAGATGATATGTTCATCCATTCAGAAGTTATTATTTTCTCTTAAGGAATATTTTGATGATGATTTGATTGGATATTTAAATAAGACTGAATTGAATTAGTACTTATTGGAATAAAGGTCACCGAGAATCTAATGTTTCTTTGGGAACACACAGTGACCGGATATATCCGCACAGGAAAATTGCGCACTGAAATATCTGCAGACATAAATAATGTGCACAAGAAAATATGTTACAGACACGGACAATTGTAAATTGCGGACAAGTGCGCACGTGACAAATTACGCACAAGTAATTATCAGGAACAATTTTTGCCAAAAGTCAAACCGACCCGAGACTAATATAGATACTGGTTGTTTATATAATTCAGTTATAAACACTTGCAATTTTTATAATTTTTTTTTTCTATGTGCAACTCAAGAATGGCACTGGCAATTATTCGTGTCCGCAATTATCCCTCCTTTATTGTTCGTGTCCGCAATAAATTTTTTTTCTCTGCTAAAATCCGTTTTAGTAGGTAATCATAAATAATTTATTGAGATTTGGTAAATTTTATATTACCTACTATTCCAATTTTCAATAAAAATTATTTCTAAATGTCAAGTTTGTTTACATATTTATGTTTGTTGTATAGTTTTCAAATTTCTGTTGATTAATATTAATATTAATTCAATTAATATAGAAAAAAAGTTGTGTATTCTCCTGATTGAAAGTATTTTTGCAGATTTGGTGTATCTTAGCTTTAATTTGTAAAACGCTACTTTTAGCCCTTGACATACAAATAACTACTGTACCGGTTCAATTGGACATTTTGGTTTAATGCCAGCTGCTTTTAGTACTTCTCTCCAAGAAGACCCAAATAATTGTAGATTACCACAAACGTCATTGCGATCTATATTCACAAAATTCCTCTTCCAACCGCCATCACCCCACTTCTGTATTTCTATATGTAACTAAACATACAAATTTGATAAATAGATATAATATTTCAAATAGTTAAAATAACTTTTCTAAGACCTTGTAGCTTTTATCGAATGGTTCCAGAGCAGTAAAGTTGGCAGCTACTGCGAAATGACTGCGATTGTATTTGTAATAGTTGAGAGATAATATTTGAGGAGGATCTTTATCTGTTTTACATGTTCGTAAATAATTTAATTGTCTTCCAATTTTAGCTCCTGGTTTCTAAAAAATAATTTTCGTTATATTAGATCCGTATTTTTTTGTCAAAAGTTGCTAATAAGCCAGAAAATAATTCATAAAGTTTAAAAAAGTAGGTGCCGCGAAAAACAATGCTGTATGTGACGGTGTGACAAGGACCGATACGTCAACATCATGTCAACATTAACAGAAAATCATAACCAACCTGTTTCGTGCCGTTTTATGAAACAACGTGAGGTTTAATAATTCTTAAAATACTGGTTTAGTTGTTTCCTACGTAGCCATGTGTTTAATAATGAAATCATATTTATTAAGATAGTGAAGTGATTATGCATATCGATTTCGATCAAAAGCAATTCAAAATTTCTTCAATAAACTGTAAGTTTATGAATCTGTAACCCAACTTGACTACGTGAACGTGTCAAATCAAAAATCGAAAAATTAACAGGTGGTCCGTCGTCCATTTCGTAGTCCAAACGACAGAAAACGAACTTACACGAACAAATCTACTCACGGTTTGGTTTCAATGTCGTGTGCGTCACACATGGCGCATTTTAATGCACCTTTCAAAAGAGTTACATTTTAATTTTGATGAAAAGGTAATAAATCTATCAATATTAACAATTATTATCACTTTTCTTTAACTTATATATATATATATATATATATATATATATATATATATATATATATATATATACATATATATGCTGAAAATTGATATACAATAAGTAGGTATTTCTTTAAAAGCCATAGGCTTGGAAAGCTCCAAATACGAAATTAAATAGGTATCTACTATCATCATTTAACTCATGTCAGTTTTTCCATAATACTCGTATTTCTTCACATTGAATGTATGCAGGAAACATGAAAAATTCTATATTGATTTGATCAATTTGCACGTTTTATTATCCTGTAAATTTATTTGTATAATTCTTAAGGGATGTCCTCTGTGTGTACTAAGTGCAAATATATGCAAGTGCAGCAAACAGAAATGTTCGTAGTGCGTAAAACCGTAAATTAAAGTAGGAAATTAATTAAAAAATCTACCACTCACTAACTAAAGCTAACTTGCCTACTAATGTTTATTATTTATAAATTATTATGACTGGTACATTTATTGCAATATGAAAATAATTTTGCTTTGTCCAAATGTTCGTGTGAAAAAATACAATGCAATAATTTTTGTTACCTTTATTACTTATCTAAAAATATCCCTATCGAAAATGGGAATTGGAATTATAATTTATATTTACATAAATAAGAGCATACCAAAATTTATTAAACTTAGATACTTCTAAATTCGAAATACATATTGCTATTTATTAGTTTCAGTCATACTTTTTTGTTTAATAAATATTTAACATACTTACAAAGAAACAATAAATATTTGCAAAGAACGTAAATAAAATGAGCACAAACAATAATTTACTAACTACGTGAAGTAATCTGTTTCCCATCATTATTAAGTCAATATAACATAAATACACACACGAACTGCTCTTTTATACAGATATATTGACATCGAAACAATAAAATGTATAAATCTTGATAAGAATAAGTTGGTTGAGATAGAAAATATTTAAATAATAATAGAATAACATTATATTCGATGTATGTATAAGTGGTTATGTCCCATTATTATTATAATAACCTAATGTGATCTATAATATTTAAATATAGAAATAAACTGTTCCTATTTTACATTATGTAACATAAAATTCAAGCAATAAAAATGTTTAAAGCATAGGCGCTGACTACGTAGGGGCTTTGGGGCTCGAGCCCGCACACGAGCATGCAGCACATGCAAATTTTATTTATTTCTGCACATAAGAAAGTAAAATTACATCTCTGAAAACATCTCCTGAATACATTCCTATTACATGGCTGAGAAAAATATATGTTTTTTTAAATTTTTTATTCTTCTAAAGCCCCCTCACGGATTTTGAAAAGTTGGTGCCTATGGTTTAAAATATAATAAAAGGAATGTGATAAAAGTAACTAAAGTATAATAATGTACAATAGATATGTGCACCAAATGTGTAGTTAAACAAAATTGATAATGATGTTTGATAATATTAAATTACTAATAAATGCTGTCTGGTAATAATGCAGTGACCTTATGGATAATGAACACATGAGACTAAGCAACTGATTGATGTATGAAATAAATAAATAACCAGGAAATCAGTCATTTGTTAAAACTTTATGGCTCTACATCTAACGTTTATCCAATGTAAATTACTTACAGAACAACTTATGTCATACAATGATTAAAACATAGCACAAAGTTCAGTAATTATGTTACATCTCATTTTTGTGATCAGATTTTTATTACAATACCTTTGTCAAGATAAATGAATATTTTTCAATTATGTAAATGAAATGTTTAAAATATGAATTGGGTTGCTCTTCTAATTTTTTTGCATGAAATATTGTGTAAGAATCTACACAATGTAAAAATTCCTGAGAAATCAAGCTAGATTCAGGCCTACCGAATTATTAGTGTAAGTGGCTAATTTAACCAACCAGCGCTAAAAGTTCGCACTTGAAATTGGAATTTTGTGTTTAATTTACCACTTATACTTACTTATAATTGGGTAGGTCTAAATGTAATTTATTAAGTTGGCACCACTTCCTTAGTATAGAGACCTGTAGATTTCCTAACTTTAGTTCTAGTTGTTATATATTTCCCTTGGAGTTTTCCTGAAATTATTGTGCAAGGTAGCAGAAAACCGGCATCCGGGGGTTTCTTGGGGCGCTGATCTCGAATCGGCCATCGGCAACCCTCTCCCGGGTACCTGGGGCACCGGACCTGGGCATATACGTCATCCCCTGGAGTTTTCCTGAATTTATTATACGAACTGAAAGAAAATCGGTATCTGGTGGTTTCTTGGGGCGCTGATCTCGAATCGGCAACCCTCTCCCGAGTGTCTGGGGGCACCGGACCGGGGCATGTACGTCATCCTCTAGAGTTTTCCTGAATTTATCATGCAGGGATGTCTTGGGGCACTTCCTTAGTTTAATTTCATAATGTAATTTCTAAATTTAATTTTAAGCATAAAACTAAAAATCTGAAAATTATGGCGCGTGGTTAAATGAAACCTTAAACTACTTCTTACACCTTTCGTCAACGGTTACTCTTCTCTCTCCGGAAGATCTCCCTCTCATGGTATCAGGCCATGCGCAGTGTAGGGTCTTACTACGGGCTACGTTGTGCCTGTCTGTATAAGAGTGTATCCATATTATCTCACACAAAGGCACCTTTCAAATAAAGACGTATATGTCCAGGTACGATGCTCTCAGGTACCCGGGAGAGGGTTGCCGATTCGAGATCAGCGCCCCCAAGAAACCCCCAGATACCGATTTTCTTTCAGTTCGCATAATAAGTTCAGGAAAACTCCAGGGGATGACGTATATGCCCAGGTCCGGTACCCTAGGTACCCGAGAGAGGGTTGCCGATGGCCGATTCGAGATCAGCGCCCCAAGAAACCCCCGGATTTCGGTTTTCTGCCTCCTTGCACGATAATTTCAGGAAAACTCCAAGGGATGACGTATATGTCCAGGTACGGTGCCCCAGGTACCCGGGAGGCTGAATTTAATGTCAGATTCGGATTCTGCGACCTCGAAAACCCCAGGGGACCCGCACTGGTGCAATTGCAGTCGTTATTCGCCAAGTTATTTATTTTTAAACTGCTGCCTGCAAAACTGCATTTTTCAAAATGCATTTTACAGTGCACAAACGCAATTTGCAAACCCAAGCGGATCACAAGTAGTCACAAAGTTTCTATTTAATTTTAGGAAGCGAATGCAAAAAACCCCTTTTCGATCCATCTTACTGCGCAAAACACGAGAAGTGAGGCCGATTTTAGTAGTATATTGACTCGACTAATGACCAAATCAATGTATCCTGTTATTCACAAAACAAAGTCTCTCAAATCCTCAAATGACCCTTGCCTAGTCCAGCACTCTGTTAAGTTCCGTTTTAAAACCCGCCTAGTCCTCACTGAGGCCCACTATAAACAACTCTAGGCCTCGATCAGTCACGGAGGAGCTCCGTCATACATTACCAGCGCCGGGCTCTGGGTATTTAGCGCTGGGAATTATCTCATCGCGTCAACATGGCGGTCGCCGCCGCGACGCCTTCGCCAGGAACTTCCGTCGGGACGCACAGAAACCGCCCGTGATCGCGCAATAAATAGCGCTGATTTAATCAGAGACCAAACAGAGACAGCAGTGGCGGCGCTTGGGTTAGTGGTCGGTCGAAAGTGTTTAGAAGAGAAAGTTTTGTTCAAAATTAACAGTTTAAATAAGTGACACTTCTAAATTGAGAAAAAGAGGTGTCTAGTTCGCATCGTCCCTAACATATAATCAGGGGGCCCATCGTATCCAGGATAAACAGCTATCATAATCATAACAATGGACAATTCATTCATAGAAACCAACCCAACCAAACTAAGAACCAAAGTCATATAGAAGAACAAGTAATTTCACTAGTCTATTCAACAATGTATTTTTGTCGTCCAATAATTTGTTATGCATTTATCACTACATATATGTCGCAAGGCCTATATCAAACTGGTGATAAATTTATTATGTCATAACTCAAAAATTATATACGCATTTTAAATAGTAGATATTTATCCGAAACACAAAATTAATAAAAAATGAAAATACTTAATATACCTTTTTCATGAACTAAAATAACAAATAATTTTTAAATTTCAAATGTAATCTGACTGAAGCAATTTGAAGTAGGTATATATATTATTTAAATTGATTTTGTTACTATGATGACAATTGATACTTTAGCGCAGGCTGTCGGGGAAATTTGTGAACGACGTTTTATTGGAGAGTAAAATAACTTGTTCTTCTATATGAATTTGCGAAGAACTATAAACGACACAAGTTACCCTCTTATGACCTTATGAGTACGATGCCACCAGTACTGTAGCTGTTAAATTCAATATAAATACGCAGTGTAGAAAATAAAGCAATCTGACTGCATTCCCGATTTTTTACTTCCCACATAAATTATTAATTATTATCCAGTGGACTCTCCAGTCACTTATCTATTTTTGAGTTGTGGTTTCCTATTATTTTTATTATTAGGTTTGATTTTATCAATAATCCAAGCAATCGATTTAAAACAATGATTTTAGTGTCATCCGTTGATGGTGTCACCCGCCGCCGCCACTGGGCAAGCCCTGTGTGCAGCTCAAGCCTTCCAGCGCTCTGTTTACATATCAAATGCTGTAATATTAACCCTGCATGTGTATGTCTGTTTGCCGGGACTCATCTTTGTCCAATCAGGGAGTTGAACCGGCCGCGGGCTGTCCCTTTTGCCAGTGATTCCCAAACAATACCGAGAGTTAATCTCATTTCCGACTACGTAGATTGTAAAATAATTTGCTACATTCAGGCTAGTTTGTAAATATTACAGACATGAGATGTGGAGCTTAGTTTGTATAGTTTCATTAGATTCGACCTGATTCTATATATCTCTGTATAATTTTCATTAATATTAGCGACAGAGTTCTGTTGAATTTATCTTATTAAGCTGAGTTTATCATTTATTGCATAAATAGAAATATACCGAGTTGTCCAAGAGAAGTTGACTTACATAGGTACATACACCACGATGTATAATATATGTATGAACACAGGAGTGAACATTCCGTATCTTAGCAATACTGTAGATTTGTGGCATTTTTGTTTACCCTGTGTAGGAGAGGAAGATTACTACTGGGTGGGTCCGTGCGTTACCATCGTTACCTTTGTTTGAGATGCATTCTTTCTCTGTTTCTCTAAAAGGTATACAGAAAGGCCACACTTCATCCGCCCTAATGTCCATGCACTCCTGTCATTATTATTCTTCGTGGTACATACATTATCTATTTCGCCATGTACCTAACTCAGATTTAGAAGCAACAACCACTGGGCTGAAGTAGCAATAATAATTTTTTTCGGCATTTCTTTACAGCTTCATCTTCCATGAATTTTATTTTTGGATTTTTGTAACCTAGGATCATTTTTCTCTCAGTAATCTAATCCCATTTGCCTATAGTCTGTTTTCAAACAGTAAACAAAACCATAATCGCGTTCAATTTGACATTTTGACTGTCCTGGATGTAAAACCAAAGATGCTCCAGGTGCACAGAAATCATAAGCTTTTTGTTTCAACTCCTAGTTCCTACTTCCCCGGAATCGAGTAAAAATATGGAATTATAGGTGTTTTTCATTAATCTTACAGTTACCTTTTAAATATTTGATAATTTGTTTTTAAATAATTATTCTAAATTTTAATAATAAAAATAATATTATTAGATAATAGTTATTTGTGTATTAACCCATTAAAGCCCATAATTCAAACCATGAGCAATTATAACGAAACTCATACTGTACACTCATTTTAAGCCCCTTAACAGGTTTTAAATGCATTTTCAAATTTTGAATATATTTTGAAGACTTTTTTGAACTGGCAACTTAAGTTGGCACTGGGCATTTACATGTTTTAAATTTAATAAACGAAAATCTCAAAAATTCGATAATTGAAAGCAAAATATGACGGTCTGTGGTTGTAGCAGATCATGTTCAATTCCAGATAGGAACACAATTAAGTTTTACTGCACAAAAATGACTCCTGTGGTGTACTCTCCATAAACAACCATGAGTAGGTACCGGAGTACCGCTACCGAACAGACTGTATAATATGTATATCTATAGTATCGATGACTTACAATATGTGAGGGTACCATACCCTTGTTGAAAAAAGGTGTGATAGATATTTTTTATGTAATTGTACATAGCAAAATTATGTTATTACAATAAAAAATACAGTTAGTATAATAAACGAAAAATAAGAATATTATAATGATCACAAAAAAGGAAAGAAAATACAAAATTGGTACAAATTTCATTTTGCCAAAATATTCTCTTAGTAGGTAAACCAATAAATGAAGATAAATCATAATATAACTTTATAACAAAATTTAAATATGAACTCGTAAGTGCCCAGTGGCAACTTTAGTTGCCAAAGGAATTCCATGTCCAAAAAATATGTAAAATGTAATAAATAATTATATTTTTCGATATTACATGTGAACTTATGCACCTTAATTATCTATATTTAAAGATAATTATATACAAAAAAAATTCCACCACATGTAAAAGTATTATTTTTACAAAGACGCACAATCGCTTTCTCTATCGTGCTCGCACTGACGCAAGAAACGATTCGTCTATCCGACTGTATGTCAACTTTTCCTGTGAACCACTGAAAATAATATTTGCTAAGAATCAACGCATAAGTAGAAAAAATAATTTTGTTTAAATAATGGATCGTTCCAGTATAAAAAATTCTCAAACTTTGTGGCAACTAAAGTTGCCACCGGGCTTTAATGGGCTAAGAGCGTAAAGTGACTCTTTGTTACTCGCCTTCGGCTCGTGCTGCAATAGTGCAAGAGGAACAAATTAATAGGTAGGTACACGTTACGCTCGTAATATAACACATAATTTTATCTACGACTGCAGTTTTTTTTAATATTAGTATTAGTTAGTTTAATCTACGTCCATCCAAATTATGTTTACTTTGTAACCCTGACGATAGCAATAACATCGAAATAAATAAACAAAAAATTTTGTTTCGTTCTGTCATTTTATTTTATGTAAACAATAAAACACTTTACCGCGCGTTATCATAGGAAACGCACAATAAAATGTTATTTTGCTTGGTTCTTAGTAACAATCAACTTTATACGATGACAATTGAAAGCATAAATATAAACTTTTCATAGTAGTCGTAGATAAATATATTTATATTGAGCTTGACTGGTGAGGTCCCCTTGGATATTATTAAAATGGGTAATAGAGGTATGTATTAAGATATTATGTTGTAGGTAGGTATTTATACTTATTTTTAATTCAAAGCAGAAATTTGAAATTGTCATATTCGACTCGATCGTTAAACGTCGAAGTATAGTACCTACATAAATAAGTACCTACTTATTTATCACTGTTAAAGTTAAAATTTTAAGAGAAGAAAAGTTGCACGTATTACCCTTGTAGATACTTTGTACAATTTTTATTTGTTTCTTATCTTTTTTAAAATAAACATCTTAGTAATAAGTTTAAAAGTTTTATCTATTCCCGTATTGACAAAGTTTGAGTGTGATGCGATTTAAGAAAATTTATATTGCAATAAAACTATTTTTCAAACTAGCTATAAAACTTTTAAACTTTGGTAGGAAAAGTATAGAGAAATATATTCAATATTATAACAAAATACATAGTAGCTATTAGCTATCATATTGAAAATTTAACTTTTATGCTACAAAATTCTAATATTTCCACGATTATTATCTAGGCAATAGATAAGATACTTTTGATACCTACTTTTATGAAAAACATCATTGAAAATCGTTTCAATTACTATTACAACACTAGTTTTAATTACAAAATTATAATGCGTTCTTTAGTAATCGGGAATCCAGATAACGAACGACAGACTAACCGCGATCTTTTTAAAATTATGTTTATTAGGTTTAATAGAACTTAAATCTAAAACGTGAAAATTAATGAAAATGGTGTTAATTGTTAAATCTCGCTTGTTGTTTCAACCAGCGTATTCACAAATACTGATAACGACATCAACTTGCAGTCTTATTCATCCCACCGTTTGAGAACCCGTTTCGCCACCCCCACAGAACTTGAAACCCTTCCGTGATTCATCGGAGAGAGGCGGCTGGGAGAGCAAATAGTCACCGCGCGTGTTCAAATACCGATACAGAATTCTTTTAATCACACCGGTCGATCGTTCTGCACTACAGTGCCCAGTGCACATATACCACCCTGTACGCCAGGTGTCTTCCTCTTTCATCCGTCTTCCTAAATCCGAGCAAAAAATAGTACAGGTAAGTAATCTTCATCCTTTGCTTTCTTACTAGGAATCAATAGCTATCTGACAACCAGGAAAGGGCCAAGCAAGTTAGCAAGTACATTGTCTTTGGTAACTTGAGCCCTATTCACACAAGGGTTCTTTCAAGATTCTTTCATGCCACTTAATTTTGAAAAAAAAATCCTGATAAGAATTGCCTGTCAAATAACAGCGCCACTAAATTGAATCTTCATATGACTCTTGGAAAAGAAGAATTTCTAATTCATTGATAGCTTCAAAGTAGTGATTTTTTCAGATTTCAGAAGCATCCTCAAAGAATACACATGTGAACAGAGCTGCATGAGTAGGTAGGTACATTATGAAGCTTATAAGATTTTGTATCTACGACTACTATGAAAAGTTTATATTAATGCTTTCAATATTGTCAACGTAAAGTTGATTGTTACTGAGGACCAAGCAAAAAAACACTTTATTGCTCCTATGACCACGCGCAATAAAGTACTTTTTGCAACGCAAGCCGAAGGCGAGGCGCGAGTAACAAAGAATCACTTTACGATCTTAATACACAAATAACTATTATAAATACCTTGTGTCAAGGCAAGTATACTAAATAGATAGATAGTCTCAAATCAATGCATTATCTGTTTTACTTATTTTAGACTTAATTGAACAATAAATTGTGGTAGCATTTTTGTAGACTCTCTTTATTATTACGAAGTCATTTATATAAAAAAATTCGAGTTTTTTTTACCGAAACGCCATGTAGTAAATCATGACATGTTTAAAATAGCAACTATACCGTCGACGTCAAGGATGTGTACAATTGTTTATGTTTAACTTTAGGAGGCAAAAAAATGTAATTATTTAGATCTAGATCGAAAATAAATTATAAATTCATCTTTTCCTAGACTCACTGAAGATTCAATTTAGCGACACCTCAATTTAACAGATAATTCTCACTAGAAAGAAAAAACTTCTTCTTTTCCAGGATTAAAAATCTTGATAGAATCTTCAAAGAATCCTCGTGCGGGCAGGGCTCTATAAAATAACTAAAGTTGAATCTCCGTAGAATCTTCAAAGAATCCCCGTGCGAAATGCGAACAGAGCTTTAGAAGGCAAGGAGGATAATGATTATATAATAACTAATGAGCCTCGGATGAAACTGTACTATTTTAGGTTTCGGACCAAGAAGGAAGGATCAATCTGAGCCGCACTGCACTGGTGTCCTCTAACGTCCCGAGCATTGTGTGTTTGTGCTCTCTTTTCAAACATCACTGCTAAAACACACAGGTACTTAATTGGAAAAATGTTTGTCAGCGGAGTCCCCGTGAAATGGATAGCAGGGGCGATGGCGGATGGATTGCATTGGACATTGGACGCAGGACGGCGGAAATTAAGTCCGGAGTTTTATTTTTTATTTCTGAGTATTTACTTGTTTGGTTATAGAATATGATGAAAGTGGGAAGGTAAATATGTAGCAGCATGTTTGTTTTAAAAGAGTATTTGTGGCTGATTTTCAACTTGTTTGTTTAAATAACAAAAGAAATAAAGCTGATAACAACACAGTACCTACTGTTTGTGTTAACTTTTGAGAAAAAATACTGGAACGATTGACATTCCTTTGAATGTAATTTTTAAATAAATAAATTCAGATCCTATAAAAATAATAGAGAAGAACATAACAAATTTCCGCTAAATCGTAGTAAAAAGTTACTTTAGCTCCGTATTTTTCGACCAATCAGAGCGCTGCCTGGTGTATTCGACCGCTGACGAGAATGGGCTACAACGTCGGCTATTGTTGTTGCAATCCGTGATTAACATTTGTTTTGTGTTCACATTTTGTTTTAATGTTCAAAAATAACTTTGCGATTTCATAAAAATTATAATATACGAGTTGTAGTATATCTCTACAGAAAACAGAATAAAAAATCTGATATGGCTAACACATAATCTCCCGTTTTGATACTGTAATATATGAATTTGGTTTCTGTTTGTAATTTTTTTTATAGTTCTTCAAGCAAAGTACCGATTCTGATTTGCATTGAAATCAAATTAGCTCTTTGTAGATAAATTTTTTACTTTATTTATTACCTTATTACAATATATCCAGTTAATAATGAATCGAAGATGCTTCTTGACTGGATACGTGTAATGGAAGGATAAAAACTGGAATTCAGTGAGTTTTTATTTATTGAATTTCGGCTCCTAGGTACTAGTTTAAAACCCAATTAATAATATTATATTTATACTTTCTCTAAAATTAGTTCCACAAAAATTTCAGAAACTGTGTATACGTCTGTTCATTTGTCACATTGACATTTTCATTTAAATTTTTTTTTCTTATATTATGATTTACAAATCGTGGTAGGTAAAATTACATATTTTTTAAAAATAATTTTCCGTTATTGGTAAGAGATATAGAAACGATGTTAAATAAATATTGTAAGAGGTAATTTGTTCTTTCAAATGTCGCATAACAAATTTAACTATCGCAGTATTTTCTATATTTTTTGCAAAAATTGTTAGAATGCTTCAAGAAAATACCATTTCCAGTTGGCAGATTTTTACCAAAATCTTCAGCTCTTTTATTACCATGTACAAATGTACAATGCAAAATATCGACATAAATTTTTTAAATTAATAAGTTATTTAAATTTTACAGTTGCAAATAAAAAGACGCCAGAATATTCCGAATATTCATAAACTCGTTAAATTCTGAAAATACATTTGAGCAAAATATTTCTACATTTAGATGAAAAATTATGAGAGATTTTAATGAATTTTCAGAAGTCAACGTCAGTATTATTACATCGCAGAAAATTAGCATGAAGTGACCTATGAAATGCCGAGAATCCCAACATGTACTTTCGTTTTAATGGGTCTGAGAACTGTCTAAAATATCCGAAGACGAAGAAACTGGTAATTTTGCGCTTTACGAGCTAAAATAAACTGCAGATGAATCAAATAATTTATTTAAGGGCGAGAATTTCTGATTAAAGTAAAACCGAAAATATTATGCCTTCTATCCGAGGATGATTCTCACGACGAAATTTATTATCAGACATAACACACCAGTATTTCTCAGCTAACACTTTAATTTCATAAAATTTTAAACTGGCGCGCTTAAATAATAAAAGCTCTTCCTTCCTGCAAAGCGCCTGCGGCTATGGCCGAGGCCCTTGGCAAAATATTTTCTTGCTGCAAGTGTGTTGACTCAAGATGGATTTGTAGGCGGCAGGACCAGATTCAGAGAAAGAGGAGATTGCAAAATTGAGGTACAAAAGAGAAAATTTTACATTTCTTGTATATTAATAAGCTTTTCCTATACCGTGACTTTATTTTAACGTAAAACATGGATTTTTATCATATCCATGGTTTTCGTTTTGACAGCAATGTATTAGAGCGTTAAATTTGAATTTGGTTATTTATGTCAGTTGCTACCAGTAAATACGCTGTTTACTTTGAACAATTCAAAGTTAAAGTAGAAAACGTCCCGTAGAATATTGCAGCTGCCCAAACATCGTATATTTTTCACGTATAATTTAGTTTTTAATTTGCAATAATTTGCTGTAGTTATCACTAATTTTCTCTAATTAGCACTAATTTGCTCTAATTTGCAATAACAACGTTAATTAGCTTTAATTTGCAATAATTTGCTTTAATTAGCACTAATATGCCTTAATTTGCAAGAATTTGCTTTAATTTGCTTTAATTAGCAATAATTTGCTTTAATTTGCAATAATTAGCAAAAATTTGCAATAAATTGCTTTAATTAGCAGCAATTTACTAAATTGCTTCATTTAGCACTAATTTGTTTTAGTTTGTAATAATTTGCTTTAATTAGCACTAATTTGCTCTAATTAGCACTAGTTTGCTTTAATTTACTTTATAATTTGAAATAATTTGCTTTAATAAAGCCATAGATGAGATAAAAGAAAAAAGTCCTGGGGAAAATGCCATAGGTTTCTGAAGTATTGTAGGTACTGTAAGATGCAGTGTTTAAAATACGTAGTATTTTAATCAAAAAAATTGATAACTATAATTCGACTATAATTTTACCGTGATTGTTAAATTTGTTTCATTAATAAATACTTACGTTTTACTGATGTACCTATTACCGCATAATGTCAAAATATTATATTGCTCGTCAGTCAACAGTCATTCTCGTTGTTAAGTTTTAAAGTTTCTTGGTTTATTTCTTGTCAAATGGTCATGATCCATGTTATGACTCGATTTTATATCTTTTAATTTATCCTAAAGAAGGCTAAAAACGTAGGCGAAACGTCGACTTTATGAATAAATATCAAAACCAACAACTTTTGTGACTGGTGACCTTCCAACGTCAAAGTATTATTGTGATGACATTAAATTTATTATAGAATCATTAAATATGAGTTTGAAATAAAGAATCCTACCTTTCTTGGGCATGTTCTACACTTGGCTCGCCAAATCACTGGAGGCATCAAAAGTTCCAACTTTGTATCAGTCTTTTCACAGGATCACAGGTAACACCACACTTTGCATTTCTTGAAAACTAACACATTTTTATAGAAAATATTTATAGGTAACTGCAAATGTAAACTAAGGTTTTGTCAAATAATATCAAAATTTCAATCAAATTATTTTAACCTTACTTTTAACAGAATAATTATGTTTATTTGTCATTTAAAATAATGAAATAAATTAAATTCATCTTAATAATGTTAGTATACTTTACACATACATTGTACAAAATGTAATTTACCTATTCTTAAATGACAATAATTATTTATTTCCACAATATTTTTACAAAAACGACACTCAACAAATTTATGTTCACTCTTCACTCTTACAACTGCATTCTTAACTGCTAGTCAAGGAGCTGCTAGTACAGCGTCGAGGTAAATCAGTCTAAACGTTAACACACCGTTTGAAACAAGTTTCAGATAAAAAAGAATAGTTCATAAAAATCGATATAGTCAGTTTTTCTCATGATTATAAACTTATTCACCTAAAAATCTTTTTATTTTATATAAATTATTATTATAAATTTAAAAATAAAGCCAATTTTAAATAAAAACTTAACTCTGTTAGGAATAGAATTAACAATAAATTTGCATGATTAAATAATTACATGTAAAATAAATTTAAAAAATTATTATACAGGGCGATTGTATGATTTTGAATAAAAAATAAGTGTTGGTTCCTATACAAGGTGGTTTAGTTTCCAGTGCCCAGCTGATATTTCGTAAACTAATGACAATAATTGAGAAAAAAATTTCATGCGAACTTATTATAGCAAGAAAAATAATTGAAAATTAAAAAACTATACATTTTTGATTCAGAAAAATATATGTTTTTTAAAACTGTAAAAGTAAATACGTACTTATATGTTCTCATTAAAAAAATAAAATAAAAAATCTGACGTGGACAACACATGACTTCCTTGTACGCCTATTAAACTGTTCATACATTTCTTAATAACTAAAATATTTATAAAATACCGATTGTAGGTAATAATCACATAATCTTTCATTTAAAATAAAAAAAATTGTCTTAAATTAAATATTTATCGAAATATTTGAAAAAAGTACTACTTCCGGTTTGTAGATTGAAACCAAAAATAGGAGGTGCACAACTAGATGCTATAACAGTCCAGAATACAAAATTTCAACTTTCTACGTCTAACCGTATTTGAGTTATGCGACACACATACGTACGGACGGACGTACGGACGGACGATTGTTGTTTGACAGACGTCACGACGAAACTAGTCATAATGGATTCAGAAAAGGTCAAAACGGATATTTCCATCAAAATCTGAAAACCGAAATTTTTCGCGATTACAATATACTTCCTTATTACTCCGTACAAGGAAGCAAAAATGCGTAGGTAACAAAAGTGCATGCCGAAAAAATTCATTATAACAGTGTATAGTAAATATTGTGAATTTTTGTACTATGTACTAAAGTAGGTAAATTTATATTTTATCATACATAGATATACGTGTTAATTTTTAAAGTGACCCATTCTTTTAGCATTCTGTTATCTGCTCTAGGTTTAAAATTTCATTGAATACGATTCTGTAGCGATTTACCCCAATCTTGTTTTCTTCCGTGTGACGGACCCTTCAATAATTGTGGATATTAAGACCCGAAATCTTTAATAATAAACGAATGTAGTTGTTTCCAGAATAACGGCAACGAAGGGGCGACCCTCTTACGATTCGCTGAAAAAACACAGCCTTCTTCTTCCTCCGCGCCGTGGCTTATTGGATTTTACTCTCCTTTATAAATAATTCCGGAATCGCAGAACGAAAGACGCTTTTTGTGAAAATTAATTAATGTATCTATTCAATATTTACACTCGAGTGTTCTTTGAAATTTATATTGCTATACAATTGACTCGCGGGCCACCGCCGCCTACCCTGGAGTTTAATATGCGGGATGTTTACGCTCCTTTGGATAAGTGTCTAATGAAAAATTTCTTTATCGAATCGCAGGTCGTCGATTTTCTTATTAATTTTCAAATATGATTGTGCAAGATTTAACGATTACCGGATATTGTAAGTTTAATAATTCAGCAATTAAGAGGATATTGTTACTGGTTTATTAATTTTTTTTAATAATGCAGGTTGGGATATTGTTTACTTAATTTATATTTAAATTATGTAAAAACGTTACTTTATTTATAACAAATTGTTCAAGCAAATATGATTCTTAATATTCTTATAATTTTATTTTCCTGTTTGAATTTTTTGTTTGTTATTCCTATTAAATGAGACCTCTTTTGCTGGTCATTTTTTGTGTGTAACATAAGTCATTAGTTAGCCCAAAAATGCGCTGGTTGTTTTAAAGGCAACCAGTCTGTATGTGTTTAAAAAAACGTTTTGTTATGTTTATGATTTAATTTTAATTTTTTTAAAATTTAATTATTGTTAAATAAAATATCTGAAAGAATGTATTATTGTTTGATACATTGTGCTTTAATTTATGTTCTTTTTAAAATTTAATAATAAGAATGAGTACTTCAAAAACTGGTACATTTAGTATTTACTTGATTGCAAATACTTCGTTGGCATTACTTGTACTTACTTAAGATTTAAGTACTTTAATGTTGGTTATGATGTTACTAACATACTAATTGTATTTCCAGATGTATATTGAATTATCAATATTTTGAATATAAATTTAATTAATTGCATAATAACTTTGCCAATGATTCCCGGCAAAATAAGGAAAATGCAGCGATATGCAAACAAATATCGCCGGGTGTTTGCTTCGTAACTTCATTAGGTTAGTACATACACCTGATGAAATCCCGGCTCTATAACTATACGAACTTCCGTTAAATCTAAAGTTAACAGCTAATCAACATTTGAGTTTGTGTGCTTTGCTGTCATGTTTAACTATTTTCTGTATCGGTTTTTGCTCTACATACTCGGAAGTTGAAGTTGTGAAGTTGCAGTGTGAAGCCCCTAATCATATGTGGACCGAAGCACTACAGTGACGGTACTCAAGGAAGGAACTTGAATGCCAATATTTAAGAAACTCCTAAAGTAGGAGCTTTTTTAAAAGGAAATAGTTTTTGACTTCAAGGTTTGCTTTTAGTAAGCAATGAATTAAAAGAAGCTCTACAAAAATCACCTAAGAAAAAAGCCTTCCAATGTGATAAGGTCATCTAATTTAATAAAAATTAAAATTTCAGTAGACGGAGCTAACTTGATTTGATGCCAAATTCATTAATTAGTAGATGATCCTTTAAAATTATTTTTTCCGTTCGTCGTTTATTAATGACTATCATGAAAAAAAATCATATATTAATGACCCTCTATTAATGCATGATTTTTATTAATCAACGATTTTTTTAAATACGGTCAACATACGTAATATAGTATATTAGCAAGCGCTAAGTTGTAGAAAAAGGCTAAACAGAATTAAAAGAAATGATTTTGACAGTTTTATCTAAATTCACGTAGTATCAAATGTTACTAACCTAATATATTTATCATGGAATACAATAAAATTTTCTCTAAATTAAAAAAGAAAGACAACGGAAAAATTATTATCACTAACTCATGTGTGATAATAGGAAATTTATAATATGGACAATTATTAATAGCCCTCATTAACACACAATACCTCACTTTACGTAAGAACAAGAATCTAAACAAGAAAGAAAAGTTTAATGTACCTAATTCAGTATTTACCGAACTGTAGTGATCGTTCACGTTTGTACTCTGTAGCTACTCAAAGTTATGATAATACAAATTAAACCTCATTTAAAATAAATTTTAATTTGAAATGAATTTTGTAACTGCGCTACTGAATCTGCAGGTTCAGTGCTCTAGTGTTCCTGTTCCTGTTCGTAGACTTCCGGCTTTAGACTCGAGGGTTTTAAGGTATGCAGTTTATCGGAGATGGAATCAGAAAGTAGCTGCAGTGCAAATATTTTCTTTGGTGTTGGTGCAACCTGCAGCTGCATAGGAAAATCTATAGACGATAGACGTGATAGAACTAACGATTATCTAAAAGCTTTACGTACTTAGTCGAGCAAGAGCAACCGGATATTTACTGATGCGCAGAATTATAAACTTTACATTTATTTATATTAAAGAAAATGTTTCAGATATACGTACACGAGTAGGATGGCTTCAAATAATTTTTCACATTTTAAGTTTCGTGTTTCGATTAAATTAGAATTTTTAGTGTTCTTTTAACATGTAAAAATAAACAAATTTGACATCATACCGTCAGGAAATGCGCTTCAAATACGTCGATTTTCACTGGAATTTCCTGACGGCGTTATGATTTCAAATGTATTGAATTTTTTATAAATAAATTGCTGACATCAAAATAAAAAAATTGCCAGACATTTTTTTATAACGTCAATAATAATCAAGAAGTAACATTTTTATTGACGTTATTATTGTTGTATTGTCTAGTGTTAGAAATTTAGGGAGCAAGAAATAAAAAAAAAGCAAATCACCACTCAATACAAAACTCTACAACACGACTCAGCACGCGCTGGAAATAGAGGTTGATATCAAACAAAATACGTGGTACACTTTTAACCAACTTTTATTAAACCAAAACTCAAAATTATTAAACAGCGGCCGTTTACCGCAAGCGCCAAGTGAATACTGTCGTAAACACTTTGCGACTGCCGGCGGCTAAACAAAATTACATCAAAATTACATAAAACAATCCAATAATACAATAACAAAATTCAATAATAAATTCCAAACTAATTATCATTTGATAAAAGGATTGCATCATCCATCATGTCGAATCATCTGATGTTGGTCTCTAACACGGTCATCCTGACAGACGCTTCGCTCTCGAAGCGATAGACCTTATTCGGCAGAGGTGTCACCAGTAGACTGTTTAACTGGAATGGGATCATCATCACTAAGCATAAAACAAAATCGTTACTCTTATTTGTTATTAGACAAACACTAAAAAGTTGTTATCTCGATTCTGCAGTGCAAAGCGCTACGGGGCCTTTAGCATTGCAAATCATCGAACAACCAATGCAAAGCGTCAAAGCTTTCAACATTAAAAATTATCAAACATGTACGAATGCAAAGCGTAACAGCTTTCAACATTTTACCAATGCAAAGCGTAAAAGCTTTCAACATTACAACAATGCAAAGCGTAAAAGCTTTCAACATTTTACAAATACAAAGCGTAACAGCTTTCAATATTACAACAATGCAAAGCGTAAAAGCTTTCAACATTACAACAATGCAAAGCGTAGAAGCTTTCAACATTATACCAATGCAAAGCGTAGAAGCTTTCAACATTACAACAATGCAAAGCGTAACAGCTTTCAACATTTGAAATTAGACTGATACAAAAAAATTACAAACATTAAGTCATTGTCAAGGCATTCTAACAAATCAGGCATATTCACTGTAATTGACCAGTCACTTGGCCATTGCCTTAATTGTTCCTTCGCTGCCTTAGTTATGATGTTCTTGCCAACTCGTCTGAGTTCGTACAGTTTTTTTCGGTGTAACCCCCATCACTACAAATGGGCCTTGAAATTCATATTGAAGCTTGCTCTTGTGCATCGTTTCGTCTCTGTGCATCTGTTGAAATATATTAAACTGAAGTTTAGTTTAGTAACTGTCAAGTAGTAGGTAAGTGTCATGTGTCCGGTTGTACACGTTTGTTAGTTTACAATAAATGTCGTATTTAATAACTGCTTAAAATCATTACCCATCACAGCATCAAAACAAAATCGCCTATTGCAAATTGCACCGTATCACGTCGTTTTTTATTTGTCTGTGAAGGTTTGTTAGTAGCCAAATCAAGTCGCTCTTTAATTCGTACGCGATCGAGGTCTAAATTGCGCACAGGCCGTAAATCAGAATTTAAGTTTCTCAACAAAGATTGTATAAGGGGAGTTCCACCTTCAATGCCAATTAATTTTCTACAAACCGCTCGACCATTCTGACTGGACTTTCGTTTCTGTTCTGATTAGATTCATGATAGTACGCATATATCGTTTGACTTGACCATTTTATCGATGTTCATCGAGTGTCGTATAGTGGTAGGTAATATTAAGTGAGTCTAAATATTCGGGAATCTTTAGATTTTTCAAATTAGTTCCAGCATTCATTATTGTTGATTTCGGCGTTCCAAACAAAGAAATGCAATATTGAAAGGCCAGTTTAGTTTCATAAGTTTTTACGGTTTTTAATGGTTGAAGGAAACAATATTTCGTATCGATAAAAATAAAAATGTGTTTCTAACGTTCAGGAGCCGGGGTTAGTGGATTTAAATAATCAGCGGCAGCATGTACGTAAGCTGAAAAGGTTTGTGTTGTTTTGTTTTGTTTTTGTTGTTGTTTTTTTTTTTAACTTGTAAACTTAAACTTGTAGCTGGCCAGTACGTATCTCCTTAAGGTGGAATCGACGCCATGATTTCCGACAATTGCTGTTTTGCAAATGTTTCGGTTGGAAAACTAAATCAACTACTGCAACTCATTCATTCTCACTTTCAAAACATCTTTTGAACCTGGGCAGGTTAAAATTTGTAAAGTATTGTGGGCACTGTTAGGGAACGCGTTTGCTAGATGGCGAAAATGCGACTTCCCTCGCTACGTCCACAATTGGTTATAAAAATAATAATTTTGTTTATTGCAATACATTCGCCCATGAATAAAGAATCTAATAAATCAATCTGGAATAATTATATAATCTTATGTTGACAATAATTGAAAACACCCTAACTTCGTGGCAGCAGACCGTCGACATCAACAGCACAAATAAGACAGTTAATATAACTTTTCAATAAAATTGCATAAACGGGGAACAAAATTTTTTCAGAGTTAAATAAATTATCTTCGCGAAACCGTTATAACATTGTTCATTATGGAATATCTGTAATAATTCTAGTAGACTTTGACAAGGCACGAGGAAACTGCTCTCGGGGGTTATTTTAATGTAAAATACCGTTTTGGATAATATAACGCGACAGGTGTAGTCGATCTTTTTTTGTATTTTACTAGCAGTAACATGTCGTACAACAACTGGGTTACGAGTAAGAAAATCAACATTTGGCAGTGGGCTGCCTGTGATATAAAGGATGGTGATATTGAAATCTTCCATGTCCACTAACGTGTTATACAGGGCAGGATATCTTTCTTAATAACTGTGGATTGTAACATTAAAGTAAATATTCGTAAAAATCTTTTTGAAACAGTTCACAACTGCAAGAATTTATTTTAATGGTATTTTCTTCAGTACTTTTTCATTTACTAAAAACAATTAATTCCTTAGTCCCATCATATTTTTAAAGCAAGTAAAAAGGTAAAACGTTTTTGTAGATTGATTCTTGATGAGACATATCTGGTTAAAGCCCAAAAACATATCTCGTAAGTGAAAAGGAGGTTTGGCTAGAAGTTCTTGTTGGTTTTCTGTACGTGAAAGCGGGTAACAATCTTTACTAACGTGTTGGTCTTGCGGTAGTCAAAGTACATTCGGTACGTGCCCTATCCTTTTACGCATACGGAGAATAAAGCTGACAAAAGTGTTCGCTTCCACGAATAGTACCATTAAGAAGTATTTTGTAATACCGCGGACTGCCTCGCCTTTATGGTCTGATAGATGGTACGGAGGTAACAATAAAATCGTTAATGTAACGCATATGAAGGGGAGGTAGAATTGTTATTTACTGTGGATAAACCACGACTACTTTTGTATCGGAAAGGAAGAATAAAAGTTATCAATTCAGATAGATGTTGGTCGAACAAATCAATTAATGTTTCAGCAACAGCAAGAAATTTTGCAATATTATTACGTACAACATGGGTACCTGAGTGATCCGTGATTGACCTAAGCTCTGGGTCGGCACATAGATTTCATCAAATTATTACATCGCAATCAAGAAAAGCATTTTGGACAATAACAAAAATAAGGTTGGTAACTTTATCAAAAATATAATCGACTGCTTTAACTCTGGTTTACTGAATAACTTCTTGGAAAGATTTCCGTTAATATTTGCAAGGAACGGTTTAATTTTATGTTGAAGCTTAAAGAAATAGCAATTACACATTAGATACGTCAGCTTCTGTATTAGTGATAACAGATTATTTGAATTATCAATAATTAACACTTTATTTAATTTTAAAGATGTTCCTGTGTGACAAACCTTAACATTATTGCGGCACTTATTCGAATTATGTTTGTTTCGCGTTAATTGCAGTCGGCAGAGACTTATACTTATAATACGACCTAGTTTGACATTCCTAACATTTAATGTTTTCATAATCAATTTCAGAACTATCGCGATTATTGTTGTTACGGATTCATTAAGTTTGGGAATGTTTGCATGATTGCTTTCATCGTGTTGACAAAAAACAAATTAAACCGGGAATACTTTTTTTTGTGAAGATCGCTAGCGGTAGTCTGTACCTACGTCGCGTTTTTAACAGTGGCCTCTGGGCTCTGAGAATAACCGCTCAAAATTTCTTTTGTGACAAACCTCTACAAATTTACGTTGAAAGGTCTCCTGATTTCTGACGTTACTGATTACGTATAAAATCATACTTTTAAAACTCGAATTAAGGCAACCTTATCTTACCAGATCTGACGGTCTGTCAAATTCAGCTTTATTACTTACTAAAACAAGCCATTGCCACTCACTGCAATGAAATCTGATCGAAAAACAGGCGAAACTAAATACTCGGGTGTCATCCTCAGTGATTTAATAAAGTTGTTTAACTCGGTATCCAGAGCATCCATCATGGAGTCGTACGTAAAACCGCTTCTGTGGTTGTGGATTGTAATCCCACTTCTGATGTTAGAAATTTAGGGAGCAAGAAATAAAAAAAAAGCAAATCACCACTCAATACAAAACTCTACAACACGACTCAGCACGCGCTGGAAATAGAGGTTGATATCAAACAAAATACGTGGTACACTTTTAACCAACTTTTATTAAACCAAAACTCAAAATTATTAAACAGCGGCCGTTTACCGCAAGCGCCAAGTGAATACTGTCGTAAACACTTTGCGACTGCCGGCGGCTAAACAAAATTACATCAAAATTACATAAAACAATCCAATAATACAATAACAAAATTCAATAATAAATTCCAAACTAATTATCATTTGATAAAAGGATTGCATCATCCATCATGTCGAATCATCTGATGTTGGTCTCTAACACTAGTATCGGCGTCGTAGATATTGGAATTTTGATATAAGAGTTCATTAGGGAAATATATATGTAGTTATTTGCAATTTAGTTAATCATATAATTATAAACTGTTACAATATTAAACAAAATTATTTTTTTTTTGAAAATATGGCTATAATCGCATTAACCACTAACGCACTTATTCTCAAATACAAATTAATCATCATTCTGTAGTTGGTAACATCAAAACGAACTTAAAATAACTAGAAATAACTGTGAATTGCCCGCACGCCTTACAAAAATTAGAACATGTTCTATTCCATGCAAAGTTGTCTCAAGATTGTTTCAAGATTGCTTCGGCCTGTTGAACGAACAATTTCTGTACCTATTACACTTGTGCAATATTGAAGCAACTTGTCAAAAGGTGCACTTGGATTTGCAATTTTGCTCAATGTAAATGGGCTTTAGAGTGCAATTTATTTTGAGAATTTTAAAAAAATTATTTTTAATTCCGTGATCACATAAGTAATAATATTTTAACATTTTAAGTGAAAAATGGGACTATCAATTTTACACGAAATATTTTAAGTAATTTATTTTGTAAGTCATTCTTTGCCATGAAATTTTGGTCATAGTGAATAAAATAACTTATCCAACAATAAATTAATGTAATATGTAGGATTATCAATTGACACAAAAAATTATAAGCCTTCTTTCACTGCAATCCTTTTATTCTAATAAATAACGTATTTATTTTGATATGTTATTTAATCTTTCGTTGCGTAGCCTGGGCATCGTATGACCGCAGTGGAGTAAATAATAAAAAACGAATCTGATTGTGGACCGCGGAACGCAACATAAATAGTGGCTACGCCAATGCGGTAAACTGTAAGCGCAGCTCACAAGCACAAAATAGTTAATGTAACTGACCTGTGAACACCTATTTTACGATTCCATTTTCTGATAAAGAGCATATCTGAAAACCTCAGAGATTTCACAACTAAATTCACTTTGCTATCTTCCAACGCCGTATACTTAAAAGTTAAACATTCGTGTATATTTTAGCATTACTTGAACTGAAACCTGGGTTTTAACTATTAGTAAGTAAATATAAATTATATTTAACTTGAAAAAACTGTTCTAGTTTAGTTGTTTAGTTTAATTTTTAATTACGTACACATTAAATCTTGTAATAGGTATCGAAATTGTAGGGTTCCCATCAGTTACTCGAAAATTAAATGTGATATGGAATTTCCGTTAGTAGTATTAAATATGTGAAGTTTTAAATACATGAACTGATTATTAATTTTTTATAAAATTGCTAACTAAAATTTATATCGTTTAGATTTCAGTACTTTTCACATTATTTGATCACTTTAATCGTCCATATTCGCATTGAATTAAACTGAAACTAAAATACTTATGAAAATAGGCATTAGATTGACAAATAGTCAGTTTATTGTGTAAAATCTTAAACATATAAATAAAAAAACCAAATTTTAGTAACTGTACAGATTGTTCCACAACTTCAGGTTAAAAATTAAATGACAGATACTAACATGACATACTGACAGGGACTTTAATTGTCTACGTCCACGTGCCCACAATACATAGACAATAAAATTATAAGAAGACGTAGACAATGTAGACAATGCATAATTATTGTAAGGTTATGTTTATATTCGATTAGTTGAAAATGAAGCAAAAACTGAAAATGTTTTGCTTGCCTATATTGTATACAATATCAACATGATTTTTCTTTATAAATATGTCTACGTATACGCCATTATCTTCACGTAAACAATTGCATTGTCTACCTGACATTGTCTACACGCTCATCCCTGCATACTATGATTATCTAATACAAAACTAGTTGTAGGCTTGTTTTAAAGAGATGAGAATTCTGTGGATTTAATTATTATAAATAAATTTTTAACTGTGAATTCTAAGTTCTGTAAACTTTATTAGGTACTTTATTAGAAAAAAGTATTCTGTACAAATACGAGTTGGAGACGTAAATTATTGTGCAATATTGATTAAAATTTTAAATGCAGAAAAGTCATAATCTCATAAATACTTACACCGTTGCAGCTATAAATTAAAATACTGTATGCAAAAATTGAAAAAAAGTTGAATGGGTAACGATGAACTAGTACTTCACTTAGTTTGATATTTTTATTTCGTTACGATATTGATATTCGCTTTCTGCAGTTTTCTCAAGTTTAAGTCTAAAAAGAAAACAACATCAGCAAGTTTCAAACCCAAAACAAAATAAATAAAACCAACATTTGATTTTGGTTTATTGAAAAATATAGATAAAAGTATGTATTGTGCAACATGTCTTTGAAATAAATTTCGTGGTATTTGCATAGCAGTAGAGTTAGCAAATTGTTCACGTTGAAAAATTCGAAAAGTTGTCTATTGTTGAAAGTTGCAAGATACATGAATACACATCGTTATCGTTTTGAAGTAAGCATAAGCTTGGCTCGGGCAGCCTCCGCAACTTGTCGTCGCTTCAGTGCTGCAAACTTTTAAATATTTTCCGCTCGGTACTTGCAGCGAGATTGGTAGATTTTTCAGCCGTCCGTTCGAAGAGTTGCAAACATTTTCCGTGTAGTCGCGCGTGTTGAATCATTTGCGAAGCACGGAACAAAGATACTTTATTTGAGTTGGTGAAAAATTCCGCCGTCAATGCGGAATGAACGTCAATCCATCACGGACGGGCCTGAAATTTCCCCGCGACAACTGAAAAACTGGCGGCGAGACATTGTCACCGGGGAAATAATAAGGGAAGAAGAATGGTCGCGCGCCGCCGTGATTGATACCGGATGTGGAGAAAACATTCCAAGGATTTGTGTTGGTTGCGACTACTGCACCGGCACCTCCACTTCAAATCGTTCAAGCGCGAACTACGAGTATTTTTATCATTTTATCATTGTTTACCTTTTCTCTCAGACATCATTCTTTAACCGAATTGACAACTAGATCTTTGGTGTTGAATATGAAATGAAACGTTGTGATTGGGGTGAAAAACTTCTTCTACCTTACTTCTGTTCAAAAAATCTTTTAGTGATTGTAGTTTCCACTCCAGGTATTACATTAAAGGCTTAATGTAATACTATTTGTTATTGTGTTCAGTGTTTGTTCAATATGAAAGAGTAATTTATATGTTTAAAAGAAATAACGCCGACTTCGTTGAATGATAAAATTGGTTTAATGGATTAAGTGGCAAGATGAAAGGGCATGAGATAATTAGGAATTACTCATATAGTTGTTAATTGTATTTATTTCCAATATTTCGCAACCAATTTTGGTGCTTCATCAATCATCAGGGAAACTAAAACGGTTCCAATGTCGTTAAATTTTGTACAGCTAAATTGATACTTACAATAGTTAACATTTTAAAATTTTGACAAAGTTTCTTGAATTTTCAATTTTGCAAGTTCCAAAAGTGCCAAAATTGGTTGCGAAATATTGGAAATAAATACAATTAACAACTATATGAGTAGGTAATTCCTAATTATCGCATGCTCTTCCATCTTACCGCCTAATACATTAACCAATTTTATCAGTAATGTATATGTTTGTAATTTTATATTGGTATTGTATTGCAAAAAATATTAAGATTGTTCTCTTATCTATCTTTGTAGCACCGCAATGAAGATGATCGAAACGTTTTAAAAAATTAGAAGTATTTGACTTTATTTCAAGCCTTATCCTTATCCATCTTCCGACGATCCAGTTTTCAAAATTCTAAATAATTTTAGTATAGATTCCTATTTTCTTTTGCGTTTTTCTCAAGAACTAACAAAGCATTTATGATTGACTCTGGCCTCCAGTTTTCAAAATTCTAAATAATGTTAGTATAGATTCCTATTTTCTTTTGCGTTTTTCTCAAGAACTAACAAAGCAATATGATTGACTCAGGCCTCATATTGTGTACTTATTAATTTTGAACAAGTTTTATATTTACAATTTTATCTCAAATTAATGGTAAGTAACTACAGAAAAATTAAGAAAATAACATTGTTTTCTCTATCACAGATTACAAGTGGACATCCCCGGTATATCTATACTAATATTTAAAGAGAGAAAATATGCTTTTGTATGTATGTTTTGACATTAACATCTGCCATATTGAATACAGAATATTTATCTATGATTGTATGTATGTAATGTACCTAGGAGACAAAAAATTATTATTTGATTAATTCTAATTTAGTAGGTACTTATGGACATTTGGTAATACATTATGATTACACAATATATTGCTATTATACACAATACACCTATTATAATATTTAATATTATATGTATTAATAATAAACAATTTCATGACTCAAAATTTTATGGCTGTATCTACTCATATACAATATTTAATTATTTGACAACAATGACAGGACAGCTAACTGCATGTAATATAACATGTTAAACAGTTAGTACGCATAACAAATCAATTATATTTCGTATGTTTAAAGCGTCATATTAATTAAACAAAATAACAATAGTTCAATTTAACTGTCTGTACAAATACACATAATTTTCCACAGGTATATAATAACGAGTAAATATTAATACAACAGAATAATATTTAACGAAAAAAGATACTATACAACTAAATTGCAAACACATATAAATATAAATTAACCAATTAAAAAGAAGTAATGACTAACAAACACATACGACATTGACAGGGTCGGATTGAGAGAAGAAATCTCACTGAAAAACTGAGGATCACAATTATTGCCAAAATATTTTTTTTAAAATAAGAAAAATTCGATCTAAATTATAACATATATAGGCCTGCCCAGAGTATATAAGATTTTGTATCATGTAATTTTCATACCAATAATTACAATTTGTAATAGTTTAAGATACAAGAACTTGATTCTCGAGCTAAGAAAAGTATGCACCATGTATTACCACGAAAACCTTATTCAAACAACAAAAATACTTACTTCTCGTACATGGGATAAAAATGCATTATCAAATTAATATACGAGTACGAATATTATTTGGTAAGTGTTTGAAAACAGAACCAGTAAACGCTAATAAATGATTGTTTGTGCAAAAAGATTTCAATCGCATGTACAGTACCTACATATAATGTAGTTATTTGTCAACTAAACATCATTAGTAAATAATAAAAATTTATATAAATTTCAATATTTCATGATTTCAAAAGAAAGTGCAACATGCCATGCAAGGCATCTCAGCAACTACTTTAACTTCTCGTCGTAAAAATGTTACATATTCCTAAGGTAGGTAGGTAACTAAACTAACTGATTTATTAGTTATTACTTTCGTGTCCATACTTCTTACATAACTAGCTATATCAATATACATTTTATTCTATTTTTGTGGAGATATAAATAAAACCCAATTGCGCAAAATAAGTTCAGAGTTCATCGAAAAAAAATTCAGCACATATGTGGGTTCAGTCCGGTCCTGCACAATGAGGACCTTGTGCGAATATAAATTAATGTAATGCAGCTATAACTATCTGAACAAATATCGCCTAATGATGCCATATCCAATATTTACATTAAATTTATGTATATCCATAGGGAATCGAAACTGAACCTACCTGTTTCATAATTCCAAACAAATATTTACTGATATAAATTACCATCAATAACCATAAAGCAAAACTATGAAAGAATCTTTCATTAAAAACAACTAAAACTATACTATTTGTTTTCCAATATTTCTCGGGTGATGCAGGGAGAAATGAACGATGGTCATCGGCGGCGATATAGAAAATTTAACAAAAATTATATGTTTGTTTTGTACAAACACAAATTACAGTTTGAAGGTTATTAACTAATTTTGTAAAGGTGTAATAATAAACTCGGAACTCTGATATACGAGTAGTGTACTTATGACAAAAATAGTTATTTGTCCAACTAGAGAGGAAAGCGCTTCTTTTTCCCATTCGACCTGGAAGTTTCTTCATGAGCGAAGCGAGTGAGGCAATCGAACTAGAGTGGAAAAAGAGCTTTCCTCTCTTGTTAGACACAACATTTTGTGCACGACATATTTAAAAACATTGTAAATGTAGAAGAAACACATAACTAGAAGAAAAAATATAACTGCCATTTGTCAGAATGACGTTTATTTATTTCTTCGCTGGAGAGGGTAAACTTACTTTCCTCACTATTTCGCGAGAAGAAAATTGTGTTTTCGCCGCGATGTCGTGGAAAAATATTTTTTTTATTATTTAAAAAAACTTTTATTTACTTTAATTGCCTTTTGAAAATGAGCGAGATTCAGTCATGGATATTAATCATATCCCAACTTGGGACGCGAGTAAATAGAAAGATAGATACCTAATGCAAATCTTAGAAATATTTGTATTTCTTATGTTTAGCGAATGTTGCTGCTGCCACCATTTAGTTTTATTAAGGAAGGTAGTAAGTAGGAAGATATTTTATATAAGAATTTCTTTCTGAGATAATTTGCCGCCTATTTAATTTTTATATAGCAACAAATATTAATTTGTTATATTTTATGTTATACTTTTGGGTATGATAAAAGCTCATATTATATTGTTACTGTTGAGTCATTGGTATACCAGGTGGTATATTATCATATGTATATAGTCGATTACGGCGATTAGCATTACATTTCACATTTATGCAGATTCCTGCTCCCCATTTCAACGTAGAAATGTGGAAAAAGCCATTAATTCACGAGTATGTACTCATGGTTGTCTTTATTTAATTTTATTTCTTAAATTTTTCGATTAGGTACATAGGCAGTCCAGTCTAGTCAATAAATCTTCCGAAATGATGAGAAATAAAAAAAAACTCCATTATACTATAGTCATAAAACTACCCTACGAGTACTACGAGTATATATTGTTTTATTAATTCTACATTACTACTCTGATCTATATCGCATCCCTCATAAAATTCGATATGTACGTCTATGGTGGTATGTGAGCGGGAAGGAAACCGGATACGGGTAAGACAGGAAGTGGCCCCGACGCAATAACGTTAGAAGACTCTCCAAATAGAAACTCTAATGCAATCAGGACAATCGAATATCTTGTCTTCTCACTTGCATTGTTGCGAATGCCACGTTCCAGCCCACTCAGACGATGCAGCGTTATTAACTCTGCCTTACTTGTTTTATTCTGCAATAATTACTTTGAGGGTATTCACCGTTCGAGAACTATTTTATTTCATTCTTGTTCTACTTAAATAATTAATGAATTTCTTCTTTAGATGTAATCGGATACGTAGTGTTTGATCTTGGAATTATTTAATGAAAAGGTATTAAAGTGTAATCTACGATTACAAAGAGAAACTAAATCTTATTCAAACTTAAATTTAATTAATACTTTTTGTTACAGTCTTTTATTCTTTGTGTACGTATAGCATCACAGAGCTGAGTACCTACTCTTAGTGAGATCCAACTACGAAAATTTCAACATTGGATTTAGACAGCAATTCAAAGATTCAATATTATATTCGCAGTTCGGACAGTAAGAAAATAAAAATTTAATCATTAATTTAGGTATATTAGTTATGTTACTTATATTATAATTTAAAATACAACTACGACCAGTGCCGTATTATCCTAGAAGCCAAAGCCAAAGAAGTCAAGGCTTCTGGCGCAAAAGCAAAATATTTAGGGATGGCAGATGGACCACATAAGTCAATTTTTATTTTTTTTTATATTATTGGAAATTAAATTATTTATTCTTCATAAACCTAACTGTAATTTTAAAGTTTTGTAACTTTTATTTACAAGGCACTTGACCTTGATGAAAACACTCCTGCGGCGCATTTTATATTCCTGCTATTACACTCTAGTTTAACCTTTCTACGACATGCCCTCTAAATTGGATTTTTTTAATTTTTTCCGTATTTTAATGAACTAAGTAGAATGTTAGAATGTTTTTAATTTATTAGGGTGCAAAAAATGTGACTGTGCTTTAGGTCAGTGACGGATTTAGGAGCACAGAGGCCCAGGCCTTTTCTAGAAATAAATCTGAATGAATATTTGTTCTGTTTGACTCAGTATAACCCAAGCGTAATCTTAGCGTAAAGCTCTAAATTAAAGCTACAAGTAAAACAAATATATTTTTTTATTATTTTGTATACTGAAGTGAATAATTCAGAGACGTATATCTAGGGGTGAGCAGGAGAACTTTAAATTACAGAGTATTTGACCTTGGATGAAAAAAATTTATCTCAAATAATACCTATAATAAAACAATATTTAAATATACCTATTGCGGATAGGTCTAGTAATAGTAGATCTTCGTTTCTTTCTGTGGGTCGTTGTGAGCTGATTTGTGTGCAGGATTAGACTTGTGCGTGTGTATGGAAATGTTCCGGAGGGTGCTGTGATGTTGTTTTGTTCTGCAGGATAGAGGATGTCCCTCCTAAGTGAGATAAATTGCATTTTGCGTGTTCTGAAAGCCCCACTAAATGAAGTCTTGTGATTTCGACATTGTTGCTTCTTGTATAAATATTTCTAGGAGCGTATTCCGCAGGAACTGTTTCATGCTAATTTAAGCCATACTTGTTGGAAGTTGGGTTAGTTTGCGTCTGGCGGTATCAAGACTAGAATTAGAGTATAATATGGTTATACTGATTATTACCCCTATTCTGTATCAACTGAATTACGTTTTAATGTGAAGTTACTTTATGTTACAAACGAAAACAAGTGATATTATTTTTGGAAAAGTGTGGTATTCCAGGACCGATTATATAGGACCGAAGAATATATAAATAATGAGAATTTCCAAGTCGACGGCTTTTAAAGAAAAATTTTTATTGTATAGGTATCAATTTTCAGCATACAGGAAAGTAATAATAATTGTTAATTTTGATACATTTATTAATTTTTTATCGAAATGAAAATGTAACTCTTTTTAAACGTGCATTACAATGCGCCATGTGTGACGCAAACGGCACTGAGACAAAACCATGAGTAGATTTTGTTCGTATAAGTTCGTTTTTTGTCGTTCTGACTACATAATGGAAGACGGACCTGTATTGAAATAAAGTAAGACCTACGTTACGTATTAGGTCCTTGCGCTGTAAACGTATGTTCTTAGTGCCGATGACGTCACACAGGGTATCTTTTTTGCGGCACTTATTTTTTAAACTTAATGAATTTTTTCTGGCTAATTAACAACTTTTTGTCAAAAAGAAAAATACGGATCTTATTTTAATGTGTAGATTAACATATAAAAAATTTAAAAATCGTGGAAATCCCCAACGGTGTCCGCTTGAAACGCTAACAAGCGATGACGACATAGATTATAGTCATAGTGTCATAGCCATTTATAGGCCTTTTTTTTTTAATCTCCACCTCGTCTGATTCCGTGCTACTACTATACCACAGGCTCCAAGTAATTGGAAACTATACTGTCACTGGGAATTAATCCTCTTATCGTTATGGCTACCATCAGCATCAATATTAATAAAATAGAAGTTATTTAGAAAATACTAATAATTCGTAGGTATTATTGTATCTATTTATTTATTTTAGTAATGTGCAATGATGTATAAAAGAAAAGAAAATATAATAATAATTCCAAAATTACCCTATTCTTAAATGGACAAATTTAACCAAACATACAATACTAAGAAAATGTTCCAGCCATAATAGTAATAGGGTATTAGGAAACATAATTTTTCAGCAAAGCTCCTAAACTCCATGAACCGGAATGCAAGCAGCTTCCAAACTTATAGAGGATAAATAAACTTTTCGAAAGAATACGGAATTTGGAATTTCTCGAACTATCCAGCGCATAGAAACTTAATAAGCTAATTAGTCAATTGTTTACTGAACACCACCGCAAGACTTGATCGTAATTAAACAGGGCAGGACTCAAAGACGCAGACGGCAAGACGCCGAGTAAGCTGGTAGGAGGGCTGGTCAAATAGACAGCTACAGGAAATTAACAACAGAGGCACAAAGCGAAGACTTAGCTTGAAATTACTGCGCGCGCCATCTACAATCATTACGTCATTGTTCTGATCAAGATGGAGGAAAACTTGCAAGTTAACTCAGGACTTGAGGAATGAGGAGAGACGGAAAACGCAGGGGTGCATTGGCGCCGAGTCGATTAGGTGTAATGAGTACCTTCTCATCATTTTAATAAGAAATATTTGAGGAGATAATGGAGTACGTTTAGGTTAATAAGATTGTTTTTCTGGCAAGTTAGAGGGATCGTGTTCCTTTTATATTTAAATGATTAAATGAGTAATTAATCCTCCCATTTAGCCTTAAGCTAGATCTAAAAATGGAATACTATTCCAATGTATACTTTAATTAATATTATTATAACTAGCCTATGCAGAAGTGAACATTTAATTATTATATTTATTTTTGCAGTGTGGTTTATCTATCAAAATTCAATTTAAGGGTATTTGACCTTGAAGCAACTAATTTGATACAACTAAAAATCGTTAAATTTGCACATTCGTGACTTTTGCATACTTATTTGTGATGAATATTTAAAACTGAAAAAACATTGAGCCGAGCATTGAGTCATAATATGGTTCTGACAACACCAGGTTTACATTTTTGATAGTTTTGACACCACTAGACATTTCATCCCTGTGTTGTATTTTACACTAACAACCATCAGTAGCCATGAATTGACGACTGATACTGTAATAAAATAATAATAATTTTATATAAAAAAATCAATAATTAGTCCTATTGCTTTCTAGTTTAAATTTCGTTTAAATACTTGTATTTTAATATAAAAAAATTTGTTTGAGATTGATTTGGATAAAGTAGACGGGTTTCTCAATTAGCAACCAGACGGAACCAGAATTCAAGGACTGATTGTCTAATGCTAAATTAACAATAAATAATTGAATTTATTTTGACATGTTTTATGTACTATTTATTTTGTTCTTTCAGTTCTCGACTTTTTCTTAGGAATATTATGAAGATTTTTTCTGAAACTAGATATTCTGAATAAATTTGCTCTATTTTTCCATTGGTGTTGAAATAAGAGTAAAAAGTTTGTAAAAAATGTAGTTAAACTGAAAATTGTGTTTGCAAATGTGGGATAAAGTTCGAAACACGTGGCGGAGATCAAGGTTAATTAGAAACACGTGGATAACCTGATAACCGATAGCAAATAAAAAGTTACGAGTTTGAAAAATGAAAAAGTGTAGACGACAGGTGATGCGAATCTCAATTTCGAAGTAGATTAAAGTTAAAGTGTTGAGATGTTAAAATGACATCAACATAGAAGATTGGAGTTATATACAGGTTGCCCCAGATTTAATCTTCTGTTAGTGTTAGGGAATCGTCGCAAATATGCACAATGGACACTATTCATATTACCGTTAAAAACCATAGATAAATACCATGTCGACAGCGGCATATTCACTATTTGTTGTAAGAACGAGGCACAAGCAAACAAAAATTTGTGTTGAAATTAGGAAATAAACAATTTATTTTTAATTTAATTTAATTATTATGTCACAACTCAATAAGATAATATTGGATATCTCGTTATGAAGTTGAATTTTTAAAGTAGCGCTACTCGAAAAGAAAACATGAATATCTGGAAATACGGACATTTGCTCAAATAATAAACTTGTCACCTTACTTTTAGGTGTTTAATCTATAAAATAAGTTAGGCTGTTTAAATCTGGGAAAACTCGGTATACAAAAGAATTAGGTACACTAGCTAGTCTCCCAGAATTGATAATTTTAACTTAAAACAATTTCTACATTACAAGGAAACATGTCTTATGAAACGCGTATAGTTAATAATGGAAAATAGTTTTTTATGGTGGCTCCTCCACAAATATAACATAAATGGCGTATCAATATTTCGATTAGATTTTAAGTTACCATGATTTTATATATTTTCCAATTCGCAAGTTTGGAGGCTGTTTTTGTAAATAACAAAGCGTTTCTTTTATTATTGCCTTTGTTATTTGTCTTCGAGTTCTCAACTACCAGCTTGTGCTTGCGAATATCACTCGTAACATTCATAAATCCCCGCACAAGAAACATTCGTATCTACTTTCAAAAAATCTGATGTGGCCAGCACAAGACCTCTCACCATACTTACTTTATACTTTTTACTACTACTACTCACAAATATATTTTAGTTATTTTATTTAAACTGCAGAAGAAGATATAAACGATATTTTCATCATCATGTCATACCTAATCATTTAAATTTTACCTAGTAATAAATGTTAAACTATCATCGACTACTAGATACCGAAATACTACATTATAAGTATATACTTTAATTATTTTTAAATGATACCAGATACAGAAGTATTTATAAAATACCGATTGTAGGTAATAATTTAATCATTAATTTATTTTTTAAAAATTATAATTAAATATTTATTGAAATATTTAAATAAGTACTACTTCCGGTTTGTAGATTGAAATCAAAATTATATTGGGATATTAAGATTCGTATAAAACCTTAAATATAAAATTTGAAATTTCAATATATTGTTTGAATTATCATTTCCTAAAAAATTGTAACACACGGCGTAACTAACGAACGAATGCCCATACAAACGCACGTCCGCACACATACACACACAGACATCGTCTCGAAAATGTTAAATTGATACTCTAGGGACTCTGAAATGTGCTTCTGCTTATCCACTAAAAACTCACACTCGAAAATTTTAGAATTATAGAATATGAGGCGGAAGGTAAAAATAATCGACATAACTATGACTACGTATTATAAGTTACAGTAATAAACACATGAAGTATGTGTAATTGTGAACTATTTAATCAAGCTCCAGCACAAGTCATCAAATAATCGAATACATCTCCTTTTGATTCCCCGGCAATGCCTTCTGTCAGGCCCATGTTGTCGCCGAGGGCTCAACAACTCAAGACATTGTGTCTGATTGTCTGCAGAGGAAGAAGCAGACGACAGAGCGTCAGAGCAACGAACGCTCGATGCGTAGCCCAATCCCCAAATCCCGGGATTTCCTCTGCCGCCTGCTGACGCGCATTGTTACTTTGAATTTCACTATATGAACTAAGTGATTAGAAAGAACGATTACGATAGCAGGTTAGATTAAACACGACAAGCGCTGATGCGATGATTAGATGTTGAGGAAGAGAGCGGTGTTTGCATTGTGGTGGAATTAGAATTGGATTAAGTAACGCGAGTAATTTTACTCTATTACATTACTATTAAAATGATGCTCTTTGTCTATACAAGTTTATGTAGTGACATACGGAATTCATTCCGTGAAGAAAATCTTGTATGTAAATTAAATAATCAAACATTTGGAATGTGTTTTTCAAAAGTTTTATTTAATACGAACACGATGTTGCAGGCTTAATAAATTATCAGTTAAAGACTAACTTTAAAGTGACAATTCGTACTGATTTTAATAAAAGGGTGGAGGAGGTAACAGGGTAATTACCCTCCTATCCTAAAGTTAGATCTTAAAATCGAATACATTTCCAATTTCTACTTAAGATTTTAACTTACGTAGAAGTAAAAATTAAGTTTTAATTTATTTTTTCACATAAAAAAGAGTGTTATTCAAATCCAAAATTTCATATAAAGGCATTTGACCTTGAACTAAAAAAATATTTTGCCATTCCATTTTCCAAAATTACCTCCCCTAAGATCATCACCTGGATCCGCACTTGCAGTACAGTACTGATTTTCAGACTGATAAAAATAAAATATTTTGTACCTACTGGTTTCTTTTATACTGAATGTACTAATGTTCTTTAACTTGTCTGAGAAATGACTGTTTACAGTAATTGAATTTATGCATCGGTTTTGATTTGCTTTGGAAGTACAAAAAAACATAAACGTTTGTGTTTCCTATGTGACTGTTATAGGGCGTGAAGTTAACAGTCACAATTCTTCGTAATTTATAGATTAACATTTGACAGTATATTAAAATATGCTGTGCTTTATATTTAATTGCTAGACACAAAGTTAATAAATTGGTACGTACCTACATTTATCTACGACTAATATAAAAAGTTTATATGTATGCTTTCAATTGCCATCGTAAAGTTGATTGTTACTGAGGACCAAGCGAAAGAACATTTTATTGCGCGTCTTCTATGACAACACGCGCTAAAGTGTTTTATTGTTTACATAAAATATAATAAAATGACAGAATTAAACAAAAAAATTTGTTTATTTATTTCGATATTATCAGTATCGTTATGGTTACAAAGTTAACATAAATTGAATAGACGTAGATTGAACTAATTGAATACCATTATTTTTAATAACAAATAACTGTAGTCGTAGATAAAATTATGTGTATTACGAGCGTAAAGTGTATTTGTTTCTATTGAACCGTGCGGCAAGGGCGGATCCAGGTGATGTTCTTAGGGGGGGTAATTTTGAAAAATAGAATTTTAAAATAGCGCCGCAGGCGAAATTTTTTTTTAGTTCAAGGTCAAATGCCTTTATATGAAATTTCGGATTTGAATAACACTCCTTTTATGTGTAAAAATAAATTAAAACTTAATATTTACTTCCACGTAAGTTAAAATAGTATTAACTTAAGTAGAAATTGGAATAGTATTCGATTTTAAGATCTAACTTTAGGATTCTTGGGGGGGTAATTACCCCGTTACCCCCCCCCCCCACTCCCCTTGTATCCGCGCCTGCCGTGCGGGAGTAACAAAGAGTCACTTTACGCTCTTAACACACAAATAACTATTATGTTATGCATTTATAATTAATAAATGTAAGGAGCACAACTTTTAACATAAAATATGTACTTTATAAATTGTTACCAACTTCATAGAACTGAATACACATACATATTAACGTCTCGGAAAGCCGAAACTGCTAACAACGTACCTACTCAAGTTGATTTATTCTCCATCGATAAAATAATGACGTAGAAAAACTTCCCCTGATTTTGATATTACTCCAGCAAAGTTTGCAAAAACCGTGCGAAAACCTTTAGAAACTTTGCGACTTTTTGCCCACAGGTTAATTTTGAAAAGTATCCCATCTTATTCATCAGGTCCTTTCAAGCAGCGATCGAAGTGAATTTTATCACCGCAGATCCGGAATTCCGGGCTGGGTAGTGCCCGGAGCCGCAGCCGCCGGAAACCGGAAGTCGGTGACAGATATAAACGCCTGGTGGTGGCAGAGCGCGGCGGGGAGTTTGGCGGCCTGAAGATTATCTCGCGACTTAATTCTGCAATTGCTTCGAGGAACGATGAAGATGAGGCTGTCTTTGTCGACGACGACGAGCAGTGGCGGAGCTAGGATATGGGCACTCAGGGCAACTCATTATGCCACAGCCATATGTATACAGGCTGGCGCGCTTAAGACGATCCACTCTTAATAACTTGGAAACGGATTGTGATAGGCATAGGGGGACACATTTTACTAATTTAAAAAAAAATTATTACCACTCATCTCACCCCGGCTACTCTCGATTTTAAAATTTTAAATGGCAAAATACTTACTCTTTGTGGCACATCAAATAATATTTTTTGTTTTATTAAATGCATGGGGTGCTATAAGAATGACAAGAAAACAAAAAAAAGAACAATGATACCTAATAATTTGTTTTATAGTTTGTGTGTGACAGGTTATCAGTTACTATTATTATTATTCAGGATCATTTTACTCATGACGATACTGGATGACAGAAGTTTGTTTATATAGTTGATTTTGATTTTGGATAATAGACCGGGAGCTCATGACAGGTGATGGTCTCCAATTTCGTACAGCATGCCTTTTGGAGGATAGATTATTGATCCTATGACAACATTATAGGCATGCGATTCGCAAGATCCCAAAGGGCTCAAACGATCACGTGATGCAAGTACAAATGCAATTTACCATATGGCCGAAAAGCGTGCAAGGGTTTAATACCCGATTTTCTATGTTGTCATATAGGGTCAATATGCTATTCTCCAAAAGGCATGCTGTATGAAATCGGAGACCATCACCTGTCATAAGCTCCCGGTCTATAAATTACATTATGTAATATTATATTTTTTGAAATAAATAAAAGAGTTTTAAATACATATTATCTGTTATAAAAATTACACATTATTTTACACTTTCTATAGAAGTTATAACTTTATGCTTATTTCAAAATATACAAAAAAAACTAAATATTTTAAAATTAAAATTATAATCAGAGGTATTTTCGAATAAAATCAACAATAACCCAAATTAATGATATACCTACCACATGTGGCAATAGGCGACTTGCATGATTTTTTTATTAAATAGTTTTGAAGAAGAGATGAAAATTTGGGACCCGTATTTTTTATTTTCACAAATTTTTTTTCAAGAAGTCCAAAAATAGTTAATGAAAATTAAACAATATGTGATGTGACGTAGAATGCTGCCAAAATTTCCATACAAAGTAATGACGTCACAGCAAAATATCATTCCCAATTTACTAAAAAACATTATTTCTATTAATGATAAAATTGGTTAAAGGATTAAGCGGCAAGATGAAAGGGCATGAGATATTTAGGAAATACTCATAAAGTAGTTGTTAATTGTATTTAATTCCAATATTTCGCTACCAATTTTGGTGCTTCATCAGGGAAACTAAAATGGTTCCACAGTTAAATTTTGTAAAGTTAACAATATTAAGTTGATACTTACAATAATTATAACAATTTAAAATTTTGACAAAATTTTTCGTAATTTTCCATTTTTGCACGTTCCAAAGTTAAAATAGATCAATTTAAAGCATTTTTTGCACCATGCTGTTACACGAGGTTCGTTGTGTGACCAAACGAGTGACACCACGAGTTGCTCGTTTGCAACGGTCTACTAACCTCAATAAGGAGAAGAAAAGTTGATTTGAACTGCCAATGTTGATAGGCGCCAAAATTTAAAAAGTTTTCAAAAGATAAGAGTAAATAGCACTCAAATTGTTGCCAATGTTTTAGACCTAATGTTAGGTTTCATAAGTAATAAAAATATCGTTTTCAGTACCATGTCAGTAGCCCATTGGCGATCGGGTTGACCATCACTGGACCCTTAATCACGTGACTCGAATATAGACAATTAATTGAGTGTCAACCAATGGGCCATCATTGAGTAAAGCCCTCTGGTAACGCTACTGAACTGAGATTGATTCTGTTGTCACTGTGTTTTACGTGCCGCTGATCGCTGAAGCGATGTCTTAGCGAAGTCTTTGTCTCGATGTTCTGCTCTTTTGTTTTGATGTGTAGTGACTGGGATTAAGACACTGACATTTGTGATTTGAATATTTATTTCTTGGTTGAAGAAGTGCAAATAGACTTTCTTACGCTCTAGTTCACGAACACTGCTGTGAAATAACTTTGTTACAAGGTGCATCTCATGCCATTATTCAACTTCAATTTTTAAATGAACACAATTTGTTTAAGATAAATATGAAATTTTTCAGGAATACTTTCATATTATTTAGATATGATATTACTAATTCACTAACTACTGATCAAGTTATTTTAGTTTTATATATTTTTTCAATTATGCATAGATTAAGAAAACTTAAGGACTTAAGGAATTAATTAAGAAATACATGTTTGATCAGTATACAGATGTCATAACTTTTTCAACTTTCGAGTCTAGAAGACTGCGTTTTTCATTATTCATCATTGATTTTTTAAATCGGAATTGACCAATCAGGTACTAAAATGGGAGTCTTTTTTCGATAAAGATCACTATTAGGTACATTAGTATAGTGTTTCTCAACTTGTGAGACCCCGTCCCCCCTTCAGAGGGGCACTGAAAATCTGAAAGGGGGCCATGGAAAAATACAAAAATTAACTCAAAAACTTTCTATAGAATCAACAAAAAACAAAATCAAAAATAATATTTTTAAAACAATATAAATGTAAAGTATCTTTTTATTACAAATTACAGTAAGTATGTTGCACTACTAAGAGATGGCGCTGAAATTCACTTAACAAAGGTGCCGTTCTGACTTACTACTCTTTTTTATACAAACCATATTAAAAATTATATTTAAATATTCATAAAACAATAACTTGCTAATACATTTTATTATATTTAATAGTATTAAGGCTCGGGTATAGCTACTATAAAAGTGTCGTTCGTACTTTACTAATAACTTAATTCAGGTGCACTTTAGAGAAAAAATTTATTTACGAAAAATGTCTATAATTTTATGCTTAACATCGGATTGATTCAAAAATTTCAAAATTCTCAAAAAAACAAATTTCAAAATTTGATATTTTTTTTAATTAGAAATTGGGAATAGTTTTTAAAAAAATATTGACAATCCGATGTTAACATACTAATGTAGATTATGTGTAATTTTTTTGAAAAAGATATTTCAATCGTAGCATGAGTTATTAGTAAAGTACGATTTTTGATGTTTTTCTAGACTTTCCATTATTCAAAACAAGTACGAAAAGTCAGAAAAGATAATACATATATTTAGTATACTGTAACCAAAATTTGGTTCATAAAGCACTCGAAATGCACGAGTAATTAATTTAATAAGGAACTACTAAAGCTAACTATACTAGCACCTTAATACATCTTAAAAATTCCTGGTGAAAAAGCTTCAAATGAAAGCTACCTGTTAGAGTAGTCGCAAAATAAGATGGAACCGGATATGCGCGAACTGTACTCAGCTGATCTATATTACCCGACCGAAAAATATTGACTTGTATTTTTGTATTGTCTGAGTCAAAAACATTAGTACGATATACTGCGAAAAAGGTTTATAAGTTGGAAATTATGAATTATTATTAAGTATTATAAATTATAATATTACACAGGAAAATTGTTAAGACACTTTACACCAAGAATGACAGAACATGTGATCACAGCAGAAATCTCACTTTTTACACGATCATACACCCCTAATGTTTACGAATGGACTCGTCCAAACCAAAACACGTCTTTCGCGTGGGGTTTCATCTTATTTTGCGACTACTATAACATTATGAACTTACGAAGATGAATCAGGCAAGGGGGTTTAGAGGGGGTAATTAACCTCCATGAGCCAGGACTTAATAAAAATGAAAGACAAAAATCTTTTTTTTTTTATTATGCCATTAAGGTCCTTCAGCATCGTAGGCTATTAGGACCGATACATTAGGTTTTTACATAGGTAATTAATTATTTATATTTTGTTTGATAATTTAATGTCTTTCATGAATTTTAGTAGGTTTTCTTCTGTATCTTGTTTGTTTGATAGTGCTTGAATTAGTGTGTTGGGAAAAATCTTTTTAAAAATCACAAAGATTACAATTTAAAACAAAAAATTGCTAAACCGACAAAAAATTTCAGCTTCATATCTCTTGTAAAACTGTAGCTTTCAATAAATTATTAGGCAATTAACCATATGGATCAAAGTTAAATAAATAAATAAAACATTTATTTGTATGTCATTTCATTAGTACCTTAATAAATTACAGCTACAGCAACAGATATCGTTTTGGCGCAAAACGCAGATAATGTTTTTATGACCAATTCGAAGCATTGAGATAATTTTCATTGAATTAAATGCAACGCCGTTAAACTACATCGTGTTATGATGCTCTGCTCATCTATACTGGATAATCTGATCTGATCTCATTCCAGTTCGACATTTACAGAATAAGTGCTCTGCTTGTGGCACTTTGCCAGTTTTCTCAAGAATGCATTACTTCTAGAAGAGCAGTTACAAATTTATGGCTGCTATATGAATAATTCAATGATAGAAGATCATAAAGCGTATGGATAAATATGAGAGGAATCGAAGTGAAATAACGATTCCTTCCAAATGGAAGGACATGCCACTATACGGAGATATATGCGACTGAATTCAACATTTTAACATTTTTCTTTACTGCTAAAAGTATTTTGCAGATATTAGAATTGGAATTTTTATCATTTTGCAACTGTTATCATAAATTCTTTTAATAAAATCGTTATTCTTCTATTTCTTAAACTGCACAGCAATAAAATTAGCAGAAGTTTTATTATACCCGTTCGCACAGTTGGATTTTTTTATAAATGAACTTGAAGGTGTACCAAAGAGATACAATTTGGTAGATCAAGGGAAGAGAAATTGTATTTTTTTTTACAGATGTCATCAATTTGATAAATCATAATTTCGTAATAATTTACTCATATGGAAAATCGTCTACACTAAATTCAGATAATAAGTCATACAAACTAAAAAACCTTACAAGCGTAAGGTTTTTTAGTTTGTATGACTTATTTTTTAACCTGGCATTTTCAAAAATATTTATTTATATTAATAAAAGATCTACCATATAATAACTAAATTATTTAATTTTCATCTTCTGAAGAAGACGAATAATGTTGCCATAATTGGTTGAGTCAAAAGAAATGAAGCATTATTTGATTATTTGACTGCATTCCAGAAAATTTCCCTCTCTAATAATGTTTAGAACAGCAGCTAATCATACTACGAAAATGTTCAATAGAATTTTAATAATTTCGCATAATTATTTAGTAAAAATATATTTATGTGTACTACATTGCCTGGATCAATGATTATTAAACAAATTATGACAGCTCATTATCAATTACATTAATTATATTAAATTAAACATAACTGGTTTAATGTATAATTACAGTTCCAGACATGAGAAAAATTGTGGTAAACAAATATTGAACATTAATGGATCAAATGTACTTTGATAATACCTAGTTATTTGTTATATTTTATGCAAGTAAAAATTAAACATTGCATTAATAAATAATACGAGTTTATGAAATTAAATAATATTCTGTCATTCATGTTATAATAAATAAAGTTATTATTATGCGTTATATTGCGGATATGAATAAATAATAAAACATGGTATCTATTCCTCATTTTTAAAATAAATCATTTTACATTCTAACTACTGACCACGTTCTTGCTTAATATAAATAGGCGCTAGGCACATTTTTTAATTCTTATTAAAAATATAAAGCACAAAAGCATGAGTTCAAAGGCTTTGAAACAGATTTAAGAATAAGTATAGGAATCTTAAATTTGTTCAGCACAAAATCTAGTGGGAGGCTATATTTGCGGACCTACTTAGACATTAATTAGTAGAAATAAATCCAAAAATGATAACAAAATATGGATCTTTATTTATTTTTACACGTTTGGAATTTCGATTTATCGAAACGTTAATTATTTGTCGGATTTTGATTAGTCGTGATGAATGTGTTCAGCGGTTCATGCTAACCCTATTTAGAGATATAGCGTGTTTTCTTAAATTTGCAAGAATAATGACACAACAGCAAAAATTTACTTGAAAAGTGACTTATTTTGTGTAACTTCTTAACTTATCATATTTGCCGCTATATAAAGCACTTGTGTCGTTGTTCTAATTTGGCGAATTTAATGGAAGGGTTTTTAGTAAGACTGACACATGTAGATAATATCTAAGATTATAGAAAAACGTCATATTTTGACAATAATATTTTACGGAATAATGCAGTATTTAAAATTTAAACATCTTTTAGCTCAAACCGACTGTACCTACCTATGTATCGTGTATGTATGTATGTTTAGGATTTCTATTTGACGGTATTTTGGCAAACAGGATTTTGATTTTTGGAAAGTGAAATTATTTTAATCTAGATATAGGTACTGCCTAGTGCCTACGAGTACTGATGGTATCATCAATTAAAAATTGTTCTCGGCAGCGTCAAGATTTTCGATAAGCCTACTTTATTATTTAATAGAAAATATAACAGTGCTACTATCACGGTAAAGTAATTTATAACAAAATTAAAATGATAGGTACGAACAACAAAATGTAATTTTAAGTGTTGACTGTAGACGAGGTTAGTAAAGAAAATATTTAATATAACAAAGCAAAATATCAACATCTGCAGCAAATTTCATCTTTATTAAAATAAATGAAAGCTGTAAGCACAAAGCTGCGGAGAAGCACAGGAATGCACAATTAAAATTCCAAGAAATCTCTGCACGGCAACAGGATCGAGGCCAAGCAAAGAGAATTAATCACTTTTTTCTCTTCACTCAAAGGATTAATTAAAGATTTATTACCGTCCATACCAAATTCCGATAACGAGCAGGCGACAAGACAATGCACAGAGCAAGGATTTCCACTGACTGCAGAATGCGAAAAACACGACAAATGCAACGGATTCGTTGATGGAACTGTTTAATTCCATCTTGTTAGACACAAAATACTCGTAGATTCTGATCTTTGAAACTTTATCACAAAGAATAAATTCTCCTATTAAAATGTACAATGGAGTTTTATAAAAATCATTATTTCTTGTGATCAGTTTTTATTTTGAGCATTATTTCTGCTTTGTTCATTTCTAGGTATTGACTACAACAATATAAAATAAAAATAAATAAAAGTCATACCATTGTAGAATATTATATAAAGATATTGTTATTTCAGCATAATATAGATAATTGCAATACATATTCCAGTTGGGGGATTATGTTTAGGGTTTCACTACTTGACTTGATTTTCAAGCTGCTTGACTCGTCTTGACTTAAATCAAATCAAGTTCAAGTCAATTAATACCTACAATGCGAAAGTCAATTCAAGTCAAGTAGTTGAATTTCAAGTAGCTAACTTGCAAATCAAATAGTTAAATGTAAAGTACTTGATACCTGAAAATAAAGCAGTTAAACTTCAAGAAGGACAAAAATTAAGTAATTCTTCAAAATTACATTGCATATAAGTATAATTAGGTGTCAATATATAACAAAAGTAGCTTGAAATTACTTGATATCAAGTCAAGTAGAAACGATAGAAAATCAAGTGTAGTCAAAAGTATCTAATGAATTTTTTTTTAAACTTGATTTTCCTATTAAGTCAAAAAATTCACAAAAACTTCAAGCTACTTGACTTGATTAAATGTTTGAAAATAGAGATTCTCTATTGAAATGAAGTTAGTGATGCTATGTACTCATTTATAAGTAATTATACATTCATTTTTGAAGAAAGTATTTGAGATACATCATCAAGATTTCTTTATAATTTAATATATCAGTCATCAGTAATTATTGTTATTACCTACCTATATTGTTTGATTTGAATAAATTTTAAAACGTTTATCATACAATAAAGTATTATGTACTACCGTTTTAAAAGTATTCTTTTATCTGATTATTATTATTTGATGAAAATGCAAGGTGATATCAACTAACCTTCACACTACGTATGCATTATTTTAATACTGTAACAGTGCACAACGAATTTTAAAAGTTAGAGAAAATTTAGGTCCAAATCAAGTCAGCCACACATTCAAGTTTATCTACCTACACAAAAATTTCTTTGTTGTATACTCTCAACTAACAACCATGACTACCCGCGAGAAGAAGCCTGGTAACCCTTAACCGCACATATCATATAAATGAAAGACTGCCACACTCAAATTAGATAAAAGGGTAACAAAATCTCATAAAATGAGCAGGTTATTATAAAATACAACAGGTACTATTATTGTGATCGTATAGATACTGTTTTGTACGAACTCCCGAGAAGGAATAATTACATTATAGCAATAGTCCAAATATCCAGATATTAAAAAAATATCTGGAAAAATACTCATCCTTTTAATAAAGCTAAACCTCGATATCAGCAATTTCCCATTCTCATCACCAAACCGATCCTTCCTTATTGTTTCGTCTATATCCGGGCAGTGATCGTCAAGTGTCTGGCGCACATGACATGTGAGCATCGGCAGGCCACGATATTAGAGCCGTCCCCGAGGGCACGGGCTTTAAGAGACGCACTGCACGGATCTATTATTAAAGGAAAGAACAAATAACGAAAGGGAGAGTTTGACATAACCCTTAAAGCCCAATTACCCTGCGATCTTTGTGTGCTGTGGTGTGTTGTGTTCTCCAGCAAGAAAGACTGGCAATCGGCTCAGGCAAGTGAAGAGTAATTTGAGATGACGCTTGGAGATTATTGTGGAATTATTGATAGTCATCGTAGTAAGCTGTTTTCTGTTATTTGATAGGGATGAGTATTTGTATCGTTGGAAATAGGGTAACTAGACGATTTGACTGAACTGTCATTATGTTATATTTGAAACTGTACAACAATAATTATACCTTGAGACTATTAGACTTCAGAATTATTTTATTAATTTAAAGCCTTAATAAGTGATTCTTTATGATACTGTTCACTTTTCTAAACAAATAACTGCATATTATTATTATTATTATTGTCACATCACATAGAAACTTTTGTAATTCTACCTAAAATCAAAATTTACACTCTGTATTTGACACAATTTTTGTAGTGTGTATTTGTGTGAACCTATTATTGGTCTTTTGACTGTTGGTTCACCTGTATCCAAATAAATAAATAAATAAAATATATAAATAACTAAAATTATTCTTCTCAGTCATATGTCTGGAGAAGTAAATTATATTATGTCTTCCTAGTATGCAATTGTTTATTTATGTAATGGATACGAGGTACGTTATATACTACATTATGCCCTAAGGGCATTAAGAAATTCAAAAGAAAGTTGCTTTATAATAAAAAAGAAAGCGTACAAAAAAACTAGCTATAACAATTTATTGTATAATAGAGACTGAAATAAATATGTTTCTTTAAATTTGACATTAGCTGGAGCCATCTCTTAGCAGTTGTTGTTCCAAGCATAATAAACAAAAGGCAATTTTAATGCAAATGCCAAATGCATCTCACTCAACCTTATAAAAATTGATATTTTTAATAAATAGGTATGTCAGCCAAATTGTCGGTGATAATTTACGTACCTAATTACGCCTCAAGAATCTAATCCAAATATTTAACCTAACTACTAAGATCGAGATATTGGGGATACTTCATTTCTGGGAACTCGAATAAATTTAAATTTTCTATATCTTAGTTTGTAAGTCGAGTAAGATGTGAGATAAATAATGACACAAACTGTTCTTCGATATTTTATTTTAAACTAAACATGATACCAAAACGCTGGTTAGGTCTTAGGAGCATAGTATTTTTCCAGGTAGGTGCAACATCGAACCAAATTGTTCAATCTATTCAACTCTTTCGATACAATATCAAACTAATTAATTAAAGTAAGACTTAACATTTACAGGTACATAGTTTAAAATTAAACTAGACTTACAACGATATACGTGTACTTAAGTAATGAGGTGTTTTTGAAGATAAAAATTCTTTTGTCCATAATAATAATAAAAATAATGAAGAAACCCAAAAAAATATTTTTCCTCTAACTCTTATATGCCAGTACTAGTCTCTATAATATCATAATATGATTTCCACATTTATGGATTTGGCATACTTAAGCTATTTTGAAGTAACAACTTTTAAAGTTTAATAAATTTTATCTCGCGGACCGTAAACTAACCGAATTGCCACTATAAATTTAAAATATGTGAGGTAATTAATTACATCTTCCGGATATTAAATCACCCTTTCTTACTGGGTCACTGTTACAAGTTGTTGTTGCAGAAAGAAGCAAACAGGTCAGTAATTTATTTCTTTCCGTGAATACAAAACCCTGCGTTGATCTCGGGCAGAAGTTAGCCAAAACATCTTAATTCCGGCGCTTGCCAAGAGCTAACAAGTCCTCGATTCCCGCTCCAGGCATAAATCATCCATACGCAAACAAACATCCAGCATCTTAGATTCAATAACGTATCCATAAACTGAGAAGCTGAGACGTGGCTCAGCTACAGGTGGAACATGAAACGACGTCGCAAACAACGTCATCTGAGAGGGTACTTAAATATTTTATCATGGGGTATTTTGATTATAATTTAAAATCAACGAAATTTATTTAACTATAGTATTTGTATTCGGAGCAGGCTACGGTGCTTCTAAAATCATGGCGTATAATTTCTATCTCCACCACAGGATCCACGGCGTATAATCTTACCATGTCTAAAAGCAGTGAGGGCGTCGACACATGGACAGGAATGGATGTCTAAGTGTAAACTTAAAAAGAAGAAAAAAAAGAAAGAGATGTAGATAACGTAGAAAATTATGAAAAAAATGTCAGAATTAATTAACCTTAAATAATTTTATTATATTCATTTATGCTATTCCGTACCGTGAAAGTACATATTACAATTTACAATACATTTTATAGTAGGTAGTTAAAACGAAAATTTTGAGAAAATTATTTTAAATTATGTACCTACCTATACTATTCCACCATGTGATAAACGTTAAGTTAATTGTTATAATAATTACAATGTTTATGGCATAAATTGCCGGTTTATTTTGTTATTGTATTATTGTATAATGTTATAAATTATATGTTATAAAAAGAAACACAATTGCTTTGAGAATTTGTGATTCATTTTTAACAACATTTAATAATATATTGATATTAAAATATTAATGTCTACATACTAAACACTCTAATTTTTAATTTAAGGTGATGTAAACTATGTCATTGTGTACGTGTAAACAATAATGTATACAACGTAGTGCAAACTTTACGCCCATCCCTGCACATGGGCTCCGGCCAAAAAAAAAAAGAGACACCCAGGACGAGACCAAAATTTTACAATTGTTTTCAAACTGCTACAACTTTTACAATTTTAATCAGATCTACATGAATCTTTCTCCACCTGAAAGCTCAACTCTTCCTCTAGATAACGTCTCAAACCTGTTAGAAAATCTCAACCCCCTGCCTCCTGAGCCCCATTCGAAAAGGCAACTTTTTGAATGAAAAATGTCGCAACTTCATACGCGCACACGCGTCGATTGACGCAAAAATTTTCCAATCTTGCAAAGACGTTCGATAGATCGCACAATTTCATGTAAAAAACATGAACTTTCAAGTTGATACGTTGATTTTTCAGCGAAAAACAATTTGTTGAAGTTGAACCTGCACGGATTTCACTGCTCAAGAACCACGCAGAATTTGGTTACAGGCGAAAAAGAGCCACATGCAGCCTCAACTTTGAACCGAAACCCAAATCGAGGTTACCGAAATCGCTTTTGAAAACTATGACTATATAGCTACATAAATCAGGGATTGAAAAAGTACCTAACGAAAAAGAAATCGAAATATCGAAATTTTTAGAAGAACGAAAACGGAAACGAAAACGAAGTCTTTATTTTTCGTTCAAGATCGAAAACGAAATTAATAATATCAATTAACGGGTATACCTACTCGTTTTTAACTTAATATTATCATAATAATAAAAAATCTGACGTGGCCATCACTAGACCTCCCGCCTTGACACTGTAATATGTGAATTTGGATTTGGTTAGGCTAATTTTTGTAATTTTTGTTATAGTTCTTCAAGCAAAGTACCGATTCCTATTGGCATTGAAATCAAATTAGCTCTTTGTAGAAAATTTTTTTATTTTATTATTACCTTATATCCAGTTATAATAATAATAATGAATCGATGATACTTCTTGACTGAATACGTTTAATGGAAGGATGAAAACTTAATGGAATTCAGTCAGTTTTTAATTTATTATATTTCGGCTCCTATAGGTTCTAAGTTTCAACACAGTTAATAATATATTTATATTTAAAAATGGTGTCACAAAAATTTCAGAAACTGTGTATACGTCTGTTCATCTATCACATTGACATTTCATTTTTGTTTTTAAATTTTGTTCCAATATTATGATTTACAAATCGTGGTAGGTAAAATTACAAATTTTTTAAAATTAATTTTCCTTTATTGGTAAGAGATATAGAAACGATGTTAAATAAATATTGTAAAAGATAATTTGTTCTTTCAAATGTCGAATGACAAATTGTAACTATCGCAGTATTTCCTATATTTTTTGCAAAAAATGTTAAAATGCTTCAAGAAAATACTATTTCCGGTTGGCAGATTTTTACCAAAATCTTATCAGCTCTTCATTAACATATATAAATGTATATTGCAAAATATTAGAATTTTATGTTCAGTAGAATTTGAGATAATGAATCAGAACGAAAGACTATAGTAGGCGCACATACAGACTTCCATACATACACACACACAGACACACACACACACAGACACACAGACATCATCGTGAAAATAGTCAAAATAGGTTCTAAAGGTGATAAAACGTGCTTATTGATAAAAATCTCGACATCGAATTTTTTCACGATCCCTATACCTCTCTAGGCGAGAGGTAAAAAGTTATATTTGATCTATTAATGTAAAACTAATTTGAAAAATTTTAAATTCAAAGTTAAATTCTTGATAGAGTTTAAGAATAATATAAATTTTAATTTAGAATCTACTAACTTTTATGATTAAATTAGCATAATTTCTTATTGCATTGTATTGTATTCCTGACGTTTTGATTTAATTACATCATTTCAGCCAACTTTCTCGTTATAGTTGCTTGAAGAATGCTGTAAATGTTTTCATTTAGCCGGTCCATCAAGTAAATTTAGTGCATAAAGTGCGTAGTCCTGGTATTGTATGGGCGTGCAGTAGCAAGCAGCAGAATGCAAGAAGACACAAACCATCAATCTTAGGGTGAAGTCTAGGCTGGTGGCATGGGCAAGGGCTGCTGATAAATGTCGTACATTTCGCTCTTTACCGTCGAGAATCGCTTCGGTCTCTGTCACACAACTAAACTAACTGCATTACGCTACTACAGCCCTCCGTCCCGCCATGCACTGCTGCAAAGTTAGCGAAAGTGATTGTTGATGTTGTAAAACAAAACAAAGATTTACTGAGAACTTAAAATGAACTTAATCGTAACAAAGACACTCCATAACAAATGTTGAAAGTCAGTAATAATAAATGCACCAGTTTAAATGTTATTGTTGATTTTGTTTATGTATCCATGAAGTCGATATAGCTTTTGTTTTATGCTTTAAGTAGTACTGGAAATTCAGAATACTACAGAGACGTTATTATTTTTTTCAATTATTATTATTAGGAACGAAAGTGAGGTATTTCTGACCGGTCAGTACTTATTCTCCCTAGAAAAATAAAGTAATTTTCTCCCGCTTTATGCGGGAATCCACTTGATTTTTTCCTCCATAGGTAGAAAAAATACTTTTCCTTCCGCTTTGTGCGGGATTCCAAAATTGATTATTTAGATTATTTTTATTTATTTCATGGAATTATACATTTTTCCAATGTTAACATCATCCGGTTTATCCCTTTTTTCAACTTTTAATTGCTTTTCGATGCAGGTATTGAAAAAATATTGTGTGCAATTCGGGGAAAAGTGTTCTCCCGAAAACGCCACTTTCGTTCCTAGTTGCACTATATACTATTTTTCGCACGTGCTGTACCTATTTTTTTACACCTCTACATTTATTTTAATTTACATAAATTAACATGCACTTTATTACGATTTGTGATGAACAAACATTGTGGTATCATAGGAACATACCAGGTGTCTACTTGAAATCTGATATATAGAAAAAACAACGTTATTTTTTAAATTTTGCTGAAGTTACTTCTATTGATTTGAGATGAAAATTGTAAATACAAACTTGTCAAAATTGAAAAGTACACAATATGAGAAAGTGGACTATGGTTTCATATTGTGTAGTTTTATTGTTGAACAAGTTTTACAAATTTCGTTTAAAATGTAAAGGTTAGTAAATATAGCAAAATTTAAAAAATAAACAACACTGTGGTTTTGAAAGTAGGTACGAGTATATTTATTTTCACTATTCATATTTATCACACTGTTATCTTGAAAATTGAATCCGTAAATAATAAAATTGCTTTTCGAAATGATAAAAATTAAATATATAAATGGTTTTAATGAATTGTTTTTAGATATTCCTAATTTTATTAGCTATCAAAGTAACTTTTTTTAAATATTTTTATAAATAATTTCGTCAAAATTGAATATTATAATGAAAAAACCACGTGAGTTAGTTTATTCACTCAAAGAAATTTTCTTCTTTTGAATAAACATTTTTTAACTCACTTGGTGTTTAAATATCTATTTTTGTTTACCATTGAATTCAAAATTTTAACACGCACTTGCATTATAAATTATACCTATCAATTTCGAAATATGAGCCTGTTTTTAACTGATACATGTTTCAAATTATACATTGTTTAGTAACAACGATACGGGCTATCACAAACATTTGGAAAAATATTTACCGTGTAATTGATTAATCGTTTCAAATCCCTGATAATTATCATATTCAACCGAATCAACGGTTGAGCGTACCGCGAACATTTCCCGAGATAAAACTACAAAATTCCCAACTCCCCCTAACTAAACCCTTAATTCATCCTGAAATCTTAGCTCTGAATGGCACGGAAGCCGCGATATCATCCAGCATCCACTACGTCACAACTCACAGAAGGGTTGAGGGTTGTTTCCTGCTGTAGAACAACCCCGAACAGCATACTGTGCGCTCATCTGATTAGATCATTCCAAGGAGTTCTAGTAGGCTCTGAGACTTTGTAGCGCTGTTTCGAGGAGTTGAACTTGCGAGTGCCAAGGAAAACACTGATGACAACGAATACGTCTTATCTGGGATGGTAATGTGAATGGGAATGGAATCAACATGGATTTGAGGAGTGTGTGAGTTATGGGAGATTTGATAATACAAGAATAAATGAGTGATTATGATGGCGTTATACACTAAACTGTTTATAATATTTCATTGGGAAAAACGGGAAAAAGTTTAAGGTGGGTATGTATTACATGACGCATTGAGCGTGGAACAGATTATTTGAATAATTCGTAAATCAAGGGTACTTAATTTATTTATAGTGAATACTTGATATTATATTAATTACATTATAGAGCATTATGTACCTAATGAAATTAATTAATTAATTAATTTCATTTCAATAATATTAATGCCTATTCGCCAGTTTTAAAAGTTTGTTACTGGGATTATTACCACTAAAATATATTTCGCAGTTTTTTAAGTAATTTAAAATCCATTTTATTTTGCCTAAAATGCCTTTTTAGACATTTTGTAAAAACTTGCCTATTTTGTATTTTTTTGCCTGTTTTGTCTTTTTTGACCTTCTTTGTATTTTTTTACAAAATTCATTGCTTTTGAAAAACAATATTAAAAACAATTATAAAAATATTTTGTCGGATAGTCTTCCGATAGAGGTTATTCAAAAATTATTGTAAACTACAGTGTGGCAATTTTTTTTAAGTGTTTGTGCTAGCCTGCATTTTCTGACTAGAAATCAAACACATACTTAATAATCAATATATTTATTCTCATACACATTTACATACCCAGATGACAATTACATATTATTAACTACACTGCAATATCAGTAATATAAGTACCCGGACACTCTCGAACACACCGCTCCTTAGCAGAGCTTCCCGATAACGAACTAACAAAACAAACTTATTAATTAATTAATAATAATCTTAAATAACTAAACTAGCAAACAAACTTATTGATAATCATCTAATATATTATGTCATTTAAACATTATATTGTTGAAGATATTGTTTTTACTTCTCGCCTCATATTCTATAAGAGAGGTATTGTAATGGGTCAAAATTTTCGAGTATGAGTTTTTGGTAGATAAGCACGTTTCAGGGTCTCTAGAATACGAATTTCATATTTTCACGATGATGTCTGTGTGTGTGTGTATGGACGTATGTATGTATGAATTATGTGACGATTTTTCGTCCACGATAACTTAAAAAGTATCAAACCTTTAATAACCAAATTTCATATTTAAGGTTTTAATAAGGATCTTAACACCGGATAAGAATTTGGTAGAAATTCGTAAACCGGAAGTAGTACTTTTTGAAGTTTGAAAAAGATTTTCTTAAATATATTGGTACATTATTTATTTATGACAATTTTTGAAATTAAAAATAAAAGAAATTGTAATTATCTATGTGTACAGTTAATTATAAATACAAATTGCTGAATCTGGAAGAATTTAAAATAAAATAAAGTACAATTAATATTCTATTACCTCTCGCCTCATATTCTATAAGAGAGGTATTGTAATGGGTCAAAATTTTCGAGTATGAGTTTTTGGTGGATAAGCACGTTTCAGGGTCTCTAGAATACGAATTTACTATTTTCACGATGATGTCTGTGTGTGTGTGCGTGTGTGCGTTTGTATGAACCGACGATTTTTCGTCCACGATAACTTAAAAAGTATCAAACCGTTTATAACCAAATTTCATATTTAAGGTTTTGATAAGTATCTTAACACCGGATAACATTTTGGTAGAAATCCGCAAACCGGAAGTAGTACTTTTTGATCCTTTATAAAGTTTTCCTTAAATATATTGGTACATTATTTATTTATGACAATTTTTGCAATTAAAAAGAAAAGAAAATATAATTATCTATGGGTACAGTAATTATAAATACAATTTGCTGAATCTGGTAGTATTTAACAATAAAATAAAGTACAATTCATATTCTATCTTGTTGTCCATGATATTAAATTTGTTTCTACATAAAATTTGAATTATTCTGACAGTGACAGTACAGTTGACATCTTTTGCTTGCATCTTGGTTTACATTATCGTTTACGTATTACATGAACATGAAACTATTAAAATGTAAGTAAAACTAATTTTTAGAGTAGTCTCGAGATTAGTAGAATAAGCAGAATTTGGCGAGAGGTCGTGTACTGGCCACAGCAGATTTTTTTTTTGAAATTCCAGTATCTTGTTGTCCATGATATGAAATTTGTTTCTACATAAAATTTGAATGATTATGACAGTGACAGTACAGTTGACATCTTTTGCTTGCATCTTGGTTTACATTATCGTTTACATATTACATGAACATGAAACTATTAAAATGTAAGTAAAACTATTTATTAGATTAGTCTCGAGATTGTAGAATAAGCAGAATTAGCGAGAGGTCGTGTGCTGGCCACAGCAGATTTTTTCTAACTATGACTATGACTCTAAGTTGACGGTTGATATATAGATGTGAAATTTGCATTTTGCATTTCAATTTACCGATAGCTCATTATGTGAAACTTCCACATCTAAGTTGGGTAAACAGTATATAGGTACATGTATAAATATTGTATTTATTATAATATTCTTCCAAATATTAATAGAAAAAAAGAAAGATTATAATGGAAATTGAGTATCAACCTTTTAAAATGATTGAAGAAAAAAAGTAGTATGCATTTCTTTAAAATGCAGGGAAAACTTCTAAATAAATATTATTATGTGAGTATACTCCATATGCTCAAAGAAATTGTGATTTTACAGTGCAATTATTTATACTTATTGTTTATTTTGCAGCACAATCTTTCTATACAAATATGTATTTATGTCTACATTCAATTTCTGCTTTTAATTTAAAAATATAGAACTCTTTGAACAACTTGCAAATGACGGCAAAAAATTACTATCCATACAAGCAGAATGCAACATATTAAACAAATAGGAAAATATTTTTATCAATTTAGTTATCAAAGGCTACAAACAACTGTCGATAAAATTCTTCTTTCCTGTTCTGCTTTGATCTTTGCCGTTTCTGTTGATAACATTCAAAAGTAGAAATTTTTCCCTTTTGTGACAACAACATAAATTGACATTTAGCTTCAAGAAATATTATTATTATACAAAAGAAATACATAATCAGTGAACAAAATTTTGACGTGGTTAATTTATTCCACTTCATTAAATTACAATTTACAGCTCTTTAAAGCTTGCAGAACAATAACTAAGTTGAAGCAATTTCTTTAAGTATATTACATAATGAGAGAGGAAAGTAACTGATATCGTGTGAGTGAGAATATTGACGCACGAGGCTTTCCGAGTTCGGAAATCTCACGAACATTCGATAGAAACTTTACCGCGAGTTATGTGCACTATATATTTCTCACGCCCATAAATATTATACATTTTATTCATGAATATATTTTGATGTCTACTGTCACTGTCATACTTTTATTTTTACGAAGAAACAAATATACCACGATCATGTAATACATGATAAAAGATTTTCAGTAACAAGAATATCAATTGTATTTAAATTTTTAAAATATACCAGATACAGCAAAAGTACAACTTCATTTATGTGGATCAATCTCTTTTAATGTCGTGTTTGTCAATTTTAATGGAATAATGCAATTTACCACGAAATACTTAATGACAGGAAAAAATTATCAAATGTCAGAAAGACAACACACGCTTACTAAAAGGTGAAACAAAATTGGAAAACTTTCGATAAGGCTTGTTCGATAACATATCGAACGGGCTAAACAGATGTGTGATATTGTTTGTTTTCGTAGCTAGATAACTGGATGATAACTGTTAGTTTCGTATGGTTGTGGTAATTTTTTTAATAATAGTATAATATCATAATAATTTTTTTTTCAAAGAAATTTTCCCAGTATTTAATATTATGTTGTATTAAATATTAAAATTACATCATATGATACTAAACGTATTTATTAATATTGGTTTTCAATTTAATTATATCGGTTACTTGTTATAGACTGTGAAAGTAATATTTCAAACAAATCTGCAGCTTTAAAACTTATGTTTAATATTTGTACAGTACCAGTATGTATTATCAATAATGAAAGCAACGGTAATGAAATGAAATTTGCATAAACTGGTTCAGCGTAATGCCATAAAGTGTCCGGACTCCGGAACAAAATTAGCAGTTTGAACTAGCGCATAAAATAAATATATCTGGAAGGGAGTTAAACATATCAACCACGAGTTATTAGCATGTTTATAGTGCTTCTACAATTTGCACTTAACCTCCTCGTTAAAACTAACCAGAGTATCTATGTTAAGCAAAATAAGCATAGAGCTGGATTTATAACTAGAAATGCTGGAAATATAAATAAATGTATAATAAAAATGTCATGAAATATTCAAATTTATTTATGTAAAAAGCTGTATTAAAATGATAATTAAAATGTAATGAAAAATTGAGAAAAACATTAAACTTTTGAAAGTAAGTTAATTTTCTCATTTAAATTGTTTTTATGACTTTCCAGTAATATAAAGAGTTTTATGATTTGACATCAACTGAAATAAATGCATTTTGCTTCAAATAAATAAAAACGTGGGTATCATTTCTTAAACAGATATAAGAAGTAATTAAAATCCCATTTTAAACTATTATATATATTTGAAATAAAGGGATCAGTAATTATTGTTATATATTATCGATATCTTGTATTGCCTACATTATTGGAATAAAAACTCAACTTACAGCTCATATTATATAGTAAACTTTCGAAACCTAAACGTTGGATTTCACTGTGCGGCTTGTTATACATAAATGAACAAATGATAAAATTATTAATTTAAATACTACTCTTTATGAACTATTTAATTTAGAAAATTAAATTACAAATGGTTCAGTACAAGTCTTCAAAATAGCGAAAAACTATATTCAGTTTTTCCATTAAAACTTGTTTCAATATTAAGATTTTTCAAGCAATGAGATATTTTTAAATAGCTAAAGGTTGTCCTCAAGTGCGTCTAATGCACCTTTTTAATTTTTTGTTTAAATATGTGATAAAATAAGTACGTATTAAAAACTTACAAAATAGCTACAATTGGCCATGTTTAGCCATGAATATAAAAATAGAGTACAAAAATGAAAACAGTGGCATAGACGCACTTTGAGACAACCTTTATCAATTCTAAAATGTATATCTAATTCTAAAAATGTGAATTTTTACTTCAATTTTAAGGAAAAAACTAAACATACTTTGCAGCATTATTATTCCGGGTGGCCACACCTAACTAAGGTGAAGAGGGATTGTAGCAAAGTACGCTGCTCACTTCCCTGTTAGGTTTTTCAAGATTTAGGGGCGTTTTCAAGACTAATAGTCTAGTTACATAAGGTTTTATCTTTGCATTGAATAGTGTGAAACTGGAAATTTGCACATATTTTCTATTAAATTCATCATAAAAATGTACCTACAATACCTATTTAAAAAAAAAGTTTCTAGAACAACTACCAGTGGTTGTCAAGTCAAAAACAATACGAAATAGCACATTATGGTTTGTAAATTTTATCCATCTTTAAACGTTTATAAATTTTAGGTAGTGATACCGTGAGACGAGGCGAGACGAGAAATAGTGAATTCTCGTCTCGTCTCATATTTTTGAGACGAGAAATTTAAGTATCCTCGTCTCGTCAGAATTTCTCGAAAACATTTTGATGCCATAGGTACACGATATATTTAAAAAGCTAGAAGTAAATTTAGGAACTTTTTTGTACGTTTTAGTTTCAAGAATTCTCAATTTCTCGAGAATTATTTCTCGTGTCGTAGTTTTGAATTCTCGTTCCACCTCGAAAATCCGAGACGAGATATTCATTAGTTCTTAATATCTCGAAATTTGAAATTGTAGGATAGGAGTTTTTTTATTCAGTCATAAAACGATGTATATAATTAAATTAATCCACTAAATGATCCTTTTTATGACTGAACTGAACAACTGAACCCTAAGAAAAAACCGTCACATGTTGCACAAGACACGAAATTTATGCCCGGTTCACATGAGGAAAGTTTTCACTAAAAAGTTTCTTGAAAGTAAAACAAGTGCTAGGAATGTAATTATTTTTATTAAATATATTAAAGAACACCAGTTTTTATATATTTTAAAGGAATAATTAGTTTCCCCCATACGGATTCCCCATATGACCGGTATTGACAGTTTCTTTTATGATAGCTCCTAGCACTTCTTTTACTTTCTAGAAACTTTTTAGTAAAAACTTTCCTCGTGTGAACAGGGCATTAAAGTTCCTCATTAACCGAGTCATTAGCTTATTGCGTTATTTGAATTCCTGTTACGAATTTGAAAATAAAAGAACAATCTAGTAGAACCTTTACACAAAAGAGGCCCCTGACATCACCACTCACAAATCCTCACCCACGTATGATAAAAATTTCAATAGCCATCCAAATCAAATAAAGTACTACTCAAACATACCGTAGCATGTAACAATACAAGAAAAGATACATCAAAACCGTGTGCCGTGTACATAGATCACCGGGGGGCTATCAAAAATGCAGTCCATCCATTATACAAAATCAAAATCCATTACTCACGGGTAGGCCTCGCAGGGCACGCGGAATAAGAATGAAGGGGCGTAGCGCCAGGGCTGCTGTTTGCCATTTGGCGGAGGCGGAAGGTTTTGTCCCTAAAGAATGCGAACGTCTTAAGCTTGAAGGAGCAGAGAGGAATGAACTAACAGAAGGTTGTATTGTGTGAAAGAAATTCTGATTAAATTGTAGTGGAAACATGGAATTATATTTGGATTATTTATTCGGAAGTGGATTGGAAATATTATAAGGGTTATTAAATTTTAAACTTTTGATGCACGTTTGATTTAAACAATATAGTATTTAAGAAAGCTATAGGTACACAAAAACATTTACTTGTCATCTTATTTTTGTAGGATCGTTTAAGAAAAAAATATTATGATGTAAATTTATTATTAAGTAGATGCTTAAAGGCATTGGCAAGTTAAAAATTGACTTTACAGAAATCAAAACTACATTGTACGTTGAGAAACATAGGGAATACAAAAATATTATACTGGTCATAGTTACCGAGATATAAGCCCGTTAAAGAAGCCAAGATGACGTCATTACAATAGCTCTGCCTACTATTGTAAGCAAAACAACAAACGCGTTGTGCCTAGCCAAACGAACAGTGAATTGACCGACTGCGGTACTCGGCTAAGATGACGTCATTTCTCTAACTTCAAATAGCTGTAACTTTGTAATAAGTAATCTTACAGACTTGAAACAAAAACTAATCAACTTCTAATTTTATAATTTATTTATTAATACTATTTAAAAAATATCGAAAATAACTTGCCAATGCCTTTAACTTATTCTTGCTTTATTTAAAAATGAAATTTTTTATTAAAATAAACGATTCTCTCAGATTTTGAGGAATTTTTTGCGGAACGATATTTCAATCGAAATAAGAATTACTGATATAGTATTTGAGATGAAAGAAGTCTGAAAAAGATCATCGTGGAACAGTTACGAAGTAAGATTTAAGCTCCGCTCACAATGTGATATACACTAATAATAACTGTACTTACGTTACACTAACAGTGTTGAGTGGAACGAGCAACGCTTTGCTATGCATGTCGAACTTATGAAACAATATTAATTTTTGAAAGACAAACGTGTTCAATCCATATCTTTAGAAAATAATACGACAAAGATAAATATATACGCCGTTTGTTTATTAGTTCATGATACAGATGACCTTTTGCAGACTTCTTTCATCTCAAATACTATAGTAAGATTTTAAGGGTTCTCTAGAGACTATCCATTATTTAAAATGCAGAAATTCGGATCGGGTGCAGGTTACTAAAATTTGCTTTATCAAGCGATAAAAATAGACAAATAAATTCAATAATATGTAAATATACCACAATTATAGTAAGAAATTGTAAGAGAACTAATGCACTGAGAGCAAACGGCCTTTTGAATTCTATGTCAAAACTCCATTTAGAAATATGCAAATTGATTATTTCAGTGAGTTATAAATAATATTGTACCTATCATAAATTGTATTATTCTTTTTTATAGTATACGGTACATTAAAAATAATAGATCGACTTTAGTCAGGACATCCGATATTTAAAAAAAAATTAAATTAGAAGAGTCCACTATCATTCAGCAGTTTATTTTGTTGATATTTTTATTATAATAAATAAGAAATCGATCTCGGTATAAATATTAAGCGCCACTGACCAATAGCAGATAGCAATAATTTTTGTATCGCATTAATTTTGTTGTGAAAAAACGTTTAAATATTACAGAACTAATTCTACAAACTTATTTCGTTGGATTAAAGATGAAGTAAAACAGTGAAGACTACGCAAATTTAAGCTGAAATTATGTGGTAACTGGTAAGTACCTAGCTACTGTTTTTAATCTAGAACTTAATCCACTAATATCAATATACCAACAAAAGTGAGTAATATCTGTTTGTTAAATGTTCAAATAAGTAGTACATTTTATGCGTTCACGGGTTTACACCACCCCTTTTAAGGAAACAGTGTGAGATTTATATATGTTTTCTTATTTCCACCCCTATTAATCAATATTATCTTGAGTACTGCTATCGCACTGCACTTCTTCAGTATTAGTCACCGTTAAAACTATACACACAGCAATCTTTGATAAATCATCTTATAACAAGAAACCATACACCGTACAATAGGGGACACGGTCCTATTGTAGTCGTGCAGTAGTCCTGCTAAGACAACAAGCATGTCCACGAATTCCAATACGAGGATCACGGCTCTCCCCTCTGTCCGACCCTGTATATATTACCTATACGCATAGGAGCAAAATTTCCTAATAATGTAAGAAAGTTGAGTAAGTATTTTTTAACTTTGACTCCTGTCAATAGGCGAGATTTAGCCTAAGGATGTTCTTCCATCTAACACTTTGTTATAACAATTTGACGGTGTCTGATAACTTTAATTTTGCCAATATAATTGTGTCCCAACTTGGATTTGTGACGAGAATGGATGCCGATCCGAATCAAACCGTGAAATTCCACTCCTCACCTATGACTTCTGTCTTTTGAGGCAAGCACTCTAATTGCCAATTTATTATTATTTATTTATTATTCATATCGGTTCTATATTAAATTCTAAAATCTAGATTCAATATCATGGAGCACATAGGGTACAGGGTTGCAATATGTCATGACTTGGAATCTTCCACATAGATAGAACGAATTAGGTTCCAAAAGAGAGATAATTGGCAAACATGGTACACAAAACATACATAAAAACAGCATTTTTCATCATTTTCACATTGACCCTAGAGTGAGGAATTACCTTTTCCCACGACCATATACGAAACAGTTACCTACCAAGGAAAATAAACAATATCACACATCCGCCCAACCCGTTCGATATGTTATCGAACAGGTCTTATCGCCATAGTTTAAAATTTTGTTTCGCTTTTTAGTAGGCGTATTGAAACATTTGACATTACATAATTATATTGCTTCGTAATTTTTATGATACGTTGTACTTTTTGTTACATAATCGCTAAATTAATCACAGCGCAAACATGTTATAGAACACTCCATCAAAATACTGCACACCACTCGAATGGAAATAACAATTCTTATAGCTTATAGAAGCTTCCTTTACAATAGGAACAGACAACAGAGGGTCCTGCTAAGACAACAAGCATGTCCACGAATTCCAATACCAGGATCACGGCTTTCGGCTCCCCCTGTGTCCACGCTGTATGTATTACCTACGCTGTACCGCACGTATGTGCAGTGTAACAATGGCCTGTCAACATGTATCAGCGTCAATCGCGAGCCGATCCGCGAACAATGCGGAAATATGAGGGATTTACGCGGAAATCCCGCCGAACTTGGGAAACGCATCTTCCGAATTGCATTCTGTGGTGTTGAGCTGGTGGGGTATTGGATTGGGTGATAACGAGACTGATTTACTGATAGAACCGAGCAAGTAAAATAATATAAAAGAAGACGAATACGTATTTTTATGGATTTTGTTTTGTGTAACGTACATTTTCTTCAACAATCTGGAATTGCAATAGGCGACGAAAGTATAAAATTAGAATTAGGCATCTACAATATTAATCGTGACTAGAGTATACTTACTTGATTTTATCTTTTTATCTACTTACAACTTTATTTAATAGTCATAAATACATTTTATAGGACGAATTAAAAACGATCAAGTAGTCAGCTTGAAGATCCCGAGTGTTAAGTACACAAATACTATTATAAACGTATACTGCTATATTTTCACTTGAAATAATACTTTTACATGAACGAACAAAATATTGTTTTCTCCTATAACTTTTTACTACAATCAACTACAACAACAACAGTATTTTCCTCATTGCCAACCTTATATTGTTAAATATCCAAGTATGTTGCCAACTCAACATTGTAAACTTAAAGCGCGAATTTCCAACACGGAGTGCAATTTAATTGCAAGATGTTTTTACAGTTTTATGTCAATCACACACTGCCGGTCAAGAGACTTCAATAACGGAATTCCAGATCCCTACGTCAACACATGCAGAAGTTGTACCTACCTACAGTTCACTACTTACAGTTGTTGTTCACTATACTATTATACTATTATAGTAAGTATATTTGTTTTAATACATGTGATGCTGTAACTAGATCTTTCAAATTATAGTAAATTTTAGAATTAAGTTGGATGAGAAAATAGTCTTACTCCACGTTTATACAAATTTTTAAAATAGTACTTATATATATATATATATATATATATATATATATATATATATATATATATATAAACGTGGAGTAAGACTATTTTATCATCCAACTTAATTCCAACCACTTCACTTGGGTTTATCAATTTTCAAATATAAATTTCAGAAATTTTTGCGCTTTTGACCAATAAAATATCTTGTAATATAAATAAAACTGATTATTGAACGATAGAACTTCCAATTATAAAGCGTATCGAAAAAAATATTTAGTTTGTTGCTAGTTTTATCTTAAAATAAAATAGTTTGAATGCAATTTAAAATTGTTAAAATAAAATTAATTACCTACATAATATAGGTAATTAAGTAGTGTGAAAGTAAGTAAAGTATATTGGCAATTATGGAAAAAGCACAAAGGAATAAAAAATTAGTTCAATATCAAAAGCCTTTTGACCTTTAGAGAGGAGCAATTTAATGTTTGTTGCACGATCGATCAATTTTAGCGTTTATTGGCTGTTTCCAATGCAGTAGATTTTGTTTAAAAATTAAAAGGCGGTAAGTAATTTAGAAGGCGGTAAGAACTAAACAACAAAAACTAAGGCAACAGCATCAAAAACAACATAAGCAAATATCCAACATTATTTTTAAATTTATTTTATTGTATCGAATATACAAAATATATTATAAAAATCACGGGCGTTAAGTGCATTTTGTATCGCATTTACTGCTTTTGATACTTAATATGCTATACCCTGTATCACGTACAAAAATAAATATAAAAAAATTGGTTGCATTTACTTAAGTTTAAGAAAGTAGTTATTATAAGAAATATGAAAAAAATATGTAAGTCTAGTCAGCGAATAACACCCGTTCTGTACACGCAGCTTCTAAAGAATTACAACTATAAAACGTTGTAAGAAACTTTTAAACCCTATACTCTTGATACAATTTTCTTCGTTTTTTACGCTACTTCAAACTAAAAATAAAATGAAGATTTATTTTCATATTATAGATACTTCGTTCATATCGACATTGGAGTTAGATTGTAACATTGTAAGGAGATTATCATCAATGGAATGGAACGAAGTACTTACAAATAAATATAAAAGTATTAATTCTACAGCAAGCGTATAAGTATAAGTAAAGGAAGATTATTTGTACCTGTAATTAGTGCCTGTGGTTATCGTGAAGCTCTAAAAGCACTCAACAATGAAATCTGGTTCAAGTTCAAATAAACCACGGTTGCGCTTCATAAACAAACAAGTTCACTGGAGTATGTAAAATGTTCAAACAGTTTTAGTTGAGTGTTGAAATTAATTTCAATCAGTAGTGAAATGTGCAAGAGCGTTTAATCATACTTAATTATGCATGCATCGGAACACACTTGCTATTATAATTCTATTATTATAATTATTATTTTTGTTGATCAAGACCATATTTTCCGGTGAAGATGATAGCTTTATTCACGGTGTATAAACTATAGGTGACGCCACGAAAGATTGAAATCTGACGGCTTACGTGGGCAAGATGGCCGCCAAAGGGACCAACATTTTGATTGGTTAATGATGGCAGCGCTGAAAAAAATGAGACAAGTAATAGTAACCCTTGATAAACAATTGAAACAAAAATACAAAATTGACAGATTGACAATACAAAATACAAGATTTCCTCGTGTAAATAGGAAGTGTTACGTGCCTAATTGTAAGACGGTTTACAAATGATTACGGTGTGTCCTCTATGGGTTCTTATACTATTAATCCGATTCCTTCCAAATTTTGCACGAATACTTTTGAGCACCCTAAAAAAATATAGAGAGGTCCGCCATCTTGAAACAAAATGGCGGCTATCTGTCTCAAAGTGAACTGCACCGATTTAGTACAGTAAAAGGATCTAACGTAAGACATAAAGGCATAGTAAAATGTCATTCCGCCATCTTAAATAAATGGTGGCCAGATACCCAAATTTTCAGTTACTATACCACAAGAGCTTCGAAAATAATCGAAAATACTGCCGACTGATGAGACGCATTTCCATAGAAATAACTCGAGACCGGAGGTCGAACGGTGTTTTGCGGAAATACGTCGAACCAGGGGGCAAAAGTATTTTCTATTATTTTTTATGATCGAGTGGTATACGCATTGACTATTTCATGAATAAAACAATTTTAAATAACACCATTTTATTTATTAGCATAATTTTTAAATTCATTTTAAATATTTTGAGACATTTGGTTTATTATTGTTTGTTGTGTCATGGTTACGGTGAATATACGCATACTATGTCAATATTCAAAAATGTACACTGGAATAGTTGTTTATATAGATAGTTTCTATGGTTATTGTGAAAAATAGTGCATTTTAATTGGTTAAAATATAATGAGGGATATTTATGTACCTATTGCTCTGTCCCTGGACTTTTGGGAAACCGTCTATATTTCAGTGGGGTATACTGTTGCCAGCTCTCAAGTTATTGATACCAAGAATAGAATTTATATTAAAAATTAGTATGGTTGATAATGGATATTCCAGAAGGAAGATTTTTATGCAGTTTAAAGTGGAATTTATACCTGATTGGATTTGAAGAAACATTACTTACAAACCTAATTAAGGGCGGATTAAAATATTTAAAACCTGAATATATTTCAAAGTTAACTCAGTTTTGTGATTGAATTTGCAATTGGTTAAAATTTAGAAGATTTAACGATTTACAAGAAGTATGTTATTGAAAAAGAATCGATGCAAACTTTAATCAAACCGAATTTGATTACCACTACAGTTGGCAAGTTTCCATCAATATGAAATCCTCTCCCGGAGACAAAACAATTTTTGCAAATCCCTGGCAATGAAAATAAAAACACGACCGAAACAAATTCAAACAAATTTACGGGCAGGGAACTTTAGTTTTATCCGAGGCTTAATTTCTAATTACGTTCTTTTTATCCCGAACTTGTAAATTCACAATTCACGCGCACGAGTTAAAACGACGGTCGAAGCGGCTGAGTTATGAGCAAAGTAGACCGATTAATCTGGATGTCAAAGCGCAGAGTCATGTTAATGGACAATAGTGGGGTGTGGGTTGGTAGCACTGGAATTGGTGCTGGTGGCAGCACTGCAGAGAGGATATGGCGTCACGGATGTTTATGCACCTTTAATGCGGAATTTTTGTTTATTTTTATTGCCGTTTGTTGTATTGATGTAGTAATTTGCAATGTCTAATTGCTAGGTATTATCAAATTTATTTAGGTCATAAATCGAACACCTAATTCCGATTTTGAAATTAATCGTTTAGTTATCGCAATTTGTATTTTAAAGTTAAGTCTGTTTTACATTATACTTTTTTTTCGGCTAGAAACTTTGACAAGTTTCAAACTAGATTTTAGAATTCAAAATATGATAATGTAAAACACGAAAATCTCCATCCAAGTTTCATACTAGTTTGCATTTCCAACCTTCTGAACATACATTGACAACAACAATCAACAACCAGAAGCGATTTCGGATTCTTGACTTCTTCGTATTGCACCTATATTTCACAATGTTTAATGTTTTTTTGTAATTTAGATGTTTGATTCATATTTCTAATTTAATATCAAAACGTCAATATTATGGTTTCAAAATTTGGTGTTGGTAACTTTGATTTCCGATTGATCAAGATACTAGTACAAAACTTGGATGTGATTCTAGACAAAAAAAAAAGTTTCTAAAATCTAGTTCCAGTTTCTAGCCGGGTATAATGTAAAACAGGCTTTACTGCTTTAGATACGGGCAATGGAGGTAGGTATACTAGTTCATGATCATCTTATGTATTAGCGGTCCCCGAGTTCCATGTTAGCAACTGGGTTATCAATCTTCCTAGAAAAGCCCGTGCTTCGTTCTTTAAGATTACATAATCTTTTAGCTGATAGTAGAATATATGTTCATTGATACCTATTTAAAAATTAAGTCTATTTCGCTTTTGATAAACAAGCGAAATAAATATGGGAAAATCACTGTTAATTTTCATCGTAAAAAGAAATAAAGATTAGGTATCTTTTATAATATTTAATGTAAACGTGTAAAATTTAAGAAAATAATTTTTGAACCTTTTCTTATAAGTACTATAAACCGTATTGCAATTTTAGCTCGTGAATATATCACTTTTATGTTAAATAATGAAAACAGCACTACAAAAATGCGATTTAGTGATTCTATTTCCAGACAAATTATGATAAGAGTTGAACCAGGAAAATGTAATATGTTTTCACAAGATCAAGACCAAAATTTATCAAAAATATGATTTAATATTACACCTGAATAAAGTTTAATCATTGTTATAAGTAACTCCCGTATAAAAGTTGTGCTCTATTACTTTCCACGCGTAATCCTCATGTATTTGTGCGGCATAACTAGTACTAACCATTTGCCGTCTCTTTTATATAGTGAACAATTGATGTATCTGTCATCATCGACTGTGAATTATAGTTAATTTGAAAGCCAATAATCGTCGCTCTGTTCAAAAATATGTAAGTACCTAAATTACCTATTAAGATTAAACTTTCTTCTCGCCCTTTAATCTCATTTAAGATTAAACACATTAATTTGATGTACTTTCCCAATTTCCACAATATGCCTCCTCTCATTCCATGACGAGATCAAACACATCTAATTATTTAGATTTAAATTTGGCGCCGTTCCGCCCATGTCTCGTTCCGCTTCTGCTTCCTGTGCCCCCACTCCCCTCCGCTGGCTCCAGGCAACATAATGCATGGCCGCTGTTTACAGCAATGATTGCCCCCTCGCTCGCGTTTAATTCCGGCGCCCGGTGGCAATGCCTCCGTCTAAATCTTCCCGGTTTAAATACTTTTAACGTTGAATGTCACCGTTCAACTGCTTCAACGCAGGGGCGTACTGAGACAAGATCTCCGTATGCTGTATATTATATTTCTATAATATTGGAATGTATAGTTCCATGACGTTATTGAGCCGATCTAATCAGGAACATTGGATCGTAATTTCTACCGGTTTCATTGGCTGGATTTTCCTGGGTTGATTGGAGCGAATGGTCAACTGTCTGTATTAGTCGAGACTAGTGATGCAACGAATAGTGAATTAGCCGGATACCGGATATTCGGTTTATTCTCCGGCCGGATAGCCGGATATCCTGCAACCGAATATTCGTCGTCCAAGAACTACCATCAGTAAAGGCAGCGACTCTTTTCTTTAAATGGCACTGTCAACGCGGAAAAAATGTAAGTATTTATTCAAAATATTTTACCTATGTTAAATTTAAGTACTAACTTTACCATAAGGTAATAATAATTTATTATAGATACCTACAAATAATTTATATATTTTTATTTTGCAAATGTACAAATAATTTATATTACTAGTTTTTCTTATTTTATATATTTTTTTAACTATCCGGTAAAGACCGGTAATCAAATCATTATACGGTATTTGGCCAGATATGAAAAATGTGCTCCTAGCCGAATACCGAATATCCGTTGAATCACTACCCAGCACAATTGTGTTTTCATTATGGTCTCTAATTCAATTTTCAAACATTTGTCATAAATTCGAGTATAGTCTAGCAAGAGCTCAAAAGTTTACATTAAAATTATGTTATGGTTGTGGTTCCCTTTCATAAGTTTCTGCTATTAAATAAATGTGAAAGAAATGTGACTTTCATGTATTCTTCTACAGGGTATAGATTTGTAAGAAATCTTAAGTATTGGGGTTTTCTTCCAGGTACCCAGTACCCAGCTAAGAAAGCTACTGGTTAGCTGGGTGCTGGGTACCTTCAAAACTTATAAAAAGAAACCACAACCATAAAATAATTTGAACGTCAACTTTTGAGCTCTTACTAGACTATAACAGAATTGTATAAGGTATATAAATAGATTAGATAGTACTCAGTTTTTTAAAATACTTACCATTTTTGATACTCGGAAAAATTTGTTCATTTAAATTAGTTCACTAAATTCAGATAAAAATAGCACGGTCATGTTGTAAAGAGAAGTAAAATTATTGAATTGAAGAATAAGTAATAGTATTTTGTGCACCTAGGGAGGGAAGCGTGCTATTACTCCCGCGGGCGAAGCGGCGGTCCGAGCGAGGGCCCCGGCTTCGCTCAAGGGTGTTGTTGTATATTTGTATGTTAAAGGTGTTGAGGAATAAAACTAGTGAAGCGAGAACAATAAAGTTTATTCGCAACTGGCACTATCAACAGCCAAGGCCGAAGTGTCGGTTGAAACAGAATAATAATTACAGTCAGTGTTTCGTTACAGGTTGCCAACATAAATAAATAATCTTTAACAATAATAAGAATAATAATATAAATACATGACATCCCGCGGGCCAAGCGGAGGCCCGAGCGAGGGCGCCGGCTTCGCCCAAGGGAGGAATAGCCTTCCCTCCCGTGGGACACACAATATTTTACGTCACGAGGGCCTCGAAATCACCTTTCTTGCAAGCGGGAAGAAAACAGTGTTTTCCTCCCGCTCGGGAGGAAAGCAAGTACGGTCCTCCCGTGCGGGAGGAAAAACTCGCTTCCCTCTCTCCATTAGCAAGAGGAAAACACTGCTTTCCTCCCCCGAGTGACGTAAAAATAGTTTCTGACAAATTATCAAAAGTTAAATCATTATATTAATTTCACAAATATGTATAATAATAAAACTAATTACAGGGATAATATTTTACACACAAAAATTCTGGTTCAAAACAATTAATTCAAATATTGTAAAATATTAACATTTAGTAGTATTTCAAAGATAAATAAGTACCTATCTTCAAGCTACTGTTATCATTACATCAAAAGGATGAAACGGTCCTGGTTAAATGTACAGTAAACGAGAATGTGACGTATAAACATGAATTTAGGCAGTGGGATGAAGTTATTCGGCTACTGAGATTTGTGAGATTTTGAGCTTTTATTAGATTGCGTCGAGATTTTAATTGCCGTTATGATTTCCCCGGACCGAGGTTTATTTCTTTATTTTAAAATGTAATTAACAGCGATTTCTTAAACTCCAACTGTGGAAAATAAGATGCAGAATAAAATGATGAAAGCTGAAGTTAATTTTTTGTTAAATTGCTATTTTATAAAACTGTCTAACTGAGTAACTGAGCAATGCAAAAAATGTAATTAAGATTTAGATAGAATTTAATGGTAAGGTAGGTAGGTAGTAGGTCCCATTAATTTTATAATTATTTATTAATAAAAAAAATTATCTACGAGAATTAAATTAATTTTAGGTGGTACTGCATTCTTTGCGTTATGTTTTATGTTTGGTTTTAGTTTAATAATGTTAAAAATATCTACCATTCATAAGGTAGGTAGTTTATTCAAAAAAGTTTCAGGTTTTGACCAAAAGTTACTTGTTGCAGAAGTGGGCACAGATCGTGAAAACTTCGGATTACGTCGTGTCACAGTGTGACCCTGAGTGTGAGCGATTTTAAAACTTTGGATCGTGAACGAACGTGATCGTGAGTGACATGTAATGTATCGTGATCGTGACATCGTGAATGATCGGGCGTGAGCGAATTTTTTTCGAGCGTGAGTAAAAGCCACAAGTCACCACATAATACATAATTTGCAAAATATCGACACAAAATAAAATGGCAATTTCGGATTATTCCTACTAATACGAGTATTCGTTAGCGATCGAGTACACAGACAGAGCAATGATTGGTCGAAAAATTAGAGAAAAAGTCTTTCATTTCACTACGATTCTGCTGAGCATAGTAATTTATTATTGTACAATTTCATAAAAATAATTTTTTACACGGACGGGAGTAAACGTCATCTTTTTCTTATTAAAAATCATGATAGAAGTGATTCATTTAGTCCCTAGGGAAATAATCACTCCCTAGGGAGTTTATATTATTATTATTTATTTGTTTCTGTGGGTTGCTATGTATGATTTACGTTACCAACAACAAATAACATACTTGATAATTTATTACTATATTTTTAAAGTAAATTAATTTGGTCCGTGTAAAAAATAGTATATACCCCTCAGGAGAGACTGCAATTTTTCCCTCGTTGCTTTGTATCCTTCGGGCTACGCTTCGCTTCGCCCTCTGGCTACAAATTGCACCTCATGAAAAAAACATGCATTTCTCTCCCTCGATGTATAATATACTATTATGTGACCCGTCGTGCGTGATCGGGTGTAGTTATAAAAATAAATTCGTGAGCGTGAGTGATCGTGAGTCAAAAGTAAAATGTCGTGCGTGATTTCGTTAATTTCGTGCGTGCACATAAGAAGACACTCACGCGCCCAGCTCTAACTTGTTGTACTCAAAATAAACAGTTGTAATTTTAAAATAACCAGAAACTAAAAATCTTATTACTTATTTATTACCTATTATAATAACAACAAGAACTTTTTTACCTATAAATAATAATAATAACAAGCCTCAATCCAATAGACCTAGACATATATCAACCTAGACTAGACATATACTAAAATTTGCTTGTTGGAATTTGTGGACAAACACTGCTTACCATGAACGTGTTAAACAGGCTCGAAGCTCCAACTAAACACAGAAAATGCATTGCTGCGTTATGATTTCATCGTTTGCTAAATAGGAAGCCGCACTAGGCAGATAATCTGCACACCGGAAGCATCGGACGCGGACACTACGCTGTAACAGATTAATCACCTAAACTAATAACGTATTTGTTCGATGAAATCGGAAGATGAATATTTGCCGTGTAATCAGAGAGTTGCTGCGCGTAGCATGGAAGCGGATTTTGTAATAAACCGGACAGGAACAGAAACACAATTCACTTTTGCGTTAGCGTTTGTTATTTGTTTTTTTCAAGAATATGTAGTTGTAATATTGCACATTTTGCACAGTTTTTAGTGTCAGTGTAAAACATGATTAAAGAAACTTTCATAAAAGGTAATATTAGATACTATAAACTATATATAATAGTAGGTAAAATAATTCCTCTTAAAAAGTGAACATTTCAATGTCTGAATACAGCTAAGGGTGTTATAATCTAGTAGGGGCGGTAGCTGCGCGGGTTTAAGGTAGAAAATCCGTCGGTAATAATATAAATAAATATAAATAGCAGTAGAAATGAAAGAAGAGGGAACAAAATTCATCAAATTGCAATGAACTTTATGCAAAATGAACTATAATTACAGACATAATTTTTAGAATAAGCAAGACAATTAGGAATACATATTTTGATTGTGTAAAATTTTCATTGTAAGTTACATCGTTTATCCGAAATTTATGCAGAAAGCATGTGCAAAATGAGCCATGTAAAAGTTTTTAAGTGGCACTACTAGTTACAGAAAAAAAAAAAATTTGAAATCAAATTATGACGTATAATAAGATTTTGACTATTACCGAGTTAAAACATTACTATTACAGACTTCCTGTTACGGTTTTTTTCACTTTTAAGCGCGCCCTTAACACTCATTGTCGAACCAAAAGCAATGAGCAATATCATAATCGCTATGGTGTATTTTGCATAACGCAGTATTATCGCTGTAATTTTACTTCGAGTGGCATAAATATAATATTTCTACTTTTATAATCATCGCATTCAAAATATTTACTATACGACGTTAAATTTTTTAACGAAAGCTTTTAAAGAAAGCTTAATCAACAAACAATTCAATAAGAAAATTATAAATATTAAACAACGAAATGATGATAATTAAAGGGCCCAAAACTTACTCAATAAACAGGAATGCTATTTGCCATAGTAATGCCAAGATAGAGTGTTCACTCATTCATTATAGTAGGTATAATTGTACCGAATTATACTTTTTATACTATTTGCAAGAAATTACACTTGTATAAAGTATTCAGTAAGTACCGTGTTCAGCTAATACAAGTTCAATTGCTACACAACCCAGCGATCCGGGAAAAGATATTCCAGGAGTAAATAGAAAAGTAACACGTCAACTTTGCCAGCACAATCGAATCGGACCTTGGGTACACATCGAAGTCAGTTAGAGAAAGTTGCAAATTCCTCCCAGCGGGAAACGCATATAAAACTCCAGCGTCTTCACGCTTCAAGGAGTCCTTACCTCTCCTGAGTCCTTGCCAGGATCGGCGCCGGACAGGATTTATACGGTCTGGTCAGTCCTCTTCGCTTCCTGCGACTACACGACACAGCTGGCGCTGCCTACCACGTGATGCACAAACAAGTGAATGTGCAGCACGATGTATTGTCAGGGGTGGACGGCGCAGACTGCTACTTGATTTATTTGTTTAAAGACCTCGGATTCAGCATATATTGAACGGAAACAATGGAAGAATTATTTGGTTTTGGAACGAATCGATACTGATAGTGAAAGCGAAATTAGTTTTGTTTTTGTTCTTCTGTTTTTACAACTGTGCTTCATTTTAGTTAAGGAAGTTATTCCATGGAATCATTTTACCGAGAATTGATTGAAATTCAAACTATATATCAATTTATGTATAATCTACTTCCTATCGTTATTTGAAAAGGATTGACCACCCGATATTTGAAATATTTGCAATTAAATTTTGTCTTTTTAACACGTGAAGAAAAATAAACATAACATTTTAATTATATCCATACCGAAATTTTAACGAAAAATTAGTATGTTATGGAATTTTAATTTGTGGATTTAATTTGAAAATTATTTACAACCTAGTTTTAATTTTATGGCCTCTAAAAATTTATAACTGGCAGGTGATCTGAGGATACGATGAGAAGGTAGAATTAAATTTGGCAACCATGCACCGAGAACAGCTTTAGTGTTTACATCTGAATGATGTTTCGACTTATCATTGACTAGTGTTGTTACAGAACAAGTTTCGCATAGCACTGTAAAGATTGAATTAAGTACCATTCGTTTTCCGCTTACTATTTTATCTAATGAAAGCACTTGCTTGCACTTATGACATTTTAAATGTTTGGCTAATTCTCGTAGTTCAACAATACGCCTTCCTTTACATAGGTTATAAAGTATAAACGTTATCGTCAGTATTTATCACATCTTTCTTTTTATTTTCTTGGTTTTTTGACTCGAGAATTTGAATTTAATCTTTGAGTCAACAGTTTGTTTTTTATATCGTATACGATCTGACCGATCCGACATTTTCACGTTTTACAAAAACTATCATAGAAAACTTAAACTGACAATAATTGTCAAATAAACCATAACAAAATTTAAAAATATCTAGGTATGTCCTTATCTAACCGCGACGTTGCGAAAGTTATTCTTCTAACTCCATATTTTAGTATGAGTAGGTATATGAAACTTGTAAATGTGTGTGTGGGATAGGTACAGTTTAAAGAAAAAATATTATTAATAAGCTTAATATTTTTAACACATTGAACAGGTACACTCGAGAAACAACTAGCTTAAGAATAGATTAGTTTGTGTATTCAAAATGGGTTTACTAAGTATGTGGTTTACGATTGACCTATCACAGAGCAAAAACCAATACAACATACTCCAATTGAATTGAAGTACCTACACTACTTACTTAGATTACCTACTATCCATTATGTAATTTTCAATTCAGTAGTAGCAAAATGTAGTACAGATGGAGTGACAAGGTTTCTTTTCAAACGTCAATAAATAATTATTTTGTAAAATCAATGACCTTGACATTTAGATTATTATTTGTCAATCAAAAATTCGGAGTTACCTTTTGCTTACTTAATTTACTCCAGAACCAACACCCCTTTAACTCCACTCCAACTCCACATGATTTACCGAACGCACCTATACTACTAAAGTTGTAGAGAGAAGTCAAATAAATTACTAGTCATTTTCTATTGGTTCTTCCAAACTGGTGTGTTTTCCTCTGCTACAATTCTTACTGGTATATTTTTTGATCTTTTTATCTTTTCATTTGATGGAAAAAGTACTATTTTGCGCAACTGTCAAAAAAGTCGACATTGGCGTACGCACTCAGGCCGCGAATTCATTCAACCATCCTGTTAAATGATAATCAATTTTAACTGCTGTCAATTTGTAAAATTAAAATAATATAAAAATTGAAGCTTTAGTTTAAAGCTATAGTAAACTGTTATAGAATGTGACAGGAATAAATTTAAATAATTTAAAATTGAAATATAGCCCCAAGAACAATTGAATAACAGAATGCATCAAATTATGTTATACCTGTGTATTTTAAAAACATAAATAATTCATGCGAATAAAGAGACTAGTAGGAAAGTGCAGGCAAAGGCAAACACAGGAGCATTTCATCAAATAAATAAACCAAACTCTATGTCTGAGTACTTGTAGATATCTTTTTAGAAATGTGATATAAATGTCAGTTATGATCGCTGGGAAGCCTCGAGGCACGAGATGCTCTTGTATAACTTGATTAAATTATCGGTTTTACGTCACTCGTCGACGTTCGCTTAAAAAATTCAACAACGTATCAAAAGTAACATGAAAGTACAAATCACTCCATTTCTTTTTGTGTTACGAAACAATCGATCTGGTGCAAAGAATTCTACCTTACTATCGTCTTCCTGACTAGCTATTCTTAGTGAGAGTCAGTATACTACGTATATCTATTTGCCTTAAATAATATTCATGAACTAAAATTTGCTACTGATTTAAATGCAGTTGTCAATTTGACTTAGGACAATAATTTAATAATTGAATCTATTTAGGAAGTACCTATATGATTGCTCACCAAAATCTTGTGTGCAATAATTGCTAATTTTTATAATATTTATACACTTTTAGTAAAAGAACCGAGAACTGTATTTTGTGTTTAAAGTAATAACTTAATATAAGTCAATATTTATCAGCGAAAGTACAGTTCATGCAGCCAGAGTCACAATTCGCCAACTTATTACTCGCCTACATGTAACAGAGCTAAGAGAAAAACCGAGCTGGACGGAAAAATTTGTCCGCTCGATTTATATTGTATACCAATTTGAATTTTTTTTTGCTCGGCCATCTCTTACTTCTTATTTTTGCATGTAAGCGTACAGAATTTCTAAATTTGAATTTTAATATTGCCAAAGTTAATATTAGCCTATATAATTTCATTTTTACTCAAAATAACTGTGCAAATTTTTTGTAAGCCTGAATTCTGTTCTTTTACTATTAATATTTGTTTCAAATTAATTTACCGAAAATAAAATTATGCATCACGTGATTGCTTTCAGTGAGTAATGTTATATTATGCAATTATTTCGACTTTCTTAAAAAACTGTTATCAACTGTAGTTTTGACCATACAAAATTTTGCATTATTGTTTTTGGCGAATAAAACTTTGTATAGGTACTATAGCATGAATAAAAATATTTATAGTCTATTTTAGGTAATGAAAAATAAATATTTCTGACTGCTACTGTTTCAAATTTACCTTACCAAATTAGTTTATTAATACTATTCAATATAGTCGTAGATGAAGTGTTGTATTCTATGTCTTGAACATGCCCATAACATGGATAATACGAGGATAGTATTTATGGTATAGATTTTATACCTTTTAATCAGCTCCAGCAGCATCAATTATTTGGACAAGTCACCAGTCTTTGTTACCAAATGTGTAAAACAAATTGAAAACTTCCCCCATGCAAAATGAAACTATGCTACATTCCTTCGTTTAATTAAAAAGTACATTTTTCTACCCGAAAAAATACTGATAGGTGTCCAAACCACTACATGTTCTTTTGCTCAGTCTCCCCTAATTTTAATTACTATTTTAATATAAACAGTGACAGTAACAACCAGCATTCAATCATTCCGTACACCGCAGTGTTTAATTTTCGCAAATTGCTGGTGAAAAATTCGGCCTCTAATTACTAGTTGCGTGTGTTGAACTAGGGGTGCAAACCCCAAACTTCGCGCATTTTTCTGTTACTTCGCACAGTTCATTCAATGGGGTTGAGAGGGTGGTTTTTACAAATTAATGAGTGAAAGACATGACGACATGAGGTACCCTGCTGGAATTGGAGTGAGTCATTTTTCACAGTGATAATAACAAAACCTGTTTCGATAATTGGTAGGTACTAGGTACCAGAAGAAATTTTGAATACTGCTTAAAAACTATTATCTTCTTTTTGTTTTGTTACTTTGTCAACCATGAAAAGTATTTTTGCATGGTTTTGATAAGGCTTAAGCCTCATTCACATAAGCATTTAGTTTTAAGGTTTACATTTATGTTTACGTTTAAGAAAGTTTAAATTCATATAACTAAATACGAGCATTCACACTTCCCACTTTCAAGCACTGTGAATGCTCAAATTTAGATAGATGTATTCAAACTTTCTTAAACGTAAACATAAATCTAAACCTTAAAACTAAATGATTATGTGAATGAGGCTTTAGGATACAAAATTTTACGGCCTATAACAAGGCCATTGCTAGGTATCCTCAGTTATAATTATTATAAAATAAAAATCTTCCTGTCAAATGACATTTGACATTTATTGAAATACAAGGATTAAATGAAGCACAGCATTCTAAGAGAAAGAGTAGTATGAAATAAAATTTTGTATGTATCTCAGACAAATAGTGTATTATAAATAGTTAGTTTACCTCTATATTCTTACTATCAGATCTTTAAGATGCAAATATTCAAAAAGATAGCGTCTAATATCTAATACACACAACGGTCCACGTATCCAAATTATTTGTTATTAAAAATTTCAAAATCCCAATGGTGACAGAGGAGATCTGAACAATAACTAATTGCATAACTATATTATTTAATAGTGAAAATACTACTTTCAGCTCAAAGTACATAGAACATTTTTACCTTCCGCCTAATATCTGGTACGGTAGGTTAAAGGTTTACAAGGTGTACAATTGAATGTGTTGTTGTGTTCCAAGAAACCATACTCTTTCAGTTTTCAAAAGGTCATTGCCGTACTAAATACCAAGTTTCATTGTGATATCGTTCAGAATTTAAAATTTATGTTCAGAATCAAAGAATTTAATCAAATTCGGAAGCACCATACCAGTTATAGTACCTCAAAATTTATGTTTTATTTTTAAGCGTAAAAACTTGACTTACCAATAGTAATTATTGTAGGTAGCTATTGCATAAATGTACTGACCTGTAACAAAAAAAAATGGAATTAGTAAATAGTTTAATTATTATTGTTGTGGAGTTTCGAATAAAGTATAATTTCAGTCTGAAAATATCTTATTAGGACATTGCATGTAACCGCAGTACTTATTCTGAATTTTGCAAAGTTGAACAAAGGGATTTCCAAATTACAGAATATGTAACCGGTTACACGTTTCATCCATTATAAACCAGCATTTATGATACATCCGGACGCACATTCATCCATTCACACACACAAACATAATTGAGAATCACAGGACCTCGGAATTTGTTTGTACGGTCAAATAATTATTATCAACCCATGTTTCTTTGTTGACCAATTGATGTGAAAATAATAAATTATTATATTTCGTAAAATCCATGATAATTTAAGCACTAGACGCTGTTCGGTTGAGAATCAGAGGACCTCGGAATTTGTTTGTACGGTCAAATAATTATTATCAACCCATGTTTCTTTGTTGAGCTATTGATGTGAAAATAAAAAATTATTATATTTCGTAAAATCCATGATGATGCACTTGACGCTGTTCAGTAAACCAACACTTAATTTTCTAAATCCAACAAAACCGTTAATACTTCGTCAATTCAATCCTCCATTAGAGTCCACCCCGCCACCCCCAGCACCCCCATTGAATGCACGTGTACATCCCCTCCCCCAATCCTCTGCCCACACAGTTATGTCCTTCTGGTGCATACACCACGGAATGTGTTTTATTTAATTGAATGTTCAATTAAACAGCGTTCGCCGATGCGATCGAGTAATACACTTCACTTCACTGCAGTTCCCCACAAAATACAATTTACAGTCGGGCTGAACGGGGTGAAGTCATAGGCGTAGGCACAGGAAGGCTTTAGAGATTTACACAGTTTTTAAAAATTTATACGAAATATGAACAGCTAAGAACAAAATTTGCTCGAAAATTTGTTAAGTATAATTTCGGAGCAAGCTACATTTTCATTCAAAATATTTTTTTGTAAAAAATAAAATAGAATGGCTACCTAATTGAAAATTTTTTTTTTGAGTTGTAGATAAACTTGTGAATATTACGAGCGTAAAGTGTATTTTATTCCTCTTACACTATTGCAACTATCGCCTTCGGGTCGAGCTTCAATTGTCGTGCACGAGTAACAAAGAATCACTTTACGCACGTAATATCACATAACTATTATTTGCATTAAACAAATGACGCTGCTTACATGTAAAAATAAGTTAGTTTTTAAACATTTTTATAACAGAACTCTAATACCTAAATAAATAATTTATTATAAATGAGTTCTACACATTTGTTTCAATCTAAAATTTAAAATATGTTAATTTATTTTATCTACGACTACTGTATAATATTAGTATTAAATATGTGATGTTTGCTACATAATAATAATAATAAAATTTCTTTTTATTTCACAATGCCACAGGAAATAATAGTCAATATTCCCTCCTCTGCACCTATCAGAAAATTACTTTGCCTGAATCGATTTCTCCGTGCAAATTGATTTTAAAAAACATTGCAATGTTTAATGATGTAACTATGGTGATAGATAATAATTGACATTTGGAATTGGATGTGATGATTAAAACCCAAATAGGCATCTCCACCATAATCGAAATTAGGAATATTAATGATAAAAACATAAATTAGATGTCCTGTTATGACTAATAGTGAAGAAAACAAGTTTTTAAATAATTTCATTTAAAAGATATAAATTATTTAAGATTCCATGACGTAGGTAGTACAGGGCGTGGTTTGTTTCATATGGAACGTTGTTATTGGCCACAAAAATTTTCGCGCGATGAGAACATGAGAAGAAGAGACATGATGCGGCAGAGAACGTAACTACCATCTGTCATTATTCCATTATTCGTGCTTATTTCATTTGTGTTTGATATCATTTTATACTTTTAACTGCTACAAATTATGTTTTTTGGCATAGCAAGACGACTTTTTAATATGAAATAAATAAATAATTTGTTTTAAGAGAAATGTTTGTGAAACAAACTGATTGAGTGCCACTGGAAGTACCACCGACGTCACCACTAAATACCAGACTTTAAAAAAATCATATCTCGCTTAATAAGCGAAATTTTTACATCGCGTTTTCACTAATCTTCTTAGTTTCTTATGTAATTTTGTAAAAAAAAATAAAAAAAATACAGTGGAGGAGCCTATTGGCATTAGAGCTATTTTCTATTTGATATACGAATTTAAGGTCGTCTATAGGTACTATTCATTTTTATAGGCAATACTAATTGAGTATCAAGTGCGCAAAGGAGGCAATTGCGAAGAAATTGCACTCGATATTTTTTGTCCACAAAAAATAACCTTTTGAGTGCCTGTTATGCATGCGCAAAGTAGAAGCGTAGGAGACCAGGCGTACTCAAAATTTCACTTTGCGCACGTCTTTTCTCCTATGCCTCTACTATGCTTACGCATTTCTGCATAGTTAAAAATGGGTCACTTTGCGCACGCAAAAGGTTATTTTTAGTAAAGTGTAGGTATATGACCAAAAAATTACAATTATAGTTTCAAATGAAATTACGAAATATATCATTCTCATTTAAAGTACAATTTAAAAAAATGTTACCCCTTTAAAACACAGGTACCTAGTTAAATAAAATTTCTGACTGCTTAACTAGCCCCCATAATTTGACAAATTCTGCCTACGCCTATGGTGAGGGTGAGTGCGATTCGCAGCAATACGAGTGAAGTCTAGGTGTAGAATGAATCAACATGGAAATATTTATGAGGTGTGTAGGACAAACTGGTGGGTGAAATGGCGAATGGCTTTGGTGGTCGTGATAATTTAGATGGATGGATGAAGAGTGTGTGGATGTATAGGCGATTAATAACGTATTGTGGATTGAAATGTAAATTAAGTTAGCTGCTGTTTCATTGATAAATGTATAAAGGTATCACCGGTATCACATAAAATGTAAAGATTGATTGAAATTAGGTGTCATGTAAATATCCATCGAATTTAAATTAGTGGGTACGTTAAATTTGATACTAAACATAATGATAGTGCTGAAACAAGGCTTTTTTATTATAGGAACTAAGTCTGAAAATTCTGCACTAATATACTGCAAGGAATAAAGACAGATCAAAATAAAATTTAAATAGTTTCACTATCTTTCGATATTAGAATGCAATAATCTGTATTTAAAAAATAAAATGTATATAAGTTCAACATTGCAATGTGCAATATTTTATTACAAATAACTGTTCTCCATGTAAACCTCCTATGACAACTTTCCACTGAGCTGAAGCTGAACATTAAATACCTAATCTATGCTATATAAATAACTCACAGCAATGTTATACCTAATTAAATATACTATTATTATATCAGATACCTACATGTTTGGGAATAATTATTGAATACCTCCAACATCCTCTGTTATCTCGCGAATAATGCTGATAATTGTTAATATTTATACATAATGTTCAAATTTATTCTTATATTTAATAATAAATACTCTTTCTAAATAAATTTAAAATAGGTAATTCTACCTTTTGACGGTTTCTGGAATTTTCAAGTATTCAATGTCCAAGTCCAACTAAGTTAATATTTTACTACTCCTGTTCTGCACCATGCGTCCACATTTTAAATCACACGTTTTACTTATTTGTACACCACAATAATACATTAATCACAACTGCATAAAAATAAGTACCTACTAACTACACCAATTTTTATATTTCAACACAACACATTACCCCGCTGCTAGAACGCTAGAAGTAAACTAACTTCAAATGTTAAAACGTTTACTTGTGTTTATCGTCATTTGTTGATTCTTGCGAGTTTGGAGACAACCTGTTAGAGATTGTTTTGAGTTATATTCTAATTCATGTTACGTATATAGTGTATAGTATAGTCGAAGCAATGAACAAATTCGGGTCGTCACAATGCGATAAAAATGCCTATGTAATATTGTATTGTGACAGCCTGCATTGCTTCGCTGCGTCAACTATACGAGTAGTAGTTTTTATTTTGAAACAATATTTTTAAATACAAACGTAAGTTCTTGATCTACCTATAAAAGCATTTAAATTTTCGCACATACCTATACTTTTCATACTAAGAAATAGGTGCAGTAAATAAACTACTAGTAATACTTATATTCCAAATGAATTAAGATATATTGATAAGTATCTGATGAGTATAGCTGATAATTATGCACTAAAATGTACGAAAATATGTGCATATAAATTGTATACCTACATAAATTTTGTTAACAATATGCACTCAAAATTACAAAAAAATGTACAAATATGCTCTATTATTTTTGAAAATAAGTACAATGTAGTAATTCTAAATAATGTAAATTTCTTAATAATTTTGTATATTTGTAGGTATATTTATTTATCTGATTTTTATTCAAAGATTATATTATAAAAAATCGATAAAAAAAAATTTTAATATAAAATTTGATTGTTAAATGTGTGATTTGTGTAACTTTTTGAGTTATAGAGTCCGGAAAAAATGTTACATACGAGCATACGACACAGACATCATAACGAAAATACTTTATTCGTATTCTATCTATAAAACGTGCTTATCCACTAAATATTCACAATACCTACCTCCCTTATAGAAGGGGAGGTAAAAAAAGCTTAATCGGGAAACAAAAATCAATGATTAATTAAAAAATCAAGTTGTAAAACTATATTATCCTCACAAAGACAAGGTCACAAATCAACCCATTTCTTCTCGCACTTCTTGGCTCTCCACGTCTGTTATATTGCGCTCATTGCAAACTGCGAAGCCTCGGCGCGCAAAATGTATTGAATGTTTCCTGTTGAATTTTACACAAGATTGTGTTTCTGTTTGACACGGCGACTTGTGACGCGCTTTGTCTCGAGGAAATTGTGCCCCGGCCCACAGGCGAACGGGGAAATGCTACAACGAAATATTGTTTACTTCATGGTGAGTGCTCACTGAGAGTTGGGAGACTCAGGCTCAACAGAGGAAGAGGGCGTTGTAATGAACTGTGCTCAGTGAAATTGAAATGTCACTTCAATTAAACTAAACACAAGATGGAAAAATTTGTGTGATACTGTAATGAGTTACTGAGTGTTTTGTTAAGGTTTCTTTTGTAATATTATTTTTGGCCTCCTGAAGTGTAAACATAGCAATGGTACCTACATGGTAGTTGCGATTTTACAGATGTTATGATTTTACTGCATGGAGGTACGGTAAAAAACACGAAATTTTTTAGCTTTGGAGTTTATTAAAAAAAGTAGCTTTGTAATAAAAAGAAGCCTACAAAAATGCTAGCTACCACAATTTATTGTTCAATAAATTCTCAAACAAATAAAATAGATTAATTTTAAATTGCTCACAATTTCTCTTAGCAGTTAAATAGGTATACCTATCAATAACGGCCAAACAATATTTTATTATAATGCGTGCATTTTATTTGTATATCGCTCGATTTTGTTAAAACACTCCGCTTCGCGTCGAACTTTAATATAGAACCTCACATTGTAAAATAAAACCTACCGCATCAAATTCATTAATGAATCAAATTTTATTGAGTTAAGCACTTTAAAATAAGTATTTTTCAAGTACCAGTATTTTTAAATTTTTAACCTTATTACTTTCGATTATTACCTTTTTTATCGAGGAAGATTAATTCACAGTAAAAATGTCGTATTCTGTCGCTGTGGTCGCAGATTGAACACTGAAAACACCTATTGAAAAAATCTGACGTGGCCATCACACAACCTTCCGCCATATCTAGACTTTAAACAGAAAAGTATACGTACAATCCGGTGCCCATTTAAAATATACAAATAAAAATCTAAAATATTCAAACACAGAAATTTGCTTCACCTGAATAAAAAGATTCATTCACAGGAAAACTCTGCTGTGTTGAAGCCATCCTCCGTTCAATTACTACATTTAATATCTTACTTATAGGACTTATAGCGCTAGTATGCCAACTTGTCACCCGTCTCAACTGTCAATATTTTTTACGCAGAAACAAAAATCAACCGATCATGGATTACAAGATATCAACGTTTTATTTGATAAATTTATTTTTTAAATTTTACTGCAGTTCTTTATTGCTACCAGATAAAGACAATTTTTTTTATAAAGTAAGTTGCAAATAACTTTTCCTCTTATTCTTATTACAAATAAATACTATATTTTTCCAAATTTATATACAATTTTGACAATTAACCTTTTCAATCTTCAAAAAATATCACTTCCGATGAAGATATTTGTACCAAAATCTAAGGAGCTCTTCCAATTTATATACAAATGTTAAATACCAAATATCAAAATTTTCGGGTAATTCGTATTTGAGTTATGCGACTAACACCCGGCCTTGACCACACACACACACACACACACACACACACACACACACACACACACACACACACACACACACACACACACACACACACACACACACACACACACACACACACACACACACACACACACACACACACACACACACACACACACACACACACACACACACACACACACACACACACACACACACACACACACACACACACACACACACACACACACACACACACACACACACACACACACACACACACACACACACACACACACACACACACACACACACACACACACACACACACACACACACACACACACACACACACACACACACACACACACACACACACACACACACACACACACACACACACACACACACACACACACACACACACACACACACACACACACACACACACACACACACACACACACACACACACACACACACACACACACACACACACACACACACACACACACACACACACACACACACACACACACACACACACACACACACACACACACACACACACACACACACACACACACACACACACACACACACACACACACACACACACACACACACACACACACACACACACACACACACACACACACACACACACACACACACACACACACACACACACACACATACACATACACACACACACATACACACAGACATCATCGTGAAACTATCAAAAATGAGTTGTAAGGACCCTAATTCGTGCTCATCCACTAAAAATTCACCACCCGATTTTTTGCATGATTCCAATACCTTCCTTTACAGGTAAGCGGAAGGTAAAAACTAAAAACTAAAAAATATTATTTAATTATGAAATGAAGTTTTTATTTGAATACTTAAAATTTTAAAGAAATAAGTAGGTACCAAAAATATTTATACTTAAGTACAAGTATAAAGTACTAGTTGATATTAAAAATTGATACTTAAGTACCTAAATATTTAATAATCTGGCTACGCCTATGCTGTTTTCTAATGAATTTTATATTTTACTATCCATATTAATTAAAATTGTATTTCATGCCATTCATAGTTAATTAAATATCCATTATACAATCAACAATCCAGTGGTTTTAAAAATGTAGGTACTTCTTCCACAAACTGCCTTTATATTTACGAAATTTAAAAAATCTTTTTGTTCCATGATCAGTAAGTTGACTACTGTATGCCATTAAAATAAATGAACGAAGTTGTGAATCATCCTGTTTACATTGTTTATTATTTATGCATACGATTGTCTACATTTCTCATTTGGAGTACGAACTGATGTATCTAAATTATAGTTCAATATAAAACTAACTAAGTTCACAAAATTGCTTTGGTAAAATTCCAACTAAAAATTCGTTCTCGTTGAGGGAAAGTCCGCCACTTGATCAGAGGAAATTCCACGAGTTGTAAAGGTCCGTATTCCTTCGGCAAATTAGATCCAACGCCTTGCAAATCGCCAGCGTCAGTAGTTCCCTCTCCGGCCGCGCCGCGCCATTTGAATCGGCGCCACCGCCGTTAACATTTGACTGACATTTCGGTCTGATTACGTCCGGTAATTTTCACCGACAGATACGACGGCAGCGACGCTGGTACTTGGCGCTCTGCTCGGCTTATATGCATTCCATTAATGATAATTTATACCACTGCGGTGGCTTTTATGCCTGTTATTATTATTATTATTATTATTATATTTTGCGGTTATTTTTCTCTATGCAGAACAATTTACGGTAGTTTAACTTTATGTAGTGTTGTTGTGTTGCTCGTTTTGTAATGGTTATCTCGGGCTCGGCGGAATTATGTTTTATAATTCTAATTACGTAAATGTAGTTATTTCATATTAGGCTATAATATTTTTATATGAAAATAAATTATATTAGGCATAACATTAGTATAGTTAACATGAAAGGCTTTTATAATATAATTATTAACTTCGAATAATTATGTAGGTAATGGGCAGGCATGTTTATTGTTATTATAAATATTATTAATCAATTGTTTGTAAAAAAGGAGCAACAGGTATAGAATTTTAAATTTATTTCATAAGTGACATAGATTTTCTTAAGATTCTTATATAATTTATTATTTAATTGCTACGATTTTTCATATAAAGTTCAATATAATATTTTAATCATTTATTAGTTAAAAAAGTCAGAGACCAGATATAGAAATTTAAATTTATTTCTTAAAAGACATAGATTTTTAAGATTCTCAAATGTTATTAATTAATTTGTTGATAAATAATTGCTGGAGATATTTTCATATTAAGTATAAAAAATCTGACGTGGCCATCACACAACCTTCCGCCATATCTAGACTTTAAACAGAAATGTATACGTACAATCCGGTGTCCATTTAAAATATACAAATAAAAATCTAAAATATTCAAACACAGAAATTTGCTTTACCTGAATAAAAAGATTCATTCACAGGAAAACTCTGCTGTGTTGAAGCCATCCTCCGTTCAATTACTACATTTTTTAATATCTTACTTAGGACTTATATAGCGCTAGTATGCCAACTTGTCACCCGTCTCACCTGTCAATATTTTTTACGCAGAAACAAAAATCAACCGATCATGGATTACAAGATATCAACGTTTTATTTGATAAATTAATTTTTTAAATTTTACTGCAGTTCTTTAATGCTACCAGATAAAGACAATTTTTTTATAACGTAAGTTGCAAATAACTTTTCCTCTTATTCTTATTACAAATAAATACGAGTACTATATTTTTCCAAATTTATATACAATTTTAACAATTAACCTTTTCAATCTTCAAAAAATATCACTTTCGATGAAGATATTTGTACCAAAATCTAAGGAGCTCTTCCAATTTATATACAAATGTTAAATACCAAATATCAAAATTTTCGGGTAATTCGTATTTGAGTTATGCGACTAACACATATTTGACCACACACACACACACACACACACACACACACACACACGCGCGCGCGCGCGCGCACACACGCACACACGCACACACGCGCACACACACACACACACACATCATCGTGAAACTATCAAAAATGAGTTGTAAGGACACTAATTCGTGCTCATCCACTAAAAATTCACCACCCGATTTTTTGCATGATTCCAATACCTTCCTTTACAGGTAAGCGGAAGGTAAAAAATGTACACTCATACGGAATATTTTAATCACTAATTTGTTAAAAAATTCAGGGCCTCAGGTATAGAAATTTAAATATATCTCCTGAATCACATCGATATTCCTAACATTCTCATTATGTTATTAATTAATTTTGATGTTGGAAGGTCGAATAACGGGTACACCAGTCGTAATTGTAATTTTGTTATTTATTCATACAGTCGACGTTTCGGCTACTTATTTAGCCTTCATCGGGGCAACTACTATGCAGAAGAAACATTATTCGGCATACAAAATTTCAAAAAGAGTATTACATTACAAAAACGTCGATTGATTTTTATAAGAATGTGTGTATCATGTAAGTCAATCGACGTTTTTGAAATTTTGCATGCCTGTATATTGTTTCTTCTGCATTACAGTTGTTCTGCTGAAGGCTAAATAAGTAGCCGAAACTTCTACTGTATGAATAAATATTAAAATTACAATTGCGACTGGTGTACTCGTTATTCGACCTTCCAACATAAAAATTTCAACAGTCAGGATTAAATTTATATTAATTAATTTGTTGATAAATAATTGCTGCGATATTTTTATATTAAATACAATAACATGTACACGCACACATAACATTTAAATCAATAATTTGTTTAAAAATTCTGGGGCTCAGGTATAGAAATTAAGTGACATAGATTTTCCTAAGATTATTATTTTATTTTATTATTTAATTGCTGCGATATTTACAAATTAAGTACAATAAAATGTACACTCATAAGAAATATTTTTATCACTAATTTGTTTAAAATTCAGGGGCTCTGGTATAGAAATTAATTTATATTAATATTTTCGTATTAAATACAATAAAATGTACATTCTTACGAAATATTCTAAAAGCAAATCGTTCTATAAAAATTAATTTAGTAAGCTTATTCAAGATTCGACTGTTATTATCATTAAATTGACAACGGGAAAACCGTAACCATTTTTCACCAATAACCATAAACCTAACCTATAAAAATAGTTATCTTTCAGTTCGTAAACATCATCCATAACCTGAAATTCTTTCTGGCGATCTGTCGCAACATTTCTCATTCACTAGCGCGTTGAAATTCAAATGAAACCGAAAACAAAATAAAAAACACGCAGCCGTAACAACGTTACTCACAATCACACCGCAATAAAAACACTATCAATTTAAACAGCGCCCTCCGCTGCAACTAACAAGACAGAAAGACGGCTCTGACTGAGCGGGGCAAGAGGGCCATGCTTAATATACCATTCATTATTTATTTGATCGCGTAATCTGAAAACAGTGGGTAAGATTGGCCGCGTTGCATTATTCAGAAGAATGTATGACAAACGGCTTGGAGAGTTGATAGATGCGAGGTGGAACGTAGTAACGTAGAAACGTAGAATCTGGAAAGTGGAGAGTGAGGCCAAGTGTTGTTCGGAGTGCAGGAGTCACTTCGTAATGATGACTACAATAAGGATTTATGATCTTTGTTTATGTGTTTCTGAAATGGGATGGAGAATAGAATATAGCGGAAATTTAAAGTAATGTTTTCATTTTCAATTTTTCAGTTTAATTGAAGAATGTTCCTAAAGATACCTACTACCTACACATAAATTCTTTAAACTTAAAGTTGTTAAATAATTCGTGTTGTGTCTTTTAGTTGTAAATTGATACTATCTCTGTATTGTTTCTTCGCTAGATTATTCTAACAGAATAGAAAATTACTAAAAAAACATTGTTTACCTATATCCAGTTTTGGGACAGATCTAAAATAATTTTTCGCCTGCGGCGCATTTAGTTCATATTTATAACAACATCCCTAGTGGCCTACGGCATATTTTTAATTTCATAAACGGTCCGCCATCTCCCTGCCGGGGAAAATATTCTAACTATGCCCATGCTACCATACCAAATTTGAACCCAATCGGTGCAGTACATTTTGAGTTAGGTTGCCGCCATTTTATTTAAAGACTGTCATTTTCGGTCATTTTAGTATGCTCATGTCATAATAATTTAGATCATAAGCTATTAGTACCATGAAATTTAACCCAATCGGTGCATTACATTTTAAGCTTGCCGCCATTTTGTTAAAAGATGGCGGACTGACATTTTATTGTGCTCATGTTATAAGTTAGATCAACAAATTTGAACCCAATCGATACAGTACATTTTGAGTTAGCTACCTGCCATTTTATTTGAAAATGGGCTGTCATTTTATTGTGCTCATGTCATATGTTAGATACTCAGTCGATGCAGTAAATTTTGAGTTAGATAACCGCCATTTTGTTCTAAGATGGCGGATTGACATTTTAATATTATCATGTTATATTTTAGATTCTAAGCTATTACCATAGCTATACCGTGGTTGAAATTTGAACCCAATCGATTCAGTAAACTTTAAGTTACATAGCCGCCATTTTTTCCAAGATGGCAGACTGACATTTTAATATGCTCATGTTATAAGTTAGGTCTAACTATTACCATATCAAATTTGAACCCAATCGATGCAGTACAAAGCACATAGGTACTCGCCATTTTGTCCCAAAATGGCGGATTGACATTGTACTAAGTCAGAAACCTTTGCGGGCGTGCATGCAACAACTCACCAAAGTTTCATCACAATCGGATGACTGGTATAGGAACGCATAGAGGGCAAACAGGCAGACAGACAGACTTTCATAATAGACAAGAGTAACTCCCAATGAGAAAATAGTACGTGAAAGATGAAATTATATTATAATCCAACCACTTGAACCCAATGGTATTATTGTCGGTTGCTGGAATCAAACTTGGGACCGCTAGCATGCTAGACGAACACTCAACATTGGCCTACAATGACTTCAGCAAACCGCGTTGATTCCTATTAAAAACTAATTTGTAGAACAAAATTTACAAATGTGATCAAAGTACCTGTCCCATCATACAGTCCCTCACCATACGTAATTTAAATTTAAATAAAGTTATTTATTTATTAAAATTCCCCTTAAAATCGAATTCCCTCACCACCGGAAGCGACTCCGGGACGCATACCCGGACTTGTCCGGTTCCGGTGCTGGGAGCGCATCTCGGTACGAGTCTCCGGAGTCCGATAGAGGGCACGACACGTGAACAGTCCATGCATAGCATTACGCAATATTTAAATGGCTCACGGCGGTCTGCTAATGCGACTGCAACGCCAGTGGAAGGCAGCGGACGGTAGTGCAACTTCAAATCAACGCAGCGCAGATCATTGCTATAAATCTTAAGAGATTTATTATTGTTTGGTTATGGAAACTAGAATTTGTTTTGTAAGGTGGACGGTAGAACTAAATATATTTTATTGTGAAAGAAATTTTAGTAACTCACGATATAATAAGTAAATGTTTTATTTGGAAATAAGTTCTGTTTTGCGTTGCCTTTATCATGTCAACACTGTTAATATCTTTACAAAAAGCATCGAGTTATTACTTACAAATAGGGGTATAAAAATAATAAAAATAGAAACCTAACATTTTGGTGGTCATAATTCAACAATATACCTTCAACAGAAGATCAAATGATATAATGTCCGGTACAATTTATTATAAACAAACTTTAAATCAGGGACCCGTACCGAACCGTAAAAGGAACTAAAACCGGAACGAATAGCAGCTATTCCAGTCAACCCGGAACCAAACCTGAACCGTAAAAAATAATTTTGTAAACCCATCATCGGAGTCGAACCGATGGATGCAAACCGGTTAAGAACGTTTTAAACTAAAACATGAACTACAGTTTTACATTTTTTCATCATAATGCTATTTACAAATTACAATAGTATAGTTTTGTTTTATTTTAAAGTTATTTATAGGTATATTTTTAAATTTGGAACAATCATTTTAATTTAAATATATTATAATATTTTTAAATAAATCATTGAACTGAGTGCGAACCTTGAACCACTTTTTTTAAAAACCGGCTACCGGTTCATATAAAATTCAAAAATCCGAAACAAAAACAAACATATACAGTACCTATAGTGAACTGGTAACCGAACCTGAACTGTTATTTTGTGCGGTTCGAGTCCCTGATTTAAATCAATTTTTTCTGTTGCCGTATCATAACGAGGATCATAATAGCGTTCTTTATATCCAGTATGGTACTCAGTACCTACCTACCATAATAAAAAATAACAAACAATTCGTTTCTAAAAAAGTTTAAAAAATAAAACACATGATTTTTTACATTTTAATTTTTTTTGACTAACTTACACCAGCAGATAAACATTTGTGTGCAATACGAATAGTTACAAACTATTATCTATGGTAGGTACACGTCGTGTTATCACACTCGGCTTCGCCTCGTCTGATAATCTTTACGACTAGGTAGTACCATAATGACTGACGTTACGATTCTTATAACATAAATAACTATTAACGTTGATATTGGTGTTGTCTTTACTTTTGCTATTTCAAGTTTATTTTTTTATAATTAATGTAAATTATGAATAAAGCAAAAATGGATCGATGATTAAAATGTAATATAAGTACCTACTAAAGGTGTGTGTATGAGGTATTAGATTGCCATTCTTCATGTTAATGTGATTTAATGATAACCACATAATGTGTCAGCATATACAATAAAGTCATTTATATAGTGCAAAGTCTAACCCATATTATTAAAACGTTTTAATCTCACACGTAATTCATCATTGTATATTATGCTCAAAGTTGGAGGCGTGATTTGCCGCATTCGGTCTCTAGCGATATCGTATGTTTTATAATACAGCGTGTCCGAGAAGAGAAAATTTATATAAATTTTTAATTGATTATTTCAAACCGTCTCTAGCACTAGAAACATAGGTACTAAATATTTTATTAATTAATAAATAAATTCATAGTAACAAGATTGTGTTTGTAGAGCCCGTCCATAAGACACTATATTATATTATGAATTCATAATTCAACACTATTGTATTATGAGTCCATTATTTAACAAAGCTGTCTAACTGTCATATGTCATCAAACCATCATGTGTAAGGTTAGGTTAATTTTTAATGAATAAAAATGTGTCAAGAAATATTTCATTTAATTTTTTTCATTTCATTTTGTCTCGCCCATAATGGCTATACTCCACTTGGGTGATTATACATTAGCCTTTAGCTCCTGCATAAACTTTCATCCTCTTGAATTATAGTATAGCCTACATTATGTGCTCGTTAAATAATATACTATTATAATTTACACTGGTGTAATGCAAAATTTCCTATTGCACAGAACAGACAGATGATCTTTTACAGATAAAAATAAGGTTATGTTTATGTTACGCTTGGTAAAAAACATGTTTATTTAAGTTTTAAACAAAAAATACTGTCTTTTTGTTGAAAACTGTCGTATTTGTATAAAACGTGTTTTTATTGATTAAAAAACATGTTTTAAACAAGATAAAACAGTGTTTTAATCAGCAAGGAGTTCTGAAATATGAATGTTACGCAAACGAAATGTTTGAAACGTGCCAACGCTGGTTTATGTTACACCAAATTAATTCTAAAATAGTTAGAGATAAGAGTTGAAAATAATATATGGCATATGTCTGACACATAATGATTACATTATTATACTGTATGCTTTTTAAAAAATATGTTTTGTTTAATTATAAAATAGTCAAGTTTAACGTTTCCAGCCTATCCCCCTTATTTTCAAACCTCCCGTATAACTCCAGTGCGTAGCTATATGCAAACAGCAAGGCATGTGTGTTACGCACGGTGCAGGCCACCAGGCGTGAAGATAACGCCAGGGCGGTGTGCAACCAACACATCACAAGTCTGACACCGGCCGCAACCGCGTAGCTGACTCACTCAACTTGGTTATATATTACCGGACGATAAAGTGACGCAACTAAAACGCACAACGCAAATATTGGTTGCAGTTATATTGCAGAGGCATGCGATAGAATATGCCACAAAAATATTTTGCAAGGCAAAACCAGTTATAAATCATAGAATGAAAACTTTTAAAAATAAAAATAAATATTTTGCAAGATATTTAATCTCGAACTATACTCTCTGTCTCTCACTCTCACTGACATACACACAAATTAATTTTAATATAACTTTCAAAAGTACTTAATCAATCAATGGATTATGAACATGACACACTGTGCAAAAATTGTTCTGTATCTTAATTTCTTAAATAAAATGATTTCAGAGGTTCAAAAAAATTCGGAGAGGTTAAATAATCTTAAAATCCAGGATAGTTAGCCTATGTCACACCGGCATGGCATGAAGCATGGTGCCCGATGGAACAAATGAATATCGTAAAATTTGTATCGCCGCTATTCCATCGAGTATTTTGACACATGGAAATTTGTTGTTGATTTCACACTGAGTCTTCAACATTTGGTGAATAACTGATGTTAAAATAATAACAGTAAATAATTGGATAATAAGAATATAACACTTTAAGCATTTGTCAATATATGAATTAATTATTGATTTAATTAACACAAAGAATTGATGAATTTTAATTTTCAGCTTTCAAAAATCATCCAAGTACGAAGTGAACATAGTAATAAATTTTCGTATGGCATTTTGCTATACTGGTTTCACATCTCTTTGATAGTTATTCATGTGGCAAAATGCCACATCAAGTCCCGTGCTCCATGCCACGCCGGTGTGACATGGGCTTTATGGAGTTTGTACTACATGATAAACGAGTACTATATCAATAGTGACACGTTTTGAACCGTATAAAAATCTATTTGAAGATCTGTGTTGAAATGAGTCAATTTCAGTACAAGTAACGTGATAATTAGGTTATAATAAAAAATAGTACATTGTGTATCTAGTCATCTAATGCGGAAAGAAGGCAATTGCGCGTAGTCGAGCGTTAGTTGCCTTTCCGCACAAGTTGCACAAGATATTTCTTGTTAGGTAGGTACCTGCAGAAAAAGTAACCTTTTGAGTGACTGTTTTGTGTGCGTAAAGGGGTTCAACTTTTTAATATACTTAAACGCGTGCTCCAAGTAGAAGCGTGCGAGAATAGGAGTGCGGAAAAATTCACTTTGCGCACGAAAATTGTACTTTGTGAACGCAAGGTTACTTTTCGTGCAGATATGACAAAAAATCTGTTTTGAGATGATAATTAAGATTAAAGTGAATGTCTTTACAGTCGAAATATTTAATATTTAATTCGCAAATTAAAGCAACAGAATACAGATTTATTTATTTACTAGCGAAAGAAAAATTCGTTACACTCCCACATACACAAAATAGAAAAATCATTATTTTAGGAATCTAAGAACGTGCTTGTTCATCTCAAAAAAATATTCCCTTCACAATATAAAGCGAGAGGTAAATAAATACAAACTGTTTTGTGGTAGATATTACGAAGTGATCCTAAATGATTGAACGTGGCTACATCGTTCTGATTTTATTTTGCCACCTCGATGTTTGCTGCTATATATTATGCGCACCAACCTAACTTTAAAATGTCAAAAATTATAGTTTTCTCTCAATATTAATTAATAATAGTGTTCTTCACTTGCTTTCTGCCTCACAATATATGCCAAAAACCAGATAACTCCCAAATTTATCGTACTGGCACTACATAACGTTCGTTTGACAAGAACTGTGTACTAACTTTTTTCCGCGGAACATAGTTTTGATAAAATAGTTACTTCTCCAAGTCACGTGACGGTCAGTCACTCTGTATATCATAAATAATAATAAATAACAGTTCAATTTACTGCAAAATACACACGAATAGGAATAAAACTATACAATTAATTTTCCAAATAATTTCGTAAAAAGGCACGTTCACACGACATGTAAATACCTCGCTAATTCCATTGTTTTGGTTTTTGGAGTGGTGATCACTGTAGCAGAGGATCAGAGGAGGCCATGCTCGTTGTTTATCATCCACACGTGTCCACGTGTGTGTTTGTATTGTTTCATTTGATACGTGGTAACGCTCTATAAGCCGCATTCATTCTCATCATAATACCCAGATCAATTGAACGCATAAATTTCGCATAACTTGACAGTGTTTGAAAATATTTTTTATGTTTTTGTTGATGGCTACCAGTGATTATAAAATTGTGCGATTGATTTTTATGATTTATGGGCATCTGATTGTGAGGGTTTTAAATGTGGCCGACTTGCACGTGTCATTGATGGGCAATAAAAATAAATTACGGGCAGTTGAAAGTGTCTTCCTTTTCACAAAATTATTTTCTACAATTGTTTTACAACATGAACATTGTTATTCAATTTTTAGTTTTTACCTCTCGCCTCATATTCTATAAGAGAGGTATTGTAATGGGTCAAAATTTTCGAGTATGAGTTTTTGGTGGATAAGCACGTTTCAGGGTCTCTACAATACGAATTTACTATTTTCACGATGATGTCTGTGTGTGTGTATGTGTGTGTGTGTGTGTGCGTGTGTGTGTGTGTGTGTTTGTATGAATGTATGGACTGACGATTTTTCGTCCACGATAACTGAAAAAGTATCAAACCTTTAATAACCAAATTTCATATTTAAGGTTTTAATAAGTATCTTAACACCGGATAACATTTTGGTAGAAATTCGCAAACCGGAAGTAGTACTTTTTGAAGCTTGATAAAGTTTTCCTTAAATATATTGTTACATTATTTATTTATGACAATTTTTGCAATTAAAAATAAAAGAAAATATAATTATCTATGGGTACAGTTAATTATAAATACAATTTGCTGAATCTGGTAGTATTTAACAATAAAATAAAGTACAATTAATATTCTATCTTGTTGTCCATGATTTGAAATTTGTTTCTACATAAAATTTGAATGATTATGACAGTGACAGTACCAGTTGACATCTTTTGCTTGCATCTTGGTTTACATTATCGTTTACATCTTACATGAAAATGAAACTATTAAAATGTTAGTAAAACTATTTATTAAATTAATCTCGAGATTAAATAGAATAAGCAGAATTAGGCGAGAGGTCGTGTACTGGCCACAGCAGATTTTTTTAGTTTAATTTTAGAGGAGGTACATTTTATTTTACGAATTTTGGAAAAAAAATTGATTCGTGATCAGTATGCCATTATGTTATTTCCTGAAGTACAATTTCTTTAATAAAAAACACTCAAAATGCCCTGAACACTGGACAGTGTCTGTTTTCATTTTTATGTGAAAATGAAACCGATTTTATCTCCCATTTTCGACAATCAAAATTTGTTTGTTACCTTCAGATTTCCTGTGATTTATTCAACACACTTTCAAAATATTGACCGTATATTTTGACAGGAAACACATTTGTCTCCTTGAGTGCATTGTGTGAAAAGAATCAGGTTAATTTGTGTTTGTGTGTGTTCTTGTTCACAATTCCCGTAAATAGCACATTTGTTTCTACCATTTGTAAGACGTCACTGGTTGAAATATTGTCACTGCTGGAATAATGCCATTCTCAGAAGTAAACAGTTTGCAAATAGAACAACAAAGACCTGATGTGGCCACAGATAGTCTTGTAGTCACCTACAGTTTTTCTTTACCTGTCGTACAAACTGAAGAATAAAGAATGAAGGTCAGGTAAAACGGAAAATATTCCTAAACTGCAAGAAAAAGTGTTTGCGTTTGACACACTTTTACTGCGTATCTGTGAAATCGAAATCTGCATTCAAATATTGAAGATGAAAAGTGACACGCGTAACATGTTAAACTTTAATGTTTTTAAGGAACGCAGGTTAAAATTTTCCAGGTATATAATAGCCTTAGAAACTATAGAAAATTGCTGTGCATTGGTAAAAGTATTATTTGAGAAATAAATACTTACATATATACAAATCAAGTCATTCATTTACCAAAAAGGGTTGGCACAAACTCCCTAAAGACATACATTTTCAACATACATCAAACATCAGTTTAAGTATTCAAGCTAAACCAGCAATCTGTCTTCGCCAAACATTCCTTCCTATACAAGTACTATCCTGACACATTTAGTTTGTTCTTTGGCACGTTTATATGTTTTTCAAACAAGATCTGTCATATTTCCCACCTTCAATCATTCGCAAACCATCCATCATATCAATTCATTTAGGTACTCACCGAATGTCCATGCAAACGTTCTTTCAACTTCTTCTTACGCATATATTTGTTTTACAATTCTTTCAGTTGCATTCGCGTTCCACATTCACAAACCAATGATCAACCTAGAAAATTAATTATAGTTAAGTTCCTCTTGCTACTAGTACAAAAATTTCCACTAAATTTTTATATAACCATGGTTAGGTATTAATATTGTAATCAATTCTTCCATTGTCTGTTATTTGTGTCATGCGATTTTCATTTTGTGCAATATTTCTTTCCAGATTTTTACTTCCTTGTACGAAGTAAGGAAGTATTGTAATCGCGAAAAATTTCGGTTCTCAGATTTTGACGGAAATATCCGTTTTGACCTTTTCTGAATCCATTATGACTAGTTTCGACGTGACGTCTGTACATACGTACGTACGTACGTACGTACGGACGGACGGACGTATGTGTGTCGCATAACTCAAATACGGTTAGACGTAGAAAGTTGAAATTTTGTATTTAGGACTGTTATAGCATCTAGTTGTGCACCTCCTATTTTTGGTTTCAGTCTACAAACCGGAAGTAGTACTTTTTAAAAATATTTCGATAAATATTTAATTTTAGCCAATTTTTTTTATTTTAAATGAAAGATTATGTGATTATTACCTACAATCGGTATTTTATAAATATTTTTGTATCTGCTATCATTTAAAAATAATTAAAGTATATATTTATAATTTATAGTATTTCGGTATCTTGTAGTCCATGATCGATTAACATTTGTTACTACGTAAAATTTAAATGATTATGACATGACAGTGACAATAGTAAAATATGCTTTATATCTTCTTCTGCAGTTTAAATAAAATGACTAAAATATATTTGTGAGTATACTAGTAGTTAAAAGAATTTTTAATATTATTTTACATTTTAGTTATTAAGAAAAGTATGAACACACAAGGCGTACAAGGAAGTCATGTGGTGTCCACGTCAGATTTTTTTGAGTGCTTTGCAACAATATTGTAATCTAGTGGTACACGAGAGCTGATTACGTTGTTGGAATGCACGATAAAGAATTTCCTGGAAATGAATTAATGCACGAGTGCAAATCCGGTAAGAAAGTAATGACATCGCCGCTCTTTTTTAAATTATTTTTACAATAGAAATTTGAAATATTCACTAAATGTGTATTTAACATTTATAGATGTTTATTTTTTAAATTAGTTATTGCGTATTTACACTCAAAGGTCATAAATAAAATAAATAAATGACAATAATTTAACCAACTATAGCAAAAAGAATACTTACTATTTTAAAGGTTAATTTTAAAGGTTCTGGAAATTTTATTATCTTTAAGTGTCAGTTGTACCTGTTAGAAAATACTAAATTAACATTTATAGGTAGTATATTAAACACAAATAATATTTATGAAATTAATTATATCTATGTAAATAAAATGTCTCATTTAATCTTGTGATTTTGCTGGTTGTGGTAAGTTTCGAAATCTACTTACACCTTGTTGGAGTACAACATATAAAACATATTTACCGTTTATTGACAAATGGTCAGTTTGTGTAACGGTACGTACTTTATTTTATTTTTATAACTGGAAATTTTAGAAATTTTCTCCTCGTTTTGGTACCAATAAAATATCTTTAGTGTCCTGCGGTTATGAAAATCATAAAATCTTGGGGTGGAAAATATTATTGCCGTAGCAATAAATTTAGGTTCATTTCATTTATGGCGGTAGATGTTACTGAAGTTACTGTTGGCAAATAACAAAATAAGTAATGCATGCATTTTGGTTTACCTATAAAATTTACAATTTGTTATAGTTATGCGGTGTTGCTGGGCTGGAATATTAAAATTGATCCAAATATATTCACAAATTAATTTATTTAAATTTAATGAGAATGAGGGATATACGGATTGGATAGAAATACGAAGGCAATTAAAAATGAAAGATTGTGAAACAGCAAAAAAATAGGTAAGTGGAAAGTGAATTTTCAATATGATTCGACCATTTGACATAGAAGTTCAAATAATATGAGAGCAAAATGTGATATTTAGAAGAACCTTTAAAACTTAAAAATGAAGGATTGTTCCTTGCTCACTAATTTAATATCATTTGTTTGAAATGATCTATTTATCGTTTTAAAATTATAAAATTGTAAGTAACTTTTGTTTCTGATTTGGTTTATAATACTTTGTTTAGTTTTTTTTGTAAAATTAAATTTTACTCAAAATTTTTAGTTTGCCCTGATAAAGAGTAAACAGTTAGCCGATACGTAAGCATTAATAAAAGACTGATATCTAAAAATTTAAATTTATTGCAAGCGCAGAGAAACAAAAGAAATGTCGAATTGAAATTAGGTTTTTGGGTGGAGGAAAATCAATGGGCTACTTGTATAGTATTTTTTATTAAATATTTTTGAAGAAGAGATAAATGCTTGGGAGCCATATTTTTTATTTTAACAAAGTCGGGCCAGAGACAGAAAAATTTATATTAAACCGATTGTACGAGTAGAGATAATAACATTTTTTTCAATACCTGCACCGAATAAGCCACCTTTCGTCCCTATTATTAGAGACGAAAGTGATGTATTTCTGGTCGGTCTGTACTTTCCCTCCCTAGACAGGAAAAGTACTTTCCATTCCGCTTTATGCGGGATTCCAAAATTGATTATTGAGATTATTTTAATTTATATTTTTGGAATTATTATACATTTTTCCAATGTTATCATCCGGTTCATCCCTTTCTTCAACTTCTAATTGCTTTTTGGTGCAGGTATTGAAAAAAATTTGGTGTGCATCTTAGGACAAAATACCACTTTCGTCGCTAGTTGCAAAAGATACTATTCTTTATTTAGTATTATAAGAAATTGTTGAAAGTATTTTAATTATCAAGATGGATTTGTTACCAAAATTAAATGGGCTCTTAAGGTTTTAAAACCCTAAATATAAAGTATATATTTTTGGAGATACCGATACCGAAAATAGTAAATTCGTATTTTAGAGACCATATAAAACTCATAGTACTCGGAAATTATGACCCATTACAATACCTTTCTTTTTCTTATAGAACATGAGGTGAGAGGTAAAAATCTTTTACAAAATCAAATATACCTGCCGTACATGTTTAAGATATAATTACATTAAAACCATCCATACGTCCACATACGATCACTCCACCCTATTACACCCCCTTCCTCCCTGGCTACACTCGGTTCATGTAATTTCCGTTCCGGCCGGCTATAATTACACGTTCATTGCGACGAGTCGTGCTGAGGGAAGCGAGCGGCGCTGGCTCGGCGAGTGCATCACGTACGTGGAGAATGTAGATCCTGCGAGTAATAGACGCTGGCAGGATAGGCGGCTGTGGCTGCGTCTGGACGCTAGCAGGCGCCGGGACGATAACTAAGTCAAGATGGAGGAGAGTAAGATGCGAGAGGGAGGAAAGAAAGGAGGATTGGTTTGTGGATTGAAAGTAAATAAAACAATATTGAGTTTAGTTCTATATGTCCAAATATTTTATGATACACACCAAACAATATGTTAGAATAGAAAATGATGTGCTTGAAGATTGAAAAATATCACACTCATGTCTCATACTGACATCAACAATTTGCAGTTGGCTTAATTCTGTCATTGTACAAAAACATAGAATTTTAAACTCTGAATTTAGGTTAAAGGCTGAAAACTGTTCACACCTTAGAGTACTTATAGAAAATTATAGAGGTAGCATACTCTGATTTTTTGGTGAGGGATTGAAGCCATGACACGGAAGGAGGGTGTACTACTAGAGCATACCAATATAGAACAAAATGAAGAAAATGTTATTGTTATTACTGACCTTATATTTGAAATAAAACATTTAAAAAAAACTTCGTACTACGTTCAAATAAAATTTGACGACGTAATACAAATAATTTTCATCTGTTAAATCTTGAGAAATGTCAATGTCAAAATATCCTTAGTTAACTGTTATTTTTCTTTTATTTATTTTTATAGGTGTCATTCTGTATAGCACGGCGAAATATTATAGTAAATATTTGTATCACGGCACTAATATTTAAAAAAAAAAACACTTTAAAATCTAATACATAACTGCGTTAAAATAGAGCATACCAAAATGTCGGCTAGCTTTATCCAAAATTGCTTCATTGTTTTGTATTTTGTTCCTATGCTCCCTAAATTTCTATCCTCTAAGGTTCACACTCAATTTTTGTGTAGGAATTGACAAAAGTGGACCAATCAAAACACATCCAAGCTAATATCTATATTCTTCTTTTTATGTCAAAGATTTAAATTTGATACTAGCATAAATTTTATGGTTGTGGTTTTGAAAACTTAGGTATAAATTCAAGATTAACTGCACAAAATACTGTACTATCCACTAATAACTCATAAGTATCTATGAAATAACGGCTCCGACTGGTAGCCGAACATTCGGTAAAATATTATGAGTAGAATGAGTGAACAAGTTTTATTTTCATTTTGCTGAATCGCATTCAACAGGATTTCATAGTCCCAATTTTAAAATGATAGATGTTATTATAATGGAATCCAACCACTTCGACCGATTCACCTTGATGCAGTCAGAATCTCAATCCTTGTGACTATCTTTGAAATTCAAAGTGGCAACGGAGAGATTCTTCTGCAACCAGGACTTAGAGATTTAAAGTGGGCAGTTGAAACATCCGAGTGCGATTTTATTGCATGTAGTTTTTACAATTAAACGACGGAACTCCGGGCGACTCCGGGTTTATACGTCATCACAGTGTACAGAGCTGTGCTTAAACCCGCGCAGCTACTGCCTATGTGTATGTATTATAATAATTATGTTATAATTTGATACATATTTCTCATTGAAACAAAAATTACCAGAAATTCTACTATCGGTTATAGGTAGTTTTTGTGAATAAATATAGACTTTATAAAACGTGCGTTTTTAAGTTAATACTTACAGATACATAAGTGACGAGAGGTAAAAATAAATGTTTTGTTACTTTATATACAAGTAGGTAAATACGAATACGTTTCACATCAGCACAGCACCACACATTTCTTCTTCTTCATCCTAAATGCAAACGAAACCTTTACATGCAAACTAATCTAATTAATTTAAAACCACGCATTCTCTATCAGCCATCTCTTCAGTCGTCCAGTCGTTCAGTCTTTCCAAAAAGAAGAAGAAAAAGCATGTGTTTGGCTTGTCGATATGTCGAAGTCAAAGTCTGCTATCACACAGCGTCTTACCGCGAGTAGAGCGAGAGCACGACGCCATTGCCAGCAATTCCAGGCACAGGATCGAGTGTACCCCCCCCCCTCCCCCCACTGCCAAGAGGAAGAAACCTCTCCGGCTAATTAATGTGTTGGCCGGAAGCCTGGCCGCCTGGATTAAAGAACATTCATTTATTGGGAAACGGACCAGCGAGCTACGAGAAAACGGGAAGGGCCAGTGCCGGATTTACGTAGGGGTTGTTTGGGGGTTGCTGACGTTTTAACTGTGTAATTCTGTTTGTACTGGTAAAAATTCATTCATTAATAATATTAGATATTATGTTGGTTCTTGTTAATATCTGATCTACTGGGGAAAGAATAAAATGTTGATCATTGCTGAACGCTGAAACGCGCTGATCTGCAAAGAAATATACAGAAGTACGTAAAAAGAATATAATTAATTCAAACCGAGTATGTGGGGCTCAAGAAGGGTTTAAAGTTTCTTTATTTAATTCAATTGAATTACAGTTTTTACCAAAACCGAATCCCACTCAAGAAGTGTATTAAGTTTCTATATTTAGTTCAGTTTCAATCAGAGTTTCTACACAACAACTGATAATTTGGGATTCAAGAAGGGTGTTATAGATTTCTTTATTTAGTTTAGTTAAATGTACACTGTAAAAAAATTCAGCAAAATTACTATAATTCTTACTGTTTTGACTTAAATTATGTACTAAATTTAATATGAAAATTATGAGCATGTAATTTTATATAGTCGTTAGACAAAAAAAAGTGGATTTTGGAATTTGTGAAAACGAATTTGAAGAAAAAATGTTTTAAAAAACTCAAATTTTACTTTATCTACTCAAAATTTACATATTATCTACCCTTGCGGTTAAAGTGTTACTTTATCGATTCAAAATAGTCGAGAAAGTAGGCACTTTAATATCAGCTATGAAAAAAAAGAACATTCCAAAAGTTCACAATATTTTTGTTAATTGTATAGTTTTAGTATAAGTTGAGTTACACAACTCCAACAAATTACAGCTTATTCATTTTGTTTGTAATTTAGTTTTTGAACTGTTTAATTAAAAATCCGTTGAAATACGTTGCAATTTATTTTGCGACAAAAATTTTTTTCGTTTATCAGATTAAATGCCCTTTTCCTCCGCTAAATTTTTTTAAATCCGGTCCTGGCAATGGCGGCAAACGAGGGCGCTACAGTTTTTTTGATGCGATACGTGCAACATTTCGGACACGGATGCAACGCACTGGTGCAGAAATATCAGGGGCTTTAAAATCCGGATTATAGATGACTGGAAAATTGTTTGCTTTTGATCAAGGATTGTTAATGCACAATAATCTCAATGATTTTTATGCAAGTATAAAAATGTTTCTGACTGTAAAAAAATAAATAATAGTATATCATTCAACGACGCTATAATGGATGCTATTATTCCAAAAAGATGAAGTTTACAACACGAGCGAGCAAAGCGAAAGCGAGTGCGGGTTTTAATCATCAGAGTGAACAATAGCTATTAGCGAGTTGTATACTGTATTTTATTTACGACTAATTTATTACGTACAAGATTTTAATAAAATAAATACCAATACTTATACAAAAAAAATACATTTCAAAATATCAATTCTCTATTACCATAGTTACATAATTAAACATTGCAATGTTTTCTAAATATAATTTGCAAGGAGAAATTGATTCAAGCATAGTAATTTTTTGATTGGAAGGGGAAGAAATCATGACTTTTATTTCCTGCGGGATTAATATAGGTATTATGTAGCATACATCACATATTTAATGTTCATGCTACTCATTAGTCGTACATAAATTATATTATGAGTTCTGTATTTTTGACACTAACGAAACAATAGGGTGATGAGAGCTTAAGATAGACCTAATTACATTAAAATTTACCTAATTATCAAGCAACCAAATTAATTTTTATTTATTTCTGCATACGAAAACAATTATAATCTCTTTTACCCGTATTTTTGTCATCCTGTACGCAAAGTAACATTTTTCGTGGCTGTTTTGCGTGCGGGAATGGTGTGTGGAAAAATTCACTTGCCGTATAGTTAAAAAATTGAGCACACACAAAAACTGTCACCCAAAAGATTACTTTGCTTGCAGGTATGACAAAAATATTGTGTGCAACTTGTGCGCAAAGGCAACTTACCTTATACCACAATTACCTTACCACAATATACTATTACTGAACTATCCGAAAGCGAGTGTAGTATTCAATCGAGTAAATAATTATGTCCTGTTAATTTCAAATAAAATGCTATTCTAATCTACGACATTATTAAAAGATTAATATATTTTATAGCGTAAATTTAAAATGAGCTCTTCGACTATATACCGAATTATTAAAATTTTATGTGAAAAATCCAGTTCAATAATAATTAAAAATCACTTATAATAATATAATAATATTAACAATGACTTCACTGGAGACAAAATAAAAATATTTGACTTTAAATCAGGAGAAAATTTTCCGTCTGGCGTCTAGGACAATTTTCGTAATAGAATCTATTATTCTATTACTTGGAGTTCATTGTGTATTTTATTAATTTGGGGTTTGCAACTTTTAATCACATCTTTGAAGTTAATTAAGTAGCAATTTCGGTGGTAACTCCACATACCTTCCCCACATTCCTGTTCTGTGTGTAAAGCACGTGTCCAAGATGAAACCTACCTCGTCGTTTGTTGTTTCTTGCTGTCTTTGTCTATCTTCCTTTATATCTGTGATCTTTCCTCCTGTCTGGATGCACCACCCTGTGTAGTGCTGTCCTCCCATTTTAGCCACTCCCAGTTTGACAAGGGATTAAATTATCTATTTACGGGAAGATGGAAATGGGAAGGACCAAATGTCAAAATTTTACTATTTTGGATTGTAATTTGTTATGCCACAAATAATGAATGTTCTTAAACTTAAACCTTTTTTTACAATTATTTATATAAAACAAAACTAATTCCAGTACCTACAATAAAATGACGTACCTACTATTTAATTAAAAGCTAATTAAAAGCTCTAAATATATTTTCATATCTTTTATGTTTATATGTTCAAAATGATTAATTTTTGTGGTCTACCTACTTAATTTATTTGTCTTCCTAGTATATATAATATAATTATTTATTTATGTCATGGATACGAAGTACGTAAAATAGGTACCATAACTATGGTAATATTGACACATCACAAATGTTTTTCTCCTGAAATTAATATATTTCCTGACCATTGGCTAGGATTCCAAAAGTATTAACAAAATTTGAAACTAAAATAGAAAGACAAAATATTGTATGCACCACGGGCATTATTGATGTTAATAGCCCTCAGCCTTTTTACAGACCCTCGGGCCAGAGGCCTTTGGCTCTTTTGAAATGGAACATATGTAAGGTTAAATTATAATTAAAGATTAGTGCTGTTTCAAAATGGGAAAATAATTTTAATAGCTGAAAAAACTATTGAACAGCCATTTACCATGCCTTTAAAATATAATAAATAAAAAAATTTATATAGGTATTTAAGAATCTATTAAAACGATGTTTTGTAAAAATTGTGTTGATGTTATGAATAATTTTTTGATACTAAATTGAACATTTAAAAAAATATGCCAATTAATATAACTGACTACAGCTTATGACCACATTAATCAATTTTTTTAAAATTATGTAGGTATATTTTTATTAGACGTTATTGAACAGTTTCTAAATTTATGTTAAACTCATTTTTGCTATAAATTGCAGTTGTTTATATACACAAATGCATTTAAAAATTTGAAACTTAAAATTTCAATATGGAGTTGTACATAAGTTTGTTAAAAGTTTAATTTAATTATTTTTTATTACCATAGGAGTTGAAAAACTTGTTTAAAATTTGTCATTTATTATACTATGAGTATTGAGTATTATTAAAAATGCTCCTTGTGCTGGATGAATATTATGTACATTCGTAATAATACAAGAAAAATGTGGTATAATCAGTGACTATTTTTAAAGAAGTTATTCAACTCCGGTGGTAGTGGTTGAAATGGTATCGTTCTAAGTGAAAATTCTCCCCTATGCTCCGGCGTTTCGTTTCTTGCTGTGAACGACGGAGTTTTCCTTTCATCTTGTTGTTTCCTCTGCCAGATGTGGTTTCTGCTCGAATTAGATATAGATAAAAAATCACTTTTACACGGATCCGTGACTACGCATGCGCTTTGTAGCCACTGTGTACAAAACACTAAATTGTTTTCAAACAAATTGCTAATTCCAAAATTACTCTTTCCTAACCTTGCAGAAGAAAATGCTTCAATAAAAATACCTACGGAATGAAAATATTGAAATTTCTTTATGTACATATTTCTTCAACATTTTAATCTTGTTAAAACTAATTATGCATTTTAGCAATCATATTTATTCAGTGATATTAGTTATACGAAAAAATATTTAGCAACAACCAGTTTTGTCAAGTTTCATGTAGGTATTATGTGTTAGGTTCAAGAGCACACATACTAAAAAAACTATTGTTTAACAAAAAATAATATTATTTATCTACAACAATAGAATAATGTATTCATTATATACGTGAAAGTAGTATAATAAACCCCTCCATAAGGACACATTATGAAATAATGAATTCATTATTTCACACTGTTAAATAATGAGTACTTTATTCTCTCGAAATGTCAAACTGCCATCACATCTGTTACATCAAGTTATCATTTTATGACGTTGTAAGCAGAAACAGTAAAAATAATAAAAATTTGTAAAACGCTGTATATGACTATAGCCTATAATAGTTCTAAATTACTCGGATAAATTGTCATGTCATCACACCAAAGTTTGAGGTTAGGTTAATATCAATACAATTTTGTAGTAAGAAAATTTTATTTAAAAAGTTGTAGATAAAACGTCGTATTTGACTCGAAAATAATGGCTATAATTAACTCGGATGATTTATACACTCGCCTTCGGCTCGTGAACAAACTTTCATCCTCATTAATTATAGCCTACATTATTTACTCGTTAAATAATATACTATTATTATACGATGCTAACAAAAACTAATAAAACACTTTATAAAATGTACCAATTCACCAATAATTGTAATACAATCTTAAAGATTCGAGCTCTTACAATAAGAAATTTAAAAATATTAGTTAAATTTCAAAATGTACTATTGTTTTAATAAATGTTGTGTTGCTATATAAATCCTAGAACAAATTAATAAAACAAATTAAAGTTTTTATTTAAAGAATAATGACACCCACATTACACATCTGTTCAGCTATTGCCTATTCAGTATTTTTTAGGCGTTCAGCAACACCACTAAGTTGCAGAAGATACTCTAGGAAAGACATTATAATTTATTTGTTTATATTATTATTATTACAAATTAGCGCTATTGAAATTATGTATTTTTTAAGGAAATTATTAAAACGACTACAATAATATCGATATCGATAATGCTTACAATAACTAAATTTTTTATTCGTACTTCTTAGCCTTTTAGTAAAAGTTTCGGAAGAAATATATTTAAAAAAATGATACCTAAATAAACAAAAATTAATTTGTAACATCTCATTATTTTTAAATAATGAATGTTTTGATTTCCGCATATTATTCCGTTAATTAAATGAAAATGGTGTTCATAATCATTATTAGTATTGTAAATAAACAATTAAAAACGTCACATTTTTTCGGTGGCAGCGTCGTAGAAATACGACTTTTAAATCACGTCTCGCAATTTAAAAATTAGACCTAGAGACATAGTAAAAATTTAACTGAATCTAAACTGAACTTGCCTAATTCCGTGATAATGTATTTATAAAGTTAAGTGCCATCGCTTTAATTCAATTATACACAATGGCGACATAAAAGAAAACAAAAAATAAAATCATTTCTGTCTCATCAACTTTGACTTGGGAGTTCTTTGTTGCCAATGTGTTTTCAATAAACTCTTTTATTTTGTGTTCACTTTGTTTAATGAATGAGTTCGAAAAATAATTAAATTCCAAGTTATTGTTTCTTTTCTTGTATTGTTATTGTTTTCATCTTATTTATTACAATCATTAGCAGCTGAACAAAAGATTAATGCTTTCATGGTTTGGTGATAATATTTTTAGGTTAAGGGCGATTTTTGCAACATTTTATTGGTGTTTTAATTACATTCCGCCTAAAATACTTTATTACAAATCGATTGTTTTATTGTTTAAAATAAAAAGTTAATATTTTTAAACGTGGGCATATAAAACAATTTAATTAAAAAATATTTACACAAAAATTTAATATAACAAAATTATTATCTGCGTATCGAAATTAATTTACAGAATATACAAAAAATGTAGGCGCAATAATAAATCAAAGTAATAAATACAAAACGGATGATAGGAAAAAACATTTCAGCTTTTTATACGTGTTTCCGACATTTATGCATTGTTATATTTTTTCCTGTTCTATATTCAATAGACATTTACAATAAAAAATATATGTAATCGTGAGAATAACTTTCATATCGAATATTCATAAAAGAATTTTCTACTGAATACGTGGAAATTTAGCAAATCAAAGCACCTTTTTTTAGCATGAAATGTATTCGTATATTGTAAATATTTTTTATCTGATAAGTGCAATGGTAATACTAGTGTAATTTCCATACTAACGTTGAGTAAATATTTAACTACGGCATGATTTGCATTTTGCAATAGTTGACAGTTTGATAATGAAAATTTGCAATATTTATTTTATAGTAATAATAAACAACGATAGACATTTCCGTGCGTATGCATTATTGCTCACATAATTTCCAGGTAAAACATTGTATCCAGTTCATCAAACATTTTTAGGTTAATTCCTTATTATTGTTTTTATCAATAACTATTATAATGGGTTGATATTTGTGTACATAGACATTAATTTATTTTTTACCAAAGCATAGTGTTTAGATTCTACGAATTCAGTTTTATATTTATTCTAAGTTTTCTCAACATAATCCACAACGTTTTACTACATAAATGACACGACTTTATTGCAATACATAAAATAGGTAACTATGTTTATAAGGTAGGTACTTACTTTTTGCTGATTTCTGGCTATTTCGACTGCTACCTCCTGGGTTGAATCTGTTTTAACCCTGCTGCACTGTTCGGGTCTATATGACCCGAACGCGTTTTTTATTTCTTATAAATCTTATATTTATTAAAATATATTGTTATAAATTTTTGACTTTGTCTAATTTATCATAATAAAGGTAGGTACACATATAGACATTGACAAAATTATTGTAATTTAAACAAATTGTATTTGTTACACTTGTCACGTTCGGGTCAATGTGACCCGAAAACAAGGTATTTGGCAAATATTTAAGAAATTAGCAACGAATTATTATCACAAATAGTAGTATTTTATTAGTTATGACTTATTTTTATAGAAATTGTATGAAATTCCGCTTGAAAATAAATAAAAATGTATAGTATGATTTTTGAGCAGCGAACGACAATTTGATGTAAGTTGAGAATTGTTGTGCATTTTTAAGAGTTACAGGAAAATTATTTATTTTCTCTTGCCATTTGTATGGTCAACTAAGGGTACAAATATTATTATTTAGTAATAACATTTTTGTTATATTTAATTTAACACCAATATTTACGCCAATAAAATACGCTTGGGTCATATTGACCCGAACATAATAAGTGTAACAAAATGCGAACAAAGCAGCAGGGTTAAATTTGTCCATACTGCACACTGTAACACAACAATATTTATTTTATAAGATACATATTTTGAGCACAAAATCATAAAGATATCACCGGATGTCACACACGAAACATTGTAGAAATTGTCATAATTATTATGTACTGTTTATATAGTAAAAGCTTGAACGAGTACGTTCAATTAGCACAGCTCCAGATGGTTGATTAGAAAATATTTATATTATATTTTTAAACCAAATCAGTAAGTACATTAAATATGTTTCTATGCATTTATAATTTGAATAAACATTATTTAATTTTGACATAATAAAAGCATGTTATGAATTTATTTTTGCGAGTCTGAAACGTCAAAATAATTTTAAAATTATCTAGTCCACAAGTGCATAAATCTTTATTTAAACTTGATGTTAGTGTTAAATATAATAGATAAAGACTCGACTGTCTTCTCCTGTCTTAATATGTTTCGTGGTTTTGAGACACGTTTCCACGTTTGGTCATCAAATTTACTATCTAAAATTAAATATTGATCTATCAAAATAGTTACAATATTTCAACGCTAACAGACATTATTACGCCATAAGTTGTTTATCTCAATATTACGTTCTCTATATATTCCTAAATGTATGTAATTTTGTTATAGTAGTGCAAAGGAAAACCGGTAGCAGAACAAATAAATAATTGACTTACTATTTGAATATCAAAAGTCAACCACCGAATCTCTACAAATAATCGCGAATGTCTATTTGGAAACATTATTGTGCCTTCCTGTTCCATATTATTCGATTTATATTCAAACAACAAATAGCGTCAACAGTACAAGTGACTTATTTAAAATTCCAGCGTAGTGCACTTCCAGCACATTGTTCCATGAATATCAGAGCTGTGTACAGAAGACGTCAGCGCACAAACAATTGCCATAACAGGCATAGTAATTGCCGAAATTTGTTCAAACACCGGTAGTATTTCGTTGTTTCCATTGAGTTCCTCTGTCACCGGTAGCTGTTTATCAAGCCAGTCTGGACTGGCAAATATCATGAATTGTTTATCCGTTAATCAGGCTTGCGCCGGTTTGCCGCCACCCGCGCCGCTCGCGCGTAGAACAAGATGCATGGTTTGCCCCTTGCACCGTATGCAAGACTTGTCGGGGAAGTTTCACTAGGGGGACCCAGGACTCTTGGATCTTAATATTAGATGATGTATGACCTGCTATGGGATGCTAGCGACACTAGATTGAGATATTTATGGAGAATTTTTTAGCAGGAATGTTGGGGGTTGTTGACTATGGTCAAAATTCTAAGGTAAGGGAGAGTTTTGTGCGTTGCTGAGGTGTCTTTTTACTTGGGAATGTTGTACGTGTTGTGTAAAAGAAACTATAATTGGATATCGGTTTTAGTTTTGTGTTTTAAAAGAGCAGGCGAAGCGAACCTGTACTTCAAAGACACATTACCCTGAAAACCAGTACCTACTACCTAAATGTTTGGCGAGTTTCTTATAGAAAATTTACATTTCTTAATAATTTCAATATGTAGGTACCTACTTAAATCAATTTTATATTTTAAAATTACTTTATCACGGGCACCACACACTAAAAATAATGCTGGATCAATATAAGTAGGTACAATTGTTTTGCGAATAGTTCCACGTAGAATCATTCATTTATTATTTATTTATTTATTTTGGAATGTCAGTATGGGCAATGGGCATGCAAAGCAAAATATCATGTCATAATATGGATGAAATTTGCAATAGATTGAATCATAAAAAGATTAAGAATGTCATATAAAAACAAGATAACACTTTTTATTTTTAAGTTTAATAATACCTAGTTTAACGAGAGATTTTAAAGAATATATTTCTAATAAACAGCTTTACAAGCACATGAACGTAAGTTAAATATCATACAAAAGTTAACCTGTAAAGAAATAAATATAAATTAATAATTACCTACGTTCTAAATGGTTTCAATTATAAAAATTTATAAGCAGTGAAAAGTAACAAAAAAATTTATCTAGAAAAAGATAACCAACTTTTTATTTATCTAGATAAGATAATAAATAACCATTAAAGAAATTATCTAGTTAATAGATTAAAGATAAATTATTATTACTTATCTAATTTATAGATAATATTAAAAATATATACCGGGCGTTTCTATACCTCTGCACGAAACTTTAATAGATTATATAATTTGATATACTGATTATAGATAAAAAAGATTGTTTTCAAAATTCGCAAAAATAAGAGCAGTGAAAATGTATTAGTTCCATTTGTTTGATAAGTTATAACATTTTTGAAAATTATTTTGAATAGAATTTTTAACTAAAAACGCAGTTCATCAAATAATTTTAACTTAAAAATTAAAGTGAATATAAAATATTTCTCTAATTTGCATTTATTGTTCCAAATGCAATTTTTAATTTGTATATAAAATAATATTACTATAAATGTGTATATTTCCGTTGGAGTGTAAGATATTCAAAAACCTCTATTTAGTATAATTGAGTTCGTGCCCGCGCACCTAACAGTACTTTACTATATTGGTTCCAGGCAATACACTCATAAAATTTTGAAAGTGTCGCCCGGCTCGGCCACTAATAAAACCTCATTGCGGCCTCTGCGGGCTCAAAATCATAAAACCCTTGGAAGGAAAAATATAACTGCTATAAATCTAGGTATAGCCAATTTATGACGCATGTTCAATGACAATAAGCACTGGGCTGACTGTTTACCAACAGTAGTTGCAGGCGGTTTGCTCGGGATTTTGTATTTAACTTTATACTGGCCGCAACCGAATTTATATTGCTGTTTATTTACAAAGTTGAAATTTAGAATTCGGGGCAGTAAAAATTTCTATAGAAGTATTGGTTTGTTCCGTACCGCATTGGTTTGAGACCGTAATATTTTGGAAATATTGTTAGATTTACATATAATATTTATGCCACTGTAATAAAAATAAAATCACTAATTTTATTACGACAGAAACAAAAATAAGGATATATACTGTACGACGTTCTGATCATGAAACTGTTTATTTTTTTAAAATTTGCAAAAAATTACATCGTTTTTCAAGCAAACATTTTTTTGCCACTGGTCGGTAGTTATTTTTCAAATTTTTTTCAAATCTTCTACAATGATAGTAATTATTGTTTACATTAGGTATATCTAATACTAATAAATGTCAAATTATCAAATATACCATCAAAACAGTTATACTTAAAATGTACACACGTCAAGTAAACTACCCTTAATTTCGCGAATTTAAAAAAAAATTCTTTTTGTTTCATGATCAGCACGTCGTGCAGTACATACCCTATAATTTTTTGTCCTAAGTTGTGGAACACCCTGTATAGGATAGGCAGTAGGTATGTAAAATGTTGATTAAGCAAGGATTTATATGTAAAGTTTACACATTTATTGCTAAGCTATTTATTACTAAATAATTATCACTTATCAATTTGTTTGAATGAAATGTCATGTCATACAGGTCATAAAATGCTACAGTGCCCTTATGTAAATTAAGCAGTCAAATCTAAGTGGTCATTTTGAAAATTGTTACTACTTCTTCAGGAAATCAACCGGAAAAGTACCTACTTGATTTACACCACTTCAATTTACTGTTTAAATACTGGTGGTTATCCCTCCCCTTTGAAGTCTTGCAGTAAATAATGTAGAATTTCCGAACGGTTTGTTGATAAAAAAGCAAAAGCCGTAAACTCCTCAAAGTCAAGAATCAATTTAAAATGCAACAACGCGAGGCAATCAATTGTGGAGCGAAATCAATGACGCTAACGTATTCACAGCACCAAAATGAAAACATAAACAAACCTAGCTGCGCTGTTGTTTTTTTCATGCAATTGTTTAGTTCTGTACCGTTCTTCGGAAACTTCCAGCGCTCATCCTGCTTTGTAAGAAGTTCGCGGGGTTCGTACGATAAAATTTTTATTGTTTTCGCCCGGTGAATTACTAATGCGCCCTCTACGCATAGAGTGCATGAATATTTCACGAAAGACGGATATCTATATAGCTGGCTGACTGATACGTTTTACGCGATTTAATTTTTTAAAGTCGGCCGCGTATGAATTTTTTGGTTTAATTCTGCAAGCCGTGCAAGAGCGAACCCCCGTGAAGACCAGTGGCGTATCTAGGGGGAGTGAACACTCCCTTCTAACCATAATTATTTTAGTCCAATTTAATTTTAGATTAATCAAGTAAAAATACACATTTTTTTCTTGCTATTTTTTACTTTATATACATTCCTAAAAAAAACTAAATACGCCACTGTGTTAAGCTGGGCAAGAGCGTTGGGTTGAGGGCGGTTCGTGGCCAGGTAGCGGTCTGGCTGGGAATGAAACTAACAAGTTACAACCAGTGATTCATGATTCGTAAAACATAGAAATTCGAATACCTAGTTTGATTTTGTAGATGTATTTCTAAAAAATTTGGTTGGGTTTGACGGTAACACTAATTAGAATTTTAATTAGGCTCTAAGTATGTAATTATTTGCTAAATTTAAGAATGAAATGAAATACTTTGGCTGATTTCTCAATGGACGTAAACATAAGCGTAAAGAGACTTTTTTTAAACGAACAATAGATATGTAAACTTTATTCAACTTTATGTTTTTCTTACGAGCATTATGTATCTGTAAGTAAAATTGATGCAGTTTTGAAATCACATAGTTCAAAAATTTAATTGTTTTATCATTTAAAAAATTTTCTCTTGTGTAATTTCTTATGTTTCATTGTGAATTAGGACTTACAGTTTATAATCAAACTTAATTTTGAGTAGCAATTTTGGTCAAAAGGGTTATATTTGTTTTAGTAGAACTTATATTGTACAAGTTATTTAAAAAATAAACAAACCCTTTAACTTATTAAACTCTTTTGCATAAACAAATTTAAGATAGTATACTCGACTTAGTTATTTGGTGTCAAGAATAATTTTACTGAGTATTTAAATTAAGTATTTGAATTTAAAATATGCTCGTACTTTTAGTTATGCAGTAAGTAAATATGTAAAACATATTAGAATTTTGCTTAAAAACACTATAATAATAGTAAAATACTAAAATATCTATGTCATCTAATACTACGCATATAAATTTTGCAAACATTTAAAAAATTATAACTATACTTTAAATTTTGAAATTTGGACTATTATTGCAATAATTTGATAATTAATTTATTCCGTTATAATTTTTATTACTAACGTGTAAAACACAATGTTAGATATATTGACATTTTTCTATTTTTGCTATTTCTTATTATTTCTTTATTTCGTCAGTATACTATATTTATATAAGTATTTTATCTTCATTCTCAAAATGAATACCTAGTGAATATTATATTATTATCCCTAATATTGTAGTTGTGATAGTTTATATTAATAGTGAAATAAAATTCGTCGTAAATAATAGACTATTTTGCAAAAAAGAATTTTCGTCTTCTAAAATACACGGTCTGCGTCTCAGGTAAAAGTTAGCGAAGGCTAGCCCGGCCCGACGATAAGGTTCTGGGATTTAAGTGGCGTTGTGTACAGGTGTTTGTGGATTGTATTATGTGCTTTTTGTCCACCGGGGATTATTTTAGGTTAGGAAGATTCTCTCGTCTTTTTTAATTTTGGGATGTACCCGTCTAATGTAAATATTTGTGCATAGAATTTTTGCTAAATCTTAAGCAGCTTTATGGAAACATTGTTTATTTTTCAATCACTGTCAGAATTTCACAAAATTCAAGAAAATATTCAGGTAACTTCTTTAAGTCGACATGTTCATTTGATTAGTAGGCGTAAGTCGACGTAAGACGTCAATGTTTGACATAATGAAATTCTCGAAAATCTTTATCAGATGTTACAAGATTTTTAAAAATTCCAACCCATTGCTGCATGTTTAAAATATTATTGAGAGCCAAAAGATTATTTGTACTAAACCTAGTGGAGAAGCTTAGGCAAAATTTTAAGTTTTAAAAATGATCAAGAAATGAGTTGGTTCAACAACTAAAATTATATAAGTAATTCGTTTTGATTATATTTTCGAACTGGTGATCAGTTATTATTTTTGTTGACAACCGTTATTTAAATTTCAACTTAAATCCAATAATTTGCTGCTGACTTACAAGCCTTTTAAAAATTCATATTTGTAATATATTTCGTTACGAACAGAACGTGCAAAATAATTCGTGGAATAAATTTCCATAATTAAAATTGAAACAAGTTAATTAAACCAATAATTTTCATTATGAACCATTAATAATAATTTGACAATCAAAATTTATAAAATTAATGCAATGCTATAATTTATCTTTATGATAATTATCGTTCAGTCAGTCATAATTAATTCGTATGCAGTTAATATTAAAACTCTGAAATAAATATGACAAAAAATATAAAATAGTTCGCAGACAATGTAGTGACAGTCTCCTGTAGTGAAGTAGTGGGATATAGGGTTGTATGAGATAGAAATTGTAACTTTGAGAGAAGTCTCCGTGAGCTAGCGCCACAAGAGCGCGCGGCCAACCGGCGAACTAACGCTTGGCGTGCGCGAAGCCAAGCGCACAGTTCGGTATATACCGCGGCCGAAGTCGTCCGCTCTCCAGTCTTGCTTCAGCTGCGGTGGAGGACAGGTCGCACTCGCTCGCTCCTCCGACTCGCAACTCTCACTCAGTCAGTCCCCAGCAGCCAACACAGTCAGTCGTGCGCTGCTCTCCGACCAACAAGCAACCATCACCGATCGAGTTCGTGTCGCGCGCGGTCAACTTGTGGATTATGACGGAATCGTGATACGAGGTCGTGTGTGGACATGAGGACAGTGCTGTGTATTTTGTGTTCGTAGTCCGTTAACAGTGCAGTGATGTGGGTGCGAGTGCTGACCTGGTGCACCGCTCTGGCGGTGCTCACGGCGGCCGAGCCGTGCGTGTGGCACACGGATAACAACGAAACTTCATCATCACCATCATCATCATCATCAGGGCGCACTTGGACGTGCCAAGTTCGGACGCTGGACGGCGACGGAGTCAGTACCAACCTCGCTCTTCTGCCCGTTGAAGGAACTTCTCGACTTCGCATTCAGTGCAGCAATGTGCTTATCTATGAAAGCGCTTTACCACCGCAAGGATTTCAACGGCTACATCAACTTGAAGATCTCTCCATCGACAACTGCAAATTATTGCACATACAGTCAAGTGCATTCGATGGCTTGAGAGATCTTAAGAAACTTGCGATTCATACACATAACGCTGAATGGGGCTCAGCTAAAAGTTTAGAGCTGGCTCCGGACAGTTTCTCCGGTTTAAAAGAATTGCACACACTCAGCTTAGCCGACAATAATATCCGTGCTTTGCCTGATGATGTGTTTTGTGTTCTGCCCAATTTGCAAACACTGAACTTAACTAGAAATCGCATCAGAGCCGCTGAACGACTTGGCTTTGGTGAAAATGCAGCTCCACGACCCAACTGCGGAGGCACGGACTTGCAACACCTCGATGTGTCTTTCAATGAGTTGCGTTCGCTGCCAGAATCCTCGGGAATTACTCGACTACGGCGTCTGCAACACTTGGATCTACGATTCAACAACATTTCTGAAATTTCTGGTGATGCTCTCGTTGGACTTGTATCGCTGCGTGTTCTTGATCTGTCCAGCAATCGGCTGGAAACACTACCGCAAGGACTGTTTGCTGGATCTCGGGAACTTAGAGAAATTCATCTGCAGAATAATTCACTGTTTTCACTCGCCAAGGGCCTGTTTCATCGGTTGGAACAGTTATTAGTTCTGGATTTATCCGGAAATCAGTTAACCAGTGGTCATGTTGATTCTGGAACATTTACCGGCCTTATTCGCCTTATCGTCCTAAACCTGTCTCACAACGCTCTGACTCGCATTGATAGTCGAACATTCAAAGACCTGTTTTTCCTTCAAATCCTTGATTTACGAAACAATTCCATTGGCTTCATTGAAGATAATGCCTTCCTTCCTTTATACAATTTACATACGTTAAACTTGGCCGAAAACAGACTGAATACCATCAGCCCACTACTGTTTAACGGTTTATTCGTTCTCTCAAAGTTGACGCTAAACAATAACTTAATAGTGAGCGTCGACCCACAAGCATTTCGTAACTGTTCAGATTTGAAAGAACTTGATTTGAGTTCCAATGCGTTGCAAGAAGTTCCCGAAGCCTTGCAAGAACTATCATTCTTGAAGACTCTGGATTTGGGTGAAAATCAGATCAGTGAATTCCGCAACGGGTCGTTCAGGAATTTGCAGCAGCTGACGGGGTTGCGACTTATCGATAACAACGTCGGCAATCTAAGCCGTGGTATGTTGTGGGATCTGCCGAGTCTGCAAGTGTTGAACCTCGCCAAGAACAAAATCCAGAGTATCGAGCGCGGCACCTTCGACCGCAACACGCAGCTCGAGGCCATCCGCCTCGACGAGAACTTCCTCACGGACATCAACGGGGTGTTCGCCACGCTCGCCAGCCTCCTGTGGCTCAACTTGTCAGAAAATCATCTAGTGTGGTTCGATTACGCGTTTATTCCGAGTAACTTGAAGTGGTTGGACATTCACGGAAATTTTATTGAGAGTCTTGCAAACTATTATAAAATTCAAGACGAAATCCGAGTGAAAACGTTAGATGCTAGTCACAATCGTATTACGGACATTACGCCAATGTCAATACCGAATAGTGTGGAATTGTTATTTATAAACAATAATTTTATCAATAACATTCAAGCGAATACGTTTCTTGATAAAGCGAATCTAGCGCGAGTGGATATGTACGCGAATGAAATCTCTAAGTTGGACTTGAATGCGTTGAGATTGACTCCGGTAACTGGAAACCGTTCTCTGCCCGAGTTTTACGTGGGTGGAAATCCGTTCGAGTGTGATTGTTCTATGGAGTGGTTGCAAATGATCAACAACATGACGGGTACGCGGCAGTATCCGCGAATTATGGACTTGGACAATGTAATGTGTAAAATGACGTATACTCGAGGTATGGTGCATATGCCGTTAGTGAACGCGAAACCTAGCGACTTTCTGTGTCCGTACGAAACTCATTGTTTCGCTCTGTGTCACTGCTGCGACTTTGATGCCTGTGATTGTGAAATGATGTGCCCTCAAAATTGCTCTTGCTACCACGATCAAACGTGGAACACTAACGTCGTCGACTGTTCTGGCCAAAACGCCGTGGAAATTCCGCACAGAATTCCCATGGATGCTACTGAAGTTTATCTCGACGGAAACGATTTCCGTGAGCTGCAAAACCACGTATTCATCGGCCGTAAGAATATGCGTGTGCTGTATGTTAATAGCAGCGGCGTTGAAACCATCCAAAACCGTACATTTAATGGTTTAAACGCTCTGCAAACGTTACATCTTGAAGATAATCGCATACAAGAGCTGAAAGGGTTTGAATTCGAGCATTTAGCACACCTCAAAGAGCTGTTCCTGCAAAACAACCTTATTCAGTTCATAGGCAATCTCACTCTGTTGCCGCTAAGATCTCTTGAGATTTTGCGTTTAGACGGAAATCGTTTGGTTACGTTTCCCGTGTGGCAGCTCACCCTCAACGCACATTTAACAGAATTGTCACTGGGTAACAATCAGTGGTCGTGCCGATGCAAGTTCCTGCAAGAGCTAACCTCGTGGCTGAGCGACAACGCACAGAAGGTGGTGGACAGCGGCGACGTGTGGTGCTACAACATCGAGTCCAAGCCGCCGCAGCGGCGCGAACTGGACCTCAACAACACGGCGTGCAGCGACTACTACGCGGGCGGCTCCGTCATCGACAACATGCTGGTGTCCGACTACCTGCCCATGGTCGTGGCGACGCTAGCGATCCTAGTGATCATCGCAGTGGGTGGCATCCTGTGGTTTGTGTTCCGCGACTTGGTCCGCGTGTGGCTGTACTCGCGCTACGGAGTGCGTCTGTGGGCGTGGGCGGCTGGCGGCACGGCCGCTGCTGCCGATGAACGTGAACGTTTGTACGACGGCTACGTGTGTTACAGTCCCAAAGACGAAGAGTTTGTGGTGCAATCCCTTGCCGCCGAGTTAGAGAACGGCAACCCCGCGTTTCAGTTGTGCTTGCACTACCGCGACTTGCCGCACGCCGCGTACCTGCAGCACGCGGCGCCCGCCGTGCTGGAGGCAGCGGCCGCGAGTCGCCGCGTGATCCTCGTGCTCACCAGGAACTTCATGCAGACGGAGTGGTCTCGGTTCGAGCTGCGCGCCGCGCTGCACGAGGCGCTGAAGGGCCGCGTGCACCAGCTGCTGCTGCTCGAGGAGGGCGGCGGCGGCACGTTGCACGACGCGGCGCGAGACCCGGACCTGCGGCCCTACCTCAAGACGGGCACCAGGGTGCGCTGGGGCGAGCGCCGCTTCTGGGAGAAGTTGCGCTACGCCATGCCTCATACCGAGAGTAGCGCAAACAAAATCAACGCCAACTACCGCCGCAACATCAACAACTACACGATCGACTCGACGCACCGGGTGATGTCGAACGGTGGCGCGCACACGCACCCGCACCACCACTACCCGGAGAAGATGCGGCCCGCGTCGCCGGCCGGCACGCACGGCAGCAGCACGCTGTCGCGCGCGGCGCGGCCGCAGGAGCCCAGCGTGCAGCAGCAGCAGGAGCACGACGAGGCCAACTACTCGTCGGCGACGACGGCCACGCCCAGCCCCAGGCCCGCGAGGCGACACCCGCCGCCGCACGAGCCCAGGCCGCTCAGCGACCACATCTACTCCAGCATCGACTCGGACTACAGCACGCTGGAGCGCGGCGGCGGCTCGGGCCGGCGGCCGTGGCGTCCGCCCCACGCCGTCGTCAACTCCAACGGCGTCCAGGCCTACCTTGTGTGATATCCCCACCCCGCCCCATGCAGACTGATTAGCCAATAATAAAGACTTTTATTTAATAAACAAATGCTAATTCTAACTGATGTAAGACTCGCAACGTGTATCTTTATTTTTTGTATTATTTTTGTACATTTTTGTATATAGCATATATTTATTTGTTTATTTTTTGTATAATTTTTGTGTATATTTTATACCAGTTAAGCAGACGAGAATAAATAAAGTAAGTTCTTGTGAATTGAAGTTGTTGTGTTTTGACTGTTTGGCGTGACGTGGTGGTGTGTCGTGGTGCTGTGAGTGGTGTGCGCGTTGCTCGGACACGATGTGGTGCACAGGACGTATTCTACTGCTGCTGTTGCTGTTTGAGGTGAGTGTCCTCGTTGTTGAGTGTTGTGGTTGTGTTGTGTGTCCGTGTCTGTGTCAGAGCACGCGTTTACACTCAATTCCTTACACAAATCTCCAGTACACTCTCATTAGAGAATTTCAGGGTTGAAAAAGACATGAAATAATGATGCCGCCAGAGTCATTGTCTCAGTTAAGTATACGATAAATTCTATTATATTATCAACTAACACACTAATGGATAACGTAATCAAACTAAAGTTGTTTTAATCGTGTTTGCAATAAAATAAATACTTAATATCGTAATTGACATTTCACTAACAGTCCAGTTTACAGTTCAAATGAAACGTCACTTGCCCATCACACACATTTTTAATAAACCTAATTGTCATATTAAAACAAGCTCAATTATTTATTATTATTATTATTTGATACGTGCAAATCAAAAAAATTATAAAAATTTATACATGTACGCAAAATATACACATTTATTTAGACAGAAATTGCTTTATTTGTTTGATCAATACAAATTTTATTTTATCAGATAATTCACGGAAAACTAGATCTATTTGCGAAACGCGATCAAAAAATTCTTACAGTATTACAGTGTATTACTTTTTAACCTCAAATATCACAAAGTTTTTAGCATACTAATGTATATTTCTCTAATATTATACTTTTCCACTAAATCAGTTAGGTATTTTATTTTGTATATTTTCCATAATAAAATAATATAGATGATTTTTCAAAGTTTTTCCGTAAAATATCTCATTGGCATAAACATGTTAATAATTTCATTAACAAAACAAAAGTGAAAACCAAAATAATAATAATTACATAATTGGAAAAAATAACACATATTAAAACTTAACATATTGTACTAATACTAACATAATAACTTTTAACTATGTAATTATCTAATAATACCTTCATAGAAAAAGTTACACTGTGTACTTCAAATCAAATAAATTTACAAAATTTTATGTTAAAAAATTACAACAGCGATTATTTTCTGAAGTAGAAATACGAAAAAATTTAGCCTGTCAATAAATTTTCTAAAAAAGCCAATAATATAGGTACCTAATCTTCAAGTTCAAGTTCAAGATAACGTCATTTATATGAAAAAATATTTACTTGAATATAATATATAATTTTGTCCAACTACTCGTGTCGTAAAAGGTTATTGAAAACAAATTATTTTCTGAAGTAGAAATAGGAAAAAGTTTAGACTGTCAGTAAAATTTGTAAAAAGCCAATAATATACCTAATCTAATCTAATATTTAGTTGAATTTAATATACAATTTTGTCCAAGTAAAAGGTTATTGAAAACAGATCTGATTGCTGCATTTAAATGTTCAAAATAAAAGCAGGATTTTTTCTCAGCCTGAAATAAATCAAGTATAACGAACCTTCCTCTTGCCGTCATGTGTCAACAATACTCGCTTATTAAGTATCTCTTGAACTTCTTGCGTTTGTGTTGTCGATGCACCGTTAGAAATGTCCGCATAGCAGTCGTCCACTCTGCTCTTGGCTTGCAGTCCGCGGAATCACGCTTCGTGTCATTTTAATTAACTGATTGCATCGGCTGGAGCTGTTCGAGTGATACACCAGTGTAGAAGTGTACTGCGTTGCATATGCGATGCAATGTCCACCACATGACAGCGGCACTCAAAATGTTGCGACATTAACATCTGTCTCAGATGGAAACGTTGTGTTTGATAAATAGGATAATTTGGACAGGAGTTATATATTTTTTGAGAATGCTGGTAAAATATTTAACTGTTATGAAGCGAAAATTTGCCCAATGCGTAAGGTAGAATGGATTTTGAGGAAATAAACACAGTTGATTTGTATTCTAATAGCGTTTTTCTTTATGTTCTTTATTATTAAATTGTCGACCGATTTCGGAAATTTGAATTTCCATTTTCAGGACCAGTAAAGATTACAAGAAAAGACACAACAATTAGACTACAAGTTAATGAATTATAATAAATAAATAATAACTGTATTCTCAAAAACATGAATACAGGTCACATTTATTTGGTAATTATGTAGGTATTACTATTACTTACATTAATATGAGATTAAATGTACAACTAAATTTGAAAAATATATTGTCAGGTATAACGTCAAAAATGTTTCAATTACCATAACTTATGGTACATATACAGAGCCGTTCCGACCCGGGGTTGCATAGGTACCCATTTTTAGAAAATTTTAAAATGTCACAAGTTAAAATACTTTAAAAACTAATTTACTAATAAAATTATGAATAATACAATAATGTTATCATTATACTATATGACTTCATTTAAACATTATCCTTATGTCACAGATAAATTCGTTATTTCAAGTTTAATCGTCTCAGACTCAACAACATTAAAAAATTGATTTTATCTTTGTTCGATTTCTTAAAATAAAATATGTGTAATTTATATAATATTCTAGCATACAGGCGATATATACCCTAGGAACGGCAACGGCCTTGTATTTTACGTACCTACTGATTCCGAAACAAAAAGATTTTTTTCGAAATTCTTATTAATAAGGGTAGTTTAATTAAGGAGAACATTTTTAGTACCACTGGATACCATTTATTTTGAATAAAGAGAGTAATATTTAATATTAAAACTACTTATCAACCAGTGAGCCAAAACTGTTTCCTACACAAACTTCAAAAATAAATTTTCGAATTTTGAAAAAAGTATTTTTGTTCCGTGAACAGTATGTGATGCCATTCTAAAAGATACCTCAAGTTATGGTATACTCTGTATAATGCAGTCCATTTAAATACGTAATTTGTTATTGGCATAAAAATTTGAAAATAATTTAGTAAGTAAATGAAGTTTCACCTTTATTGGTTGAAAATCAAATACATAATTATCATATCTACCCACAGTATCAGTCTTATCTTTAAATTTGACGTTGCGAGTTTCGACAACAATAACGTTGCCTCAGGGTAATATTAATAATTTTGAAAAAATATTTGTAAAAGATATTTACCCAATAATCGTTTATTGATTAAAAATTAGTTAATTAACTTTTTTATACGTAATACGACTTGAAGTAAGTACCTATAAACTTCTTAAAATGTAATTTGAAATGAATGAATGTAATCTGTGAGAATTTTTTACATTCTTTTATGAAGAATTAAGTGTAAAATTCCGAATTAGCTTTGTTTTTATTTATAAATCACTTGTTACATCATCGCTTATTTTTCAAGTTCGTATTTCATTCATTCCTTGTCTCATATTTAACAATTTAACAATACCGTGAACATGCCTTTCTTTAAATTCCCAAATGCCCACGCTTTTCAATTCTCAAATAAAACAAATATTTTTCCTTCCCGACTTTAAGAATTTCTTGCCATCTAAATTGAGTTAATTAGGTAGTAGGTACTTCAAGTAATAATACCACATTTTCTTAATAAGATTTTATTCATAATTATTACTCACCAGAATATTATTTGCTGGTAGAGTGTTTATGGAGTTTGTTTAATATTTAATGTTGAATATAAAATATTAAGTAAATAAATACTTAACAGCTTTAATCATGAAAGCTTTATATTAACTCATAATAATATCTTTTGCGGAAAATTTATAATTCAAAATCCAATGAAGACTTAAATGAATCTGAAGGTTTTTACTTTATTTAATAAGTCTTTAACAAAATGACATGAAGCTAACAAATTAATAATTAAAAATGTGCGTATACTGTAACTTTTGATTTTGTGAAATATAGTTGATTTTTAATTTTATTTCATAATTATTATGTAAATCTAAAAAAATAATATTGCTAAATTATGTAAGAATTTTCTAAGTGGGTTCAAGATTTCTTGCTTATCAGTTCATTGACTGACAAAATATAATTAATAACATTATGTTATTTAGGAGTAGTACCTATATACTTTATCAACATTTTAAATAAAAATATGTTCTTAGTTATTTGAATAAACATAAAACATGCACTAATATTAGAAATTTCGGCAAATATTAAAAATAGGTATGAGTTCTAAGGACTTAAGGATAAAACATTTAAAATGAAAATAAATTCGTATTCAATACAAACAATACGAGATGAAGTGTTGGTTTAGATTTAAAAGGAGGGAAATCTGTGATCTTCACGATTAATAAATTATTATAAATGATTTCATTACAATGTTATATGTGGTACAACAATCTGATGTGGCCAGCTTACTTTATTCGTTTTACTTATTATACAAATATATTAATATATAGGTACTAGTACTACTCACAAATATATTTTAGTTATTTTATTTACACTGCAGAAGAAGATATAAACGATATTTTACTATTGTCACTGTCATGTATTAACCATTTAAATTTTACTTAGTACCTAACAAATGTTAAACGATCATGGACTACAAGATACCGAAATACTAAATTATAAGTATAATTTATTTTAATTATTCGTAAATGATACCAGATGCAGAAAAGTTTATAAAATACCGATTGTAGATAATAATCACATAATCTTTCATTTAAAGTAAAAAAATTGTCTTAAAAAAATTATATTAGGTTATTAAGATTCGTATGAAAACCTTATAAAGATATAAAATTTAGAATTTTAATGTTTAATATATTTTTAGTTATCGCGTAAAACGTGCTTATCCACCAAAAACTCATTCATTTTAACTCATCACAATACTTCCCTTATAGAATATGTGGCGGGAGGTAACACAGAGTATAACAAAATGGAATAGGAAAAAAAGTAAAATCGAGGAGAGTATTCTAGGAATTAGGAAAAAAAATTTTTCCCGAAGTATAGTAACACTCTGTATAAACTGAAGTGTGATTCAAGCTTTCACATAATACTCGAATTGACTTGATGACATTGGCAGTGAAATTTAAACCGTACCTGCAAATTTTTCCGTCAAATTAACTCACAATCGAAAAATCATTAATCTCTTATTAATTACCCGCCGCGTGTTTTGTTGATCGCGCGTGTCGCAACATCCACACATGCAGCGGCTCTCCTCTCCTCTCTGTGTGTGTTATGTAGGTAGATCATTAAACTTCTTTGCTCTTGAATCAAGCAAGCGTTGCTCTTGCACTGGACGATGGTCGGTGAAGCCCCGGGCTAGTTACAGGGGGGGGGGAGTCTTAGTGAGGCTAGTTGAGTTGCATGCCCCACACTTTTACCTACCTCGGGTTATCTGCCCAGAGAAGTGCTGACGTTAACGGAACAAGCAGATCCGGACCAAGGGGGGATATAAGTAATGTGGGCTATTTAAACTTTAAATCCTTAATCAGATGGTCAGCTTTTGTCAATGTTTAAGTCTCATTCACATTTAGTTAGTTTTAAGATTTATATTTATGTTTATGTATAAGAATGTTTGAATACATCTAACTAAATATATGAGTATTCACAGCGCTTGATAGCAGGAACTAGAACTGAATCGTAACAGGAACAAAAACCGAAACGAACCGCAGCTATTTTACAGAATCACGAACCAAACCGAACTGTTAAAAAATAGTTTCGTCAAGGTTTAATTAAATTTTTATGAAAATTGTTGAGTTTTCTAAAGTTTAATCAAGTTTTTAATTTTTTTAGAAATTTATTTTATTTTAGACTAGTACGATTTTAAAATTAATTGCTTTAATTTAATAAATCATTGCACCGAAACCGGAATTTGAATCGCTTTTTTAAAAACCAGTTACCGGTTTATTTCAACCTGAACAAAACCGAACCCTTTAAAATACAGTGAACCGGTAACCGAGCCTGAATCCTTTTTTGTGCGGTCGAGGTCCTGCTTGAAAGCGGGAAGTGTGAATGCTGGTATTTAGTTATATGAATTTAAACTATCTTAAACGTAAACATAAATGTATTCCTTAAAACTAAATGCTTATGTGCAAGAGGCTTTAATTATCAAACTCACGAATTTGATTTCTTATATACTGAGCTAATTTACAATAATATTAAAACTGCATATACTTATGTTATGTTATGTTTGATGAATAAACTGACCGCCGTTTCGTCTACGCGCAGACTATACAAACTCAATATATTTTTTAAATATTTGTTATAGGTTAACTAACCTACTAACCAGATCTTATTTCGTAATGTATTACAGTAAGAGTTATAGCGTTACAAAAGTTACACCCTTTACCCTTATTTACATTAAAATATGATTATTAAAACGCAAGTGAACACATTGTGTCAATCTATACATGGGGAAAAGATACAATATTGTTTCTGGTTAATAAAGATTCAAATAGTGCTGGATCTGACTCAATAATATTATAAAACAATAATTTTTCAAATTTTATAAAAAGTGGTAGGAAAATCTCGTTCTTGCTTCTCTCGTATTTTTAACCAACATTTTTACTCTATAGGTACTTATATGGAAAACATTTTGGAAACCAAACAAAAACTGTTACTTGGTTCTCTGATACCGGTGTTATTGTTTCAGTTTTAAATGACTTCACCATATGGATAATTATCTAACTGTTTAAATATTTTAAGTGAACATAATTTTCTACTCATTGACCGAAATGAGAATTATTGCTCATTTGCCATATGAATTAAATTTACATTATTATTTTCATAATGTTTGTATTTGGCTTTTAGCTATAGAAAATAGAAACAACAGAAAATACCATTTTTAATTTGTTTCATATTGCAGAAATACTTATGAAAATATCCAGTTGCAAAAGATACATATACCTACCTACGTTAATTACCTCTCGCCTCATATTCTACAAGAGAGGTATTTTGTAATGGGTCAAAATTTTCGAGTATGAGTTTTTGGTGGATAAGAACGTTTCAGGGTCTCTAGAATACGAATTTACTATTTTCACGCGATCATGTCTGTGTGTGTGTGCATATGGATGTATGCATTATGTGACGATATTTCGTCCACGATAACTTTAAAAGTATCAAACCTTTAATAACAAAATTTCATATTTAAGGATTTAAACACCGGATAAGATTTTGGTAGAAATACGCAAACCGAAAGTAGTACTTTTTGAAGCTTGATATAGTTTTCCTTAAATATATTGGTATACATTATTTATTTATGACAATTTTTTCAATTAGAAATAAAAGATAGTATACTTAATTATCTATTATAATTTTAAATACAATTTGCTAAATCTGGTAGTATTTAACAATATAATAAAGGGCAACTAATATTCTACTTCTTTGAAATTCCAGTATCTTGTCTATGATATGAAATTTATTTCTACACAAAATTTGAATTATTATGACAGTGACAGTACAGTTGACATGAGTTGACATCTTTTGCTTGCATCTTGGTTTACATTACATATTACATGAACATGAAACTATTAAAATGTAAGTAAAACTATTTATTAGATTAGTAGATATACAGAATTAGGCGAAAGGTCGTGTGCTGACCACATCAAATTTTTTTAAATAATAATTGTAGTCTTATCCGAAATCGATAGTTAGGTACTACACGATTAAAGATAATATAATAAGAGATATATAGTAACTATATTTAGTTTCATAAGGAAAAACCAAACAAACAAAAACGTAGTACCCTGCAGAAAGCAGGGTTAGTAAACTTTAGATAGCACCAAACCGTACAAAAGAAAACATTAAACAATACCGTAATTAAGTCTTTCATTAAGTATAATGAGCACCATAATTAGCCATTTCTCATCATTTAACAAAGAAATATTTACAATCACCAGTGGCCAGTTGTTCGCAGGATATCATTGTATCAGTTCAATTATTTTTGCAAAACAAACTGGCCATATGTCACTCGACACCCTGAAATGATATAAGGTATGAACATTATCGATTCGCCATACTATAATAAAGTAATTACTCATTTATAGTGTTTCACGGTGTGACTAATTGTACCTGTGAAATAAACGCTCATAAACAGGGAAACTGTGCATTGAATGAAAGTATAACAATGATTTCTGATTTCAAAATATGGGCTCGTAAGCTGATAACCTAAAAATACAAAAGCTACTTAGCAGCATACATATAGAGAACTTGTAGCACCGATATGCCGTAATTTATGAACAATTCTCACGTGTTTGTTCGGTTTGAAAAATACTATTTTGTTCAATAAGTGTGGACAGCCGTTAAAATTAGGTTTGCGTTTTGCGTATTATGTAGTCGATTCTTGCAGTTACTAACGGAGACAATACTGCAGCGAAAAATTCTTTCAATGCCCAGTTCACTGGAGAAAAGTTTTTCCTTAAAAGTTTCTTAAAAGTAAAATAAGTGCTGTATGCAAAGGTTTATAGTAAAGTCACTAGATATTTATAAAGTACCGCAATACGTCTGGATCAGAGAGAAGCAAAATATGGAATCAAAATAGTGGATGACAGTTATTATTTCTGGATCATTAACTATGACATTTCACAACTCAAATCCTTTTTATAGTGAGCTTTTACTTTCAAGAATTTTTTTGGAATAACTTTCCTCGTGTGAACTGGGCATTCAATTTTTGATTACTTGAAATAATTTGAATCACTTATTTCTAATTTTAATCAATGGAACCACTTTAATTAGTCAATTTTATTTTTATTAACAATGAATATTTTTTCTAGTGTGTCTGTCAGAATTTCTGATTTTCTTTTCTCTTGGCGCAGCTTTTGGATATAAATTATAATTACTTTTGGAATACAAGTTTTTCATTGTTAATAAAGTCCTTATCCTGAATATAATAAAGAATTTCAAAAAATAACTCAAAATTTTTTAACGGAGCAGATTCGGATGCGTAACAACCTGCCCCGTTTGTATTTATCTTTTTGTACCAGACCAAATTTGAAATGAAATAAATAAGAACTGTGCAATTATTTTTAAATAAACAATGTAACAAAGTAACAAAATCTGATGTGACCAGCACAAGACCTCCCACCATGCATACTTTAATTCTTTTTACTTATTATACAAATATATTAATAATATATAGGTGTAGTACCTACTAGTACTACTCACAAATATATTTTAGTCATTTTATTTAAACTGCAGAAAGCAAAAGAAGATACAAACGATATTTTACTATTGTCACTATCGTGTGAAAATCATTTAAACATTAACTAGTAACAAATATTAAACGATCATGGCCTACAAAATACCGAAATACTAAATTATAAGTATATACTTTAATTATTCTTAAATGATACCAGATACAGAAAATTTTATAAAATACCGATGTGTAGCTGACTGGATTTTAACCGGAGTTGTCAGAACCACAGTCCCACAGTCGGTCACGTTACGCACTCAGCTACCTATAAATTTCTTAGTAAGATCTGAATTACTGAACGCGCATAATTTCTCCTCTTGGGACAACAAATAAATCTCACATCAACAAGGTGTGAAACTAGATTAGGTGCTAGTCCGTCCCTGCACAATGTCTCATGGGTAGGTGAACTAGTTGTTGTCTCAAGCAACACAAACGCACATACAAACAAGTTAACTTGCACATACGCTTGACGGCCTCTGTATGTACATATATTATACCTCAGAGTGCATATGTGTGTGCGTGCTTAGCAGCTTCAAACTAGCCAAGTATCTACTGCAACGTCACGTGACCGCTTCGAGATACGTCTTGCATGTTCTGCCCGTGCTGATTCGACATGAGGGGTTTTCACACACTTTACTTTATCTTTATTTTGCTGGTAGATGTTATTATAGTGGAATCCAACCACTTCGACCAATTCGTTTTGCTGCATCAGGATCTCATTAAGTGCGACGACCTTTGAAATTCAAAGCGGCAACGGTGAGATTTTTAGGTAACCAGGGCTAAATTTTTTTAAGACGATTAAGTGGTCAGCTTAAAGCATCCGAGTGCGATATAATTGCAAGATGTTTTACAATTTAACGACAATCACACAGCTTTCATATTCTGTCCGTGTTTATTCTACACGAGGGGTTTAAACACACTTTGCTTTATCTTTATTTTATTTTCATTTTGCTGGTGACCCTTCAATTAAGGAACATAGCTTTTTACCATTTATTTAATTAAAACTAGCTTATTTTAAAAATCGAGGTACCTACTTACAACAATCAATCTATAATAGTTGAATGCGAAACGTGACCGACTCTAGTTGTTATAATTGACAACTCGAATCCAGTCAGGTACTTACACTTTTCGGTTTAGTTGCACAAAAATCTCCCTAGTAGTGCACTCTCCATTATCATACAGCTGTGATAATATTGATAATCGCCCACATGATCAAATATGAACCGATATGTAAGACTGACACACCCAAATTAGTTTATTTGCATATTATTAAATTTATACCTATACATAATTTGTATATTTAATTAATAAATAAAGTCGGATTATGTTAAGTAAAGTACCTACCTACGTCGATGGTCCCTAATTTGCTTTTTATTATGCTCAAAGTTCAATTGTTTTTGCAGACTAATTCAAATTTTTGTGTTTGACTATTACACTCGTACCTAGTGATGTGTAAATGCCCGAACGAATATTTCGGGAAATTTCCCAGGATATTTCCCGGGAAGTTTTCTGGGGAATTTCCGGGGAATTTCTGTGGAAATTTTCCGGGGAATTCTTGTGAAAAAATTTACGATAAATTTCCTTATAAAAATCAAAGGCACAACAAAATTTTTATTTCAAAAATAAAGAAAATTAAATAACAATTATGTCATAATGTTTACTATATAATAATAATATAAATATAAATATATATATATATATATATATATATATATATATATATATATATGTATATTATACGTCATCAGAATCATCTATGTTGGACAGAGAGTGGATATCATTGTCTTCGGTATCCTCATCCAAGCAGACGAGCAGTAAGCAGTAACTACTAACCAAGTTTAAACAATAATGGAACGTTGCTAATGTTCCAAGAAATAGGTCTGAACAGGTTGAAGCATGTCTGTAATGCTGCGCATGCGTTAAAATTCTCCGTTTATACGTACCGTATCATTTAACAAACTTTAAAACGTGTTCTGGAAATAGTTTCATATACCTACTCGAAAGTTATTAATAATAATAATTGACATTTACATTATTCAGTCATTCTTATTCTTATATTAACATAAATTTAATATGAATAATAAATAAAATCTTACCTTATATTTGCTGATTTTCTGGTATAAATAATAAACAAAAAACAAAACTTGCACTGTTCAACAGTCATACACATACTAACGAATTCGCAGTGTTAAGTAAAAAATATAGCAATAATCGTTTACGCGGTTGAAACAAGTTTGATATTAGGCTCAGCGTGCTCAGTGTCTTTCTACAAATTCTAGCTAGTGTACAGTGAAAAGTAAAGCTGTATTTACAATTTTTTATTGAAATAAAATAAAATAAAGCAGCATTTACAATTTAAAATTATCAATAATTGCAATAAGAGTATTACAAATGACACACGCACTTTGCAATTGAAAAATGCTAAGCATTCACATTATGGCAATTATCCTTATAAAATAAATAAAGATTTAATCTTCCCAAAATTGTTATTAAATATTTCAAAGTAAATACATGTATTCAGTACCTACCTACACTACACACCTACAGTTACCGTGTAAAATACTGCTAGTGTGCGAAATGCTTTAATATTTTATTTAGGTTTAAAGATTAGTAAAAACCGGAGATTCAAAGGATCCGGGTTCAAGCCTTGGCTCAGTCAGAGATTTTTCAAAATTCTTTCATTAAAAATAAGGTTTTTATGGCAATAGCTTTTATATCTATTTATATATATTTTACAAACTTGTTAGGTATATATTATTTAACATGTTCGTATTTAAAAATACTGAATTAAAAAAAGGTGCTCAAGTTTGTAAGTAATGACTTATTAAACAGCAAGTAATTCACGAAAGAAAATAATGCTTAAAACCGTTCCGAACAGATTCCCAATCATCGGTTCGGCTCCTTTTATGGGTTTTTCTGGTTCACTAAGATAACAGCGATTAGTTTCGGTATTCGTTCCTGTTCCGGTTCGGTTCGAGTCCCTGTTTTGTACTAATCAAAATATAATCTTCTGTCTTTTTCTTTTACATCATAACCTATACCTACCTATATTCCTACATTAGTAAGTAGATAATAAATAAAAATAGAATAATTTTGAATTATCTGAAAACTTTCTCGTGAAAGTATTTTTTATTCCTGGAGGAGTGATATATTTCCTGTAGATTCAACTGAGTACTGACCCATAATGAACTCATGTCCAGTGTTAAAACAGTTGCAAGTGCATAATTAGCACTGCGGTTCGAAACCGCACGTGCCGTATGCAGTTCAAGTCTTCAGCTCAGCCCGCAGACATTGCGACTAATAACTGCCATTACTACGGGTCACTGTTGCTGCAACTGCGGAAAATATTTCCGATCATTACGCTGCGTTCACGCAGTAAAAACGTCCGATGTCCGACGCCCGAGTCGGGAAATAAAATCAAGCTATCGGTCTACGTCTCCCTCGCACCACTCGAGATACCATCAGGCAGGGTCGGAGTGAGGGGTGGAAATTTAAAAAACACCCCTAAAATTTCAGTCTTCTACCTAGTTAAATTTATAATTATTTTGAAATTATTTATTAGATTAGATATAATTAGATTTCCCATGTTACAAGCTTTGTGGATCTGTATTTATTTTTATTTATGGTTTGCAGATGCAGTAAGTACCTTAACATAATTCATAAATTTTTATGTAGATATCACTCATAATGTCTGTTTTATATTATACATTTTTCGGCTAGAAACTGGAACTAGATTTTAGAATCTTTTTGACGAGTCGTCAATCTCGGCGTCGCCTCGACTGAACAAATTTCTCGTCGCGTGCAACAAATAAGCTCTATCCAACGAGGCGCACACAATATTTTGTCTACAATCGTATAACGTTAATGTATCTCATTTTAAAATTATTATAATGAAATCGTGGTTATATCGATCATGATCATGACAACGTTTATAAACAAAACAAATAATTTTCAAACTAAATGTTCATCATCGTAGTTTGAGGCCAATTTGACGCAATAAATTTTATAAGTTTTATGTACAGTACTTTGTCTACTAGTTCGACAATTTTGTACATATCCTAACTAAAAATTGAATAACAATAACATTGTTTATATTGTACAACGATTGTAGACAAAATAATTTGTCAACGTGTAGGAAAATAAATCCAATAAAACTGTCATCAGGTTTAACTACCAATGACAGAATGGAAGTTGTTAGTAAAGTGGAATCCAACCACTCAAATCCAGTGGTATTATTATCGGTTGTTGGGATCGAACTATGTCTCTAGCTTACTAGGCGAGCATTTTATATGATTAAGCTAACCACTGGCAGGAAAAATAATAATTGAATAAAAACGAATGATTCCTGATATAATATAAATTTAATAATTGTAATAAAAAGGACGTATTTTAAAGTTTCTGATGATCTTCCCTTTATTTTATTTCTGGCTACGGCCCTGCTATCAGCATCAGTGAGACCGCGGTAATTATTTCTCTGCAGTTGAACGAACGATCGTGAAAATGGGCCGTGATATTTCGTAAGCTCAAAGTGATGCGAGAAATTATCTGAGGATTCCGGAGCTTCTGGCAAACGAGAACGACGGGAGTTTTCTTCTTCTTTGCTCTGTCGGTTTCGTATTTTACCCTAGTTTTTTATTAGTAATTAGGCAGCATGCCTAAGCACTAATGGTATTGATTTCGAGTAATTGAACGACCAACTGACATTTCACGGGGTAAATAAGTAAGCAAATATGACATTTAATTATTATTGTCGATACTCGATATCCATGCTCTACATATCGGCATTCTTAGAACTAGAGAACTAGGTAATTCAATACGTTTAATACCAATATCGCAGTTAGTTTATTTCATTCAAATGAATAAATACACATTTTTGCAGACATAGGCTCATAGGCGTAGTATAGGTAGGTATAGTTTTTGTTTAGAACACTTAAATCCTCGCTTAAATCAGATGCATTAATGGCATGTCATATATTTTTTCAAACTATCCGTACCTACTACTACATTTACCTACATTAATTTTAAGTTAAGAATGAAGTAGGTATTTAAGTTAATTAAATTGCACAATTAATTATAAACCTTGTTCACATAGGAAAAAAATCACGTTTACAATACTTCCCCCTATTGCTATTATACTAGCAGAGCTGGGCAAGTATAAACTCAAAATACTTAAGTATAAGTACCAGTACTACCTCTGGTCAGTATTTGTTACCAGGTTCATTTTCAAGTAAAGCTTCACAGTACTTAAGTAAAGAATAAGTTTTCTTGCCAAAAGTACTTAAAAATAAATATTTTTCAAGTACCGATATTTTTTAAAATGAATATAATAAATTGCATGGTGTTATCTTATTACCTTCGATTATTACCATTATTTATCAAGGAAGATTAATTAATTGTAAAAATGTCGTATTTTGTCACTGTCATCGCGTTGAACAGTGTAATTACTTGACGTAGTATTGAAAAAACTTAAGTAGGTACTTTTACATTATTTCAGTATTATTGAAAAACTTATAGTATAGCTATTAATATAACAAGAATAATATGCGATTTATAATACCGAGGATGTTGCTAAGAGACGAGGTGAAACCGAGTCTCTTTGAACATCCAAGGGGGCTTAAATCGCATATATTCGCGTTATCGTATCATCAAAGATAGCGATGTTAAAACAAATCAAGAATTTTGTTTGTCAATTAGTTGACAGTTCGCATATTATGGAAGGTTTTGATGTTATTATGGTTGTATCTTACGTATTAAGTCCGTAACTAATGAATTATAAGTATCTAACGTATTATAAGTAACTAACTTATTATGTTGTTTATAATTATAAAAAAATGTTACATGTTATAAGGTAATAACAGTTGATGATACGATTAAGTATTTAAAAAGTACTTCAATATTATATATTATATTATAAGTAAGTACAAGTTTTTATTTTAGTACTTAAAATTTTAAAGTAATAAGTATCAAAAATATATTTATACTTAAGTAGGTACTAGTTGTCATTAAAAATTGATACTTAAGTAGGTACCTACCTAAATACTTAAGTAATGCCAGCTCTCTATACTACTATATGACGTGGAGGAAAAAATCAGTTTTTGGACGTTTTAGTAAAAGTATTATAAATGATTAAGGTGCCCCCAATTAACCACGTAATGTTTTGTAATTGATGATTTTTAAGTTCAGTTAGGGTTAAAAACGTGAAGATTAATCAAAATCTTGATGTTAATAAATAAAACAATTATATTTTATGTATTTTGCTTTTTGTTCATGATTTTCGCCGTCATAAATTAGCTGATTTCCGTCTTTTTGCAAAAATCATATACTTTCCAAGTTGCAAGCCGATAATTTCTTAAGTAAATAAATTTGCAATTTACCTACTACATCCTACAACATCAAGATGGTAGGTATACTTGGTAGTTTCGCTAAAATATGAGTGAAAATAAGTAGGTAACAAACTCTGGATTTGAACTCGCGACCTTATGATTGATGTGAGTTGTTAACTATTCATTTTTCGCAGTTTCCGTGAATTCAGCCAACTGTTAATAAAAGCTTTAAAAAACTGGACATATGTTGCAAGCTGTTATTACTACATGCATATTAATGGGGGAATTCTTTTACAGAAAAATGTTACAAATGCACGAAAAAGAAAAAAATATTTGACGGAAATATTAAATATAATAATTTACATATCATGCATATTGTTTTGTCGTGCTTTAAAATTTATATTTATGTTATAATATATTTTAATCGGCCTTTTCATATTCAGTTTACGTTAAGTTAAGTAATTAATATCATTTGGAAAATAATTTTATACGTATTTATTTTTGTTCTGAGTTACTAAACTTATTGTACAATTGAAAAAAGTTGAAGATTGAACAATATCGCCATCTAGTGTCAACTAAGTGATGTATCAAACGGGGAGACGAAAAATTTCCGTAATAATTAAGAAATTTGTATTTTATTATTTCCACTGTAGTGCAGCACCTACTCAATTTCAAATTTTAATTAATAATTTGGTTCATCTTTACTTTATTTTACTCCACAATTCAACAGCTGATATTTGTATCGATTTTTATACAACGTCATGGGCAAGCGTTACCAGATTTTAAACTTGTTTGAACCGCATAAACATTTATTAGGATATTCTTGACTTCAAACTACTTATATGTTAGTATGCATAAGATAGTTGAACAGTTCATGTGCAAGTGTTGTGATTTTGTAAATATATTACAAATATCAACAAATAAAAGGTAATATTTTACTATTATTTCATATTTCAATTACGCTGAATTGTATTTAATTTTACTCAAGTTTACTTTTAATGATTATTACTTACATTTCTACGTATGGATATTTATTATAATAATTATTATTATTGCAAATTAAGTACCTACCTATCTATTATTTATATTATATTATTTAGCAACATGCTTTTAAATACATTCTCATTTTTACGTATTGCCGAAAATAAGTATTGCTATATTATTATTTGTAGTAATTAACCTATGAAAAAGTTAAAATTATGATATTATTTAAATTGAAATAATAATAAAAATTTCATTAAGGTCCATCAATAATTATTAATTGGTGTATTTTTTAAATAGGTACTTATAAAATATTTTCCAATACTGCTATATTAATAAGTAATAACATGCAATTTGTAATACGAGCATAATTTTAATAGTAACACGGTATGTTTAAACAATGCCCTGTCCGAAGATACAATAGTAAATACATTTCAGAAAATATTTAAATCATTTGAGATCAGATGCACTTCAGATAAAAATGTTATGAATCGTGCGCGCATTCTAAGAAGGCGAGCATTAAACCAAATCATTTTCACATTGAAATGTCAGTCATTTATTTAAAAACGCTCTTGATACATAATATTAAAATAAAATGCTCGATTTCAAGAACATCACCTTCCGAGAACAATAGGTTATAAAATGTTTATCAGTGAGATTTTTAATTGTTAGAAAAACTAAATAGGGCCGCCGCATGTTTGATCGCATTGTTCTACCGGTTTCAACTCTGGGCGGGGAGCCAAGAGTGCTATAACGTTCACATTTTTATTCTTGAGTTTATTTCTTGCACTTCGATTTATTTTTAGTAATCAAACATATCAACAGTATTGAATAAATGCAAACATTTACTGTAGGATTTAGGTTGGTCAAGTGTCGCTATTTTAATGATTATTATTTGGATTATGTTGAAGTTAATTAACTATTTGTTTAACTTCACAGAAAGAAGCAATTTTTTTTTTCGCAATTGGGAATACAAATACAAACAGTTTCAAAATTAATGGAAATCTACTTACCTAATAATTTTCCTTATTGGTTTTAGAATTTCTATGCTCTAGAGTTGTTAGCAATGTTAAATAATTGTGTCTTAGTTACTACGACTATGCGGCCGTGCAAAAATACTATATTGTGTAGCTAGTGCGCAAAAGAAGCAATTGCGCTTGCGCATGATAATTTTTATGTTATAAGTACCTGCACAAAAAGTAAACTTTTGAGTGACTGTTCTGTGTGCGCAAAGTAGTTCTATTTTTTTTAGCAATACGCTATAAGGAAATGCGTGCGCAAAGAAAAGAAGGCGTGAGCAAAGATAGTTTTTCCGCTCGCCTATTCTCGCACGCATCTACTTTGCACACGCATATCTGCATAGTTAAAAAATTAGCCACTTTGCGCTTGCAAAACAGCTACAAAAAATCTGACGTGGACACCACATGACTTCCTTGTACGCCTTGTTTGTTCATACTTTTCTTAATAACTAAAATGTAGAATAATATAAAAAATTATTTTAACTTATTATACTAGTATACTCACAAATATATTTTAGTCATTTTATTTAAACTGCAGAAGAAGATATAATCGATATTTTACTATTGTCACTGCTACTGTCACTGTCATGTCATAATCATTTAAATTTTACGTAGTAACAAATGTTAATCGATCATGGACTACAAGATACCGAAATACTAAATTATAAGTATATACTTTAATTATTCTTAAATGATAGAAGATACAGAAAAATTTATAAAATACCGATTGTAGATAATAATCACATAATCTTTCATTTAAAATAAAAAAAATTGCCTAAAATTAATTATTTATCAAATTTTTTTAAAATTTACTACTTCCGGTTTGTAGATTGAAACCAAAAATAGAAGGTGCACAACTAGATGCTATAACAGTCCTAAATACAAAATTTCAACTTTCTAGATCTAACCGTATTTGAGTTATGCGACACACATACGTCCGTACGTACGCACGTATGTACAGACGTCACGACGAAACTAGTCATAATGGATTCAGAAAAGGTCAAAACGGATATTTACATCAAAATCTGAAAACCGAAATTTTTCGCGATTACAATACTTCCTTATTACTCCGTACATGGAAGTAAAAAGGTTACTTTTCGTGCAGGTATGATAAAAAAAAATCATTTTCAAAACACGCGTTTCTGCCCGCTCGATAGCATACTTTTACTGATCAACTGAAGAAATTGCTTTTATTACGGCGAAATAACCATATTTTTTCAAATTACTTTGCATACTTAAATTATTATCATTATTAATTTTGTTATTTGCTCATTACAATAATTATTATAATCTGAAATACTTTTTTAACTCTGAGGAACAGCGTCATTTTTGTAGATTACTAGAATCGAACCGCTAGTAAACATTTAACTATTATGCCACTGTCTTATTGAATACGTTTTAAGGGGGATATAAAGTCACATATTATTTGATACAAAAAGCCCATTCTTGCTGTCGCAATATCTCAAAAACTACATAAGATATTTAAGTAATTTTTGAAATATTGTAAAGAGGAAAGTTTGTAATTTGGTCTGATGTTATTATTTTGTTGATAAATTAATAATATATTACTAATTTTTAACAACAAATAATTGCAATTTTTGAACACATTTTTCTTTACTTAAAATCTGATTTCTCTAAAATATTTTGACATCATTCCAAAGTTCAAACCTTTATTAATCAATATTTGAAAAGAGCAAATAAATATTTCAAGTACTTTTTGAGAAAACGCGACATTAGAAAACACCAAAACATAACATTTTCTTTTAAAATATACTGACTTTGGGGTGTGATTCGAACACAGGTCTGTCTGTAATTCCTAGTATCTACTCTTCACCCCAAATATATGATCGACACCCTAATTCTTAGAAGTAGTAGGATAAAGTAAAGTTTATTCAATAAATCTTCAAATCCAAAACTGTATTGGTTCTTGTGGTTTGTTAATATATTTGTGCTATTGTAAATATAATTTTAAATTACTTACATACACGATGGGCCATTTTAAGTTGCGTTTAGGAATATCTCGAAAACGAAGCATCGGATTAAAAATCCAAAAAACACGATGAAAATATTTTCGAGGGGGACATCCAATGACACCAAATTCAACCCCCCACCCCAACCCTGTGGTGAGGGGCGGGGGTAAGTTTGAAATCTTAAATGGGAACCCCAAATTTGTATTTTGTATTATTTTGTAAAAATGTATTTTGAAAAAAAACGATAAATTTTGATCAAGTAGTAGTTTATGTCGCATAATACGAAAACGGCTATATCAATAATAATATGGATTTCCGGTTTCTAATCAAAAATTGAAACTTTTGTAAGAATATTCTTAAATTGTGACTAAACCCGTGCGTCATAGAATTTGAAAATAATTTTAAAAGAGTATTCAGGCAATTGTATTCTGCAAACCGGAAATCCATATTTTTATTCACATAAAAATTAAGTACAGCCGTTTTCGTATGATGAGACATAAACTACTACTTGATCAAAATTTATTGTTTTTTTTCAAAATACATTTGCACGATTTTCTCAAAAACTGTACCACTTTCATTAAAATATTTGTACCTATACCATTTTATAGCAAATTTTGTGCTCTACAATTTGTTGTTAATTGTTTTTTCGTAATATTAATCATTTACGAGATAAAAATTAAAAACAGAGACGGCGGCCATTTTTTCAAAATGGCGGACGAAGCTCCAGTCCAATCGATTGAGACTTTTAGTATGTTGTTGATAAAGGTACTGGAAAGGTGTACTTATACCAAAATCCAGCTTTCTACTAATTTTTTTCACTAAAAGACAAAATATGATCTAATTTGACTAGATTATATCCCAGAAAACAAAAGGTTTTTCAAACTATATTTTTTAAAAGACAATAAAACTTGGTAGTTAATAAATCCCAAATCAAATACTTTTATTTTTCTTTATTATTTCTCCTATGCATTTTAGCGGACTGCGCCACATGCATGATTTTTTTTTTTTGAGTCATCAAAAGAAACAGTTTACAAAAATATCTAATATAAATTGTATATAAATAGGTAGGTATATGAAGAGTTTCTTGTTATGTTCATTAATTAAAATGTTGAAAAATCGGAAATAATTTTTACAGTTCATTTTCAAATGAAACACAAGTTATAAATCAAAAAAACAATTATTTGCGGTAGGTAGATAAAAATTATGGAAATCCAATTGAGATTATACCTGATATGACAGACGAAATGTTAGAAGACTCAAAAAAGAATTTTTAAATTCTTTAATTTTAACAAAAACAGAAATGTTAAATTTAGAACACTATACTTTAAGACAAAATTCTAACAAAATTTGGAAAGAGGCACGATCATGTAGATTAACCGCATCAAATTTTGATAAAATTTGTAAACTAAAGAAAACTACTTCATGTGAAAAACAATTATATCCATGTTATATACACCATTTACTGGTTCGGTAGCAACAATGTACAGTCATTTAATTTTTTATTGTATTTATAGTGAATAAATTAATTTCAAATAACAAATAACACGTGATAATGCGTTCTGGGATAGTATATGGTGAATTATCTAGAAATATTTTACATGCGCTGTTTGTTACCGGAAATAATCGACTCTGGGTATAAAAGAAAAATGGCCATACGAAATCCATCAAGGGAATAAATTTTTGTTACAATCAAAATCACACATTAATTGATTAATTTTTTATATTTAGGATTATATTACTAATTCATTACCTACTATGTTTTGTATAATAATATACTTTACTTTTTATACATATTGTTTTTTATTGCTAAAATTTTGCAGATCACATAAAAGAATTTCGTACATAAATATTCCAAGTTGTGCACTATACAGCTAAATTAATGTTTTTATTTAAAATAGTATTATAATGTGCTAATGGTTTACTCAAATGATTTACAACCACAATAAAAGAATTCGATTAGGTAGTTCAATAAATTTAAATTCTAGAGTAAATGATTATTACAACAATACGCATTATATGTTCAAAAATCAAATAACAATATGTATGCTGATCCTTGCACATATATTTTGTCAACCCAGGTATAAAGTAAATATAAAAGAGATAGCAGTAATAATTGGGCAATGCTGTGGTTACAGCTATCCAAATGATTTGTTGCAATTTTGGTTCTTTCGTATATTGAAAACTTAGGCGTCTATATGCATTGTGCGGTAGAGAGAAAAGATACATTTTAAACATACGAAGAAAAAGATAGAGAACATGGTTTGAAGTCCAGAAATGACAGGTCCGTCTGGAATCGGTAAAAGTATTTGACTTTATATTCCCCACTCGTAACTTTATATTTAAAACAATTATTAAAGTATCCACTATCGAGTATCAATATGACCAAGAGTAAATAAAATACATTTTTTCTTATTTTCGTGACCTGAATCACAGTAATCATTCGTTTAACTAAAAGAGCAGATATGATTTAAGGCTTATCCAGTTGTAAATAGACTTTCCCCAAGTTAATTAGTAGAGTATGTAGTGCTTCCTCTCGCTCGCTTTGTGTGCAACCGATCGACGCATCGCCGGTCAGCTTGGCTTCCTGCAATGAATCTTCCGATAAGCATAGATTAATATCTTAACAGTTTTTCACCATTACGTTTAATCTGAACTGATTTAGCCCGACTTCTTTTTCATCAACTAACCCACTATATCTTCTATAAACCCAAACAGGTGCTACAATTTATCTATATTGGAAATCATTCTCAATCAGAATAGAGTATTCCATCTAGCAACTAGCAGATAACGCAGATAATAGATAAGATATTCAAATGGAACAAGATTGAAACATTGAATTTCATTAAAGCGTAGCTTGGGTAAAAAATTCATTTGAATTTTTATTGAATCGTCTAAAATTTGTAGGCGCCTACTTACATTTTAGAAATGCCTGACTTCACACTTTTTATTACGCCATCAAAAGAATTGATGCCCTAACCTACAAGACTGAAAAATAAATTTCCCAAATTATAGTCTTGTAATTGTTTTTATTTCTTGTTGGTTAAATAAAGTTTAAGGTAATAATCTCACACCATAAGTGAACAGGAAAGTAAAGTTTGTCCCAAGTCTTACCATCAGATATATTTTCCATTGTATTTTTCCAAATTATAGCCGTGTTAGCAACCGATAAAAGTGAAACAATCCTGTAATTTTCTATACAATTTCCTTTTTTGTGTGTAACAGCATCATTTCTGTATGTAAACGTGCGTGGCATAGGCCTAAGAACAATGTGTAATGTAAAACAGTTTTACAAAGAGCGTTAAAGAAAAATTGTATGTTCTGATGGTAGTTCATGCCGCCTACCAGATCGCACCGTTGCGCCCACGCCACCCATAGACGGACATGAAATTTTTCTTAGGGGTCAATGAATATTCCATTAATTTTCAAAAACCAAATGTAATATATTATAGATTTATAGTAGCCACTATTTAGTATTTACTTGAATTAGATTTTTTATTTTACGCTGTTCAATTGGATTCCTCAAGTTATCATTCCAATTTTCCTTTGGATTATCAACTAATTTTCATTATGGATATTTTTTTCAACTGTAGGTACACCCAAGTGTTAATTTAGGAGTAAAGGGAATGGATAAATAAAAATTATCCCTAATTTTTTTAAAACTTACACATAAAAACTACATGGATACCAACTATCAATTATTATTGTATCCGTCTATCACAACTCACAACAATGTGGACTTATAGCGGCGCTATAGTGTTCCAGTCCCAAAAACTGAAATTCTTTTCCTTCCATATATTTGACCATTCGACGTCAGATGAATTTTGTAGTAAGAGTTTTATTAAATTTTAAAATTGACATATTGTTGCATTAATAAATGAAACAGGTAGGGCAGTAAGACATAAACTAACCAAGTTTGATATTTAAGAAGAAAAATTCGACAAAGATGATTTTGTATCTACAAGTTATTTGAGTTAAATTTTAATATATACCTACTTAATTATTATAATAACACATCATATTGCTACCTATGTATGTTTACATTATTTTACGTTTAATATTCACGCGTGATGACACAATGCTTTGGGACTGAAACACTGTTGCTAACTAGATTAGTTTGGCCTGTAAGCTTCCATTTGAAGGACCTAGTAGTTTATTAAATACCACTATAATCACTATTGCATTGGCAAATCCATTTTTGATCATTCAATAATATTACAGTAGGTATTTTGCTGGTGTGAGCAATTATTACGTTCTGATTAATGATAATGATAATAGCGAAAACCGCATTACAAAAAAATATACTCGTAGCAGCCAATGGAAGAATTGATTACAATCATAATAACCATGGTAATATAAACAATTTATCGGAATTTTTTTTCGTATAATTAATTAATTAATTAGTGTCACTAAAGTATAATGAAGTTTCTTTACTTAATTTTTCTTATAGGTACTTATTACTTTTTTGTAGTCACAAGTGGAATACGATAATTGTATAGGTACTGTAGTTGAAAGAATTATACTTAGTCAAATTGAAAATTTAATGTTTTTGTAAGTGGCAAATAATGTCCCTTGTTCTTCCTTCTTGTTCGTTGTCGCTGCCTATGCACTGACAAACACGTACGCAAACACGCATACGTGGTCGTAAGTTTGTTCTCCATTGATCTCGCAGCGTCGCTGCAAGTTTTCCGTATTGAATCGATACGTTTATAAAAATGTCACATCTGAGATTGACTTTGGAACATGTCGCTTGCATGAACTTCACATTATAATAATGCAACCCAAAGGCACAAGCCGATTGCTTGATGTACTATTCCAGCGACACTCAAACACAGAAAGGAAAATCATTTTTCAGACGAAAAGAGATTGATAAAATAACTCACTCCAATATAAAATATAAATAAGTAGCCTTACACAATGAGAATCGGTATAGATAAATATTCGACACTTTTTCAACCCTCGCGCAGCTTTAAACGAAACGATAGAGTCAATTTCACGAACCGGAACAGCGCTCCGGTCCATTTCGAACCGTGTGGAATATAGGATACTCCAGTCAAAACGCGGAAAATGGTGTGAGGACGCTAACCAGGATGAGAAAAGGTCTACTATAGGTTTGGTCCAAATTACCTGGAAAATAGGGGAACACCCTTAAATCGGCAAAAACTACCCCTTTTTAGGGATTACTTTGCAATATTTTGCAATAAGTAAAGCTAAAATTATCTTATTCAATAACGTCTTTTATAATTTTTTACAATTTAGTGGTAGATTACACCCATTTTCAACCCCTGGGAGAGTGAAAATATTTTTTGTACAATAAATGTACTTAGTATTCAGGTTGTATAATGAAAAGTTTCAAAAATAAAATTCAATAGCGTTTTTTAAATTTTGTAAAATTTAGGGGTAGACCTCCCCCCCCTCCCATGGGGTTGTGTTGTATACGTTGTATAATGGTCAAAATGCTATAAAATATTTTTAAATACTTGATTTGATAAAAATGTAAAAAAAATTAACATAGGTATCATGTTTTTAAATTTTTTCTTATTTTGGGGGTAGGTTAGTTATTTTGGTACGTAATCAAAAAATCACAATATCTTCTTAATTACTCTTCAAAAATTGGTATTTATTGGATAATTTTAACTTTACTTACAAAATATTGCAAAATATCCCCTAAAAAAGGGTAGTTTTTGCAGATTTTCCCCTATTTTACAGGTCATTTGGACCCCGGATTCGGATTCAGCGATCCAAAAAACTTATAGTAGACCTTTTCTCATCCTGGTTAGCGATTTATAACCCCCCCCCCCCCCCCCCCGCGTTTTGAATTGAGTAAGTTTTATGGATGTAAAAGACAATTCTTGATGTTATTTCTCTCTACCCTTCCACAAATTTTTATTTAAACGAGATTTCATATTTATTTTATATTAAGTCAATCATGAATAATTTCGTCTTTGATATAGTAACTTGGTAGGCACTGTGACCATCCTTCTCGAAATGTTGGTAACCTCTGCAGGATATTAATTCACCTCGTGCAGGCTCTGGTCGCGTATGAGAGGCACGTCTCCTTGGGTAAGTCAGCTGGTTCGGCTACCGACTTCCAAGCAACTCGTCGTCTGCAGAGTAACAAAGTGCTGGTTGAAACACCGTAATAACTCCACTGTCTACAACGTCTTGCACCCTCTAACGCCCGCCAGATCGAGCTCTGGTTCGCCAACCGTTAAACATGTTTTTACTTTCTACCGCGCGGAAATATTATGTGGCTTTTGCTCGCGATGCCATTTTTTACACGCTTCTTGTTCCGTTTGCGAACGTCCGGGAAGCTGGAGATGTGGATGTGCTGTACCGGAGTTTATTATTGTCGGGAAATTTCTTTTATTAATACAAGTGAATGTTGCTTCGTTTTTAGGTTGGGTTTTGTAAAGCTCTTATTGAAAGTGGTGAATTATCATTGACGCAAGTTGCTATTATTACTTTATTGTTTTTATTTCCTGGTTCCTTGACACGCTATACTGACGAAAAGTAAAAGTAATAAATATAAGTGTTAAAATTATAAAAAGATAAATATAAATGGATCTTGACTGTTGTAATTTGGATATTGGAAGGTCGAAATTATGGGTACTCGTCACAAACGTTGTAAAAGTTGTTTATTCATAATGTCGATGTTTCGGCCACGTTGCTGGTCAGTCATTCTTGTCGTTAAGTAAAATTTTATTAAATTCTTGGTTTATTTCTTGTCAAATGGTCACCGAGAATTTGTTTATGTTACGACCTGATCAATTTTTGACTCGACTTTGTAACTTTTAATTTGTCCTGAGGAAGAAACATAACCGAAACGTCGACTTTATGAATAATTAATAAAATCAACAACGTCTGTGACTGGTGTACACATTATTTCGACTTTCCGACATATAAATAATAATAATAATAGCAAATAGAACAGGGGTACTGACCTATATGATTACAAAAAGTGATTAATAGGTATGGATGGCTGGAAGTGATAAGAAAAATAATGCATAGGAATATTCGAGTTGATGAAAATTTTGATAATGAAATATAGGTACCTGTACAGTCCTGCCAAAAATGCATAATATATTATATATTAATTTAATCGTCAAAGAACTCTTCATAGGAATGAAATGTATTACCAAGTGTATTACCAGCCGTATAATATAAAAATTATTTTATTAGGAAATTTCAGTGAAAATCAACTTATTTGAAGCGTATTTCCTGACGGTGCTATGGTCTGAAATTTATTGATTCTTTTTAATCAATTGCTGGCATCGAAATAAAAAAAATTTCAGAAAATTTTTTCATAGTCAATAATAATCAAGGTATAACATTTTTATTGACGTTATTAAGAAAAAACCTGGAAAATTTTCTATATTTTGTAGCAATTAATAGAAAACAATTACTTATATGATAAATCATAGAAAGTTCTTTAAAATCGACGTATTTAAAGCATCACCGAACTTAAGAAAATCTGTTGCTTAGAAATGGGTGTAGGAATTTTTTCTATTATATTTTATTTTAAATGACTAATATGTCAACAAAAAATTGCTAATTACGCGATTGATAAATTCACAACAAAGCAAAAATTTTCATAGAAACTGTAGCTTTATAATTTCGATTGGATGACAGTATTATAGGCTGTAGCCTTTGAGGTCATGTTAAAAGTTTACACGAACACCTAATATCTTTTATGTATGAAGAAAAAGAAATTGATATAATAGTCAATTAGGTAGTTTATGACTAATTCAATACAATTCATAATTGATTAAAATAACATAAACTGTTGATTGAACGTAACGAACGACTATCAAATTATAATATATGCCAGTAAAATATTTGTTAATGAAAATAAGTCGAAAAAACGTACTTGTCCTGATTTCCAAATATAGTAAGTCATACAAATTGGTATTAAATATAGTAATCAAATAAGGTCATCGTTTTCTTTCAATCCTGTTAGAATAGTTAATAGGTGCACATTAACTGAGAAAAGACATAAAACGCCAACATTAAATTAGCAAAATTCCATAAAATTGTTAATTTCCATATATGCATTTTATGGTAGCTTTTGAACTTGAATAAGTAGAAACTTATCTTTCATTTCATTGCGCATTTAAACCGTAATTTATCTATAAATATTCACAGGTTAATAAAACTCGTATTTTAAAAACAACGTTATCGCTAGGTCTTTGACGCTTTTGATTCTCTCTTCCTTATACGTATTTCCAGTTAGCTGGTCTATAAAGTGGCTTTAAGAAGCAATATATTCATAGTTTTGAGATTTTTCTCTGCGAAATTGCACCAGCAGCTAGTGCGAATAATAATCTACGTAATAATTACACATTTTCCCCGTATAACTACACACTCATGAATATGGACGCCATGAGTCGTACGCCGTCAGCTTCGAAACGCGATCGGCCCGGTGCAGTGGCGCAGGTCTGGGCTGGTCATTTTTTTAATTCTTCAAAAATTTGCTTAGATGCAGAAAATTATTTGTAAAAATATAAGCATATAACAAACGAGCCACAAGAGCGTATATCATTCGAATGAACAATATTGGACATTAAAATTTATTAGTCAGTAAATTGTTATTTTGTTTGTTTAACGATGTTCAATAATAGTATATATTATTTAACGAGCACATAATAATTCAAGAGGATAAAAGTTTATGCACGAGTTGAAGGCGAGTGTATATAATCATCCCAGTGAATTAAAGCCATTAAGAACGAGTCAAATACGACGTTTTATCTACGACTTTTTAAATGAAATTTATAATTACAAATTTTTATTCATGAAAATATTAACCTAATCTTACATTTTGGTGTGATGACATATGCCAGTTGTGTTGATAATGGACTCATAATACAATAGTGTTAAATTATTAATTCATAATACAATAGTGTGTCTTATAGAGGAATTTATCTTATTATTCAATGGTCGTAGATAAAATAATTAATTTATTCTAACTCCTAATTTAAAATATGACAGCATTTTGAAACATCTAGTTTTTAAATAATTTGTGTACCTACCACGTTATTGAGCAATATATTATTTTCATTGTAATATTTATTATGCAAAATGTGTAGTAAGTATTACCGACCAAAAACCATTAGTATACGAGTACAAGAAATTTCTTTTTGGTAAAAAAGCCAGTTTTGTAAATTAATATTAGTCACTAGGGAATATTATTAATTTAATTTAATTATAAAACTAATATCAAAATACAACAATTTAAATCCATTATAATTTTGTTTTAGCAAAAATTTAATTTAATTAGGCTCACGGTACACGGTCCTAAATAATTTGTACCTAACCAATATAATATTTATTATGTAGAGAAATGAACCCAATCTAATATTTATTTTCAGCTACGACCCTGGCTGTCTCGAGTATGTGTGTATAACTGCTTCTTGTATACATTTGTGTACATGCCATAGGCGTAGGAAGAGAATATTTTATGGGTATTAGAATATGTTAATGGTAATAAATTGAGAACTATTTACATTTTATTAGCTTTAAAATGATAAAACAATCAAGGTACAAATTTTATAGGTCTAGCATTCTTTAAGTATGTACTATTGCAGCGATATCTATAAACTTACACTAAGAAATTGGAATCATTACCTATTTAGCAAGTTGTTGGTGTACCTAATAAATTATAAAAATTTATTACCATACCACAAGAATTTTGAATTGCCATTAATTGTGCATAATTTTAAGATCTTTTGCTTAAGCTCTTTGAAAAAGCCTCAATATTGAGCAAACATCCGTAGTCGAATAAAATTATATCTGACTGCAATCCTGCCTATTTTCATACCTCTTCATAATTCGTTAAAACGAATATTTTAGAACCATTGTACCTACTGGTCGACGTGAAATATAAGCCGTCATTATGTTATTAAAATATTAGATCAGAACATCTGTTGATCTATTTTGTACCTAAAAAACTATTGCAAATTTCCTCTAGAATCAAAACCAATTAAATCCAGTTTTCGTGAAAATTGAGTTAAATATATACCATAACGTTCGTACAAGTAGTGACAAAACCCATGCAATCCCATGTTGAAATCTTATATTTATTGAAATCTGCAATACATTTTACACAATCTCAAATAAAATCAACAGTCGAAACTTATGGAACCGAATAATTTTTTTTTGAAAAATCGGCCTATGCAAGGACAATCAAAGAATTGTGACACAGACTGTAGAATATTTGGGATTTTTTTTCTCCAGAAAAGTATGTTTCGGACTAATAGATACTATGCCACAATGAATTGAAACAATTATAAAAATAAAGGTGGAGTTACACAGGGGTAAAGTCGTTTATAGTAATTCTATAACGGAGAAGAAATTAATATAGCACAGGAAGTCAGAGTGATAAATTGTTTCGATTTAGAACCACCGACACACTTTTCAAAAAGCAGTTAGGAAATCCAATGTAATAATATTTTTCTTTGTAGTTATAGAATTTTCTTGACTGGAATAAATATTATTTCACGAATTAAAACCAACGGTTGCAGACAGTATATTGCTTTATTACACCACTCTACCGGTTTCGGCCCTGCTGACCACTTTTCAGGAGTTGCAATTAATTTTTTATTCCTGAAATATTTTTCTTTATAAATGTTTAATAGTTCCCAAAAATATATTTACGGAAATTTTACATTACTATAGGTACCTAAACATCATTATTTCCCAGTTTTAAAAAGCTATTCTATTCCGTCTGAATTAAATTCGCTATCGCTTTCTACTAGTTCCAAAACGGAGGCCCGGATGTAATTCCATAGAAAAATTATAAAAAGCTACGTCTATGATATGTGTTGGAAAGGGTTAAAGTACGCATATGCTTGCCACCCTCTGCTTAATGAATCGTGAAGCATATAGCCTACTTAACATACGTACCTCATATCTACGTTCAGTGAACCACATGGACATTACTCCGTTTGTAATAACTACGTACTTATGTGTAGCTCTGTGTTTGAGATAACTAAACTGACTATTAACTTCGTTTACCGTTCTTTCTTCCAATAAAATCCACAATTTTTATGTGGAGTGCAATTTTATCGCATGTTAAACAACTATACTTAGAAATTGATTCTTAATAAATGAAAAACGATCAAAAGTTTAAAATTGAAACATGCAAGATGATGTTGATAAGTATATGAAATTTATGGCTTCAAGCTAACAATTTGATCGGATTTATTGCTTTATGTAAAATTTTAAAAATCTTTGATGATCTTTAATTACCTATGAAACAATTCATGTAGTCATATCGTAAAATCGCTAAAATGGTAGATCGTTCGTTTATTTACAACTTAATTTTACCAATATTGTAGTCATTACAACCACTTAAACGCCAATTTACAAGTTTAACATCGCTATAAAACAAAATAACTCTACAGTTCGTAGAACACCGCACTGTGATTTATTTCTGAATTTTCAGAGTAGATGCAAAATTTCTAGGAACAAAATAATTTATTTTTCAAACAAGCTATGTAATACCTGTGTCTTTCGTCAGACTGTCAATGTATTGATTGACAAATTCATTTGTCAAGTACGTGACATTAATAAGTTAGACATTGGAAACATTGACAATTTAACACATACTTTTTATTACGTTTTACACGTAACTGGATAAGATCTACCTAAACTTGAATAGATTCATATATTATTAATTTTTGATGTCTATTTGGAAGAAAGTACCTGTACGAGTACTACGTAGAAGTGACGGATAAAAGGGTAGCGAGGGGGGGGCCATCCTCCCCAACCCCCAAGAATTTTTATTACATACTCAAAATTTAATAAATCTACTGAAAAACCAAGGATGTTCAGTTGCACAGTTCTGAGAAAATTATGTTCCTATTTTCTTAGGTAACATTGCAACACTCCAAAATTCCAACGCTGCTTTATTCATGCACTGCTTCATGCATACGTTGCTTTCTCCAATCACTGCTTTGTTCAGACGCAGCCTCATTCATACACCGATTTCTTCTAACACCGCTTTATTCATCGTCCTAATGTAGCACAGAAACAAACCTAAAATCTGTAATGCCAACAACATGGTGCTTATTGGAAATTACTTTTATGCACTATCAATGCTAAAAACATAGTAGACAACAAATGACATTAATTTTAAATAATTATAAACTTTTTTTATAATATTTTTATTCAGTATTATGATTTTAGGTTTGTTTCTGTGCTACATTAGGACGATGGAGTTTAGGACGCTGAATAAAGCGGTGTTAGAAGAAATCGGTGTATGAATTTATTAGCAATGCTAAATAAATTGATATTATTATTATTATTATATGAATGAGGCTGTGTCTGAACAAAGCAGTGATTGGGTTAAGCAACGTATGCATGAAGCAGTGCATGAATAAAGCAGCGTTAGAATTTTCGAGTGCTGCATGCGTTCCCCACTATTCTAGTATTCTAGAAAAATAATATAATTTGTGTTTCTTCACTCATTTATGACAATGTATCATAATGTTATAAAAATTCACGCTATAAGTGTAATAGGTACCTACTACTCCGGAATTCCTCTTCTATAAAACAAATAATTATTAATACAATTAGACTATTAGACAATAGACAATAGTTGTCCAGATTTAATAGCTCGTTGTACCTCAACTTTTTATCTTCCTGCTTACAATTCTAATGTATTGCTTAAATCACTTATATTTGTTATGTGCAATCTGTACAATAATATTTGTAATGATATAGATATTTTTTGTAATTAATTTTTTGTCCTTTACTTGTTTTGCGTGTACACCTGTTTGAGTAATAAATTATTATTATTATTATAATTCATGATATTACTTTAGAGCAAGTGTAGAGCATAGACGTAACCAGGGAGGTTTGGGAGTTAAACCTAGCAAAAATTCTAAAATAAAACATTAATTTATTAGTAGAAAGAGAGTACACAGGAATGCAGTCAAATTGAATCTCTTTCTACTACAACACGCACAGTCGCTTAACATTTTCCTTCATTAATTTATTAGTTTTAAAAAATTTATTTGAATAAAATATTATGTAATTTCCCCTGTATGAAAAAATTTAACTTATAATGAAAGAGCCTTTAACCTTTAACCCAATTTTTTTTTAATTTTTACTATGAAACACTACTGAACCCCAAAAATCCTAGCTACGCCTATGGTGTAGAGCTGTGGAAAATAAAAATCAAGATAATAAAATGGAAAAGTTTATTTATTTTAAAGGTAATCCGCCCCTGCTACGTACATTTGCACATTTAACTTAATAAGTTAATGTCTTGTGTCACATTGCATGCTCTAATTTAATCGAGATTTAATAATTAAACTAAATCACGATAGGTATAGGTATTTGTCTGAAAACTGAAATTTCTAGTGGTGGATAGCTAAATGCATTATGTGACCGCCTGTGGTTTTAATTTGACAACACATGTACAATTTCAGCCTTGTACACATTCCAATTTCACTGCACAATACTCGGATGCTCTCTTTTGTGGTTTACTTTCTACAAACAAACATGAATACACTAACGTGAGTTGACGGCTGAGCATATAGGCATTAGTTTTTGCACGTAGATATATCTACATACTATACTTTTTCTACGATTTTAAATACACATACTCATACTTACATTTACTATTAATTAATATTTCACTCTGATTATATTAATTATTTGTTTTGTTACTAATAACGTGTTACCATAGTATCAGAGAGGTATACTTATATACAGTGAATTTCTTTTAATGTGAAACATGGAATTTTTAATACACCTACATGGTTACATATTTGACAGCAATGTAGAAAAGCATTCATTTTAAATAAAACATAGGATAGGGAATCTATTTAACAGAACAATTCTTGAAAAATATAAAATATTTGGGCAACTGTAATACCTCCAAAGGGACGATTTCAAATTGAACTTTAAATTTATTGCGCAAAGTATGGAAAATTATATTTTATTTTTATAAATTTATATTATTTTTTATGTTAGGGGGTATTTATTTATGTTACCTTTTCATTGAACGTAATTGAATTAAATTAAATTTTTTTGCAATTCTTGGGACTTAAGTAAGTGCTCGCTAACCTTATTCACTGTACCGGCGTTTTCTTTCATGGAAATTATAAAATATAAACAAAGGTCCCGATTAACAAACGGCAATTTAAAAAATCTTTTGCTTCTTGCGACCACTAATATATTAGTTGATTGATATAATATTAATTTTGAAAATAGTCAGTTACTCATCGGTCCATAGGCGTAACAGTAAGAGGGGGGTTAACTTTAACTGCCTTTGACCTTGAACCCGAAAAAATTTCCCCTGCGGCGCTTTTTTTCTTTTCCCAACGGATTACCAGTACAATTTTGAATACAAAAATTTTGTTATCTTACCTAGATGGCCCTTTGGGAATTTTTTTATTGGGCCGCAATTTAAAAAATTTGCGCACTACTGCTCTAATACATTACTATCAAATTCGTATCGTAACTATGGATATGGTAAATCCTATGTTTCATGTTAAAATAAACTCAAGATATTTATGAGCAGTTTACATATAATAAAATGTGCATTGTATTCATCATTTTCCATTTAAGTGCATTTTAAATATTTGCATAATAATAAATTTTCGAAGCAAGTAGTGATTGTCAAAAATGGGTAGAAATGTAAGGTAAAATTTGTGATAATTTTACGTTTCTGGGTAAAAAATGTTTGTGATATAAAAATAAATGTAACAAATAAAAACAAATATATCGACATTTTGTTTTATTTCGTGAAATAAAAAGTCAGAGTAAATGACGTATCGACACGTCAAATTTGTTTACATTTGTGTAACATGAAAAAGAATCGACGTAAATATGAATCATATATCAATAGCCCCGTCAGTGCTTAATTTATTTTGATCAATTGGTTGGCAATTTTCACAGTTTTGAAACAACATGAAATGCGATTAATAATAGGTTTTTTAACAGTTTCGTGTTGTACAGAAAATAAGTGTAGGTGTAAAGGTGTACACTAAGGGCGAAATGTATTCGTGAATTCAGCGAGAAGCACAAAGAAACTCAATCTTTGTCAGTTTTGTAATTACAGGTTCTTTTCTTTGTATTTCCGCGCGCGGATGTCCTGTGACCTGGATTCCCACCCCCTACCCCTGTTCTGCTGTTTTTTTGAATCGATAATGAACTAGCTCGCACGCTTACCTCATTCACTTGTCACTTTTTCTTTCTTTTTTGTCGCGTTATGTATTTACAAATTTTAGATTTTAATTCGCTGATAGTTCGAACAGCCAAAGTGGCGAAGCTTGTTTTTGTTTGTTTACGTTTAATTGTCATGTGGAAATATTTGATGGTATTTGAACAGTCAAATTGCTTCACAGATACGCGAATTATGTTTAATTTATTTCATTAGTAGATATAGATAACTCGTAATTCCATTCCGTTATTGTTTTGTTGTAATAAACGTACATTTATATTTTAGTTTTCAATATCAATTTTACTATTATTGTCTAAAAATTAGAATTCGCACAAATGTATGCACAAACTAAAATAAGTAGGTGTGATATATAAATAATTTAGTAAAAAATTCAAAAGTTTAAACATATCGGCTGTCCACTTGAAATTTGTTATACAGGGTGTTTCATAACGTTAAGGATATTATACAGTTTAATGTGCTCATTACAAATCAAAAATAATTTTTCAAAAAATTTGAAATATGAACGGTAGTTGTACACGTACAGGGTTCATTTTTAGAACTGTTACCGACAAAACCCGATGTCAGTTAAAACTAATTTTAACTAGTAAAAACTGAAAACTGACCTAACATAAAAAATAAGCGAAGTTAGGTAAGGTTAGGATAGGTTAATTTATATAAATAGCCTTAATTTTTTCGAATTTTTACTAGTTTAAACTAATTTTAACTGGCTTCGGGTTTAAACGGTAGCAGAACCACTGAACTCGCATTATTTAACAATTATAAATAAAGTTAATGAGTACGTACATTAAAAAATGGAGATACATTGACTGTTTATACAACTTTAATTTAATTATCAGTAGATTTGTAATAAATATGTTAAAAATAATTATAAACCCAGTGGCACGAGAAATGTTTTCTTAAGATACAGATATTTTTGGAATATAAAAAAAAATTGTTTTGAATCGTAATCTGCGTACAAAGTTAATACCCTTAACGTATATGTACCAACTCGAAGTTATGAAATTCTTTGTATAGAAAAACAATATTATGTTTTAAATTCGCTGTAGTTACTTCCATTTTCATTTTAAACGAATAAGGTTGTGAAAACAAAACTTGCTCAAAATTAAAAACTGTTCAATATGAGGCCATAGTCGATTTTATTACTTTGTTATAGTTCTCGAGAAAAATGCAAAAGAAAATAGCCAATTAGAACTTTTTCAGACTGCCACGTACCTAGGGATGTTTTTTTCTACTTTACCATTTGATATTTTTAGATTCATAATTTTTCCTGGGTTATTAAAACTGTAACTAAGCACAGATAGGATAGTACTTATAAAAAGGGTACTCTGACATGCTAAATAATGCTATAAATGGCTATTTTCTTTTGCGTTTCTCTGGAGTATGAATTTATCACTAGTTTAATAAAAAGTTAGTTTATACGTTCCGTATTTTGTTGTGACACTCTACTTTGTTCCACGAGACCTTTCATTAAAGGAACACAAGTTTATGTTGTTTCGAGCGTCCAGATTGGTTTCTCGAGCACGTCCTAAAATCGTAAACTAATGAATTGTCTTGTGCAATATAGTATAATAACCAATTTGTATCCATTTAGGATAATATGAACCTATGAGAACAATATTTTAGGAAGTTGAAGGTATTTCCCTTAAACCATACTGTTCCTCTTTTAAATTATTTTTTTAATAATGATTAGTATAACTATAACCTACCAATTACAAACACTAGGATACCTTAATGTCATGTGAAGAAAATTTACTGAATTTCGTGCAAAATATCGGAAATATCTTTTGTACCTACTCGTTAGTCTGAATGTAATTTGTAAAACTGATGAATTAAAGCGAAACAATATTCAAGAAAATACGATTTGTTCCTTTTGTACTCCAGTAACATTACACAATATGTGCAGAATTGTAGAACATAAACGAATTCCGTTAAAGACAGATGAAGACGAAACCACCGCACGTCGGTAAGAGAAAACGCGAAAACGGGTGTAAGGCGTTTATATAACAAGATTACAGCGGCAGTAAACGTATTAGTCTTATTGTTCATTATTAATGAGGGCGAATTCACTTAAGTGTTTGACAGAAAGTAAAACTTAACCTAATTTCCCGTTCAGCCATGCCAGAGTTTGGCTTTCAATAATTAAGTCGTTGAATGTGTGCGTTGCGTCGTTGTTACTCGCAGGTATTAACTGGCTGCTACTTGTTTGTCTTTGGAGTTTCACCGATTTGTGACTCGAGTCACTGAGCCTCGACTGAGCTTCGGTTTCGCTTTGCAGGGGCTGTTTTATAAATCTGATTGATTTATAAACGATTCTGTTTTGCGATTATTCACACTACCTTGGAGGTAACAGTCACTGGGTTTTAATTAAAGCAATGTCAACATGAGTGGTCTAGAACTGAATACTAATTTGCTGCTTGAATTTTTAAAAATATTTGATTGTATTTATTCCGTTAATTCAGTTATAAAGCCTCATTCACATACGAGTTTAATGTATTTAAGTTTAAGAAACACAGCATTCACATAATGATCTTAAAATAGCTTTAGTAAGTGGTAAACATAAATTTAAAATAGTTATTTATGTAACAAGTAAGCAAGCCGAGTCTTTAAATTAGGTGAGTCCTCTAAAACCCAATTTGTGTACGTGTTAGATACAATTTTTTTTAGTATATGCTCTCCAAATTTGTTTATTGCCAATTTAAAATTATGCTGAAATGTAACTTTAAAATAAAATTTCGAAAAACGTAGGCGAAGAAACAATAAAAATCTATGAAAATAATCCTATAAAACGTAAATTACAGCTCATTGCCTGGGTTACAATATTTTAAAGGACGTGATCACCTAAAATATTATTTTGCAGACTTAAAACAGTTCGCTGAGTAACGATTTTAGAGGGCATATGCTAAAAAATATATTATAGTAATATAGTAGGTACCTACCTAGTCAAAATAAAAACACTTTATGACATAAAAAGAACCCTACATTTTTTTCTAGCTCCTAGGTATAATGTAATGGGCTGACATTGGTGAAGATTATAAATGTATTTGAATAAATGCCTATAACATTATTACTATCAGCCAAAAAAATCAATTTTGAAAACTCAAAAAGTGTTGCACAAAAAATATTAGTTGAATAGTTTAATAGACTTCCACCCATTCACATCTATGGGAATTGTGTTATGATAGATTGCTTATAAATATCCTTCTTTATATCTTTTGAATAGACACTGCCCTTTGGGGTGTGGGATTGGTGTATGTCTTATTATCAAATATTGAGATCTGTGGAGGTAAATCTGAACTGTCAAACTCCAACTGAGTAAACGGTGCGATACTGTACAAACTTCTTTATTTTACTAAAAAAAGAAAAGACGTACAGTTTTTTGCTCTACATTTATCAGAATTGTTAAAAAGCTTTTTAAGAAGTTATCATACCTGACATATTTTATATTCTCATTGTGTTCTTTACAGGTATTGGCTTAGAACTTATAAACCGTTTTTTTCGCAGTAGCCTTTCCCCAAATATCTATTTAGGTAAACCCGCAAAAAACTCCAAAACTTTTCAATAAAATCTGCAGTTTATGACGGGCAATCAAAGAGAAATCGGTAGCGACCAAAACGGAAAAATATTTATATGGCACGTTGTAAAATCAGAACGTTACAACAGTTTTGTTAGAAACTCGCCTTTGTGGGTGGACGGTAGCTGACCAAACACTGAAAGCTGAAAATCGTGAAAATATTCCTCCCTTATTTTGCTCCTTTTGATGGGTTTATGGCAGTGAGTACAATTAGACAAATTCCTGTGTAAACACTTGTCATCTGAGTTCTCCTCGCTTTCCCTCTGGTTTGTTCTTCGTGAAAACATGACGAATTCAGGGTTACCTACTTTACTTTACTTTGTACAGTGGGGTTGTAAACCAGCAGTAGCGGGTTGTCAAGGCAGGTTTTAGTGGAAACTGGTGCGTGAAATTACTAAATATTTTCGCAGAAATGATACGGAGTTGCAATTTGGATATTGGTGGAATGGAAATGGAATATGTCATTATGTCTTTGTTAAAATGCTATAACAATTAACTTCGAACCAGAGACTCGAACCAGAGACTCGAACCGAACTACAACAGGAACTAAAACCGGCACGAACCGCAACTAATTTTGTGAATCGGAACCAAACCGATGGTTGTGAACCGGCTCGGAACGGTTCAAAGGTTTAAAATATAACGTTTATTCGTTATTTTTTTTAGCTTAGTCAAATTTTATTTGTATTCAGAAATTCGAAAACTGGAACGAAAATTTTTTTAATGGGAAACATGGAAATTAATTTTTTGATTTAAAAAAATCTTTCAGTTTCGTAATCTACACACAATTAAATGTATGACATTAACTTCAAAACCCACCATGTAGTTATCATTCGAAAGAGTAATTGCCAAATTAACTTCAGTAGTAAACAATATTTCATCTGCAACTATGTTGAATAACTAATTCATTTTATGAGCTAAAAATAAATAAAAATAGGTAGGTAACGATTTATTTTTAATATGACGTTAACTAATATACTATAGAACATCAACAGCTAGAAGGTAACATTTTATTTTCATATCAACCAAACTGTCAAATCAATATAACCAATATTTTAATCCCTTAATAACTATAATCCAGTAAGTTTGCGTTTGCGATCCTATTTTAATATACCTGAAAATACCTAACTCAAGCTATCAAATTCTCTCCTGAATACCTTGCGCACCAAACAAACATTTACCTTAACCCCAAATCATTTCTGCGCCACTGGTTTGCAGGATCCTAACTGTCCTAACGCATTGAAGACCGAGTGATTATTATAGCACTGGGCCACCACTCAGCATAGACGTTCGTGAAATTGATCAGTACGGTGCAGAATTTATTATAAAAACTTATACCAAACAACTCATTTAATTACAAATAGTTGCTCTAATATTATAATTATTTTTACATTGGTCTAAATCATAATTTAATTGGCAATCAATCAATCATAATTGAGATCATGATTAAAATAGTCTTTACATACAGTTGGGAATCCAGCGAAGATGAGAAAATTATTGTCCAAGAAGGAATAAGTAAGGAAAAATCCGTCTTAATATTCATTCTCTTTATTTAACTTATGCTACCAGTTTCGACAATTTAAATTATTGTCATCATCAGGCATAAAAACTAAAAAACAATTAATTTTTATTATTATACTATACGTACTGAGCATGGAACAGAATGAATTTTTGAAAAGTTCGCAAAAATAAGGGTAGATACTAACTTATTTAAAGTCAAGTGTACACTCTAAGTACCTACCTACTATTGGTAGACAGGTTTTCAATAGCTATTTATGTAACAAGTAAGGAAATGAAGGTTGTTACCTTACGTATGTGAAATTTTCAGCACGAGGCACAGCCGAGTTCTGTAAACACATAAGTAAGGTAAGCTACTGAGATTCCTTACGTGTTGCATACAATATTGTTTCTACTTTCGTTCGAATAAATGCCATTTTTTGACATATAATGACATTTATAAATTTTGACATAAAACAAAATCAGCCAAATTATGTTATCTACAAACGACATTTTTATTCGAGTTTTTCTTAATTTAAACTGCATAAAATCTGCAATTCCAAGTCAAAACCATTGAAGTTTCTTTACAATGTGGTCTATCATTATTTAAATCAATAATGTAGTTTTATACGTATATTTTATTAAATAAAAGGAGTGAAATAAAGACCATTGCGTGGAATAATGAAGTTCATAACCTAAATCAAATTAGTGAAATAAAGTGTCTATAACCTAACGTAAATAGAAAAAATAATTTATCTAACACCTCTTAATAAAAGCATCATAACTATGGAGATTTTAAACAAGCGAAGTGGCTTTGATCAAAATTATACCCACTTGTGGGTAAATTGTTACTTTGCTTGTTGGAAGTCACCATAGAAACGATGTTTTAGGTTGAAACTTAATATTTTAAAAATATTTAAGCAGTTATTAAGAGGTGTTGGACAGTGGCGGCTCGTGAGGTAAATAATAGGTGAAGTATTTTTTTTTTTTTTAAATTGTTAGGAGGGGGGGTGGTGCTGTGAATAATTACAATAAACGATTTTTTTTTATAAATTGCACAAAAATATACTGTTCAATAAATCTTTTTTATCCTCATCTCTCCATCTAGAGAATGATGTCCCTAATACTAAGCAAATAGGATCATTATTCCAAATTCATGGTAATTTTGATTCTTTTTAAAGAAACAAATTTGCAATCTATAAGAGAATAAGAGTCAAGGCATTTATAATAAAATATGAATAGATTTTTGTTTATACTTACAAAAATATTTATTAAACTTACAAATATAATTTTAAAAATAATAAATATATTCCAAGAAACAGCGCTATACAATTCCTCTATAAAGTAAACTGTTCGGTGAAGACTTTGAAATTTACTCTTCACCTCTTGTATGCTGGCGTGGTGGGAGAATCGTCGTTGTCATGGCAACATGCTATGCTAGCTACAGAATGCGCGCGCAACTGTGAAGACATAATTGAATGTTAGATTTTCTCTTCACTTAATGCGGGTTGCGGACGATCAGTAAATGTTTTTTTAGATGTTGTATAAATAATTTTGAAATAATTTTAGTGTGTTCATTTGATACTTTATTTAAATATAAATAATTTAATTAAAATGTTGAAAATAAATTTAAAAAATATATTTCTGAAAAAAATAGGTGAAGTTACCCTTCACCTTCTTCACCTGAATAGCCGCCACTGGTGTTGGATAAAACGTTATACTTCACACGTGGGCAAAAAGGAATGACTCACTCGAGAAAATTATCTCACTCAGCCTTCGGCCTCGTGAGTTAAGATTTACTTTGCCCACTTGAAAAGTAAATAACTATTATTTTAATCCACTACAATATCACATATAACTCTTTACACAACGTTTAATTACGTCTGGTGTTGCAAATTGATATAAATTAAGTTGCTATCAATAAAATACGCTAGGTACTTCCAGCTATCCCTAAATTATGAAAATTTACGTTATGTAGGTAGGTACCTAATACAATACTACCTACCCTTTATTTTTTCCCGAAGTACAGACACAACCTGTATACCTATATTAGGCTGCCACATCAAATTTGTGTAAAAGGCGTGATAGATATGTGTATGTATTTTACACATTAAATCTTAGTCATTTTATAATAATCAATTATAATTTATTACTCTTTAAATTGTTTTATCTATATTAACATGAATTTCAATCCCTTTCCTGGTAACCTTCCTCGTCGTTCATGGCCCAGTTCCCCACTTATCCATCCAAAATGGCATCCTGGTGGAAATACGTGGAATAGAATCTTCCGCTGTCAATACGTCCTACGGGCGGTCACTAAGAACCATTGTGTCTCCTGGAACGCACAGTAGCAGCTCTGTCATCTGGATAAACAAGCGACCCAATTTCTTTATGCGTTTGTTTCTCTTCCTTCAACTCAGCCCTCGCCTGCGTGTGACAAGTGACAGTCTGCAAAGAAATGGGATCGTATATTACACGTCACTTGACAAATTTTTGACGAAAGCGAGATATTGGCTTTTGTGCTCTACTATTTTCTTTTTGCTCTGAATAACTTGAGAGGCAACAAATGATTATTTAGATGGACTGGAGCTCCTGGAATGGTATGCTTTAATTTTGTAAGGGATTACGAGGACTATTAGTAGAGAAATTTGTGCTAATGGTTCTATTTACTTTTGTACTCTTTTCTTATTTTAATTGTTGTATTATACTAGTGACAAAGTGACACCCTGACAACTGAATAATTTGCTACATTATTATTATTACAGTGTTTGGAATTGAAATGAATTTGGAAAGCGTATCCAATTTTTTCTAATCACTTTAACGAAACAAATTAAATGTTTGAAGTTGTAAAAAATATACAAAATTTGCTGTAACACATATTTTATTTATTATTTATTTTTAGTAATATTTAAAATATTTACTTATGATTTAGGTACATCACAAGTTTAAGTGTTTTAATTAATACAACTTTTTGTTATGGCTTTTGGTCAATAGAAATTCTAGCATATCCAAATTCAAAACGTAGGACTTTGTTGCTAAGTTAGCTCAAAAATTCAATAATTCTAAGAGCTGCCATTTTACGGATGAGGCGCAAGCCGAGTCCTTAGATTATATGAAAGATGAGTCCTCTAAAAATCAGTTTGTGTACATACGTGTTACAGACAAGAAAATTTAGTAGGTATATGCACTCCAACTTTGGTTTAGTAAAATATAACTTATAAATACGTTTTTGAAAAACGTAAGCGATGAAACAATTAAAACCAGTAAAAATAATCCTATAAAATTATTAAATTCGGTAACGTCTTAGAACTGGATATGCTAAAATATTAATTTGCGGATTCCAAACAGCTCCAAAGTAATGATTTTAGAGAGCATAAAAAATAAATTAATTAAGAAGCATATTATTCTAACCTAACTTGTAATCGACTTCTAATTATTATTAATAAAATTTTGAATAATAATAATTTTTGGATTTAAAATACCAATGAAACTACGTATAGGTATATATAATTGTATATTGTTTAGAGTAAATTATTTTAAGTACAATATGGAATAACAATACTAACAGCTACCTCTTGACATTATAATTTTTTAATTGACTTGAGTCGTAAATAAAGAATAAGTATTTTAATTTAAAATAACTCAAATTGAACAAAATGATTTCGACTCGCCTGCGGCCCGTATAGTTAAGTTTCATTCTTGTGAATCGTAACTAGTATTGTTAAACTCTCGTTTAGTGTATTTTATTTTAGTAAAATAAATTCCACTGCATGTTTTAAATATTTCATTATTATTTTTCGATTTATTGGAATAATATTCTATTGCTAATAAACACACCGTGCTATTGTTTGTATTTGTGGCCCAATATTTACCCTATTTGGTTTACAAGAATTCAAAATAGAAATTCAGCCACAACAGATTTGAGTGTGCATGATTTATAACTTTATTATTCCACAATTGTATTGTCACCCAGCTGGACCCGTTCGCTTTCCGGAATTATCAGAAACCGCTCTAATTGCCATCTGCATGCAAACACTACAAACACAAATCTGCAATAGCTCAACACAGACGCTCAATGTGAATAATACAATTTACAGCGGGCAGCTTCGATTTAAACTCAGAGTCTTTTATTAGATTTTATGATTGCAGCTCGGGTTTGGGCTTTAATTTCATCTGAGGCATTTAGCTTCAAACGGAGCACCGACGCTTTGAGGGTCGCGGTTTGGGGCGGTTTATGCGCTGCTATAAACTGAGTTGGCCAGTTTTACAGTTTGGTCACCTCACACCGCAGAATACTTTACAGATATATGACTTTGCATTTTGACCACTGCCAAAAAGAACAACCAATATAACAAGAATTATGATCACTGCAGCTTCGAAATAAACAAAAATATTATTGCTTTTTGGTTTCCGCTGTTTTGACCAATAAGACAGCAATAAAAAATTTATAATGAGAGAATAGAATATGCATGTAAAATAATGAATATTGTGAATCCTTGTGTAAAATATAGAATTGCATCATTATTATTGATTGTTGTACACAATTCAACAATTTTATAATACCAGATATGTTTTTGGCAAACTCACATTATTTTTAGTTTGTAATTATTATCCAACAAAAGTTTTCTTAATTCTCTTTTTTTATTAACTTTCGGCTCATGCAGCAAATTAAACAATTGCATGTAAGAAGGAATTTTTACACTTGTTTCACAATTAAGAATGTAAACAAAATTTCAACATCTATCATCTAATTTTAATCTACCACCACATTAAACATAATGGTTTTATTCTTTTACTATAATATAGATATTATCTAAAAGGATCTTCATTGTATAACAATTATTGTTTAAGTTAATGGCTGTGTAATATTTCAAAAAGTTTCTGAATATAAGAAAGATAATCATTTTTTTGAAAGAAAATAGTTTTATTTTATCCAGGGATTAGTGATGCCGCCGAGACGAGAAATTTCTCGTCTCATTCTCGTCTCATCTCGAAATTACGAGTCAAGAACCAATAAATTTCTCATCTCAAATTTTCGAGATGAGACGAGAATTTAAAACTACGAGACGAGAAATAGTTCTCGAGAAAAAATTAAAACTTTTAAAAACATTTGATATTTTTCTCTTCTAAAATGTAATTTTTTATTTTACTTTGTTCTTAGCATTTTTGGTTTTGCTATAAATAATTTTATTGCTAAAACAAGAATTGAGTGCAAATTTAATATAAAAGTACAAATTTACTTCTAGCTTTTCAAATATATGGCAGCAATTTTTTTCGACAAATTGAGACGAGACGAGAATCAAGTTCTTTGAGACGAGAATAATTGAACAGTCAGGCAATGACCGAGACGAGAATACTTAAATTTCTCTTCTCGAAAATTTAAGACGAGATGAGAATTGTAGAATTGATTATTTCTCGTCTCGTCTCGTCTCACGGCATCATTACTGAGTCTGATGAACTACAATTTTTATTTCCAATAACCTATTGCTTATATTTTATGTCAATTTATCTAGTCTTTTAAGAGCCTAATGTAGTGAAGTTGCGCGCAGCAAAAACATGCTTTTGAAAAGGAAATGAAATTGAGACTAATTTTGGTCGGAACGATTTAATTATTTTTTAAATTTAAAGATAAAGATGAACTTCGCGCCCGCTTAGTGTTGAAATTTTTGGTTTATTGTTTGTTTCAATTTTACAATGCCATAAACTTGTCATAACTTGCTTAACTTCACACAACTGATACTCAGTATATCAACAATAATTCCAAATTTCAACACTAGACGGATCTAGATTGAACTTTTATCTTTCAAATGAACTTTTGTTCGTGATGATACGTTCAAATTTAGTACCAATTTTGATCCCTCTACGAGAGCGCGTTCCCTATTGCTGCCTTTGTTCGACACACTAGATCTGTATAAATCTATCCTTTTCTCGCAGACACCTACATTCGGGCCTTAAGATACCCTTAATAAACTTAAACAGTTTTTTCGTCATTCATTCTAGTTTCAAGCTCGGCAATGAACTCATTCCAAGTCGGAAGCGGTCGAAAAGGCAATTCCCATTTAAAGTGACCAGCACATCATGTATTACACGTACGCGGAGTGAAACTTTGCCGGTGGTTGTACTGAACACGTTGTACTGTTTTACTGCAGGATTTTCGGGTCATTATTGTGGAAAATCCTAGATGAGATTTTGTATTTAACTGCGGTTTAATTACGTTTATGGTTTTTATGCGTTATATAATTTTGTCGGGCTGGAAAATTACAACTTCCTTTTGTAGAAAAGGATGTGGTATTAAACTGAAATTCATTTCAAAATTAAATTTTAAATTTATGATGTGCAGCTATTAATAGTGTAATAAAATATAAAAGCTTGCTACTGAAAAGGAAACAACACGAGGGAAATTAGAACACGATTTTATATGAGTTATTTAATTGCAGTGCATTGCTTGTCGGATTTTAACGCACATAAAATGTTATTACAAGAATCGATTTAATTGTTATTAAAATATATTTAATATCCTTATTTTGCAATTTGCGACTTATCTTTATAATTTAACAGTGGTACAGGGGTCCTATTCTATTTCACTTATCAACGTTGATAAGTTGGGTTGTCTTGATAACCCCCCACCATGTGTGACGTAGTAGCCAAGCGACTGTCGCTACGACTTATCAACCCTCGCTACGGTAGACTTGCGCGTTGCGTTGATTTTTGTTCGTTGTGAGGTTAAAATATTTATTTTATAAATATAAAATACCAATAAATTATGGGTTCATTATATGTATTTAATATTTTTGATTAGTTTATTAAATAATTCTACTTACAAATTGTAGAAATAAGAAATTGAAATTTTTCTTGAAAAAATAATTTACTTTGAAAATAAAAAAATGGTTTATTTTAAAACAAATAATACGTTTATGATAAGTGATAGGTAAAATGGTGGTTTAGCAGTTTTTCTTGCCAAATTTCACAGTAAATGTAAAATCTCTATCAGTCGTTATCAACTGGAGGCCAAATATCCCTAACCCTTGATATAGTTACAAACGGAATGACGTCACGAAGTTATCAACTGAACTTCGCTAGCGACTATCGCTATGAATTAGAATAGGTACCCTGATCTATTACAGTAGAAATACCTATCATATTTAACAAAATCACTATGAAAGTATAATATTGTATATTTTGGTAACCGTAACTGATTTTTTTTTCATTATTAATATATTTCTCAATTCAAAGAATTGAGCATAATAATTGCTTCAAGTTTTGACAAGAGCAAATGTTGCAACTGACATATTAATTTACATTATAATATTAAGAACTTATGTTAATAATAAAATATTTATTTATTATTACTTTAATGGAAAGTCTAAACTCAAAACCCAAAATAAAAATATATGATCATTTGCCTATCCTATTTTTATAATATAGGTTTCAAAATTAGCCTTCAATACAAGTGAAATATTTAATTAAATGTTTATTAAGAACTAAATTTTGGGTTTAAAGCCTCATTCACATAAGCATTTAGTTTTAAGGTTTACATTTATGTTTACGTTGAAGAAAGTTTAAATTCATATAACTAAATACGAGCATTTTCTCTTCTCACTTTCAAGCACTATATGAATGCTTATATTTAGTTAGATGTATTCAAACTTTCTTAAACGTAAACAGTAAACATAAATCTAAACCTTCAAATTAAATGCTTAGCGCTTAGATATGTGAATGAGGCTTAACTGTAGGTGTAGGTATTATACAAAAATTGGCTAAATTGTAGCAAACTTCAAAAAAACAAAACCAAATCTAGCATGTCATAGATCAGTTAAAATTAAAAAAATAGATAGGTGCATATAGCTAATATAAATTATAATATTATATAGGTAATAAATATCTGCTTTTAAGTAGAGAATAATAAAATTAGCTGAAAATTCCTACAATAAAAATATTTTAAAGTGCATGAACCTCGCATGAACCATACCATAACCATCTCGCAATATTTTTGCAAACCCAAAGTAATAAAATTTCGGTTAGAGTAATAACCTCACTTTATAACATTTAAAACCGCTTTAAAACATATTTCGGCACTTTCCAACTTTCCAAATAGATTACCCGGCCGCAATTCTCGGTAAACCGTCATTGGACTCTTGTTTGGCGGCGCAGAATCCAGCCAGGGCAACATACATATTTTATTGTTTTATTGGGGTGAAAACGGCCCTAAAACTAAATTACTCCGGTGCCGACTTTCTCCGGTAGCCGAGCCATTCCATTTTGGCCACATCACCACCACTCATAACAATACCACATTGGCGTAGACATAATTTTGTCAAGGGATTGGTTGTAAAATTTGTCGGGGCAGTAATTAAACGGGTCAAAGAACTGTTCAATTTATGATAAACAATCTGTAGAGGTTTCTAGTAACTACATCCGAGTATCCTTGTAAATAATTATTTTTTTATTTTATGCTCGGTTCACATGAGGAAAGTTTTCCCTAAAATTTTCGTAAAATAAAAAACAAGTGCTAGAAACTGTCAACAAAAAATTATCAATACTGTTTCACACGAGAAAACCTAACTATTTCTATAAAATATATTTAGTATGAACAGCATTTAAAATTTTTATGACAGTTTCTAAACTCTTTCCTCGTGTGAACTAGAAAACAAATTTAAACAAATTATTTACTGTATTGTAGCTGTAATAATGCTACGCCCATGATTATATCCCTTGCCCTGTTTCCGCCTTCCATGGACTACCTGCCCTAAATAATCCGGGAGTAACATTCTAACATTCTCTGTCTCTTTTGCTTTAGACTTTAGGGGCTTTAGGTTACAAACTTGTCAAACTTACTCCGCTAATATATGACGAGTCAATTTCAGACTTTTGTTAAATAGTTTTGAATTGTGGTAGACGGTACCTATTTTTCGGGGTAGTTTATATTTTAGTTTATTGGATGGTGGAATTTGTGGGCTAGAATTACCACAAAAAATGTATAACCTTATTTATTTTATTAGTATTACATTCAACTTTGAATACTATGTTCATATTTTTATGCAGAATATTTTTACATAAATCTTGTTTCCCCTATACATAAATTTAATTCATCTCCAAATTTCCAACCTTATCTTTTCTATACAGATCAGTTAGTAAAAAGTGTAGTCTATTGGATAATTGTTATGATGCTGTGATGTATTAGATAATTGTATTGGTAAACAAATTATATTAAAGAAGTGTATTTATATTATGTCTAATGAGAAATGATTTGAGTTCAGTTGATGGTAGATTGTTAATCTGTGTAGACATTCACAAAACAATAAAGTTAGTAGTAATACGTTATTAACAAATAAGACACGCTTATTGAGTAAACCTACGACATCGAAAACGAACACTACAAATAGTATACTTAATTAAACTAATATTTAAGAAAATCGCATTGAATTCTAAAATTGATATTATGTTGTTCAATTTATTCCAAGATTTACACATATGTACCTATACAAACATAATAATCACACCTTTTATTCAACTTGAATGTTGCAGCCTACTTTTCGTAATATGTAAAACGTAAGTCATAGGAATAAGAATAATAAACCTTTATGCACGACCGGTCATTTTCTGGCGTTTACTGGTTCTGTTTCCAAGGTAGTAGGTTTTGTTTACAAATTAGAATGCGGTAAGCACTAAACAACAACAAAAACCAAGGCAACAGCATCAAAATACAAGTTAAACATACATAACCAAAAATAAACATTATTTTCAAATTTATTTTTATTGTATCAATCGGGCAAGAAATCACAGACGATGTGTATTTTATACCGGGTTCCGGATAATATTGACCTCCACTACGTCTCAGTGTCCAAACATTATCCTCAACCAGTAAACTGCATATACCTGCCTTGATACTTAATATACTATACCAATACTTCTGGTGATTAATATGGAGAGTACAATAGAGAAGATTTTTGTACCGTTAAACTATGAGTCAAAATTTTATTTAAATTATCAAAAAGTATATACCTATTTACAATTGAAATTTGGTGTTAAATATAGCTTTTTGCTGAACGGTTAAAAAGATAACGATTTAATCTAAAACTAATATTTATAATGTAAAATTTAAACGTGCAAATAATCAATAATTGTAACCTACGAGTATCTACTAAACCTACTATCAACTAAAAATGATTTTTATTCAGTTTAAATCAAACATTAACTAGGTATACCTACTTACATAATTTTATCAAAACCATTACTAATTCTAATTAGTAATTATTAGTGTCAAGCAAATTTCACTGTTTGTGTTCTAAATATTTTGTATTGATTTAACCGTTATCTTTATTACCGTTTCGTTAAAAAAATCTGGCAAGCTTTATTTCACACAAAATTAAAGCTGATAATATGTTTACTGTGCCTGATAAAACAAATTTAAAATTAAAATAGCAAACATACCTTAACACCTCAAACAATAGACGCATAATAAATTATGTGTAACCTTTCAACAAGAATGTAAACAATATTTTATTTGGCACTGTGAAGTATAATTTGGCATGGCGCTATCTTTTGTTCTCATTCATAGTTCATTTAGCACATTTTTCTTTCTCATACTTCAACACTTCCCGTTTCAAAAGACGCAAAGAATATAATATGCGAGGAGGGAAAATAAACGTATTTCCTTTCAAGAGCTCGTTGCGCACTTTTCTCTGCTAAACACAAACATTACCACGTCAAATATCAAAGCAGAGCAAGCCAAATGCAAGGTAATGCGATTTTCTGATCTCTTAAATCAGGTTCAGCTCGCATTCGCACTAACAGAGCACAACTCTGAAAGTATGGTCATTAAAACCAATTAAAATAATTATATTTAAACACAGTTGCCTTGCTTCTAGGTGTTAATATGTGTCCCCTCCTACTTGCAACAAACAGGGTTGGCATTGAGGATTTTTTTGTAACAGTACATAAAAGATAAGCAGAGAAAATATTTAAGTATTGCTGCAATCGTAATTTATTAATCTTTTCAAAATTATTTGTATTATGCTCAGAAATAAAATATAATTGAAAAAAATTACCACTCGAGCTCGAAGTTTGTGTCACGAGCGAAGCGAGTGAAGTATTCGAGCGAGAGCTGAAAAAGAGCTTTCCTCTCGTGTTAGACACAACATTATTTCACGATATATTTAAATAATATTTTTAATGTAAAAGAAACATAGAACTAGAACTAATAACAGTCATTATGTCAAAATGACGTTTAAAATCAATAAAATGTTTCTTTCCAGTAATTTATGGTAAATTAAATTTTACTTATAAAATTGTGAAATTGTAGAAAAAGAAAGTATAAAACAAAATAATAATCGAAAATAATAGTTCACAGTGTAGCACTATAAAATCTAAATTTTCAATAAAATAGGTATGTAGTTAATTTACTTAAATTTTTTAAAATATCTCATCGTAAAATTACACTGATGGCAACACTGCTTACTTTCCTCTCTAGAAAGGGAACAGTGAATTTTCTCACTATTTCGCGAGAAAGAAATTGTTTTTTTCCGCATGTCGTGAAAAATTAAATATTTCACTTAAATGTTTTCCATAAAATTTATTTAGAACGATTTGTCAAATGATTCAGTTCTAGAAAAGTTCACATTTTGTTATTAGCTTTTGTATTGATTTCTGATTTTATGTGACTTAGTAATTTAACTTCTGTCAGTGAGGTCGGAATCAAATGATTTGAAATTCAGATTTCTACCTAACATAATTTCACGCCAAAATATTAAGTTTTCTTAGGATTTTGGAAAACTGTTTATTTAAATCAATTACAAAATCTGAATAACACACAATAACATTTTATCAAAGCTGGGACAATTTTATGATTTGTTTTTTCTGTACTTTAAATTAAGTTAACTTTTTTCATCTGATAATAAATGAACTAAAGTTTTTTTGCTTTTGACATAGTAAACCAAAGATATAATAGCTTCAAAATTCAGATTAGATATTGTTTTGTATCTTGTGGTAAATGGAATTATGACCAATTATGTCAAATTCAAATTTTTTTCCATGGCTCCCTTGTTTAAGTACGTCCCTGCAGTTAGGGCTAATTATAACAATAATTACTTGGTTTCGCAATTCGCGTGCGTAGAAAAATTCATAATTTCTCATTGGCTTTCTCACGAATTCTGTAAACTCAACTTCAACTTTAACCATAATATGGTTTATTCATATGTACCTACCCCCTCCCCTGGGGGAGAGGATATGTGATGACGTAGCAATTTCCAATGCTGCCACTTCCGACAGCAGCTTCCGTACCAACTAATGATTGCTAAGGGCACAATAAAATATTCATTCATGTTTATTTCGCAAATAAAGAATTTAATGAAGATGGATGTGGCGTATTGTTTTTGAATAATGCAGAAATAATTCGGGAACGATGAAACGGTTTTTCACGTCTGCTCTTAATTTTGTGCCCTGTCACCGGCACAAATTCTAATCGTTTTGTTAAATATTCAAAGGGAGTTCATTCACCTCGAAAATGCTTGCATAAAAACTCAATTTAAATGTATCTTTTGGAATAAAAAAATGATTCACGTTTTTATATTTCGCTCACTTTGATTCCGCAAAAAGAATACATTTTGATGGGATCTTTTATTTACCCTACGTATTTGCAAATTTAATAATCCATTTTTAACAAAACCAAAATAATTTAATTTTAACTTTTATTAATGTTGTCGTTCTAAGTAGGTACAGGTATAAATAGGTAGGTGTACTATTATGATGAAGTTTATAAGAATACAAAATGAAAATGGCATTCAGATGTACCTTTAACTAAATACTGTTATTAACTCTACTAATTAATAACAATGGTGTAATAAAATCGTTAAAACAGTTCTATATTTAACGTAAATACCTTTGAGTAAATAATGTTTGATTCTTTTATAAATAAATAATGAAAACAGCACTAAAGGCAGATTTATTTCTATTTCACGTGAAATAATGATAAGAATTGGACCACAAAAGTATGTTTTTCATAAAATCAAGATTCAAGATGAATAAAAATTTATGAAAAATTCAATTTAACATTATACGTGACCCAATTTAAATACAATGTTGTGCTCAAAACTACTTTTCACATGTACCTCTCATGTGTATTAGTGCGACAAAATTATTCACCATTTGGTGAACAATAATAATAATTTGACACCTTAATATTTAGTTAAAATTGCCTCTCATTAGCAATATTTATAGATTTTACTCTGTTTACTTTCATAGTTTAATATTCTATTCGGTTCTATTTTGGCAATTTCGAGAAAAAATGTAAGTACTTAAATATACAATTTTAGCCTGTACCTATTTATTATTAATGTACAAAAGTGTACGTATGTACATTATTTTTTGTAATATAATATAAAGCAAAAACATTATACGACATAATGTCGAAATGTCAATGCTATTTATTTCGAATGGGATTACATCTTTAAATCTGTACACCAACAAAAAACCACACCACAAAAACTGACAATATTGAGCAGTATCATTTTATTGACATACATATTCCATCTGTTAAAGGCACATAACATATATTGTAAAATAAACGTTGCTGTAGATGTGTGTGCGTGTATTGTAGTAAAAACGTTTATAAAATGTAATAATTCCATCGTGGCTGATGTTTTATTTACACTAATTTTCCCGCAGGTGTGTAATTTCGCTGCAGCGACGTGAAAAGTGCTTTTTTCCACCCATTAACCTGGATACGCGTGCCGCAGAGGCCGGCCTACGGAGACGACGGATCTCTACGACAAATATAAAGGTGAGTGACACTACTTCTAGTTTTTCTTAGGATTCTTTGTTACAAACATGACATATTATGACAAGATTAAACATTAATATAATAATGCTAGGAGATAATTAAATATTTCTTTTATTAAATTAATATATTGTTCTTAAATGCTAAAGACATATAATAATTATTATAGTTAGGGTTTTAGCATTTAGACAATATTAAAATTTTATTAAAATCATTACATAATTATTATTATGACGTTTGACACTAGCCAATAGAATTTAAAAATGTCATTAGTTCCTCTAGTAGGTAATGGTAAACTAATCAATATTAATTCGATCAAATGTCAGGTACAATACGCGAAATAAGAGATGGCCGGACTTAGGAATTTTAAATTGCTAAACAATATTTATCGAGCGGACATAGATTATCAGCAATTTTTTTTGGCAGAAACCGCTTCGGTATCTTGAAATAGTGAGTAATGAAGTCGTCCAGCTCAGTTTTTCATTTGACTCAGTTGCGTTGAGACTAGTAATAAGTTGGCTAACTTTGACTCAGCTCTGTGTAGAACATAGACACATTCTTTCTCTCCCTTACCGCGTTGGACAACTCTGACTGCAAGGACAGTATAGAATAATCAGCAATAATCTCACATGCGCATTAATATTTTGAGTTGCTTTCTTACAACGTTTTAATCGGGTCAAGTATTCTTATTTAGTTATGCTCGGAGGAAACAATATTATTATTAGGAAAGAGAGCATCTTGGCTTGGTCGAATTTGGAGGTTATAAAATGTATAGGTAAAATATTTTGTTTAAAGTAATGAAAATTTTAAAAATGAATAAGTGTTTAATAGCAATTCACGTTTTTTTTTATTTGAAATGATATACATTTTGAACATTATCCTTCTAATATAATTAGGAAGTAATCATTTTTATTTTATCTGTTTACTTTTTACCTTGAAAATTATAAAGTTCCGAGATTTTCATTTTCTCGAGACGCAACTAATCTTCTTAAACTATGCAAATTTAATAGTGAATAATTCTATTAAAACATGTTTACTTTGTATCGTGTCTGTTCAGTAAATTATTCAGAACTACTATAGAACTAGTTTGCTAGTTTACAATGTAGATTCTATTTAACGACAAAGACAAAAGACTCTTCTAGTTTATTTACCTCTGCCCTGGCGTTTAAAATCAATTAAATGTTTGTAAATCGGACGTGACCTACTAAATTTTAAATATTTGTTTACTTCACAATAAACAGTAATTAACAGCATAATTACTTTCAATTAAATATTTAATTCACAAATTTAAAGAGATATACGAGTAAAATTATCAGGAAACAATTTGCATTTAATCGCTAATTAATTTCATTAAAATTCTCTTGTTGTATTTACTTTTTCCTCTAGTATCAGTGGTATTGTCAAGTTGTCAACTTTGAAGTCAATTATCTCAGGTCAAACTGCATAATCAATAAGATATAAATCTCAATAAATTCTAAAGTAAATTGTTGGACGGCACAATTATTTCAATACGCATTTTTGCGGTCTCGCATGTTTAGAAAACTTTGACTTCATCTCAGTTTGCAAAACTATAATTATTTCGAAACCAAATAGCACTTTCTCCACTGCAATTTTTCAATTTTTTGACAAAAAAATATAGGTAATGTTGATATTAAAAATACCCGTATTCGTCATTGGATAGACATCATTTTTAATAAATTACTAATTTCGTGATGATTTGTTTCTTGTGTTGACAGCTGTATCAAATACTTGGGTATGCACTTGTACAAATACTCGGGAGTACATTGCACTTGTGCACGTACTCACTGATACTTGAGTGTTTTGGCTCGAAATTTAAAAAATACTGTAACCTGATTGGTTGAAATTTTTCGAGTTAAATATTCGAAGGTTATATCGTTTGTGCGGTAAATAGCACTGTGCCATCGGCAATATTTCCAATGTGCAATATTACTGCTACATTTGGAATATTCCCGGAAATTTGCTTAGAGCCTTTATGTTTCCAAATTTTGGGAACATTAAAAATGAAAATGTTGCCCAAAATTTAAAAATATTACCCACAAATTTGCCAAAGTTGTAAGGGACAACCCTTAATTCCCATGTTTTGTATTAAATTCGTTACCAAGCGTTTTTTATTCTTCAATGGTTTTTTAAAATTTATTCTCATCGACTCCACAATTGTGTGGTTTTTTAAAATTTTTGACTACCATCATAATTTTTGTTGTTCTTTACCATAATCTTGTTTGATAATGACCAAAACACTGGTCGAAACATCACAGTCTACTCAAAAAAATTAAAAAATTAATGGTTAATTAATTTTTTCTCCTAAAGCCCTAAAGCCTAAATACAATATCTCTTCAATATTCCTACGTTCGGGCTAATATTCGTTGATTTTCAATTAGGTACCTATTTTATATTTCGCTAAAATATTTATTGTCAGAAACATTGCAGATCCAACTATGTATAACTTTCAACAAACTGATCCATTTTTGACAGTTATAAGAAAGGTTATGTCGTCAAGTCAAGTCAAGCAGATTACTGAAATGATTACTTCTCATGCACATCATACATCTTGCAGAATACAGAAGAAGTAACCGATTACATCCATTATAAACCAGCCCTTACTCAGCAATCCTTTTTCTCGTTACACACAGAATATGGGGCACATTCACGTTCCCATAATGTCCCGTTGTGTCCCACATAATATTTATTTACATGCGATATCAGGGAGTTTCCTCGCGTCCACGGGCCATCACCATCCGCCCAGCGCGTTATTTATGTGTTACGGCAGTAGCCATAGCCACCACAACTGCCACGTATGAATTTATTCCGTATTCCGCGCGCAGGACTCTGATGCGTCCCGCGATTAGATTTCAAGAAGAAAAAATACGTTTTCCGGTAACGTCATATCTCGTCGCGAGCACCATACGTCATCGGATGTCGTCCTGTTGTTTCCGCTGATTTATATAGCCACGTGTGTTGTGCGCGACGCGCGAGACAATGCGAGACAGCGTACGATCGCATGAAGTATGAGTGCACGGATGACAGCTAGACATCACCCTCTATGGCTCAAGGTGAGAGTGATGGTGTGTGAGTTATGCTTCTGGAGGAAAATACTTATCTATCATCGGTGCAAAATACAGGCTGTTCCACAACTTTGGACAAAAACGGTATATACTGTACTATGTGCTGATCATGAAACAAAAATATTTTTTTAAAGTATCGTTGTTTTGATGGTATATTTGATAATTTGACATTTATTAGTATTAGATATTATGTAAACATTTACTTTCATTGTAGAAGATTTGAAAAAAATTATTAAAAATAACTACCAACCAGTGGCAAAATAATGTTTGTTTGAAATACGAAGCAATTTTTTGCAAATTTAAAAAAAATTCTTTTTTTTTATGATAACACGTCGTACAGTATATACCTTTTAATTTTTTGTCCTAAGTTGTGGAACAACCTGTATAAAGGAATTTGGAAAGGTAGGATCACGAATATTTTATTTTAAAATACCATAAAGGTTAAACAATTTGCGTAATAATAACATAATGTATCCATTAGAATTAAAAATGTGACTTACAACATGCATGTAGATTGGGTTTTATTTAATTGCGTTAGCTACAACAAATAAAATAATTTACAATGTTCAGAGAGTAATATTTAAAAAAAAATACTAGCGGTACCGGCGAGCGTTGCTACGCCTCCAACTCGAATTTAACGGAAACTCGTTATAAGAATCCTAAGCTATTACCATGCCATACATGGTCAAAAATGAAAGAAAGATATTTTTCATGTCAAAAAAATTAATTTAAAGCTATTTAACCTTGGACCCAAGAAACTTTTCGCCTGCGTCGCATTTAGTTCATATTTATAACAACACCCCTAGTGGCCTACGGCATATTTTTACTTATCTTTAATTTCATAAACGGTCTGCCTCCCTGGGAAAATATTCTAACTTCGCCCACGATACCATATCAAATTTGAACCCACTCGGTGCAGTACATTTTGAGTTAACTTGCCGCCATTTTGTTTAAATATGGCGGAATGACATTTTAGTATGCTCAAGTTAGATCATAAACTATTACCATAACAAATTTGAACCCAATCGGTGCAGTACATTTTGAGTTAGCTAGTTTCCATTTTGTTCCAAGATAGCGGATTGACATTGTACTAAGTCAGAAATCTGAATGCAAAAATGTAAAAAAATATTTTTAATAAATGGATCGTTAATGTACTATTGAACCGAAACCGAAACCACTTTTCTGAAAACCGGTTCATTTCAAAAAAATAATTAAAACCGGAACAAAACCGATCCATCTACCTAGTTCTATGTTCAGTGAACTGCAAATCGAACCTGAACCGTAATTTTGTGCGATTTGAGTCCCTGGAAAATAATATTTTGAGAAAATTGATGTCTTATTACTATTTTATTCCACAAAACATAACAGAAAAAAATTCGTAAATACGTTTCTTGAAATTTTCAAATAACAAATTTCTAGCTCTAGCCAAAGTTATCAGTTGGATTATAAAAAATCACAGATAAACATGACATCTCAACATTTCTGTAATCTCCACAAATCGCAAAGTTATATATTCTAAAGTTGTCATGACTATTTATACGTTGAAATGTTGAACACGTTCTGTTTTTGCATTCAGAAGGACTGCTGTCAATATGTTTGCTGTAATCTTTGATGTGTACATAAATACAGATGAAAAGCTTTGAAAGGTCTCAGAAAATGTTTATCAACAACCAACAAGATTAGATTAAACATTTGGTATTCCGAGAATTTTTTATCGTCCACCAAGCTTATTCATAATTGATTTTTGTCATTTTCACTGATAAAGTTTAATTAGTTTTCATCTCGGAACATCCCGTTAAATTTATCTGAAATACGATGTGGAAGATAAACAAAACAAGTGATAATGAATATAACAGGAAATAATTCTGACTTCTCGTAAAATAAAAATAACAATTAAACACCGTTGGCAAGGAAAACTGCGTTTTACGGTACGAGATCATAATCACGGCAGCAGAAATAATATCTTTGTTTTAAAATTTCACAACATTTTATCTAAAAAAACAATTAAGTCATCTCAAAACGACGCATTGAGGAAACAAAGCGCCCAGGGCGTCCGCGATAACCGCCAAAAGAAAATAAAACGCAGAAAAACAAAAGCGGCCAACAAAACAACATTTTAAAACTGTGTCCGCGGTCATATCTATCAAAACAAAGGCCAGAGACGTAAAAACACAGGACTGCGCTGATTTTCACGATTTTCACTTCCGCGCCGAGGTGAGCTAAATGTTTCAACAATATCATTTGTTATCGAGCGGCCAAGAGAGCTCTGCTGTTTCGTCCGGAAAAAAGTCACCGAGAAAATACTTAGGGTCTATTTTTAATTAACTTACTTCTTACTTTTATTACTGTCGGTATCAATTATTGTCCAATGTGGGAACCAAAAACTTTTTGCTAAAATTTGAACAGAAGGCACATGTTATTTAGCAAAAAAATACTACGCTACTAAAATCCAGAACATATCATATCATTGCATATTTTGATTATTATACTGGGCGTAGACTTTTATTTCGACCTGTAGGACAAACAATGTTAAAATTTTAATTTAGGTTTTATCTATTGATTTAAAAGCCAAACTGTAGAAACAAAAGATGTTCAGAATAAAAAAAACTGCATACAACGAGCTCTTATTTAATGATATACTTAATATACGTTCCTGTTCCATATTTGAGTTGTTTTCAGAGTGCCATGAGAAATAGAACAAAGTAGACTAGTAGACAGATCAAAAATACATAGTTATTTGTCCAAGTAGAGAGCTCGAGTGAGGCAATCGAGCGAGAGATGGACACAACATTTATGTCACGACATACCTATTTAAAAACGTTGTAAATGCAGAAGAAACACATAACTAGAAGTTAGGTTATAACTGCCATTTGTCAGAATGAAATTTAAAAACACTGGGCCGAATTCAGCACTCTTCTCTAAGCTAATGAAGCTTCACTAAAAATAACAAACAAAGACACACGCATGTTTCTATCTGTAAATAAGAAAGAGAGAAAAGATGTTTCCATGGTAATTAGAGAGCTTCATTAGCTTAAAGAAGAGTGATGAATTCGGCCCAATGAAATATTTCACTGCAGTGAATATGCTAAATTAAAATTAAGTTGTAAAAAAAATAGTTTACAGTACAGTATAAAATAAGAATTTTCAATAAAATAATAAATTTATATATAATTTTTAAAACATTTCACCTTAAATTGACACTGGTGCTACTAAAATTACCTACTCTATTTTCTACTTTATATTCACGCTATTCGTACGCCACTTTAGAAACGATTGTCAATTTTCGACCACTAATTTATTGAAAGAAGAAAAGTAGATTTTATATCAATATTGAAAAAATATATTTGTTGGTAAATTTTATTTTAAATCTCAGGATTTAATCCTTTAACAGTTGAATTATAAAGATAATTTTCTCCTACAGTTAAAAATTACAAAACTAAGATGACTGACATCATTTGATACATATTATTTTGTGATAATCTCTTCATTTTTATTTATTGATTATTATGTTATTATTTCGTACATGGATTAATTATTGGTGTGCTAGTTTTAGAAAATATAAATAGTGAAATAACAGCAAAATGTAGCTAAAGCCATAGTATATATTTTTTGCGAATGAAATCATTTGGACAAAATACTTCACCACATTCAAGTGTCTAGAATGGGTTAAACGTTGAGCGTTGAACGTTCAAGAGTGAAGAGAGACTAGTTACCTGCGATTTTCTCCTGGAAAACTCTCGTAATTATTTAAAAGAAGTTGTTGAAAGTTCTACGCGGTTCTCTAATCGGGAAATCACTGGAGACTATTACACTTCCAAGGCTTTTACTACACTCGCCGCATTCACGCACGAAAAACTCAATGGTGCCATTTAGACAGCTATTTTAGGAATTGTTTGATTGATTCATAAACTTTTTTATCACACAGAATTATCACTATTAAGAGAGAACTTTTGGAGGTCTTTTCAAATGATGGAAATGCGAAATGGTCACACCAAATAAAGACATATGCCTACCTAGAATTAATAAAATTCAACATACTTAATACCGAAAAAGATGTTGTTTTTTTTAAATATAGTAATATTATTTATATTGTTTTATGTAAAATGGACAGTGGTGGTACAAAAGTTGTGTGTTTTTGTGTGCTAGCAATGTCAACAAAAATAGTACTGAATCATAATGGTTGGATTTTGTTAACCGATACCATCATTAATCCTTTAAACAAAATTAATTAATACAATATTATTATAGTATAACATTAGATACCTACTTACTTTATTGTGATAAAATAAAGGTAAATGCTTATTACTTGGTTTTAATTAACGTTGTTATGAACGGTACAAAAATAGAATTATTGATTAAATAAGTAGGTACCACATCATTAGAATTTTTCAAAACTTCACAAAGTTCAACTTTATAAGTCTTCCGAAAAATTTTACATTACGCAAAGCATGTTATTAATTTCCACCTCATAAATATCAAGCCCTCAACAAGGTTCATTTTTGGTAATCAAGCTGACGCCTTTATTATAAAGAAATAAAGTTAATTTGTCGACTAATAATAGTCGAATTCGAGGGTGAAGATATCTCAATACACTGAGTCAATAAAATTCAACCTTAGTGGTAATTTATGCAACGCGGCGAATACGTTTACACGATAACCTAACGCGATTTTAATTACCATTTTCTATACAAGTTTATCGATGGAATACTGTAGCGTTATTTAAAATCATGCACGATTCTGTTATATTATCAACATCGTATTCAAATTTCTTAATCCGTGTGCCTTGCATAATAACAAACACTGCTGTAAGCCCTTTGGTCGACGCGAGGACGCGACACTGAAGCTGCTGAATATAAAGTGACATTTACAAGCCACTCTTTATCGCGTTGATATTCTATTTTCTTTGATCTTGCTACAATGTATTCTATATGAATTTTAACATTAGTGAGTAATGAATTAGCGGGGATGTTGAACAGAATCTGTTGAATAACTCAAAACAGAAGGGAACACATAAATACTGGTGGATGTTTTCACCATGTGCTACAAACCCACGAATGCTTTCTATTAAGGTAGTAAATCCATGGGTAGCGAAAATCCTAAATATGACTCAAATTTAAAATTACAATAGGTACAAATCAACTTTTCAGCTCTAGGAAGGTCAAGAGTTCAAGATTTCCCCTGGCTACGACCCTGCTGTTACCAAATTTTTTATTTATCCTAGCTTGGTAATAAATAAATTTTCAGTATATTTTCCATTCGTGGATTGTCAGAAAAAAACCATACTTTTGATTTTTATAATCCTAGATAGATATAATTAATTAAAATAGTGTGTACAAAAAATAATGTTTTAATTGATTATCATTAATAAATATGATTTAAATTGTACTACAAACATTGTAATCGTAAAAATGAAAAGCAAAATCAGTAATATAAAAGAAAACAATGAAATTTCCCAAAGAATAATTTCAAAATTTTCACCTCAATTTCCATTAAACGCGGGAAAATAACGGAAATAACAAAATGATTTAATGTGTGCATTATTAAAGGGTGAAGGGTGTTCTTTCGTTAATCAATTTGTTCGGAATGATTTCACATTTTGTGCGAGATTAACATTTAATTCACATTTTCCAAAACAAAAACATTTCGCACGTCACAGGTAACGCGATTATTGTGTGCGAGTGTGTAAACTAGGTTAAGGTACACAATCCGCCATCTCGCAGCCATTTTGTTCTGTTTGTGTGTGTTTGGGCTCTGTCTATTTTTAGGTTACGTGCGGACCTTTTGTGCGCTCGTCCGCACATAATCTAATGAAGGAAAATCCGCTTAATTCATAACGTAATTGAAACAAATAAATTATTTACACCGAAACAAAGTAACCGTAATGTAACTGGAATTATACCAGCGGATTTGACTTCGTTTCTCGCCTTTATTTGAGCAAACGAGCACGCAAACAAAATGTATACTGCAATTAACTCGCGTGCAATATATTGTGCCAACTTTATATCAACCTGTGCGCCTGTACCTGATAGTGGCGGATTTAGGGAGGGGGGCATCTGGGCATGTGCTCTCCTGTGATTAGAAGATGCTTTGTTTGTTTTTAAATACAATACAATAAAATAGGCATTTTACATTAAATTACAACATAATTTAAAGGTTTCTGATCAGGGCCGTAGCCAGGAGGAGGGCATAAATACTCTAGCCTTGCCTGGAGCTGAAAAGTTGATTTGTACCTACTTTTATCATTTTACGAATGAAAAGCTGCAAAAATTAATGTTATATTATTTATTTGCAAAAAAATATCGTTGGAATACAAATTAATTCTTGGAATTAGAAACAGTGGCTCTCATACCGTCGCGCCAGGCTTCACGTGTCGACTTTTGATTTGATAAAAAGAAAACTTAAATTTGAAATAATAAATTTTGTTTTCTAAAAGTTTTTGTTTTTCTGTTATCCGACAATTATTTTGTAGTAGGTAGATGGAAACGGGCAGCTTCACATCCCTTAAAAAATTTAACTTTCAATTATAAACCATTTGACCTTGAATAAAAAAAAAATTTTGCGTCGCATTTTCGTTCCTCGATACAAGAATGTTGGCATTTCTACAAAATATTTGGCCATTCTTAGGAACATAACCTGGCTACGGCTCTGTATCTGACTTTGAACTAAAAAACAATCATTTCATTTTTCAATAACATTATTTATAATAACCCTCCAATTATATTAAATTATGAAAATTTTCGTAATTTAGTCTTATTGCGCCAAAATAGAATAAAGTTAATATTATTATTCAATTTATACATATATTTTCTACATTATTTCAATGTACCTATTAGATTTGTGCTCCTCCTTTCAAAATTTTCTAAATTCGCCACTTGCCTTGCCTGATGTATTTTTCATTTATTTATTTATTTATTTAGAAACAAGGGAAGCTGACAGTTGCCCGATTATGAGCTTCCACTACATAAATATACATATTTGACATTATAATATTTACAATATTATGTTTAAAATATGTTGTTCAAATACAAAGATCATAAAATAATAAGACAGTGTAATATTGAGACAGTGAATAAGTAACAAAATAAATTGTAGATTTATAGTTAAAGGTACGTTTACAAATTTTACAAATTTTTGAAATGGGTTTTAATTTCGTTAATATTTAAATTGAAGAAATCAAGATGCTGATATAATTTATTATATGTTAACATAAGTCTGATTATTGGAGAGTTTAGATAATTATTAGAGTTACAAGATGGAATGAAGAATGTATTAAAATGCCTAGTCGTTCTTTGTGGTACATTAAAAGTAAACTTATCAATAAACAGTTGTTGTTAATTTTATTATTTAATATTTTGTATAGTAAAATCATATCAGCATTTGATCGTTTCATTATAAACTAACGTTGAATCCAAAATACTTTTGTATAATAATGCTAGTGAAGTTGTTATTTAATTGTAAATTCCATAGAAATATAAAACTTGTGATAGAAGATTTTTTTTCATCAATAAATTAGTGACATTTTGATTAGAAATATAATCGCCCTGTAGGTCCACCGCAGACTTAAGACATTATTTTATATGACACAAAACAAGGTAAATGAGATACATTTTCAAAATTGAGCCAAAAGTTTACCTCAACTTGTCAAAAAATAAATGCCCAGACCAATAATGATGCAAGAGCGGTGTACATCATCTTTCAGCATTCAACAGATAGTTAGAATATCTAGTCTCTTTCTATTTTTATTAGTTTCGTAAATATTGATTGAGTCGCTCCTAGATGAAGTTTGGGGGTCGGAATTTCACCGATTTCATTGACCGATATTACTTGCGTTGTGTGTACGAGTAGTCAAGTCACAGCTTGCAAGGAAATTATAGCTTAAATAGATAAGGAACAAATTTGCATAGTTGCACTGTGTTTGGTATTTAAGTCGGATAATTCGTTTTGTAACCTAGTGATTTACAACTGCCAAGTGGCTTAAACGAAATACGTGAATAAAAACTATATTGCCTTTGCAAATTAAACTTGTTTTTCTTAGTATTCATAAACACGTATAACTAACCAAAAACCTGGGTATTAATTATTATAATATCCTCTGTTAACAGAACATTAAAGTTTATGTTTTTATTGAATAAGTACTCATAAAGTATTAATTATATTTCTAAGAATAGGTATGTTCTACAAATTTCCCTGATTACAGTTTGCCGAGCAATTTGCTAGATCACCGATCTTATGAGAAAAGATATTAACGATCATGTTAATAGATCATAAATATTGTAAATAACCTTGTGGACATAAAAGTCAAGTGCAAGTCAACAAATTGACATCCATATAAGTAACATCATTACTTTGACTTATTTGTATTTGGGTTATAAGGGTTATACAGAGTGCAACCCAACCTGTGCAACAAAATTTAAGGGTGTATAGTATTGGGCGCACTGATCATGAAACCAAAAGAATTTTGTTGAAATTCGTAAAATTAACAGTAGGTAGTTTGCAAAACAATATCATTTTTGGTACCACTGGTTGTCACATATAAATATATAAAAAAATTAAACAATAGTTATGCAGTATTTATTAGCGTAATTACCTACATTAATGTAATAATAATTTTACAGACATGAAAAAATGAAATTTGTAGGTACTTACAGAATGTCTCATTTGCTTGGATTCCATTTTTTAATTTGCGGATTTCAAAAAAATTCTTTTTGATTCATGATCAGTGCGCGTGCGTCCAATACTATACACCTTTAAATTTTGTTACACAGGTTGGGTTATACCCCTGTATAATTATAAGTATAAGTGGCTAATTTAACCAACCAGTACACAAGGTTCACACTTATAATTGAAATTGGAACTTTGTGGAAGCGCTGGTTGGTTATTTTAGCACTTCCTTATAATTTGGTAGGTCTGAATCTAGCTCTACATTACATTTATTATTAAGACTACTTTAAAAAATGTTTAATATCCCACTGTAATTGTTTACTTTTGTATATTTTTTCATAATCCGTAGAAGCCTTTTATTGGGTAACTGTTGGCTTCCCTAATATAAATAAATAAATGAGTGAATGTTCGATATCTTATTAGCGTTTATTTGACAAATTGCGAATTGTGCAAGTAAACAGTGTTTCATTTTAGCAAACATATTTGCCCGTACAGCGTAAAATAGAGCCTTGGGTAAAAGCTCTAAGCTCTCGTCTGAAGCTCAGCTAAAGCTACTCGACACTCTTTGGCGACTTCTTCAACAGATGGTTCTGTTTTGATGCCTTGTAATAACACTACAAAGACGTAAAACTTCGGTATAAATTATTAAAACTTATCATCAAGAGTAGAATGAGATATATCTTCCCTCGGGCCTTTGAGTTTACCATCTAAAATTCATAACAGTTGCGGGACTTGTTTTGCTAAGCGCAAGGCGGCCGCCCTCTATGAATATGGGGATGCAACGGAGCTACATTCTTGATAACAAATTCTTTAATAATGAGACAACTTTACTAAAGAGCATTCTCAAGTTTACTTCGGATATAAACTAGATCATGGAAACTTCAAATTGATTCGTTGGACCGTCATTATTAATGGGATGATCAGCCATTCACAAAATTAAATTATTTGCATTATTTTCCATTCAACATTAGCAAATCAAATTGCCTATTTTTATGATATGAGTATGACATTTACTAAACCATTTTCAAATACATAATTTTTATCTCTTGTGGTATTTACTTGTTAATAACAAATACCATTACTTTACACATACATCTAATCACGTCATTTACCTAAAAAGAGTTGGCATGAACCCTTAAAACAAGAACAATAAAAAATTATATACTCAATACAAACATCTCACAGAATTGCATGGAATGCATAATTGAGACATTATTTCCAAATTACTAACATTTGGATGTTACATAGATAATGTTACCAAAGGAGGATATTAGCAATCGCTAAGATATTAATAGGCAAATATAGCAAGTAACAAGCCGGGATGTTCACATTCTTGAAATGTTCTAGGGATTTTATTTTGTCAAGTGGGTAGGTACCCATAATCGATCAAAGCCGCCTAACATCTCATCCATGCATGAACAAGAACCTAAAGATTTTTGTTAAAATTAATGAATTTAGAAATAACTGCCCAGAATTCAAATTAGTACCGATGTAGCTAGTAAAAATCCTAAATTCTAAATTTAAATTAGACACAATAGACTCACTGATTTTAAACAACAAGAGCTCGTCATTACTGCGTAGCCAAGCTAACCTAAACTACATACATACTAACATACATACCTAAACAAACATTCAACATTTGCCCTTAATTTAACTACGCCAAACATTTCTATCTTGACACACCTCTTTCGCCACATTCACATTCATAATACTTTTCATACATGCTCTTTTATTCTTCCCACTCAGAAACATTCGCACCCGCAATATACCATCAATAAAGTCAATCCATTTACTCACCGGACGCCCATTATTGTAAACAAGAACCGTGTTAAAAAGTGAGCAGCGAATTATTGAATTTGAGGGGATAAAAACTAAAATACTTTACAGGCTGCCAGCGAAATTACTGATTGTGATTATACACTAAAGTAATGTACCTACTAGCAACAAACTTTGTAAACAGTCAATCTACAGTCTGGATCTTGTCAGAGGAAGAGGTGTATTTTATCAGACTACCCGTCAAATTTAACTATACGTCGTCGTGCTAAAAATGAACGGCTCATATTCCGCCGTAGACACGCAATAAAAAATTATCACGTCGGAATGAGTATGAGTACTCGTAACTCGTCCGCTTTTCGTGTTCACAAAAACTGACAATTTCTACCCTACATTCCTGCAAATTTTTACAAAACAGGAGAAACAAAACCCGTGTTATCTCTTCCTATCCCTTCTCATGCTCGCAGTTGATACATTCGCCCATAGGCGTGCGTAGGTGCGTACGAAAAAAAGTGGCATTTGCTCTCCCCTTCAGATGGTATAGATTCCCAAAAAGAAAATACACATGCATTTTACAGAAAAATGTTAATTAATATGTGAAGATAAAAATTTTAGTTTGAGGCCAGTCTACCTCCTAAAATCCAGCACAAAACGTACAAACGTATAGCGAGTGTTTTGTGGCCAGTACAAGAATGATAAAATTGTATTTCAATAAGGATTATATATTTAAAGGATCAATTTACAGTTGTGCTTTTTAAAATTTTAATACAAAAATCGTACATGATTATAAAAATTCCGAAAAATTAATAAAAATCAATTCTCTATTAAATGTTTATAAAAATATTGCCTTGAAGTCACTAAACTAACAGTTTACTCGCAACGAAAACACTTTTACAGTATTTTTCAACTTCAAAATAACATTGCATTGCTAGGATGTGGTAAAGTACGAGTTTCGGGCTGGTTTTGGGTAGTCGTAGTAGTGGGGAAAAGAGTGGTATAGAAAAAAGTACAATCTAGAGTATTCTAGGGATGCAGAAAAAACCTACACAAGCCGTTTAATTTAATTCCATTCATAGCTATGATATTAATAATAATTATGCAATTTTTACCTCTCGCCTCATATTCTATAAGAGAGGTATTGTAATGGGTCAAAATTTTCGAGTATGAGTTTTTGGTGGATAAGCACGTTTCAGGGTCTCTAGAATACGAATTTACTATTTTCACGATGATGTCTGTGTGTGTGTGCGTGTGTGCGTTTGTATGAACCGACGATTTTTCGTCCACGATAACTTAAAAAGTATCAAACCGTTAATAACCAAATTTCATATTTAAGGTTTTAATAAGTATCTTAACACCGGATAAGATTTTGGTAGAAATCCGCAAACCGGAAGTAGTACTTTTAGAAGTTTGGAAAAGTTTTCCTTAAATATATTGGTACATTATTTATTTATGACAATTTTTGCAATTAAAAATAAAAGAAATTGTGATTATCTATGTGTACAGTTAATTATAAATACAAATTGCTGAATCTGGAAGTATTTAACAATAAAATAAAGTACAATTAATATTCTATTTTTTTGAAATTCCAGTATCTTGTTGTCCATGATATGAAATTTGTTTCTACATAAAATTTGAATTATTATGACAGTGACAGTACAGTTGACATCTTTTGCTTGCATATTGGTTTACATTATCGTTTACATATTACATGAACATGAAACTATTAAAATGTAAGTAAAACTATTTATTAGATTAGTAGAATAAGCAGAATTAGGCGAGAGGTCGTGTGGTGGCCACAGCAGATTTTTTATTTTGTAGTAGTACCAAAAGTGTACTATTTACAAGAATTGCACTCAAATTTTCGAATTTAAGAAACATAGTTTTGTACATGATCAATTATGTTTGCTAGAAACTATAATAATAAAAGTATTATTTATAAAAAATCTGTTGTGGCCAGCACATAACCTCCCGCCTTGACACTGTAATATGTGAATTTGGTATTTGTTAGGCTACTTTTTGTAATATTTTTTATAGTTCTTCAAGTAACGTACCGATTCCGATTAACATTGAAATCAAATTAGCTTTTTGTGGATACAATTTTTATTTTATTATTACATTATAACCAGTTAATAATGAATCGATGATGCTTCTTGACTGGATACGTTTAATGGAAGGATAAAAACTTACTGGAATTCAGTCAGTTTTATATTAATTAAATCTCAGCTCCTAGGTACTAAGTTTCAAACCCAGTTATTAATATATTTATACATTTCTTGGTGCCACCAAAATTTCAGAAACTGTGTATACCTCTGTTCATCTGTCACATTGACATTTTCATTTTTGTTTTTAATTTTTTTTCCTATATTATGATTATGAATCGTGGTAGGTAAAATTACATATTTTTGAAAAATAATTTTCCTCTATTGGTAAGAGATATAGAAAAGATGTTAAATAAATATTGTAAAAGGTAATTTGTTCTTTCAAATGTCGCATGACAAATTGTAACTATCGCAGTATTTCCTATACTTTTTGCAAAAAATGTTAGAATGCTTCAAGAAAATACCATTTCCGGTTGGCAGATTTTTACCAAAATCTTATCAGCTCTTCATTAACATATACAAATGTATATTGCAAAATATTAGAATTTTATGTTCAGTAGAATTTGAGATAATGAATCAGAACGAAAGACTATAGTAGGCGCACATACAGACTTCCATACATACACACACACACACACACACACACACAGACACACAGACATCATCGTGAAAATAGTTAAAATAGGTTCTAAAGGTGCTAAAACGTGCTTATTGACAAAAATCTCGACATCGAATTTTTTCACGATCCCTATACCTCTCTAGGCGAGAGGTAAAAACGCAAGTTGTACAATTTGATATTACTCACTAAAAAAAAAAATAGCATGACTTACCTATCTAGAAACTACGACGGCGTAGAAGCGTCAGGGTAAATATTTTTTTATATTGAATTCCCGACTTTTAAACTCGGGATCCCGACTTTTAAACTCAGGATACCGACTTTTAAACTCGGGATCCCGACTTTTAAACTCGGGATCTCGAGATTAAAAGTCGGGATCTCTAGTTTAAAAGTCAGGATCCCGAGATTAAAAGTTGGGATCCCAAGTTTAAAAGTCGGTCTCCCGAGTTTAGAAGTCGGGATCCCAACTTTTAATCTCGGGATTAAAAAGTTGACATCCCGAGTTTAAAAGTCGGGATCTCAAGTCTAAAAGTCGGGATCTCAAGTTTAAAAGTCGGGATCCTGAGTTTAAAAGTCGGGATCCCGAGTTTAAAAGTCAGAATTCCGAGTTTAAAAGTCGGAATTCCGAGTTTAAAAGTCGGGAATTCAATATAAAAAAATATTTACCCTGACCCTTCTACGGCGTCGTAAGAAACAAACATAATGCAAGTAGGTAGTACTATTTTCTGACCGTGAAGGTTTTTCTCGCTTTACTGTTTCATGAAATTTTTACCCCCTTTCCTATATTTCGCCCTACGCCCCTGTATTTACGTAACATACCCAACTGCCCTCGTTCTCTACGTCACTTTCTTTATAAACAACACGTTTCATTTGTATTACTAATTCATGCGGACGTAAAGTTTATTATTAGGCGGCGGTGGTTTGTCGGCTGTACCTGCGTTGTTTTTAATTACGTTGTTAATGGAAACACTGGCCAAGTTTATGTACACCGCAGATTTCAGGGATTTATGTTGCGGGAAACGTGAGATTTTTTATGACTTGTGAAAAACGCTGAGGTTAAGACAACGAGGGTCACAGGGTTAAATTTACGGGGGTGAGTGTATGCAGGGGATGTTCATATTTGCTTTAATATTAACACAATAATTTATGTATTTAAAATAAAAGTTAAGTAGTGTATGATTTCCACAACATAATTTCATTTCTTCAACCGAAAAGCAGTTTTTTTCTTTATAGCTACAAACGTTATAAATACAAGATAATATGCCCGTAAAATGTTAAATACTGATATCCTTAATCCTTTTATATAAAATGTTGCATAATTTGAATGTATCATTGTTTGTAAAGTAAATACAGAAATGTACGCTTACCTATCTTAGCACAGGCCTCGAAATGGATTTTTTCGAAACGGAACGCTATAGACTCTTGAAAATGTAATTTATTTTAGACAAATTATATTACTATATTATTTTTTCTGCGATCATTGAATAATACATTAATTATGCAGGTAACTTTAGTAACATAATATACTCCTCCATTATTGTATTACGAATCTATTATTCTTATTCAACACAACTGTCATATATCATACCAAAATGCGAGGTTGGGTTAAAATTTTAATGAATAAAATTTTGTAAAGAAATGTTTTATTTAAAAAATTTAAAAATGTGCCTTTTAAAAAAATAACCGTGTAAAATATAATCATATACAATTTTTTATTAAAATTTTATAACTGTTAACCGCAAAACACTCGCTACGTTAGTATATTTTATACTGGATTTTAGGATTAGACGGGCATCTTAAGTAAAATTATATAATCATAAGAAATTGTAACCAGAAATTGTATTATTCTTCATTTTACGAGACGAAACGGCAACACTGGTCCATTTCACGAACCGGAACAGTGTTCCGGTCCATTTCAAGCCCTGTTTCAATCAATAATAACTACTAGTATAGTATAATGTCAACAGTGTTCCGGTCCATTTCAAGCCCTGTTTCAATCAATAATAACTACTAGTATAGTATAATGTCATACTGTGGATGTGTAATAATGAAAAAGTAAGTATTTTTACCTTCCGCTTACCTGTAAAGGAAGGTATTGGAATCATGCAAAAAATCGGGTAGTGAGTTTTTAGTGGATGAGCACGAATTAGGGTCCTTACAACTCATTTTTGATAGTTTCCCGATGATGTCTGTATGTATGTGTGTGTGTGTGTGTGTGTGTGTGTGTGT